>JAIFZK010000007.1:4515000-5112500 GCA_027481765.1 Tenualosa thibaudeaui | reverse complement strand
CTTGCCTCAGCGTTTTTAATATCAAAGTACGCTGTCTGACAGGGGTAAGTCGGGAACAAGGGGGCCTTTGTTGGATCTTTCCAGAACCAGCCGGGAACGACAAGAACTTGTCAACCCTTGTTCTTTGAGAAAGGCAGATGCAAGGGAAGAGAAGAGAGGAGAAGAAGAGAGAGAGAGGCTGGTCTCGAGCACACAAAAGAGGATTTTCTCTCTCTTTCCCCCGTTCACTATCTCTCTCTCTCCCTCACTTTGTCTCACCCTCTCTCTCTCACACACTCTCTTTCTTTTTTTTTCACTCTCTCTTTCTCACCGTCTGTGCTCACAGCTCAGGTCTGAAACTGAATAACTTAATTTCAGCCCATCAAGGAGACAACGGAGGGGCAACAAAGGTCTCCATTTTCTGGAACTACCCTGGTACTTTGTCATATCTGAGAATGGAAGGCTTTAGCAGCAGGGGGAGGGCTAAGGCTGAGGTGATGGCTCTGCTGTGGTTGGTACATTCACCCATTGCCACAGACGTTTGTGCCACAGAGACGTTAAGGCGGCTTTTCTGTGTATGCAAATCCTTGTCTCTTGTGGCCAGACAGCCATGGGACCCCCCCCCCCCATCAGTTACCATGAGGACAGACCTGGACAGGTAGATGCGCTCAGAGGCAGTATGGAAATTTTAACTTGCTATTATAAATATATATTTTTTTACAAGTACACAAGTTACTAAATTAAAGTGAAACAGAAGTTTCTTTAAAGCAAACAATGAGTAAAAATGATGCCATAGTTACAGTAGATATGACTCTTATTATCAGAGAAAGTGAAAATGATTGCAAAGAACAATACTAAAATTGTAATAAAATTGAAATAAAACATAAAAAAATAAAAAATATATTTCAGTCTGTATGACGTATATTTCTTCCATCTGAAGTGTGCTGCAGTGGTTTATTTAGATAAAGTCAGAGAACTCTGTCAAAGGTAATCCCGCAGCACACATTCCTGTTGTCTTATTTGTTTAATGCCCCGCCCTTCTGCACTGGGAAGACTAATAATGGTTTACTCACAATGCAGGAGCCACACCTTGCAGTCAAGGGCTCAGCAGGAGAAGAGGCAGCAATTTCATCTGCAAGGAACAAAGAATTTCCCCCCAGGCTTGGAGGTGTCAGCCAGCGCCGTCGAGCAGTCATGGAAATGGAGCGACTTGAGGAATTCAGCTTCTCCTTCATACACAAAGACACTCACACATACACACACACACACACACACACACACACACACACACACACACACACACACACACTCTCTCTCTCTCTCTCTCTCTTTCACACACACACACACATATAGACACACACATACACACACACTCACTCACACACTCACACATCTCAACAGCGGCAACGGAATGAGACTCCTGGATCTCACTCTATATTCTACCATCAAGCATGTCCTGTGAAAATATAGAAATGTAAAAAGCAATTCTAAGTAACACCAAACACAATTCATCAGTACCAATAGTTATAGCTAACGCCTGTAATCAGGATACATACCAAATTACCTCTCACCTATATGAGGGGTGCTGGGGTTTAAAGTTTAAAGATTTCAGCAGAAAATGCTCTTAAAAGTGACATTTATTTAACAATGCAGAAGACTTGTTGAGTGACGTTCTGTTCTCATCAAGAATCTGTGGTAAGATGACTTTGCCCCCGACGGTTATTACAATAAATGTCATTACTGAGTGCAAAATTTATGCACCAATATCATTCAAGACGCTTGTTGCGATGAATGTCTCCAGTGAATTAGTCTTAGCGCTGGAGGCTAAATGTATTGACAGAGGTTGCTGAGAGTGACTTATGATGGGAACTCTGTTTTAGGCTTTGAAGTGTAATGAAATAAAAGATCTTCAGAAGGTTGATGTAGATCTTTAAAGTCTCATGCGGGGTCAAGATCACAACATTTCCCACAAGTAATTTTTCACATTTACAAAGAGACGAGGGCGAGAGATGAGGGTAGTGGCGAGCGTGAGTCCTCCAGTCTGAACTGGTCTATGAACCAGAGAAATCTGTCTATCAGATGCAAAGCCCTGCTGCCCTCAGGGTGACACAGAGGGCAGAGGATGCTAAATGTAGCCAAACCAGACATTTGGCAGCAGTGTTGATGATGGACGGCCATCCATGCGTTCTTCCAACACTTCACATAAAGCGCACCAGCTTTTAATTCTGTTTTTTCAAACATCAGATTAAATGGGGGAAACAAAGCGTTTCGTGACACACACTTCAGCACCTGAATGGTGTTTGTGTTATGATGTCAGGCTTCGGTTGGCAGTTTGTTTTTCTTTTTTTTCTAGTAAGGTGACCTGACATTGACACTCTTAGCACCTATCACTTAAGCTTCCCTCCAAGAATGAACCAGATTAAGTCTTCTGTTATGCCTGCGTTTGTCAGGTGTTATTTTTTTTTATTTTACACACACACACACACACACACACACACACACACAAAACACACACAAGCATGGGACACCCCAGTACACCCCTCACATTTTTGCAAATATTCTGTTATATCTTTTCATGCGACATTACTATATAAATAAGCCTTTTATACAACTTAAAGTAGTCATTGTACAGCTTGTATAACAGTACAGATGTATTGTCCTTTGAAAACACACAGCCATTAACATGTAAACAGCTGACAACAAAAGTGAGTACACCTTACAGCATACATGTCCAAATTGGGCCCAAACTGTCAATATTTTGTGTGATCAGAATTATTTTGCACTGCCTTGACCTCTATGGGCTTGAAATTCACCACAGCTGCACAGGTTTCTACTAGAATCCTCTCCCACTTCTAAGGTACGTTCAACAGGTACTCTGAATTCCAATTCTGAGATTTTTAATCTAAATTTGGAAAATGTAGGAAAGAGTGAAGAACCTCGCAGTGACCTAAATGTGAATCCAAGAATCCCAATCCAATCCAATATGACACATTTGTGTACACAAAATACTGATGGCTACACAAAGGCTAACCAAAGGGACAAACATCCAACTTAATTTTGGAATGTGGTCAACTGTAGAAGGATACCATGCTCATTCCAAGGTAAATGATGCATGACAATAATGTATGTGACATTAGCTCAGGTGTGACCTGTCCAGCCAGTTCCTGTAAATAAAGGCTATAAAACACTATCTCTACCATCTTTATCAGGCAAGGGACTGGCTCAGATATTCTTGATAAGGGTTCATTTCCTCATTTCTTTCCTCAGGTAAAAGATGTGGGCATGTAATGAAATCAAGCAGTGCTTGTGTGTGTGTGAAGTAAATGTTGACTGGCTTAGTATCCAAGGCACAACATGGGGCTCTGGAATTAGACCTGGGTTACCTGATTGTCTGTCTGTATGTGTGTGTGTGTGTGTGTGTGTGTGTGTGTGTGTGTGTGTGTTTTGTGCTACAGTATACCAAATCTGTGACAGACCTGCTGGCTGCAATCAATTCCATCTGCATACAAATACCTGACTCAGTTTTGGGTAGCAACTCTGGAACTAACAATAAAACACAAATCTCACCGTTTAAAAACTGTTACAGACACTAAACATGCGCCTACTGAAGCCTGCCAACATGCAGACAAGACTGCTTTTCTGAAGGCTGAACAGAAAACTTACTGTTATGTCATCAACAAAAGTCCTGCCATTTCCATAAATGATTGTGACAGAAACTATGACAACAGTGTGTATGGTGCATGTTGCAACCTAGCAACCCACCAGCCAGAACAGGGACGTGGAGAAGATGAGGATTCTCAGCTACGACACAATGTCTAGTATCAGACTCTTACTAATGTTGTGATCAGCATTAAAACTGATTTCATTACCAGCCTCTCCTTGTAGCTACCTCCCAGCTTCCTAGAATTTGCACTATACCTGACCTCCAACCTCTACTGCTAGTGCACATTAGTCTGCTTGCCAACAAGCTTCAATTACTAGTCTCCTTTTAGCCTTGACTAGCAGTCTCTGATCATTGCTTCCTCCAGGCATCAACCATTGGCCTCCTGGTAGCCTTCACTAGAGGGATTTCACCATGGCGATTTCAGCAACAAAAGCAACTAGCAAAAAAACTTGGGCAACTAGAGAGACTAAAAAAGTGAAACAGGTCAACTTTATGCAAATTTGGTATGATAGCAGCTCTTTGTGTGAACACACAAATAGAGTTGGGGTGCCAGGCTCCAGGCTGGTGGAGTTGGAGGAGCAGGAGCAGGAGCAGGAGCAGGAGCAGGAGGTGTCATGGAAAGTGCCGTACAGTCACAACTCCACAGGCCCAGTCCTGGCTGCTGTGGTGGGGCTGCTTTCGTGGTGGCTGTTAGTGAGTCCCGCCGGCGGTGTGGCAGTCCATCTATCAAACACGCTTTCATGTGCGAGTCCTGCCAGCGTGCCACTGCCAACCACTGATGAGGATTTGCCAGTGCTGTCACCGTGCAGGAAGAAAAATAACAAACAAGAAAGGGCAGTTGCTGTGCCATAGCTGTGGTGGGTTGGTATGTTGCCTTTATTAGAATTTGCATTTTCTCCTCCTCCTTCTTTCTTTCTCTCCGTTTCTTTCTAGTCTCCACTTGCTGTCCTTTTCCCCCACTTTCTTTATCTCCTCTCTCTCTGTAGCTCTCCATATCCGTCTTTCGTTTTTCTCCTTTACTCTCTCCACCTTTCCTCTCTCTGTATGCCCCTTTGCCATGTGAGCTTGCCTGCTACCTTTCTCTGTTTTCCAAGGTTCAAATATATTTTTTGTGATTGACATTGGCAAGTTTTCCTCATTTATTTTCTCATGCAAAGCACTTATGGAGCTCAGCATAAAACCACACATCATTCCATCTCCTTCAAATGAATGCCTGCACACCTTCCATCTCCATCTGTCTCTGTTTTCCAGCATTTCTTCACTCTCTCTCTTTCTTTCTCTCTCTCTCTTCCCTTGACAGCTTCCTCGCTCCTTCCCACAGCATCCTGTTCCTCCCTTCCCTTTCTTTCCGTGAGGTCAGTGCCATGTCTGCTGCCCTCCACTGCCCTCCCCTGACATAACCCCAGCCCCACCACCCTCCCCCCTGGAAGTTCCTCCTACGCAACCAGCCCCCTGGCAGGCGCTTTCTGGGGGCTGAGGCCTCACCCAGGAGGTGAGCCCTTGGCAAGGCCACCCTTGGCTGGGTAAGGCACTCAGCCATGTCCCCTGGACACACAGCTGGCTGGCCCCGGTGCTCTCCACTCTTCCATTCCCACAGGCCTGCTGGACAGACAGGCGATGGCCCAGGTAGTGCTGCCACTCTATGCCCTGTTTGCTTTCCTATCATTAGCAGGTCTGCTCAATATAGCCACCTTACAACATACATACGGAATGAAGAGTTGCTATTTAGAGACATAATGTGAAAAAAATAAATACACGTGCTCTCATACACACACTTGCTCCTCCTGGAATTATGCAATATGTAAACAGAAAATATTCCATTCCATGTTTTTTTTCCTCTTTGGTTGAGTGTGAGAGAGGGTTTTTCCCCCTGCCCTTTTTTCCAGTTGCTCTTTCTTTCCAGAGGATTCTTTTCGTGTGGGGTGTGTTGTACGACTGCTGTTTTTTACGAGGCTGTGAGCCGTTATGAAAGATGGATAGCTTTTACTGTCCTGGCCTAGACTTGACGTATGTGTGCATGTATGTGTGTGTGTGCCAGGTGTGTGTGTGTGTGTGTGTGTGAACCTTTTGGAGCTATGTTGTCAGATTTCAGTGAGTATCAGCGCCCATTTACAGTGGTCATAAAGGTTCTTACTGTCTCCTACACACTTACACTGTCCATATGATCTGTAGGTAGGACTGTATATGCCTGAAAACTATTTTTGTACATTTTTGTGGTGTCACCCATTTTCTTATAGTTCTTACAGGCAAATACGACTGTGACACAACAAGAGTGTAATTTCCATTTCTAATTTTTATTTTCATACCTGCTTTGGCTTTTGGCAGATCCTAAAATGAAAATAAAACAAACAAACATGTAGACAAACAGAGACAACATATCATGCATTGCGTATCAGTAGACAGCACACAACCCTCCTCCCCATGACCCTACAACTGCCCTGCTTCTGTCAGAGGATCCCATTTATCTCTGTCCACCGCAGACAGATGAGTAAAAACACACAGACACACTGGCATGCAAACATTACAAGAGGGAGAGACACACAACCAGGGGAGAGAGAGGGCGTGAGAGAGAGAGAGAGAGAGGGATAGAGAGAATGAGAGGGAAAGAAAGGTTGGTGAGAAAGAAAGAGGGAGGGAGAAATGGGTGAGAGGAGAAAGAAAGAGAGAGAAAGAGAGGGAGGGAGAAATGGGTAGGAGAAGAGAGGGAGGGAGAGAAGGAGCAGGCAGGCAGGAAGAGAGATGTGAGGGCCACTGTTGAATGTGGTAGTGCTTGTTGATTTTCCAGAGAGAATAGATAAAGGCAGAGACAGAGGAGAGTGCAGACTGAACATCACCCCTCCTCTCTCTCTCTCTCTCTCTCTCTCTCTCTCTCTCTCTGTCTAGCCCTCCTGCCCTCTTTTTCTCTACTTGCCTATCTGTCTATCTCACCCTGTCATTCTTTTTATCTTTCTCCCTCTCTATCTCTTACTCCTTCCCTCCCTCTCCCTTTCTGTCTCTACCTCCCTCTATCTTTTTTTTGCTCCTTCCTACTCTGCCTCTCCTTGTCTCTCCTCTCTCTCTCTCTTTCTCTCTCTCTCTTTCTTTCCCCCACTCTGTGTCTCTCTCTAACTGGCTTCCCCTAGGGGATCGGATGTTCTCAGCAGTTATAAGCAAGCAGAGCGGGCCGGGCGGCAGTCAGACGGACTGGCTCCAGCTCCAACTGCCGCTCCAGCACAGGCTGGGCACACACACACACACACACACACACACACACAAAACACACACACTCTCACACAATGCCAGAGCCAGACCTTCTGTCATGAGCTCCACTTTCACTGTGGTCAGCTAAACAAGCCCGCTGGCCAGAACGGCAAATGCACAAGACAACACACATATACAGTACATTCACACACTTAAACATACATACACACACACGTACACACATATGAACAAACATGCATACATGGACAAACATACTGAGAAATTTCTGACAAATTTCATGTGCAAATATACTCTCACACACACACTTACATAGGCAGGGGTGTGGCTAGAAATGCCCAAACATTGATTATAATATTAGAATGTTGTCTGGGGCCCCCTGTCAGTGTCAGCCCCCCATCCCCCCGGTAGCACCCCTGCTCACAGGTATTCACACATGAAATCATTGGACAAACACAAGCTCAGGTACAAATACTGCACACATGCTGTAAACACATACTCTCTCTCCCTCTCTATCTATCTATCTTACACACACACACACGCGCGCGCACACACACTCATACACAAGCGGACAAACAGGACAAGATGCAAACTCATTGAAGGAGACTGGCGTACTAGTTTGGTTAAAAGTAATTGCATGGGCAATTACTTTCATTTTCATTTGTGAAAAACACACGCACAGACACACACACACACACATACAAGGACCCTTACCCCCAAACATACACGCACACACACCACTCACACAGAAACCTGTTTGCACAAAGACATAGTGGCTATTGTGTGAGGCCATTGTTGGCGGGGGCTGGCTCCGTACTGTCTTGGAGCAGAGGGAAATGTATAGGGGGGTGGGTGGGAGGGAGGGAGGTGGCTTCCAGAGTAGGAGCCTGCACTGCTCCGCTGGGGTGACTGACACACTGAGCACATCCACCTACTCACACACAACACACACAAATCATTGCTTGCACAGTACACACACGTTCATGCATGCGGGCAACACATTTCTTCAGAAATGCCCTGTGGGTCATGTCCACCCACCCTCTCAGTCATACACACCCACCCACACACACACACACACACACACACACACACATACACATACACACCCACATGCATATACACACTTCATAACCTTTGAGCACGCAGGTAAATAAAACACTCATATCACACTCTTTCACAATCAAATGCACACACACACACACACACACACACACACACACACAAACACACACACAGCCTGAGAGACCTGAGAATCCATGACAAAAGAAATGAGCTCAACATGAATGAATGCCCATATCATCCTCCTCCTTATCCCCATTTATGCTGGTCAACAGTTCCAGTTTCTGTAAAGTACAGTCGCAGTCAGAGAGACGGAAACTAAAGTTCCTCCTCCCCTGTATGTTTCTGGGATGCTTGCTCCTGGTCTTCAACATTTGCTGGACGGTTCATTTTTGTATCGTACTTACCAGAAAACTTTTTACGGTCGACTACAGCCATGACATGAGTAGATATTTCAGTCTCTGGGTGATTTATCCCTTTCTGTAGGGCTGCCAAACCTTGAGCAGGACATCAGGGTTGCAGACAACTCCAGAGTCTCCTCTCCTCTCTATCTCATCTATCTCCAGAACAAACAGCACTCATATCTTCTGCTGGTCAGAAAAGCATGCAGCGACTGCTACTTTTTAAGCCACTCTTTCATCACACTGAGTCTGACACAGCACATTTCAAACAATTTTGATTTTGTCTTGATTTTGATCTTTTACTATAAATTAGAGGTTGCATTTCTGCATTGCTTGACCTCTTGGGTGGTCTCCTGAGAGTGTTGAATGTGGCATAAATAAGTTGGATCTAGACTATTATTTCTTGATTTTTACTGTAAGATATGGTTATGCCATGTTGACCGATTTTGGTTTCGATTTCGATTATGGTATGTTATATCTCACTAGATTCACAATGGCTTTATCCTGTGGATATAGGGACCAGGAGATGTAGATTAGTGTAAAAGCAGAGTGAATGTAGTTTTTTTCTGCCTTGTAAGATGTGTGTGTGGGTCAATAGGACTACTGGCCCTAAAGACACTGAGATGTGGACTGTGTGTGTGTGTGTGTAATGCCAACCTGGTTCTAAGCAGCCTGTATCCAGACAGCGTCAGCGGTGGTGTCGGCAGCTAGTAGGGCGGGGATACGCCAATCAGGCGGCACTCAGGGGAACAGAGTAACTTTTGGGAGTGAGTTATTCCAGCTGAGGCTGCTTTGTAGCTCCGCAGAGCCTGCTTCTGATTTCACAGTCCAGCCCCTCCACCATCAGGAGCCATGGCTCCCCCAACCACTCTCCCTCTCTCTCTCTCTCTCTCACACACACACACACACATGCACACACACACACACACACACACACACACACACACACACACACACACACACACACGCACACACACACACACACACACACACTTCCTAACCTAGGGACAGACCCCACTTCCCACCCACGCTTCCCCACAAATACACACAACCTCACATCTTCACGGTTCTTTCTGCTCTCGCGTGCCCTCTTTCTTTGGGCATGTCAGAGGCTCGATACGCATCACCACAACAGGTGTTCACATTTGCCTGTCTCTCCACAGGAGACTGAAGTGGATTCATAGTGATCCTATGCAAATAAAGTGTGAAGGATTCTACTGTGTTGGATGCATGCACACATTGGCCCTTATTTACAAAACAATCGTATGACAGGAAACTGTGTGTGCACTCATTCCCACGTAAAACTTGTTATTGATCAATCTGAACATGAGCTAGAATGAGTGGTAATTCCGCTCAAATCCATGTGAAGTCGGGACATGTGCACACAATTTCAAGTTAAGGGCTTGAAGCACAGCACAGCATTCCTTTAAACATTAAACATAGCCTCTTATTACTGATAATAGTCCTTCATGCAGCCAGGACTGCGTGACAGATTATATCAATAAATAATTTATTTTTTAACAGTGCAACAGTGCATACATGAGATTGTATTTTTATTATATATATTTATTATATTGTATATTTCCTCCAGGGACAAATGACTGCTGTTGTGTTTAAATCATTTCGCACTATAGGGCTAGGTAGTGCTTTGGTGGCATAGCATGCCTGGTTAGCATGCTAGTAGCCTGATTTTGATTTTGAATCCTGGCTGCTATCATTGTGCCCTTAACCATACATTTTTTCTAGGGGATACTGGCCCTGATGCAGTAGTTGACAGTCGCTTTGGATAAAAGTGTCTGCTAAACAAGTGTAATATCAGCAATTCATATTTCTACCTGGGAAGCCTCCCTTTCATATTGTCTGTCAAGACTATTTGTCTCAGCTGGAACTGGAAGGTGAAGGCAACAGTAGTCCCAGTGGTGACTGGGTGCTGTAAATCCCAAACTGGGTGAGGGCCACCAGCATATCCCAGGAAGGGTATCTGAGACTCTTCAAGCCCCCAGGCTTTTGGTAGATGACTCGAGCTTTGAGGATGAATGACTGTGTAGAAGTGAATTTATACAAATTTTTTAATGCGAATGTGTCATGAAGACGCATACGTCACACTATCCTAGCACCCTCCTCGCTTACACACACCACAAGGGCTGTGATTGGTCGAGTTCGTCCACTCACTTTATTTTGTTTGCTGGTGTATTTCAGCAGCCCACTGCAGGTACTTTTAGCAACATGCTAGTCCACTGTATAAACTTTGTAAATAATTTAAGACATTGTTTTGAATTCAGTACTGTCCCCATATTTCCCCATATTTCCCCATATTTCAATACTTTGTAGGTAGTCATGAGAAGTTTGTTAATATAGCTTGTTAATATATGCTTGTTAATATAGGTTTGTTTGTTTGTATGTGAGCACACATGTATGCATTTTCATGACTGTATATGTATCCGGGTGAGAGTGTGTGTGTGCTTCACTGTACCTGTGTGGTTTCTGTGTGCGCATATATTTATATATATATATATGTGTGTGTGTGTACTGCATGTGTGTGTCGGTGCACGTGCATGTGTGTGTTAAGACATCATCAGTAGCAGGACGTGCACACATGTTGAGGGCACTGATGCCATGCCCATATGGTTGTCATTGAGGGTGTGTGTGTGGGTGTGTGTGAGGGGGAGTGGGGACTTTAAAGGGGGTCTTGACATAGTGTGTACCAGCAGTGCTCTTCTCCACAGCTGATGCAGTATCACGCAGTGTGTTGGGACCGAGCCAAAGACACATTCTCTGCACCAACATCTGATTGATGAAAACAAATGGAGATAGAGTTCAGTTGAGTTGAAGACCATGAATGAATGCGTTTTTAAAAAAAAGGGTGAGTTAAAAAGAACGCCCGAAAAAAAGAAAGAAAGCAAAAAAAGCAGCCATGTATGATTGAGTAGTCTTCAGAGAATGCCCTAGAGAGGGACGGAGAGAGAATAAGCTGTTTAGTGTTTCAGTGGAAACTTTTTTTTCCCTTCCCCCTTCCCTTTTTCTACCTCCCTCCCACTAGTTCTCTCTCTCTCTGTTCTTTCTTTTTCTTTTCCTTTCTCTCTCTCTCTCTCTCTCTCTCCCTCTCATTCTCTCTGCCTCTCATTCAGAAAGAGAGGCAAGGCAGCACTGCTGTGAAGTGCGGAGGTCTATCAGAAACATGTGTGCAAGTTTGGGGGCGGTTGAGACTGCGGGGCTGGGAAGGCCTTCATAAAATGGCCTGTGCTCGAGTCACAGTGCAAGAGAAAAAGCCCCCCCCACCCTCTCTCGTTGCCCCTTGCGCTCTCTCTCCCTCTCTCTCCCTCTCTCCCACTCTTTCCCTCAACCATCCCCACTCTCCAAAGAAAAAGCTTTTGGGGTTTTTGGTAGATTTCATTTCCTTTCCTAATGAAGAGAGGAAAAAGGGACCACAAAAAAGATCTAGAAATACACAAACTAACCATTTTGCAATCTGAACTCTCTCTGTTCTTACACACTCTTTCTGCTAGCACATTCCCCCCCCCCCCCCTTCTCTCTCTTCATCCCTCTCACTCTCTCTCTCATTCCATCTTTCCATCTCTGCTTCCCTTGTTTTTTGGACGCATACTCAAAGACATGGCATGTTGAAACCCTGGAATGCAGCGGAGGGAACGGACCTCGCAGCGGGGCAAAAGGGTGCTTATGTCCATAACTACTCTATGACATCATGATAGAATGAGGTGCGCACGCGCACCCAAGACAACCACGCACCCTGGTCTCCTCAAAGCCAGTATTCCATGGAATAAATAGGCCTGATTTTCTTCTTGGAAGTGTAAGGGACCTCACCAAAGACCCTCTCGCCGCCTTCTGACTAGATTAAATGTAAACAAATGGATGATATATGGTGGCAGTGGCGTGGATTGATGTGGTAATTCTATGGCACATTAATGTATTTTGGCTGCTTAGTGGTTCAGTCCTTCTGCGGCCCCAATTTGGGCTATTTAATTACAGAGGGAGATAATACAGTAAATCGATGCTTAAAGGGCCACAGTGCCTTCCCGGTGGAATCACAGCAAACTTTATCATGTAATAATGGCTGGAGGAGCGTCAGTGTGCCTCTGATACAGTAAAATTTTATACTGCCACCTAGTGACCTCTCTCATGAACTACCAAGTACAGAAATGTTTCACAAGTTTGTGACAGTTTGGAAAGAACAAAGTTACATCAGAAAACTAGAAACAGGCACAGACAATGATATAGATTTAAAGCAATAGATCTGAAGTGTCCCTGCTTGTGTTAAAAAAATACATTCTTCTCCAATAAAATGAATGATGAGAATAGTAATCTGCTGTGTTCAGTAGCTGACTTCATCAAGTGTTTCTGAATCCCCGTGGCTTAGTTTGCAGGCTGTTATTCTACATCTCCCAGTAGGTGAGGAGCACGGAGAAGAATGCTGACGTGTAACCACCCCGTGTCCATCATAACAAGCCCTCTGCTGGCTCTATGCATTTAAGGATTTTGACTTTTCCCGTACGCAGTGGCAAAAGGGGTTTTCGCTCGTGGAGCTAAACACTCCCTGTTTCTGGTTGGTTGTGCATGTGTGTGTGTGTGTGTGTGCTGGGAAGGGGAATGGAAAAATCCGTGGCATTTAGGTAGAGCCCTGTCATAAAGGCTGTCTTAATGAGCCCGGGCTTTTGGAGAAGAGGGGGGGAAGAGGGGTGTGAGTGTGTGTGTGGGATGGGGGTGGTGGGTGGGGGTGTGGAGTGGAGTGGAGGGGAGAGAAGAGGAGGGGGAAATGGTTTACATATGGATCTGAGAGAGTACTGCCACCAGAGGTACGCCGCGCATGTAATGAGACAGAGCAGTGACTCCAGCAGTACACACACACACACACACACACACACACACACACACACACACACACACACAACTCTATGAACAATCACAAACTCAGAGCAAATCACAGGACACATGCAAAATATACACAAACAAATATGCAGTGATACACACACACACACACACAGCACCTCTGTCGGCCATGTTCTCGGGGGCAGAGAAGTGCTCACCTCTTTACTGTGGTTGTTCAGGGGAAAAATGGAGGAAAAACAGATAACACATTCTAACTGATTTTCTTTTCCTGTCTTACTTATTCCTTCTTTTTAAATTTTAATTTTTATTTCTCTCAGTCATCTATATTTATGCTTTTTCATTTTTATATAATTTTTGAGAAAATATATATTTTTTCTATTTTTTGTAACCACCAACTTTCCCCTTTCTGCCTCCCCTCCGCCTCTTTCAAAAAAGCCTCTCTCTCTCCCTCTCTCCCTCTCTGTCTCTTTCTCTCTCTTTCTCTAGCTGTCATAACATATAGCACACCATCGTCATACCCACATACATCATCGTCCAAACCAGCATCGTTTTACAGGCTTCTCGCTAAAGCAAACAGCCCACTAGCAACTGCCTGCTGAAATGTGTGGCTGCTAGAAGACACACTCACACACATACATGATCACACACACACACTAACTGAGGCCTTCAATCCAATTTACCCACACACACATCTTACAAGACAGAAGAACACTACATTTACTCTTTTACACACACACACACACACACACACACACACATACTAAGCAAGGCTAATTTGTTTATTTAGTTCAACATACTGTACAAAAATAAAAGCAAAGTTCAGTAGATGAAAGAAAGTGAAAGCACAAAAAAGATACAAATACTACAGGAATAAAATAAGTAATGCCATCAAATGATTCACATAAAAGGGAAAGTGTACAGAATATAAAAAGAAAGATAAGTGAATCATTAGGAGGACAGTTTGGTCTTAAGTCTAGATGTGATACTGCCAACAGTAGGAGCACACACAACACACACACACTCAACTGCTCATGCTGGGTCACTGCTGGGGTTGGAGACACACAGTCACGCAGGCACACACACACGCATATACATGTACGCGCATTTGAATTTGCTTGGACATGACACACATGGGACATGGGATACATGGACATGACACATATACATGAATTTACTTGTACCTGACACATACACACACACACACACACACACACACATACACACACACACACACACACACAAACACACTCAAATTTCCTTGGACGTGACACACATACCTACATACACACACACACACACACACACACACAGTAAGAAAGGGAGAGTGAGGCATGCTGAAGCATATGGTTTAGTGGTGGAAATGTGTTTGCTTACATATCTCTCTTATACAGAGGACCGGAGATCTCTGTGTATGTGAAAACTTGTGTATATGTATGTATATATATATGTGTATGTGTTTGGAGGCAGTTATGTGTGTATGATGCTGCAACTGTTTGTGAAAGAGAGAAACTTTTGAAATCTCTCTACCCATCTTTGGAGCTCAAACAGCTGTGACCCACTGCCATTATCCCATAAACTATTATAGCATCTGATCAACAACAGTGACAATGCACAAATGGCCATTTGGTCATAGACACTTAGTCATTTATTACCTTACTTATTAGAGGGGCATCTAAGAGGGGCATCTGAGCTGCTCTGCTCAGAGATATTAATAGAAAAAACAATTACTGGCGTGTTTGAGCCAAAGAGATATTCTAGAATTACACTGACTTGTTAACCAAGTCAAGCAGTTACTCTCAATAAAAGAAACACAATAAGAGACAATTGTCAGTGTCTGACACAGACAAACAGTTGCAGATTCATACACACATAATATGCAATGCACTTGCAGAACAGTGTGGGAACAATGCATCCATTATGTTTATTAAGCTGTTAGATTCATCCGGCTCTTACAGCAAATGGGGGTATTTACTATTTTATTGTATTGCTGGAGGCATCAACTCAGGAAGTGCATAAAATTAATGGAACAAAATATGTGACAAAATAATGTTGCCATTCTGAGCCAATTAAGCATTGCTATTTTTATTGATGATTATTCCTTGTCTTGAAATGCGCGGTATTAGTTTCCTGGAAATGTTATGATTACGAATGCTCTAATGCCAGATTAGTTCGACAAGGTTCTCTGTCACAAACCATTGGCTAGACATGGCATTTGGCATAAAAATAACTGCAATTATTCTTAACCTCCCATATCAAAAAATTGTGAAATTTCACAGAATTTCTTTTCTCCTTCATTTTCCCGATGAAGTGATGACTAACACAATTTATGGAAATAAATATTAATGTTTCAAACACATAGTATAACTCAAAATACCCACAGTGTAATTGTGAAAATACTTAATCAAGCAACACAGAACCCCACAGAATGGGGGTTCCCAGTGCTCTGCTTGCAGTTGTCCAGAATAAGTGTATTTTAATGTTCACTAGTAATGCTTAATTATCCATACAGAGGCATTTAAAGGCACCGCAGGGCAGGCCTGTGTTAAGACGTGGCGATGGCCACCAGTCGAATGGAAAATAGCGTTTACTGTGTGAGCCGCCGTCTGGGTTATGCTGCTGCCTGCCATAACCGCTGTTTATGCAGGCAATTTCATGCCTATGGCTGCAATGGGCTGATACACAGGGGAGGTCTGCACTTGTGCTGAAATTAATTTCTCAGTGATTAGTCTGATGGGGGGTGGGGGGGCTGGGTGGAGAAAGGTGACATTTGGGTATAGCTCTGTTGCCTCTCTATCCTCTTCCCCCTTTCCCTCTCCCTCTTTCTTTTCTGTAATCTTATGTGTTTATTTCAGCTTTTTCTGTCTGTTTCTGCATCTGAGTGGACCACTACACCACACACAAAGTGAGAGTAAAAGGGTGTCAGATTGAATGCATTGCAAATATATATGTACAGATACACAGACATACATATATAAAAAGAGAGGGAGAGAGAGAAAGTGAAAGAGAGAGCAAAAAAGAGAAAAGTATTTGTCTTAGTACTATACAATTTTCATGAAAGGTAACCTACATGCATCACTGAAGTGAACTGCCAATGGAATGTCACAGAAAAACACAAGCAACATGAATGCTATGTTCAGATAAGAGCAAAACTAGTTATAGCGGAGGCTCATTTAGCCTTTACAACAAATGTAATGGCCCATGAACCTCAGTCTCAATACATATTCTAATCAGAGTTTCAGTGGAGCTTTAATATCAATTAACTGCATCAGAGCAGTGGTATACACAAAGTTCACTTAAACTCTGAGGACTTAATGGGATATGGGTGTGTGATCTATGGTCTGGTGATATGCATACACATTTTTTGGCTGACTGGACATATGTGCAATGCGTTGTTGTTCAATGTTTTTTTGTTTGTTGGTTTCATTATGATCATCTATCTCACAGCTGACTACACTTATGTGTAATTCCTGGAGCATTCTTCAGTGTAGTTTACTATTAACTAACCCACTGCTAGTAAACCTTTATAAATACAGTATCCATCATTTTAAATGCATCCAATATGACTTTAAATATAAATACACCAAATGAATTCAATTCAGTTCAATTCAATTATATTCATACAGTGCCTTTTACAATAGTATTGTCTCATGGCACTTTACAGCAAGGAGCACCCAAGAGCAACAGGGGCAAGCAAAAACTCCTTAATGTTTAGTTAGTCTATTAGTTAGCATCATAATAGTTTCAAAATATTGTCCCATAACATTACATGGTAGTCAATCCATAGGTGGTTATCAAGAATTATGGCTGGACAGTGTAATAGCAGTCAGACATAGTGAAGTCAAGGAGTGAGATGGGTCATGGGGATAACAATAAGGGTCCATTTTGACAGTGCCATTGTGAGGGGGGGTCAGAGAGAGAGAGAGAGTTGTACGGTATGACACATGAAAGGTTTGTGGTGGCAATAGGCTATAGCAGCATAACTGTAGCAGCATAACGGTATGGTGCATGGCAACCCAGCACTACTGCAGGGATGGTCAGTGGCCGCCATGCCTCACAGATTCGATTCGACTTTTAATAGGGACCATCATGCCAATAACTTACACAAATGAATAAAGGTTACGGGGTGCAGAGATGCAGATTTTAGACACCAAATGATTCATAGAATTGTTTTAATCGTTCTGATGTGTAAAATAAAAAACAGCAGTAAAAAAAACAGCTTTCAGAGATGATGTCAATGAAATAAGAGCATGCTAAAACCTAAGGCTAGACTGATGTGAACTGCTCAGACTGTGATGCACATTTAGAATTTGACCACTAGATGGCGGGATGCATCTTAAAATCACTGCCAAACACTCGCACAGCAGTTGTCATGAGACTGGCCTACTTTTCAACTGTGTCTGAAAGTTTAATCACAATGGCTGATTGAAATTATCCATAATCCACTGTGGATTTCAGATATTTTCACTTTCAAAAGGCATCATTCTAGAGTAGAGGTTCAAGACTCATGCCTTTTGTGCATGTTATATGTGTGTGTGTGTGTGTGTGTGTGTGTGTTATGTATAGGGTTCAACATAAAATTATCTGGTTATGGCATAGACCTTAGAAAATATTCTACTGTATGATTTGTGTATGTACAGTCCTCCATTCTCCTCTTCATGCAAATCACAGGTGTTAAAGGTGTGTATTTAAATGTATGTGTGTGTGTGTGTTTGCCTGTTTGTGTGAGAGAGAGTGAGACAGAGAGAGAAAGAGAAGGGTTCAAGAGGTTCAAGAGTCATGCCTTATGTGCATGTTAGTCTATGTGTGTGTGTGTGCGTGCATGTGTGTGTGTTGGGGGATGGGATGTAATTTGGGGTACTGCTAGAAAAAAGATTTTGCCCTATGAAAGACCACCAGTCAACGCATGTGTCTTTTTTCTCATCCAGTAACTGACTCAGAAGTAGAACCCTCAGCTCTGAGTGTGGCTTCCGATATAATAAACCTTTCACATGTGCTTGATACTCAGGACTGGAACAAACATTGATATATTGTAACATATGGCTGATGACTGTCTGTAACTGATAAAACATATCACTGAATCACAAGACTCCATGATAGGACATGTTTTGCAAGAAGTTCGAAGTTGAGTGCTTGTTTATGGCATGAGTCACTGGGTTCTTTGTCATATATGGTACTGGCTAATCACACCGCACGGGGAACTTTCTTCAGCTTTACGAGCCTGTTGTCAGCTCATGATTCATCATGTGTTTAAGACTGTCTGTGTGTGTGTGTGTGTTTGTGTTTATGTATGGGGGGGTTCAACATAAAATGACCTGGTTATGACCTCAGGAAAGTATTCTGCTGTATGATTTGTGTGTGTACAGTCAGGTATGTATTTAAATGTGTGTGTGTGCCTGTGTGTGTGTGAGAGAGAGAGAGGAGGAGAAAGAAGAGCGAGAGAAAGAGAGAAAGAGAGAGAGCACCTGAGAGGATGTGACATGGGACCTGAGAGGATTGGACATATTTTCTCCCAAAGTCACAGTAACAGCCTGACCTTCACAAAAGCCGTAAAATAAATGCAGCCACTCTCTTCTAAGTCAGTCTAACTCAGTCATTCTAGCAAGCCAGAATGACAAAAAAACCCTCAGGGCAGTGGATCAGCATCTCAGGATAATCCAGTCACTCTTTTCCAAGTGGTTGCAGAGATTCATGATATCTTCTCTGGGTTCATAAAGTATAGTGTATGTGTGGAGGGGGGCTGTTGAGTTTATTACAAGGTTGCTGGGTATGGGATGAGGGTGGTGGATTAAACTGCTGCTGTTGCTCTACTTCGGGCGCTGTCAGCCTGCCATGCAGATTGATGTCTGCAGGTCACTAGATAACAGCTTGTGGAGATTTTAGGGAGTAACACTCCCCCACCACCACCACCACGCCCCTCCCCGGGGCTCCTTAATGATAGGCTTGTGGAGGGAACGCACACAGAGACGACTCCAGCAAGCTCAGGGCGGCAGTCGCTCCTGCGTCTCGCAACAATTAGAGGTGCTCTCTCAGTGGAGAATTTTTTTTTTTTTTTTTGGAAACCCACACACGTCTTCTTACAGACACACCACCTCAGTTCCCAAAAGCAGAACGCACACAGCCAGTATTTTAGGCAGAACAAGGGGGGGCATTTAGAAATGCTGGGTGGGAGAAATTAAGAGCTATTTTTTGACTCGGGCCTAAAAAGGAAGCACAAAAAGTCACACCAGAGCCCTTATCAGGGTGCCGAGTGCCTCCCTGTGCAGCGCCTGTGTCCATCAGTGCTATTAAGTTTAAGTGCAGGGGGCCCACACAAAGCCGTAATCCAGCCGCCCCCCTCTCTCCCCCTACTTCACACTATTGTGTGAGATCCACCTAATGTGTCTCCCTCCCCGACTATCTGCTTCCCATGTCCATGACGATCTGTGCGGCACAATCCCATTGTTGTCCATCGGATTGTCTGCCAGCCGGAGCCATTCAGCCAGCCACTCTGCCTTTTGTCCTCCTTTTGTGTCTCTCTGTGGACCCCGGGACCCAGGGACCTGCCCTGCCTCCCCTTGCCAGTGTTTGCATCACCCCATCTGCCCTACTGCCCAATCTCTCTCTCTCTCTCCCACACACACACACACACAGACACAGGCACATGCATGCTCACACACACATGCACACACGCTCAGACATGCACACTCCATGCACACTCCGCACCAGCTGTCCTGTGTTGGTCCCTAGGGTGTTAACAGGTGCTGGCTTGCCGTGATGGTGTGCTTCGTTGACTCCATGGCAGACGGCACACGGGAGCTCGTGGTGGGATCCTCCACCCTGCCGTCTTTTACAAAGATGAGATGAGGGGACACCAATGAACTTGATGGTCACTTTAGGTTCCTTTTCTGTCTCCCCTTCCTTGCTTAAGAAGCAGACATCATGATATTGTGTTTTTTGCATGGGTGTTCACCTTGTGGTTTCAACAGGCCCCTGAAAAATTTACAGCAGTGAAAGTTTGCATTGTAAATGTACTCAAAAAGATGCAATAGAAAGAAAAGTGATTGGACTTTTTGGACTGGAAAATATTTCAGACGTGGTTAAATATGCTGTTTCTGGACCTTTTAGCTTCCTATGTTATTTAGCAAAGAAGCAGATGAAATGGCACCTTACACAGTGTAGGCTTCAGACCCCATGCTGGACCTAAATAGCCTAGGAGTGCTTTGCAACACCCACAATCTCACTGCGGATCAACATAGTTCACTAGAACTTTCATGAATAACACCTTAGTCTGGTGGGAGGCTGTGTCTCCTATTGAGGTGGCAGAGCGGTAAGACCTTCCCAAACACGTCTGTAAAAATATACAGTGCTGTCCATTGATGGCGTGTAAAAATAGATGAAAGGGAAAGGAGGCTGCGTGAAGGGCCTCTAGGCATAGCTATTTATAGAACAGACATGGTGCTGTTTACAGAGAGAGAGAGAGAAAGAGAGAGAGAGAAAGACAGATTGAGAAAAGGACAGAGGGGGCTATTATCAATACTGTTCCCTAAACAGCCCTGAAATAACTTTAGTTCGGTCACCTTTACAATTTCACAAGGATGTGCTGAAGGTGAATTTAAATCACTTTTATTGGGGGGGGATCAAAGGATTAGCCGTGAGGGTCCTCTATTTTTGGACCTGGACTGGTGTAAGGGGGGAATGTGTCGACGCACCACATGCTAGGCTCGCCAACGAGGCCCCACAACCCCCCCCCACTGCCAATATCCGGTTCTCCAGAGCTGCTGCTTAGAGAGAGAGAGATCAGATCTGTTTTGCATGAGTCACTGCTGAAAGATTAGATGTTGCAGTGATTCAGTTCCAGGTGAGTCAGTATCAGTTTGAAACCCAATCACCCCTTCTCAGCATGTTTTAAAAGTTTAAGACAGGGGACCTTGAGGATATTGATAAACTTTCCACTGCAGGCAAGTGTTTTCATTAATTAGTTCTTTTTCAAAGTGAAAAAAGTTGTCTGAAACAAGAGTGTGTGATGGCATCAGGTGCTCCACATTAACAAGTTAACAGTATTAGCAGATTTTTACAGCTCAAGAACTTTATAGAGACCTTTTATATCTGTGTTGAAATGACTCAGAGGTGGTCACAGAGAGAGAAAGAGGGAGAGAGAGAGAACATGGACATATGACTTCCAGTCTTGAGCTGTGCTGAAGGGGACCATGAAGCCTGTCAGTATTTGGGAAAAGAACATCTGGGAGTCTGACCCTCCTCTGGGCTTTGTTGGTCCTAATGGTGGCAAGGGGTGTAGACTGCTGACACAGACACACACACACACACAACCCACACAGACTTGGGATATTCCCTGTCTACACAGATTGGACAAGCTGGAACAAGCCTGCTTGTCTGCCTGCCTGGCCGTGTGTGTGTGTGTACTGTGCCCTGTAGTTTTCCACCCCTCCCCCATTAAATAAAGAGAGTCTCTGGCTGCAGTCTGCAGCGTGCCTTTCAAGGTTCAGCCAGTTTAAAAGTTCTGCAAATTCTCCACTTTCACCCCATGTCACCACCTCAAAGAAAGTAGCACTGCATTACCACATTCTCTTTGTAAAGTGTCTTTCTTTCTTTATCTTTAAACAAGCTACAAACGGCGCATAGAAAACTCTCATTCACAAAAGATCTAGGCCGTGTTGGGGAGTAATAAGTTATATGTATCGTAAGTTATATGTAATGTAATTAATTGCAAAATAACATTGTTGTAACAAGTATTAGAAGTTGTAATAACTTTCATTATGTAGAATGGGTAATTAAATTACAGTTGCTTTCAGAAAATATTAAGGATTACAATTTCAGTTACATTTGAATATCTTCTGCAGAAACATTGTCTATATGTTTAATAATATTAGCCCATTGCCAAAAATAAAAAATAGCTGTAGTGAGCAGCAAGCAAACAGATAATCAATTAACTGACAACTGCTTATTCACTGATGTTCATCAAATGTTGAACGTCAGTGTCTGATTTAACAGGCATAGCTATGTTTGTGTTATGATTATAATTTTTGTTAAGATATGTCACCTCAACGTGATCTCACAATAAAGAGGTGTTGAGGTGTTGAAGTGTGACACCGCTGTTCCACTTCTTGGAACAGATATATTTACCTAGGCTATTTCGCTCTTTAGAAATATTAGGCATTCATTTACAACATTATATTGCATAATCCCATCAAAAAAATCCCCACTACGCCTCTGGGATATAGATTATCTCACCAAACCCATGATTCTTCATAACTGCGGTATCCAGCATCAACTATGAAAAGAAAAAGTCAGTGGGTGGTGACGGTCCGCAATTTGCATTTTATCCAGACTATTCAGGATTTTCATACGACTTCCAGGCTATGGGGGATGCTTAATACGTAGTGTAAACAAGTAGTATACAGATTATGGTCACACTTGGAATCTGAACGGAGGGTGAAGATGATGGAGAGGGATGACCTTGATATTTTTTTCCATAAGCAAGGCATTTCATTCTGGTTGCTCAATCGCCTCAGGCCATATTCTAATGAGAAGAGAGCATGTTGGAGGAGGAGGGGCGGACAGGACTAGGTTTCGTTGCGGATTGCTACCATTCATCTGAGATTTAACCAGCAACTCGTCAGAGTGGCACTGTCTGCCGTCAGCGGGCGCTGTGTCTGGAATGGAGAACAACCAAAGTTATCAAGTCTGAGTTTCAATTCACTTTTCGATTTTACACTTTTACGGCAAGACCCGCGGTTACTTTTCCCGACGATAGCAGTTGTATTTTTCCGTCTGCATTGTTTTGGCAAAAATGTCTATATTGCCGTTTACACCCCCGATTGTGAAGAGGCTGCTAGGTTGGAAAAAAGGAGAGCAGAATGGACAGGAGGAGAAATGGTGCGAAAAAGCAGTGAAGAGTCTTGTCAAAAAGTTGAAGAAGACTGGACAACTGGACGAGCTGGAAAGAGCCATCACAACTCAGAATGTAAACACGAAATGCATCACCATACCAAGGTATTTTGCGCGAAAACTGGTAATTTACTTAACTTGCCTAGCGGGCTAACAACTAAAGCTATCCTGAACCTGTCCGTCTTGGGAATAACTTGTGGGCAGCCAACTCCTGGGGATAACGTTAACTAGTCTATGAGGAAAACCATCTAAGAAATATAAAAGTTCGGTGTGTACACTAAAGGTAACTTATCTGACATGTAACGATTACCATTTTGTCGGTCTAGTAATGAACAATGTTGACATCAAAGACCGTTGTCTTCACGTTCACGACCGAAGCACAAGTGAACTTGTCAGCTACAAGTCTAGCTAACGTTAACGTATAGCCAACATTGACATTAACCTTAACGTTAATGTATACTGATTATTTCTTCATACGTGTGCGAAACGTTAACGATATTGTTGAGAAATATCAGAATTTAAAGGCCATGAAAGTTATGGCTCTCTTTCAAAAGAGGAGGTTATATGAATGATAACGTTAACGTTAGCTGGATAACTAACTTCGCTCTTGTACTATGTTATGCTTTTGTGCATGTTGTCAGAAGAACTCGGCTGGTTCAGCGAAAACGTCTCTGGTAACTCGTCAGCGTTGGTCAACTATGGTTGTTATACTAACTACTATGTAACATTAATTGTAACTTAAATGTTGGTATAGTTGATCTAAACTAGGCCCTTTAATGCAAATTTTAAACATGCCTGCTGGGCAAAATTTTATTGCAACCCTAGTCCTGCAAATACATTACCTGAACAACAGAAATAATGTTAGAGATTATAGTCTCCGCTCTTTGTTAAGTTAACATTAGCTGTCTGGTTTGCTAGCTTTCTAAGTATTTGTTATGCTAAGTACTGTGGTCTAGCTAGCTTAGTCCGTTACATAACAGCCCTCTATCTGGGACACTCGGTGACTGTGTTGACAGACTGTGTGTATGTGTGTGTGTCATTGTATTTGCTGCACTGTAGTTGTCTAATATCGGCTATTAACCCAGAGAAATTCTTTCAGTTAGCGGAACGGCTGTAACTATGCCTCCTTGCTAATAGTTTAGTAAATCCAAACAGCTAAACCGTTATCAACTAGCTACATCCAGCAACGCCTTGTTTAGAATGACTGACTTAACTTGTGATTGCAATTTTTTGGCGTATCGTGAGACTGATCGGTGGACGGGGTGGAAGGGACTGTATATAAAAAAACGGGTCGAAGACACAAAGCTACATGATCCTATAATAATGCCTAGGTACAAATTGAATGGTTCATTTCCTTTGCAATTAATGCTGCTGTTAACAGACCCACTGCGCATGGTGTGCTGTGCTGCACGGTTACGAGAATTGTGCCGTTCTTACTAAGCCTGTTATGTCATGCAGTCTCTACCGTGCTTCACGGTAGCCAAGTGTCGGTCCTTCGAATTGCAACACAAAAATTATACGTTTTGTTGTGTGTGATTATTTAACATGAGGCGTAGATCATACACACAGAGGCAACATGAACTCTGACCACTCTGCTTCTGATCAGTGACCAAGGCTGCCCTTTTAAACTCAGATGGCTGAGGCGGGCGCTAACACCAGTTTCACGGTCTTGAGAGAGAAAAATCAGACAGCTAACTGTACTATACACTTTGTATTCTGTAATACTGTACTTGTTCACAAATGTTAACGAATAGCCTAAATACATGCAACTGGACATAAAGACCATAGTGGATATTGTGTCTTAGTGAATTCTCAGTGTTGCCCCTTCGACTGTCTAGTGCTTTAGGGTCTGCTTTAGGGTTTAGTGTCTGATCTAAAGATATGGTTTGTAAACACCATCTGGAGGTGCTGTTCCTCCTCTGCTTTCCATGTGGGAATACACCCACAGTATGTCTGTGGTCTGGGCACTGACTGAGATGGGCTTCTTGTGCATCATCAGTGTTGTTGTTTCTTTTTCAGTTTTTGTTGAAGTGAGTTATTTTATTGTCTAATAACGAGCCTGGCTGTACTTAACTAGCACTTGTTTCATAAAAGCCATGGATAATGACATGGCGTGGGAGATTTTCTGCAGGCCATACACTTCGGTCATTGTTATTTTTTAACAAAACTGGACATACATGTCTGACATGCACTTAGCACCATAAATCAAATACATCCTCCCTGGATGGATTGACATTGTCATCAGTCAGAAGCTGTCATCAGACCTAATCTTTGGAGAGAGACTTCAGTGAGATCGATTAGGCCTATTTCATGAATGTTTTTTTGTGGTATAGGCCTGTGTAGAACAGCTCTTTTTTAGTGTCTGTACTGTAAGTAGTACAGATCATTCCTTAAAGCCTACTGAGCAGCTCCCTTATCCCATTTGGGCAAGGTGAGATTTGTTGTTAGCGACATATGATGCTCTGACTTTGTTGTGTTGTGTCTTGTCAGACACACTTCAACTTCCTAGACCAGAGTTGCATTGGCTGGTTGTCTACATGTGTTTTTTTATGTGTCAGAGAGAGTGTAAAGAGTGTTTAAAAAGTGTGTGTGTGTGTGTGTGTGTGGGAGGGAAATGATTCCTCAGACAGCTGGTGAAGCTGTGTGGGGCCAGTGGTGAAAGTGCTAAAGTGGGTAGAGGCGTCCCTGTGGGATCCCCCTCAGTGGTCTGACTAACTTGCCTGTTATGAAGGCGAGTTTACTCAGGGAGATGACTTTAAAAGCAAAGCTGTCTGGGTTTTGTGTGTGTGTCTGTGTATGTCTGTGCTCGCGTGTTCTGTCTGAGGCTTGTGATGAAATGAAGAAGATGTGAATGTGTTATTCTGACAGAAGAATGAAGTATGAAATTGTACATGTGAAGGCATACGCCATCACTTTGTAGTTCTCCAGATAAACTAGGTCTATGGGCTGGGGCGGTGAGTGACGTGGCTATTTACAAACCTTCCAGCCTGATGAGTGTGTTGACCTTAAGATCTGTGGGTGCATGTGGTGAACAGAGCTCATATTGTTGGGTTCATTGTAGATGCTGTCAATCATTTGTGAGTGTGATTGGCCACAGAGTTGAATGAAGTTGCTGGTTTAACAGTGACAGACAGGCACTGTCCATACAGGATGGTGTGTGTGTGTGTGTGTGTGTGTGTGTGTGTGTGTGAGGAAGAGAGAGAGAGAGCGAGAGAGAGAGAGAGTTAGATATATATATGTTGTGGGCGGAAGAGCTGTCGGCTGCCATGGAAACCAGATCTGTCCTCTCCTGACATTCCACCTGGCCTAACCTAATCTCGACAGGCTCAGTGCTGAGTAGTAGACCTTTTTGGTTGTGTGTTAGTCCACAACAGAAACCTGTCCAACATGCTCCCCTCAGGCCTCCTCTACAGCTTGGGCTCATGATTCGGAAAGCTGCTGCAGACACACACACACACACTCAAACACTGAGACACTAACACACAAAGGCAGAAACACACATGTTTGCAGGGACATTCTCTCTTTCTGTCAAACACAATCACACACAGACTATGTACACACACACATGTACAAACCCATATACACACACGCACACATACACACACAGGCACAGCTGTCTGAATGTGGAGCTTAACGCAGAGGCTTAAAATAAAATGATACAGAAACAATAAACACAGCAGTCCTGCTGTCTGGCTCCGAGTCGGGAGGAGGTTTGTTCATTTGTTAAGTCCACTTGCAGCAGAGGAAGGAGAGGTAAGCACCCCAGCCCTAAGGAGGAATTCATACATGTCTGTGTGTGTGTGTGTGTGAGAGAGAGAGAGAGAGAGAAAGAATAAAATGCAAAAGGGTCAATAGCGGAGGATTAATGTGGCGTTAAAGGGTAGGTCCTCCTGGTGAAAACAAACAGCTGTGCATTTGGGCTTGCCGGCAATGAGAATTTGGGCTTGGCTACAGTGTGTGTGTGTGCGTGTCCGTGTGTGTGTGTGTGTGTGTGTGTGTGTGTGTGTGTGTGTGCGTGTGTGTGCATGTGTGTGCATGAGCTTCAGTGTTTTGTGTCAGTTTGTCTGTCTGCCGGTCTCACTTGTGTTTGTCTACAGTGTCTGTGTTTATTATAATTGACTAAGGAAAGTGTGTGTGTGTGTGTGTGTGGTGTGTGTGTGTGTGTGTGTGTGTGTGTGTATGTGTGTGTGTGTTGAGCAACCACATCCTTTCTGTTGTTTATCACACTCTTGTAACAAGTGTTGAGACCACTGCTCGCCACCTCTCCCCATCTGAAGGTCCTAATGCAGTGTGTCCTGAAGCTTTTGAACTTTTGTAAAGTAAGGAACAGTGTGTATGTGTAATGTGTGTCTATGTGTGTCTGCTGTGTTCCACCCTGCAGAGGCACCTAGATAGGCAGACTAGTGTATTCAGACAGCTTGCTGGTGAATATGGAGCTGTAATCTGCAATCTATCACCCTGAGCCATCACACTGAGTCACCTTATACTGCCTTCATACAGCTCCTGTCTATAGGTTCATCTGAGTCCAAACCAGCATTAGGTAATCAGTCAGACATTTCCCATTTCAAACACCAATGCCACTAACCTGCTGTCTCTCTCTCCTGCCTATGAAGCCAGCAGAGTGCTTAAATGGCTGCATTGAAAATAGAGGTTTTTTTTTAAGGGCAGCCTCTCTAACTCTTCTGATTCATTTGTTTTCTCTCTCCCCCTCTAAAGCGCTTTGAGCTACAGTCTCTGCATGAAAGGCGCTTGACAAATTAAATGATTATTATTGTTCTTATTACTACGTATAATGCAAGTGCTTATACACTTCTTTACAGTACATACTTACTTATGTGCAGATAATGTTGTGGTGTGTTCACCGTGAGACCAAATGGATGCAGACTCCAACACACCCCCCTCTTTCAACACTGTGATGATAGCTCCTCTTATTTCAGCAAAGGATGACTACTTTCCTGTTAGGCTTTATCTGGGGACTAGCACTCTTCACTGAGAGAGCGGGGGACTGTGATGTGAGTGTTGGGAAGGATTTCAGACACTTTTGTGCAGCGTTCTGTGTTTACTTTCATGTGAGGGTGTGGATGCATTTCAAAAGCCAGGCATCAGTCTGTCTGTTTACCATGGCCTTGAGTCAGTTCTCGGGGCCATTGCACTGCTGGTGAAGAGTGTAGACAGTTGAGTTCGCATCTGAACCATCCAGTTAAATCAAAGTCCTGAGCACCTCTTTTCTTTTTTTTTTTCTTTCTCTCTCTCTCTCTCTGTGCCGGTCTCTTTCTCTCTCCGTCTCTCTGAGGAGACACAGCCCGAGGCAAAACCAACACCTGTGGGTCATGGAGTTCATGGGAAGAAACAATTGAATTTTATGTCAGCTATGAACTCTCACTCTCTCTCTTTCACTCTTTCTCACTTTTCTGTCTCAGTCTGTGACTGTTTCTCTCCTCACTTGCTCACTAAAGTACTAATCCCTGAGTCTCTAAAACAAGCTCTCCCATCGCTCTTCTTCCTGTGCGGCAAGGTCATCCTCATTGACACACTGACACTCTGGAAGCTTCCAGAAAGATTTTTTTGTTTTCTGTTCTTTTTTTTTTTCTCAGTTCAGGCAGGCCACCCCACCCCAGTCAGGACATTTGATGCAATGTAATATGAACTTGACTTCAAAAAAAGGAAGTGTTATTGACAGACTGACAGTGTGTATATGTGTGTGTGTGTGTGTGTGTGTGTGTGTATGTATGTGTACGTACGTGTATGCATGAGAGAACTTCTGCACATGATTTCCTGTTATGTTTTTTAAGTCCTATGAAGCCTTGTGGAGAGAACAATGAGTATGCAGAATGTGCCTGGCTGCTGTGATGAGAACCTTTGCTGTTCAGTTGTGTGACTATCAAAGAGTGCAAGTCTGTGTGTGTGTGTGTGTGTGTGTGTTTGTGTATGAGGGAGTGAGTGAGAGTGCTTTGTGTGGTCTCCTGGTAACGGTGGCTACCTTAGTGGTTGACCCTAGAGGAAGTGGTTTCCCTCAGTCGGTCTGCTAGTCTGTGTGTGTTCTGATTCCCTCAGCCTCAGTGGTAGCTCTTTTCTCCTGCTCTCCACAGGGCCGGTCCAGTCATAGACACACACACACACACACACACACACACACACACAGAGACACACAAACACTATCTTTTGCGCTCACACATCAGATACTGTACATATGTCCACTCTCACTCTCTCACTCTGTAGCACATGCGCGCATGCAAACACACAGTCCCACTGTCACTGAATGAGTTTTATGAAAATGAACACATTTAGAGCTAATCTCACAAAGTGACTGAGCTGACACTCTTGTGTTCTCACTTCCCCAGTTAGCCTTAGGGATGAGCATAAAACTGTACTGAGTTTGTAAACTGATCTTTAATGGCGTCTTGCATATCAAATGACATCAGCCTGTATGATACACGTGAAAATGTTTACCTGCACATTATTGTGATTTTTGAGTAATTAGCCCCCTTGATTTTTTCATGTGGAGGGACTGAATATTGTTGAACTCTCTTTCTCTCTCTCTCACTCACACACACACACAAAGCTTCCACTCTCACAGTCAAGAAAAAACATATGCTTTTCATTTCAACTGCCACAGCAGTTGAAGACCACAGCAGACCCCACTGAGAGCAGACAGAGAGAGAGCGATGAAGAGACAACAGCAAACAAAGAGTGAACAGCCAGACCGAAAAGTTCCATTGTCTACTAGTCACAGACAGCCTGACAGATCCCCTTGTTTGACAAACAGGGGACAAGTCATTACTACACACGCACGCACAAACGCACCGACACACATGCACACAAAGCATCGACTCTTGATTGCAGATCGTAAAGCTCTAGACAGTGCTTTTTATGGCAACTTGAAAGTAGTGTGTGACCCTGACTTTACCAATGAGCAGTGATGGAGGAAAATTGAGTTGTGTATTGACTCTGTTAAAAAGACCCGACTTACTTCACTGGTATGTGTGCAGACTTTTTTTTTTTCTTTACTGTGTTTCCCATGCTCATTCCAGAATCTTCATTGTGCATGCGTGCGCACGTGTGTGTGTGTGTGTGTGTGTGTGTGTGTGTCAGTCAGCCCAGGACATATAGTTATGGTCTTTGGAAACCAAATTGTCCAACTTTCCGATTGAACAGCAAAACATGGGTAGTGGCAAGTTCACCGACCACAGGTCTCACCCTTTGGTTTAAATGTACACGCATGCACACAGACTGCCTATCTACCCAGCTACATATGCTCACACCTACAGTGGGAAAAGAAACATGCACTCACCAGCTGGTATTAATTATGGTTTTCTTATTTTACTGAAACACAAGGACATTGTCTCTGATTGCTGTGCCAGGAACATTACTGTCTGTGTGGGCAACATAACCCTGCTTAGATGATGAACAGTGACTGTGCTGCACAGATCTTTTAATTACATCATTTTGACCATTCTAATTTGGTCAATAATGGCTTCCTTCAGTGGTGGCAGTAGTTTAAGAAGTTATGCAATAATGAAATGCTTAGTGCTGGTTCTGATAACAACAACACTCTTTCTTCTGCTCTCTCTCTCCATTCCTCGGTCTATTACTCTTTCCATCTCCCTTTCTCCTTCATTATCCCCTCATCCTCTCACATCTTCCCCCACTATTTGTCTCTCTATCCTCCTGTCTTTTCCTCCTCCTCGCTCCACAGGTCTCTGGATGGCCGACTGCAGGTGTCCCACAGGAAGGGACTTCCCCACGTCATCTACTGCCGCCTCTGGCGCTGGCCCGACCTGCAGTCGCACCACGAGCTGCGGGCCATCGACCTGTGCGAGTTTGCCTTCCACATGAAGAAGGATGAGGTGTGCGTCAACCCCTACCATTACCAGCGTGTGGAAACTCCAGGTGAGCCCTAAATGCTCCGAGAAATCCTCAGGCCCTTTTGATACTTGCTGATCATACAGTAAAATGAATATGAAAGTTGCATCTGCTGATCCGTCTCATCCAAGTGACAAGATAAAGAGATTGTATATATTGTACACAATGTACGGATATGGACCTTTATTTAAGATGGAATTTTGTAGCCTGTAATCTGTGTTCTTTGTTCATGGCCGGGGCTCAGGACAAGCACCAGCCAGCAGCCAAATGCTGGTAAATGGTAAAGGTGACTGGTTCATGGCCATGACATGGTGCTTAGAACATTACATCTGTTGCTTGCAGCAGTTTTTTTTTACACTCTTTTGTTCAACAAGTGTCAAAAGTTACATGGACAACAGGAGGCGGGTTTGACAAGTCTTTTTCTTCTGACCGTCAAAATGCTCCATTGCTGTCACAGTGCCCCATTACATTAAATGAGTGTGGAGGTTTCGCCCTTTGACATTGTATGAAGTGAACAAAGGCTCTGTGTCCTCTGCAAGGCTGAGCTGCAGCTTATGGCGGGTGAGCTGGTGTTGCGGTTGTTCCTGTCAGGGCCCTCCCAGTCTCCTCTGCGCTCCTCTCTGTGATAGTCCTGGCCTTAGGGACCTGGAGGAATCTACCAGTCTATTGTGGGGGAGCTGGAGTGACTTCAGGTTAAAAATGGAAGTGCTGAGGCAGGCAAGCAGGCAGTCAGTCAGGGCTACTTTCCTGGATGGCGTTGAACTGTGAATCGGCATCTGGTGTTGATCTGCTAGGGATCTATGCCACATGTAGATCAGAGTCAGCTGGTGTGTGTGTTTGTGTGTGTGTGTGTGTGTGATTGAGAGATTGAGAAATCAATGGTGAGAGTGGCCTTAATTCAGCCTAGCTTTGCTGGATTAGGAGTTCCTGAAGTACAGTGAATTTGGCTTAGTTGGCCAGCAGGTGTACCCTTAGCCCCATGTCTTATAGGACTCAGTCATGACCCTGAGTTTCAAATGTCTGGTAAGGTGCCCTCTGCTGTTCTCATCTTATTCGGGAAACAAAAAAAGAATCTTGGACTGAGTGCTCCTTTATGGGACACCGGTGTTGCTGAAAGTGCAGCACATGGGTGTTTGGTGAAGACAGTCAGGGCACCGCTCTGTGGGTGGGGAGCCTTTGTGCTACTTCTGGCAGTGAGATGTGAGGCTTTGTGTTGTTTCTGTTTTTGCATCCAGGAAGTATGTCCGTCCCCTTTGTGTGTGTATATGCGTATGTGTGTGCCTGAGAGAGCCTGTGTGTGTGTGTGTGTGTGTGTGTGTGTGCGCGCATGACGTCAGAGATGCGATGGGGCTTCGTCGTGTTGTTTATCCAGCTGTGTGCTTGCTGCTGGTCCACTGTCAGTGCTCCAGCATTCCGAGCAGAATTCCTCTTGGTAAACACATCTGCAGCCAACAGATGGGGGAAGCAGCCCTGGAAAAGATTGTGTATCTGACGCCTTTTTTTGGTCTCTCTCTTTGTGTGTCCGTGTGTGCGGATGTTTGTGTTTGTTTATGTGTGTGTGTGTGTGTATAAAGTGCTGCCTCCCGTGCTGGTTCCGCGCTACTCTGAGATTCCCACTGAGTTTCCTCCTCTGGATGACTACAGCCACTCCATCCCTGAGAACACCAACTTCCCCGCTGGCATTGAACCACAGAGCAACTACATCCCTGGTGAGTAGGACAGATGGACATGCTCTCTTTCTCATACACACAGACACACTCACACTCACATACACACGTGCACACACAGGCAAAGGCAGACATTCCACCTCCATTGCTCATCCCTAAAGTGACACACAAGCACACACACACACACACACACACACACAGGCTCACACACACACACACACGAACATGCGCACCACCCTGCAACTCTTAAGCCATATGCATAACTACTTACACCAGCACAACCATGTGCAGACTCTGGCTCAGTCATACAAACATGAATATGATCATGTCTGCCACAGAGCTGCCTAGCCTTGCACCCTGCTATGTCTCAGACACACACACTGACTGCTGGACAGATACACACACCCACATACACGCGCGCACTCACACACACACACACACACTTTAACTTTATTACTTCCTCTGGCTGTGATGAGCTTAAGCTGATTTCCAGCATGTCTGCTTCCTTGTTGAGTCAGCTCTTAACTAACTTGTGTCAAACCAGAGACAGACAGAGAAAAAGAGAGAGACGGGGGGAGAGCGCGAGCAAGCAGTGGAACAAGACAGACAGACAGAGAAAAAGACAAATGGAGACAAAAGCGTGGGGACATGAGATGAACCTAGGGAGACATGAGAGACTGAGAGTTTGGTGGAAGAACAGCAGGAGAAACACTGTGTGAGAGCGAGAGTGGCTTGACTTGTGACTGGTGTGTGACTATGCTGTTGGTTGTGACCTTCCGATCCATTAACAGTAATGCAGTTAGCAGCAAAAAGTGATGACCTGGGGCCCTCATCAGACATGTCTGGTTGGCTTAATGAACCTATTCAATATCAGACCTCTGCTTCCGCTTTTAGTCAAACAGAGAAAGGAGAAAAGATGAGCAAGAGAATCTGAAAGAGAGCTCTCAGCTTTAGCGGTCTGAGTCAGACAGAGCGATTCCTGCCTTGTGTTAACCAGCGCCTACCTCACTGTAGTGTCCTGAGGGGCTAGGATGGTCAAAGGTCTTATAGAGCCTACATGCTTATGACATGAGCTGCCTGTGATGAGGGTGACCGGTTGAAGGGGAAAGGTGGTGGTGCTTGTGACTTCCACCAGGCTTACATTTTAATTTACAGCACGCTGAATGTTAAGGCTCAAATGAATTTCACTGCAGTTGGGAATCTGTGAAGCTGGATTGGACAGTGTGTGTGGTCAGTTGTGTCAGACTATATTTCCCTCCTCCCTCAGAGACGCCTCCTCCGGGTTACCTGAGTGAGGATGGGGAGACCAGCGACCACCAGATGAACCACAGTATGGACACAGGTCAGAGTTCAAAGGTTATATTGTAACTAACCCGGCAACCAACACCTGCCTTAAATCATTTGGCTCTGGATGGTGGAGATGTAGCTAACGTGTGTATGTGTGTGTGTGTGTGTGTGTGTGTGTGTGTGCGTGTGCGTGTGCGTGTGTCTCTTTTCACAGGCTCACCAAACCTGTCGCCCAATCCAGTGTCTCCTGCCAACAGCAACCTAGGTAAGAATGCAGCCAATTTGGAGTGCCCACTTAACACCCACTTATTCTGTTGCATAATCTGTAGACTCTTTCAAACCTATGTTCTAATACACTACAGGGATCATTCCTCAGCATGTAGTCTTTCAGCATTCATCAGATGACACGCACAGACACACACACACACACACATACACACACACAGACACACACACACACACAGTAGTGCTTTAGGGCTGTTCCTCGGAGTCGGCAGTTTTGCCTAGCTTGGCAGCCCCGTTCCTTTTGTGGCCAGTTCCGTGGGCACTCGCTGAATGACCAGCGTTCTTCTCTCCCACACTCAGCAGCCTGAGAGGGAAGCTGCAGAGGCCTGTTCTGTGTCTGTGTGTGTGTCTGAGTGTGTGAGAGAGAGAGAGAGACAGACAGATAGAGAAGAAGGAGAAGGAAAAAAGAGAGAGGGAAGGGATTCCAGATGTTGGAGGTCTCGTGTCCTTAAAACATTCCCCTTCCTTCACTTGCTCCCATGAGGACACACTTTATTTATTAACTGCACCCCCCCCCACACACACACACACCTCCCCCAGAGAGCAGACTGTGCCACTCTGTCCCCTACAAGGCCTGCCCAGGTTATTAATCTGCTGGATTACCTCTCTGGCCATGTCATGCAGTCATGCATGACTGAATATGGGGGTGTGTACAGGTGTGTGTACTGGTGTGTTTGTGTCTGCGGGGGATGAGTTTGTGTATGTCAACATGTGTGTTTGTGTATGTGTGTGTGTGTGTGTGTGTGTGTGTGTGTGTGTGTGTGCGCGCGCGCGCACCCTCAGGTCTCTCAGCTCTGAGTTGGGGGGGAGCAGGGGAAAGAGGGAGTGGAACAGGAAAGATGAGTCATGATATTAACATGCAAGTGAACTACTTACTGCTGCTCTGCTAAGCACCACACAGCACACCTCAGTGTCTGTGTCTTTGCACGTGTGTTTGGGGGGGGGGGTTGCTTTTAGAGTGTGTGTGTGTGTGTTTTTGTGTAATGTAAATGGACCAGAACCAAATTTCTCAAATGTTGAGAATGTAGAACTTAGTCCAGGATGTGTTCATGATGTATCTTTAGTCTGTGTGTGGGTGTATGTGCGTGTGTGTGTGCGTGCACAAACTTGAGGCTAGAGTTAGCGGCTAGAGCCAGGGGGCCCCTTCATCAGAAGAAACTTCATATGAAAGCCTTCTTTGTCTCTGCCACCCCAACACACACACACACACACACACACACACACACACACACACACCTACACACAGTCCTGAGCCGGCCCTAATGTAATAATAATATCCTGTCGTTGAGTTATTCTATCTGTGTGGAGGGCCCCGGGGGGCCCATTGTAGGAATAATAAATAGGCACTTCCAGAGGGCTGGGCTGGTTTCACTGCTGTGTGAAGAGGAGGAGGAGGGGGCAGATGGAGGCAGGGGGGGTCAGGGAGTTCCCCTCCTCACAAACCTGACCATGTCACTACGGAAGGCCTAGTTTAGGGCCACCGTTGGCACCAGAAGATTGCCTGGCCCTCTTTGTGTGTGTGTGTGTGTGTGTGTGTCCGTCTGAGGACTCCAAATCACTTTAATCTCTCCACCCTATTCTCTAGTTTACTGCCAGGCCCCCTTGCTGCCCCCCTTGGTTTGTGACACACCTACACATAGACACACACACACACACACACACACTCTCTCTCTCTCTCTCTCTCTCACACACACACACACACACACACACACACACACACACACACACACACATACTTTCACCCACTCCCTCACCCTCTCCTTTGATCTCTCTGAATGCTCATGCTCTCATTTCCTCCCTCAGTAATTAGCTGGACTTCAGAAGGCCCTCATTCGTTTTCATGTTATCGCTTATCTCTTTGTTTTCGCCCCTTACTCCTCTTTTGCTGCCCTCTGTGTCCCTCGCCCCCCTTCAAGTTGTTGCCTCAGGATCCTATTTAAGGCTAATTGACCCCTGGCCTTACACGCTTGCCCTCTCTTTTCATTTCCTCCCAAGCGTTTGAACTGCATTACAAACCAAAACTGTACAAGCCATTGACACAATCACTGACGTGCTGTAATTCAGCAATTCAGACAGACATACAGACGACCATTGAAAGTTCAGCACATATACTGTATGTGTATGTTCTTATCAAACTGTTTTGTTTGCATTTTGGGATGAGGGAGCAAGACAGGCCCCCCAAGTAAGGACCAAGATAGTTAACAGACATTTGAGAGCATATCTGTACGTATGCAAACACACCAGCACATATTGGTAAGGCATTCTCCATGTGCGTGTCCCCTCATTCTCTTAGACCTGCAGCCTGTGACGTATTGTGAGTCTGCGTTCTGGTGCTCCATCTCGTACTATGAGCTGAACCAGCGTGTGGGCGAGACCTTCCACGCCTCGCAGCCCTCGCTGACTGTGGACGGCTTCACCGACCCGTCCAACGCCGAGCGCTTCTGCCTGGGCCTGCTGTCCAACGTCAACCGCAACGCAGCTGTGGAGCTCACGCGACGCCACATTGGTATGTCATGTGATTGTAGCCCTCTGTCTGTCTTCATTGCTGGCGTCAGTTGTGTATTTACTTAAAGAGTTATTGTCCAACACATTTGCCTTGATCAAAGTGTCAAAAAAGAAATCTGGAAAGTGGAAAAATAACAGGTCGTTAGATTTATGTAGGTTAGGTGTAAGAATTATTGTGCAGCCAGTTTTTTTGGGAGTTATTTCAGAATTTGGTCATGGTTAGGTTGTGACGTGCATGTTCCCTAGTGTGTGTGTGTGTGTGTGTGTGTGTGTGTGGTTAAGGAAGTGTGTTTTGCATGTATGTCTTTGGGTGCTAGAGTGTTTTGCGTGTGTGTCTTCCCAGGCCGGGGTGTGCGGTTGTACTACATTGGTGGAGAGGTGTTTGCAGAGTGTCTAAGTGACAGTGCCATCTTTGTCCAGAGCCCCAACTGCAACCAGCGCTATGGCTGGCACCCAGCTACTGTGTGCAAGATTCCACCTGGTGAGATGCGCACGCGCACACACACACACACACACACACACACACACACACTCTCTCACACTCAAGGAAAGACCTACAAATCAATAAGCAAGTTAGTACCAAACATGTGTCAGTTGATGGTCAAAAACAGTAACACATTTAGTCGCTGCAGCTGGAATTTGTGCAGTGTTTATTTGCACTCAAGTGAGGAAGGAGGTGTGAGGTCACACACGTGAGGCCACATTTCACATGTGAGTGAAGCGATTACCAAACGGAAAATATTGCTGCTTGATTGTTAACTGTCAACAGCAAGTTCCATAGAGGTTTTGGTTCTTAGAGGGCAAGTAGAGACAGTTTCACATTTCTAACAGAAACATTGTGATTCATACTATTTGTGAAATAAAATAAATACCAAGTGAGTCAGCTGTTTGCAGTGTAAGTATAACCACATGCAGAGGTACTTCCTTATGTTGGAAGCCTATATGTTTACCTGTATGTTCTGTTTATTGTTGATGTCTATATTATTCATTGTATTTGTTGATGAGTGTTGTGTTTGTGTGTGTGTGTGCGTGGTGCGTGCGTGCGTGTTTTAGTTAAATTGCACATTTGGTGTCTGGTGAAACGTAATTTCAATCCTCTTTGTAATGCTTGTTATATAGTGAATTGACAATAATGTACACTTTGACTTTGACTTTGACTTTGATGTGATACAGCTAGTAGCGTGTTTCTGACTCTTCTCCAGAGACATGTAATCAAACAGGAAACCTTGGAAACTACCACATCTAAAGCCCTGAAGCGAGAGAATTTCAGCCCCAAAGCAATGTACTGTACTAGCTGGATATGTGTTTGCCGCTTAAGATCCTTGATACCAAGTGTGCCTGTACCATGTGTGTGCATTTCTCACTCACATACACAGATATCCATATATGCTCATATGCAGACTAAACTACCCCACAGCGGCCCACCTTTGACTCTATACACACTCTAATGGTGTTGACACAAGGTGTGTATGTGCACTCATGCAAAAACACACACTTCCCCTGAGTCAGAGTGATTATTCTGCATGAAGGCTCTGACATGGGTGTGTGTGCATGTCTGTGTCTGTGTGTGCACATTCTCATGGCCCACAGTGAGGCAGGAAAGGATAGTCAGAAACTGAATGAATGCGATCTGAAGGGCAGTAATGTTGAGTGTCTTCTCAAATCTCCCTGTTAGTTCACTTGGGAGAGTCTTTGCATACACGGATCCAGCCATTTATCTCCATCGTCTTGTCAGTTATTGTCTGTTTACTCTTGAGGTGGGGCTAACACTGACAGGCATCTCAGTTGGACAAAGACCATTTTCTAAACCTCTGTACATATATGTACGGTCTATTAGAGAACCATATTGACTGTCTGGCTTGAATTCAAAGGTATATTGGTATTTACTTTCCTTGCCTGTGTTACTGTTTTAGGTTGCAACCTGAAGATCTTTAACAACCAAGAGTTTGCGGCACTGCTGGCGCAGTCAGTGAACCAGGGCTTTGAGGCCGTGTACCAGCTGACCCGCATGTGCACCATACGCATGAGCTTTGTCAAGGGCTGGGGCGCAGAGTACAGGTGAGTCATTGCGCACACACACATACATACACATACACACACACACACTTAGACAGCACACACACACACACTTAGACAGGGGATGTCAGAGGTCCACACCACACTGCCCCACAAACAACCTTAGTGACCAATAAACAAACCTAAGAGTTATATAAGATATCACTGAGCCGAGGCTGCATCTAAATGCACGGACCACGTTCATTTCTTACACTCGCTAGCACACACACTGACAGTTGGGTTGTTGTTACATTGGATCCACAGCACAGATCTCTGTAGGAGGACTTATGACAAATGGTGTTGGTGTGATTCATGGGGATCTATGCCTGAACGGACACACACACACACACACTGTCACACTCACATGTTCACAGACAACAAAACAAGTGTGAAGTGATCCTGCTGGAACGGTGGGTTGCAGCTTGTTTTTGGCAGTGACACGTCAGACTTAAAAAAAAAAAAAAAAAAAAGAAAGACAGAAAGAAAGAAAGTAAAAGAAAAATAACAAAAGCACTTGCCAAATAGATGGCCTAATACTGACGTTGAGCACAAAACTGTTTCCACACACACACAAACACACAAACTCACGTGCAGAGCCTCAGGCCTTGGGAGTTTTCTCCTGTTGTTTCCAAGAGTGGTGCACTCCACAGATAGCGTCATACTGGGACAAGCAGCCAGCACTGATTTCATCTCCCTTCCTCTTTTTGTTTCATTTCCCTTCATTTTTTTTGCTGTCCACCTCTGACTCATCCTCTCTATTTGTTCCCTCACCCCTCTCTCTATCCTTCCATCCATACCTCCACCCCCAACTAGTTGAAAGGACTGGTGTGTGTGTATAGGGAGGTGATGGGGAGGCTGCGCTCCTCTGGTCACCAGTAGTCAATATAGTCCACAATCTGAACCTCAGCGTTCACTTTCATCAGCAAGGATAGTCAGAGATGGGCTGTTTCAAGAGAGTTTGATTACTGGCCTATTACTGGTATAGTATTACTGACTATAAGCGTCCTAGCTGTTCCCACAAGGTCTCAGTTTAACGTTCCATATGTTGTCTTTCCGTAGTGGAAACAGTTTGGGAAGGAACTAGACCATTCAAGCATTGTTTGTGTTTTTATCAGTGAAACAATCTATACATACACCTGAGGAACTGGACCAAGTGTCCTCCTGACCAATGCCACAGGCAACCAGTCTTGTTGTCCTTGGTGTTTCTCAGTGAGGTGGAAACAGAAACAGAAGTTTGAGCTGATTTCCAGTCACTAAGCCACTGAGTAGATTATTAGAATGTAATGGCCTAATGTTTCCCCAGTAGCTCTGTTGGAAAGGGAAAGTTGAATAGACATCTGGTGGTGAGCTGTGTTTGGAGCTCTGCTAATCAGGCTTTAGGGTTATTTTATTTTAACATCAGATAAACTGCTTTCTCTCTACGGCATCTATCTTGCTGACTTTTGATGTCATTTATTGATGTTGTTATTTTGTCTGGCTCTTGGTTCAGACACTTTTAGGGCTGTTTAGTCAAACAGACAAACTCTCTTGCCTTCTAATATCTACACAGACACAGACACACAGAAATATTGATAGTTCACTTGACAGCTAAAATGATTGTTGCCCCAGGGTTTGAAGATTTGTGTTGAATTGAATCACATTGGTTATTCTGTGGCAGAAAGATCTCATGTCTTAACGTTCCCGTGGTATGATCTTCCATTTCATCTGACAGTAGGAAAAATCATATAATCTTTCTCCCCCTTTAACCTCCCCACCCCCTTTCCTTCCTCAACAGTTCCCACCCTCCCTCAACCTGCCACTCTTCCCTCATTGGGATATTGTTGTTTGCTGTTTGCTCCTCCTCCCCTCCCCAAGTTCTAACTGTGGAGCACCATGTCTGGTCTGAGCTCTGACTACCATGGCAACAGTCTGGAGGTCTGCACAGGCTACAGATTCTTGGAGGGGCGTTTGCTGGGAGCTCTCTGATGGTTCTTGAAGAGGCCTCTGCTGAGCCTCGTGGAGCCCACTCACAGGGCCCTCTCTGAGCCACTACTGAACCAAAGACCATGTGGGCTAGATTACTGAGTGAGGGACAGATGGAAAGTGAAGCCCTACACGCACACACACACACAAAAACGCACGGTAGGTAGAGACTAGCAGCGATGTGGGATCAAATGAATGAAATTTGGTGACTTGTGGCTAATATCAACCTAGCTAGGGCAAGCCAGCCAGCAACATGTGGCACTGGCTTGTGAGAAACAAACAGGAAGGACACCTTGGCAACCACAGGGAGGATACCTTGGCAACCAAAGTTTGGAATGCTTTCCAGTGACTGACCTGCAGTGGGACGGCTGACGAGTGAACTACTTCATAGGTGTACACCACTTCAGTTGGAAATAAAGAAAGAAGAGTCCACAGGCCTAAAGAGGAAGGCGGTGAGAGTGATGGAACAAGAGAAGGAGAGAGAGAGGGAAGAGAGGAGAGAGTGGGCTTGCCAGAGACGTGGGGTAGTGGGAGCCAAGGAAGGAGGTGGAAGTACTGTGAGATGATCGGAGCGGGTTGCGTAATGCTGAAGGAATGCAGTGCTGGGGGGTGGAGTGGAGTGGAGTCTGTGCAGGAGGTGATGGTGGTGGTGTGGTGCTGTGGGGTTGGGAAGGGTGGTGTAGGTTAGAGAGAGAAGGGGGATTCCCACCAGGACTTCAGCCGGTCGCATTTCAGATGAAAGTCCACTGGAGACGATGGGGACAAATGCTGAGGCTATATATACCCCCCGGTGACCTAGGAGACGCCTCAACATGTACAGTCATGTTCGTGCCCTCTGTCCTCACCCTCAGGAAGTGGCTGGAATGCACATGTTAGTGGGATGGTCAGATTGACACTTGAAGGCTCATAAATGTATGAGGCTCATGAAAGCAACTCTGAAAAGCAGTCCTGCAACAACTGTTGAGACAGCAGACTATGTCAGTCATATGTCAGCCTGAAACTTGCCTCTGAACATGTCTCTCTTTAAATTGTCTGTTTATGATCTAACATGTCCCCCTTCTTGTTCTCTGTGTGTATGTGATTTTGTCCAGGCGCCAGACGGTGACTAGCACCCCCTGCTGGATCGAGCTTCACCTGAACGGGCCGCTGCAGTGGCTGGATAAGGTTCTCACACAGATGGGCTCCCCCACCATCCGCTGCTCCAGCGTGTCCTAGACGCAGCGGCCGAGCATCACGGTCTGTCTGTCCATCTGACAGCATCCTGGCAACCAACCACATCCCCTTCTTCTCCTCACCCCACAAGACTGCATATAGGAAACCCCTCCTCCCCATCATCCCTCTCTTCAGCTCAACAAACACACACACAACAAACACACACACACATACACACACAGCTAGGCTGAGGAATGCCTAAAACATCAGTGATTTTGTTGAAAAAACACACCCCTCTACCGCACCCCGCCTTTTCCTTGCAAACAGTTCCCTACTTCGACTGGTTGTTGCATTTCTCTCGACACGTTAAGAAGCACTTTTTAAGGACAGCTGGTGGTGTTGGTGGCTCGTACTCAACTTTGCCATGTCTAAAACAGTGGCAGTGAGGCTTCGGTCCATTTTGCATGCGGGGCCAGCCGCCAGTGCATGAGAGCAATAGTAATAGGAAACTGGCCGATCACCTCATCTGTATGTATAAATATATATATATATATATATATATATATACACATATATACCTATGGAGTACCCATTACGAGAAACGATTCAGGTAAACAACATATAGGATTGTAGTTGTAGTTGTTGTTGTTGCTCATTTTGTTTAAATGCAAAAGTTGAAAAGGCTTGTATGAGTGTGTAACGGCTGACCGGATGCCGTTGAACTGGATTAACCCCTGATGTGTGGGGTAGTGTCCAACTCTCTGGCTGTGGCCTGGCATGGCACAGATATGGATCATGACCTTTGACCCCCTTCCGCATTGCCACGGCAACCAGCATGGCCATCTTTTGCATGGTTGAGCAGAGAACCGTCCTCAAGTTCATGGGGAATATGAGAACTGCGTAGTTTTTCTTTTTTTTTTTTATTGTCCGTTTAGTTTTTTTTTTATTTTTTAGCTACATGTGTATGTGTTCATGTTGAATGCTAAGCTGTTAGATTAGTTGGATCGCTCTCACACTGATGAGATCATGAACCACATCACATTCACCAACATCAATCATATTTGAGGTACTTTTTGGCTAAAGTAGCAGAAAACTGTACCTTGATTTTTTTTTTTTTTTTTTTTTTAAAAGCACTTGTCCTTACTACTCTGTGAAGTAGTACTTAACTGAGAAGTTGCATTTTGGAATGGTCATTTCTTTTTGTAAATGCTATCATTTGTTGATATGTAGATGTGCCATTTTCATTTTCTTTCCATCACATTCAAAATATTGTTCTTTTGAACACCGTTGATTTTTAAGTTTTTGTATTATTCTCAGTCCAAAACTCTTGATGGGGGAATCCCAGAGCTGTATGTACACTTTTTTTCCCTCTCTAGTGGTTGTACAGAAGTGAGTATAGTATTGTAAAGAGTGTGTACACATTATTTACTGTTTGGCTAGGAGAGATCCAGTGTCAGTGGAGACTTTGTAGAACTCCGGGCGTACTCGTGACACCATCCCAGCTACTCACTCACACAGTTGGATGGACTGGTGAACGCATGTGCCCCTTTTTGAGGCGTGAGGTGTGTGTTTCTGGGCCCCTGACGGCTGAATCCAGAATCTACCCTGGGTTACCGTCAGTTTGTCTCACCGTCACAAGCATCATATTCGCGTCCATTGCCTCCCATGAAGCACGTCAAAGGGATACTTCTCAGGACCATTACCTCCTGTTCACAGACACACGGAGAAAACACTAACCACCGGAGAGGAGTGTTTGTGCTCCAACAAACAAAAACATATGCACAATCTTGTGTATCTGTGTTCTATTTTACTACCAGTTATTTTTGTGCGGAGACAGATGTTAATATCTATAGAGTATCTATAGGGTATTTTGATGCAAAGAAAAAAGAAAAATGGTTATTAAAAAGAAAAAATGAATTTTTAAAAACTGAATAGGAACTGTAGAGCAAGTACTGCTGGCAGCTCTTGAAATATGGCTTTTTGGAGATGTGGTATTTTATACGCAGGTGGCTCTTCAGACGGACCTCCTGGAGCGACCCACCCGCCCCATTGTGGTTTCCTATGAGCCAGGCCCTGTAGTTCAGATGGGCATTTATTTGTCTTACACTTTGATAGAAGAACAGGCTTACTTTGAACTGGATCTGTTTTTTTCTTTGTTTGTTTTTTTGTCTTTTGATGATTATGATTTTTTCCCCCGAGCTCTCTGTGGCTGTAGTTGCTCTTGTTCTCTTCACTAGCTCAAGAGCCTTGCAGCTGATGAGTTGAAGCGTGTCGTCCTACCTGAGGCGCATATTGATAACAGGACTGACTGGAAACGGAGGCGTGGAGGGTGGGGTAGGATGCTGTGCTGTACGTCCGCTCCAACCTCCAACGCCTCTGAAGGCACAGACACGCACACGTTCTTTTAGCTAAGCATACAGCTGTGCGCACCCTCACCCCCACGGGAAAAATGTAATGTGACCCGTCAACCCAATGCACAGTAGCTCGCCCGCTCGCTGGCTGGCAACAACAGGCTTGTGTTTGTGTCTAGTGAAATTTATGCCACAGGAGCGGTGACTTGGTTTTGTTTTTGGTTTATATTTCATTGTGTGGCTATTTCACATCTCCTTGGCAACGCAGAGTTGCACTGGTTATCACCATGGCACTATGCCGGCTTCTATGGTCTCTTGTCTCTGACGTGAGTGGGATGGTCGTCAGATGTAGGAGCAAAGACAGCAAGCTAGATGACAGTGAATTGGCTTTGAATTGGCTTCAGCTTTGGTCTGCTGAATGCTACTTGACAGCAGAGTCAAACGTTTGTCTCAGTGGATATGGCAAGAAGATTGGAAAAAAAAAAAAGACTTTTGAAGTCTTTGTTTTCTGCTTTGTTGTTTTAAGTACTTACCTTTATTCTGTGCATTTTGATTCCGTCTTACTGGTGCTTAGTTTTGTCCTCTAGTGTGTCCGCTGACAGTCTTCACCCCTGTACTTGACTGTTTCTTTGCTTTACCTGTTTTAAGCTATTACATTGTATCCATTTCTGTTTTGGTATCCAAGAACTTTTAATAATAAAAATTGTATATTAAAATTTAATCTCCTTCCCATTGTTAGTTTATTATTATGCTGCATTTAAGCCACATTCTCATTGACAGAAAACAAATAAAAGGGAAAGAGTAAAAGTTATTAATGATTGATGAACACATTTTATTACAATATGGTAAAGCGGTAATGTACTTACCGCTCCCAAATAATGTCAGATTAATATATAGTACATCAGTGACATCTTAGGGAGAAGACAAAGACCACACCAAAATGGTCACCCATCTTCACTCTTGACTCTTTGAGTCAGACATGATTTGGAACTTCCAGGAGATGGAGATTCCAGACTAATTTAGAGCTGCATTCTGGAATCTCTTCAGGAAGCCAGCTACAGTACAGAGGGGCCCCATAGATATTCGTGGGCAATGGCTGGCTGGCTTTCATCTCTGTGGTGTTCTCATGGGCCCACAGCTCTGGCCAGCAGGGCATTGCACTGCACGTGGAACATGTAGAATCAGGGTTGTGGTGGGTTGATGACGGGTTAACAAATAAATGTCTTCTTTTGAAAATGTCCCAATGAGGCCCACAGTCTCTGTATTCTCTTTTCTCTCCTCCCCCTCTCCAGCTCTGCCTTCAGTTCTGTTTCAGCTCTCAGCCCCTCTATCTGGTACCGGGGGCTTAGACCTTAGAGTCCTCAGCTGCCACTATGTCGGGCAATGGGGGTTGGGGTGTGTAGGGGGTAGTTGTGGGCAGAGGAAGGGGTGAGGTGCCGGGGGCATGGGCAGTGGGGAAGGGTTTACGTCGCCACTCCAGTTAGCTCTCTTCTCCCGAGGACAGGCCGTCAATCTCGTCCTGGTCTCCGCCAATCGCCATCCAGAACGCTTTGGCTACCTAGAGGGACACAAAGGTCATCCGTCAGTCACGGCTGGGGGAAACAGGTGTTTCGCTCACGCTCTTCGATGCCCGCACATCCCGGCGTTAATGCCTGCATACCTTTTCTGCATGGACTTTCCTCTGCTCGTGGGGTAGTGAGGATGCCTTATCTGTCAGGGTAAAAGAGCGACAAACACACAGAGAGAACATTAAACAGAGCAGATGGAAATTGCCATCTCCATTCATGCAATAAAACAGCTTCTTTTAGAGGCCTGTAGGACCCTTTTGGTCTGTGTGCCATGTAAACGAGACTAGATGTCACAGCAAAAATAGCCTGTGAACAGAGGGGCCGGAGGGCATGACTCATGCAGTGCCTATGCGGTGTTACGCTACCACCAACGCGCCTTGGGCATTAACAGGAGCCGCACTGCGTGTGTTCGCTCCTTAAAAGCAGATCGAGCACTGCTCGCGCGGAGACCGCCACGTTCGCCGCTAATGGACTGACACCCACAAGTGTGGCCGACGCGGCCATGCCGCCACCTCTCAGGATTTCTTCACCGTGCTCCCCGAGTTTGGCTGACGGCGGACCTTTGTGCGAAGCCAGAGAAGGAAGGCAGGCGATACCTTTCATTTCTTTGAGTTTGGTGAAGAGGCGCTCAAAGTTCTCCACGTCTGCATCCCCGGCTGTGAGGTTGGCCAGCTCTTGGATGTCCATGTCAGTCATCGGATCTGAACACAAACACATTTATGTAGGAGACATAAGTAAAGCAATAAACTATCCTTAATGTTTGAAAAAGCCTGTCTGATACTACTCAAGCACTGCCATCTCTACAGACACACACAGCTATATGAACACACACTTGCTTATAGATAAAGCCACATGTATAACCCTGCTAAAAAAACAGTAGATCATAGATATTGAAATGTTTATATGGTGGAGTAGGCATGGGTGCTGCTGTAACACAGTGCTGTGTGGCCTTACCCATGAGGCCTTCCTCCTGCCCGCCACTGGACTCATTCCTGTCTGCTCTTGGCTCCTCTGGGGTCTCTTCTGTGCTCTCTGCTGGGGAGCCTGACAACTGATCCCCACAAACACACACACATTCAAGATCAACATGAGAACCATGTTAAGAATATATATTATAAAAACAATGGAAATATCTCAGCTTACATAAACAACACACATACTGAGTATGGAAATTATTTCAAACAATAATGTCTGATAATATCACATGGTTCATGTCACATGTGTTAACAGATCACACTCACACACAAACACAAATCAACACACAAACACAAATCAACACACATAAGTGCATGCACACACATATTTTTGACTCATCAAGCACACACCCAAACACACACACACACACACACACACACCTGTGTTTCCTGGCTGGGCCGGGGGTTGTTATGTCTGGACGCCACCAGGCTGCTCATCAGCCCAAAGCCTTGGTTGTGCTCTGACGGTAAACCAAACAAACACACATGAGTAAGTCAAACTAGACACACTTCGGATGAAATGCTACACCTTTACCTTTAGCACCATAGTACTACGAGTTGTTCACTCACTTCATCATATATACTTTATTATAAGACCATGGAGATATTTAAAGTGAGTGGTTAAGTGATACACCTAAGTTAAGCTAGAAAAACTGGTAAACCTCCATAATAAAGTATCCTGCTGGCTTTGTTTAGTTAAGAGAATGAGAACTCCAGGCTCATCCATTATCAGGTTTCCCACTACTTCTGGCTCTACTTATCCAGGTTTGCCACTTAATCATTTACTCATCTAAAATGTAAACATTCAACGGAACACCTGACTCATCTTACAGGCTTACTTACAAAACATCACTGCCTGTGCAAAGGACCTGGGCACCATGGGATACCACTAAGGCAAGGCTGCCATCCTCATAAGAGAGACCCATCATGACCCTCTCACCTCCGTCCTTCATCTCGGCGTTGACCCACACGTTGGCATTAAGTGCCTGAATGATCCTCTTCACCCCTGTGGACTCTGGGAAGTCGTCTGTTACAGCACAAAAGACAGTAAGAAGGGGTCACACTGCAGACAAGAATGTATGCCTGTATCCATGGACAATATAGTAGAGTTCAGATGAGCATGGAGGCCCCACTGTATATGACACACATGTGAATTCTGTCTAAACATAGTAACAAGTATAAACAAGTATAACAAATGCAACACCACAAACCTAAAGGAAGTGGAAAAAGGAAACCTGCAATAATAGAAAAACTCATTCACCAATAAACACAATGATGGTGATAATGGTCTTGATAGACTTGTGTGTTCATAGTGAGTCCCATGAAATAATATAAATTAAAACAGTTCATCACCATCCTCATCTGGAAGATCCTGTGGGTTGAGCTCCACCAGCTCAAATGCATGGGACAGGCACCACTGCTGAGCCTCCTGTCTGCTCACGCCTTCAACACACACACACACACACATGAATAGGGTTTCAGGATTAGTCATTAGTCATATGCTTTAAAGCACAGTTCTGTACACATAACTGCTACTTCAGTAACCACAAAAAAACTTCATCAGGCCACGAGAAGGGGCGTACTGACATTCGGGCAAAACAGGAAAAAGCACATCACCACTGTGACTGACTCACGTTGTGCAATACCATTTCAACATTCCACACAAGGTCAACATGACCTGCAGACAATTGCATAAATTGGAAGCCACAAGCTATGGGCCTATTGTTATAATCAATGTCAATAATATTCATAATATAATATAATGTCAATAATCAATCAATAATCAATGGGGGGGGGGGGCAAAATTATTAAACAAAGGGCCCACAATTTCTAGTGGTGCCCCTGCATACCGGTGATAAACTGACTGACTCACTCTCTCTCACACACACACACACACACACACACACACACACACACACACAGCAGGTGCACTCACCATCATCACAAACATGGTCACAAGCCAGGATAAGCACCTCTGGAGCCAGATCCTCAACTATAGGTAACCAAGGCGACACACTGCTCAGACCATCTTTCTGCAACATTGCAGGAGAGAATGAAAATGGCATAATCAGTACTTGTGTAACTGAGACATTAGACAATGAATGTGAAATCAATGGTACTTACTTCTGTACTGTTAAAGTAGACAACAAAGGCTTGCATAGACTGGGCAACTTCTGAGCACATCTGAAACGTGCTTGGCACCACGCACAGGTTTACACTGGCTGTGTAATACTTATTACTGATTGTCCAGGGATACCATATCACTGTGTCCTCCTGCTTAGAGGGCTCGGGTAACGTTGATGTGCCAAGGATCTCTGTGAGGATAACGTACAGGATAACATCACATCTATGGCCAAACTACTGGAACACATATTTATTGGCATTATAACCTAAAAAAACACGGCATCGAAATAACTCCGAGCCGTTTATAGGTAAACCCCGCCGCCTGTCGGTGAAAATAAACACTTGAGCTCATAAACGCTTGCTGGATGTATGCTCAACTTTGAGACAAAATTTCCTAACTGAAATTACTATGAATGGTCAAAGAAAACTTATATTTATATCAAAGCTGACGACACACACACATATGCACTACTGTCATGGAAGCATGTTAGAGCAGAATGCCACACGCAGAGTAAGTAACCCTGAAGAACGAAGACAACGCGCTTCCAAGCTAATATAATTATAAAGCGACAACGTTTTTTTCACCTGAAAATACAAGAACTAATACATAAACACTTACTCCAGCCGCTGACAGCAGAGAAAGTTTCGACACCTAGAACTGATAGCTAATTTAATATTATTAGCACTTAGCTCTAGTCACTTGCAATGTTATTTTGTGCCCCGCCATGTCTAGCGTAACTCTTCGAATTAGCATGCTAGCTAATGATGACAGGCCTAAGTTACAGGAGCAGTGTGTAATACCACCAGGGAGCAATATCTAAGATAAGTTAGTTTGTGAATCTCCAATGTTTATAACCAACGTCGTCGACTAAAATGGAACCGTCCTGCGTGAGAGGGATTTTTGCATTTTAATTAAATGCTAGGCCTGTCTAGCTTATGAGTGTTGAGAGACTAGGCTAAAGTTAGCTATGATAGCAAGCGAGCCGGTTGATCGGTTTAGCACGAAACTCACGTTTGATAAGTTCTTCTTCTTTAAACCCCGGATCAGAACTGGAAACAAGAATGCAAGGCACAGATTCGACTACAGTATCTTCTTGAGTTGACATTTTAAAATCGTCAATTCTGCAGAACCACGGGCTAGCCAAACAACTCAATTTTGGAACCTTTCAACTCTGACCCCAAGTATCACTTCCTGTTTTGTATTCCAGAAGCAGAATTTCGCCTGAAGAAATTTTAATCCCTCTTTTTGGTTTTCTTTGACAAAGACCATAATTTATAACCATTCATTCATTGAAAACCAGCAGATATTTACAAGAATTAGGTAGCTATGATCAAATAAACCGTCTCTGCTATCACCATTGGTAGCACATGCAAGGTCATGTTGTCATGGTTACGACCAAAAGCGTGGGGCTATGCGCAGTAAGTGGGCTATTTGCAATGTTGTTAGACATATGTCAGAATTCGCATGTAGCAGATTTGACCAATCTATCTCCATCTATATGGAGACAGCTTAAAGACTCGAGAGCACTAACGTTTCTTCACCATACGACTTGAATAAAGAATGGCGGAAATTCTCAAAACACGAGATGAGCTGGGACGTGTCTTAGTTCAGGTGAGACTATGGAAACTTTGTGCCAAGAAAAAAAAAGTTATAGTATTTTATTCAGTTTTCCCAGCTCAGTTCATGGAAGATAGTGTAAAGTGGTTTGATCTTTTCCCCTTAAATGAACAAAATTTTGCTCGATGTCTGGTCTCGGATGCACTTTCCACAGGTGCAAGATGATTTGAAACAACTGAAACGGAGTCTTCATCGCATCACACTTCAAGATGGAGGCGAGAGTTTGTGCATCCAGGCTTTGGAGACAGCTATTCAAAGAACTGAATATGGAATACAAGTTAGAATGAATCAATACAACTCTTTGCTAGACCCAATTCATGTCATTCCTTTCATACTTTTGCCATCCCTTTACATTTAGTATGGACATTATTTAACCAAGCTGTTAAACTTGTGGAAACTTTGTAATGCTGTGTAATGACCATGCAGATTATTAGAATACTAACTGATTTTTTTTCCCCAGAGGCATACTGAAGAGTATTTAAAATCTGTTAATACGCATGTGCTGACTCTTCCCTGCATCGAGAATCTAGAGTCAGATGCTGTGCAGATACCACACTGGTATGAATGAATGATTCAATCAATGAGTCAGACAATCAGTTGATCACTTTTTTAAAATGATAAATGCTTAATGAATTTTACACAGGCGACCACCACTTGAGAGTCTTCCTGACAGACGTCACAAAAAAACTCAATATTTTGGGCTGTCGCCTGGTCAGAAGGTAACATTCTGGCTCCTTCCTTGCCTTTAGTCCACATATCAGCCCATCTTTGATTTCGGATCTCTCTGAAAGGCTTCTTTATTTTTCCTCCCCTCTCTCTCTTTCTCAGCACAAGGCGGCCTTCACGCTGCGGTTACTCTCCAACCCCATCCATCCTGAGATCAGAAATGTGATGTCCCAGAATTACGGCATCCGATTTCCACAATTACCCAAAAGAACAGCAAATAGAGTTAGTTTATTTCCACTTTTGTGCTATTTGGATGTTTGTGGGTTCTACTGACACTGTTACTGGCGCTCAAAAACAGATATGGAAGTCTTGTGTTTTGAACAGTGCTTAATTGGTTCACTCTGAGAAAATTGAAGCTATGATTAAGGTGGAATTATTTTTTCCTTTGGCGGCACATGATTGGTTGTGTTGGGGTTGGGACACTGTGTCATTATTTTTAGCACATCTCTTTTAATCTGTCTCAATTTTCCTTTGAAATATTCTACATGACATGATATTGATTGAGTGTCTGTTGAAGGCATATTGATTTGAGCCCATAAATAGCCTGGTAATATATAAACTCCGCTGCTCTCCTGAGAGGTGTACTTGGAAATCAGGACAAGAGTGCTCCGCTGGCTAATTAAAATGAATGGTCTGTAGTTATCTGCTGGCTAGCTGCCTTTATCTGTGTTTGTCAGTCGCCCTGAGCCCAGCAGATGTCAGCTGACACCCAGGACAGGAGTGATGGGATGGGACACATTTGTATTAACAGATGAGTCTAGTCAAAGCACGTCCATACGGGAGATGGAACCTGAAGGTCACCTGGTTTTGGCACTGACAGCGAGAATGTTTGTCTGGTAAACAAATTAATCTTTAGAAAGGTCACCATTTCTTCTGGCATGCTGGTGTGTGTACTATTTTTTTTGTTGTGGTTGGTTTCTCCCTTTTGTTATGTTCTCTCAACAGGGCCCTTTTCTTTCTTTCTTTATCCCTCTCTCCCTCTTTTTTCTGTCCTTTCTTTCTGTCTCTTCCTCACTCTCTTTCCTTAACTTTTTTCTTCCTGTCTCTCTCCCTTCCCTCTCTACCTCCTTCTTTGCTTTCTCTCCCTTTCTCTCTCTCATTCTTCAACTCTCCATCTCTCTCTCCCTCCTGGCCTCCCTCTTCCCCATGTGCTGGCATTGCAGAAGCAGATTGTGTGGCGGACGTGTGTGTATCGCGTTGTTCACGTCCCCAGGAGGAGACATGTGGTGCTCTGACAGCTGACGGCTGCGGTATGGACCGGTGCCTTACATCTGTCTTAGGACGGCCATGCCGCACCGCATCACGCCACGCCGTGCTGCGCCGTGCCTACCTGCTCTCGCATGCCGATAAGACAGCCGTAGCCTCCCCAACTGGTGCCCACTGGCTCTCTGCCCAGCTCCCTCATACCTCGCCCTACTCTAGACTCACACCATGCCACAGCGCTGCATGTGGGTTGAGGCTCCATTGTTCATACCCTACCATGCCTGTTACCAGGAGCCAGTCACGCAGCCCAGTCGCATGAGAATGAACAGCCCAAGGAGAGGTGAAGAAGAGGGTGAAGGCAGGATGTGGATGTGGGTGTCTGGAAAGGGTTTGGGGCTTTGTTCCAGCACTCATCGTTCTGCATCCACTCCGTTATATTTGGGTGATTTGAGAAAATTGGCTGTGGATAGACGTCAGCTTCTGTCATTGTTATTATTGTTGCGTTTGTTGCTGTTATCCTGCTTAAATTCATGGTGGTCAGTTCAAAATGGCCTCCCTAGTTACTGTGTGCTGTGAGCAGGCCGTCTTCATCTCAGCCAGAGAGCGCTCACTGGGTGAGTTTATTTTTCTCAATGAGGGATGCAGAGTGCATCGGCATGCCAAGGAGATAATGAATGAGCAACACGGAGAGGTCGAAAGTTCACCCAAGCAACTCAGGCCATTTTTGGACATCAGTCCCCAAGTGAAATTAGAGCGCTGTGGATCTCCAACAGCTGTAGGATGTGAAGGGTAAAAAAAGTGAAGGGGGTGGGGTGGGGGGGACAACAGCGGTTTATTTTGAAGCGTACGCGGAGTGTGCTGAGAGCTGTGCCAGCTCGTGATTGATTGCCGCAGGGAAGGGCTTACTGGCCAGTTTACAATGTCATTAACTGCTGCGCCTTGGCTCCAGTTCCCTCTAATGAATGCAGGAAATCTGTTGGTTGTAATCACACAACATCACCTTACCTTACATACACACACTCCGCACAGGCACACACACACACACATAAACACACACACACACACAGATAAATGTGGCATTCTGAACAAATATATACACTAACATACGCATATGTGCGCACACACACACACACATACTGTGTTCAGAGACCCTGTAAGGTGGGGGGAAAAAGGGATTCATATTGCTTGACATCTCCAAGCTGCCAGTGGCCTGATTAATGGATGGTGCTCTCCAGCCTTTTCCAACAAAAGTTTGTGTTTGGAGTGGAAAAGCTTGTGAGTCAGTGACCCACAGCTAATAGCATTCCCTGGGAACATGCTGCTCAAATAGAGCTTATTTCCTCTTTGCTGGGCTTTGGATGTGAAGATTGGGCCAAAGGAGAGATTTTACTTGTGCCTCAGTAAGGCTGAAAAGGCTGTACGCTATATCCAGCCTTGTGGCAGCAAGAGTCACTGGGCTCCATCTAACAGGTGCTGAGTCCAGGTTTTTGTCACAGAGCATACTTAGTGCATACTAGTGCACACTTAGTACAAAGCATACTTACGTGTGCACTAGTATGCATTTGAATATCAAGTGATTTCAGTCATACCGTGTAATAAATTATGCATTTGTCTTACAGTAAGGTCATGCGGTATGCCTGTACTGAGAATTAATTTTAGATTGCATGCAGCTTAATAGCTTAATAATGCATTTTAGATTGCATTAACTCTTAACTCTAGCTGTTTCCTCTAGGCACCGACACAGAAAGTGGTCACTGGTCGTACTGTGGGTGCGCTGGCGATTCTGCAAGGAGTCCGGAATGGTCTCTTCCCAGCACCTCCTCTCTCTGAAGATGACATGAAGGCCGGTATGACTGTCTGAAATATCTTTTGTTTGTGTAGTACAGTTGAATGATTTAGCAGGGGGAGTGGTAGCGTAGTGGTTAAGGAACCAGGCTAGTGTGTAAGTTGCCTGAAAAGTTGTGGGTTCGAATTGCAGCTGCCACCGTTGTGCCCTTGAGCAAGGCACTTAACCCTAAGTTGCTCTAGGGGAGACTGGCCCAATTGATAGTTGACAAAAGCATTTGCTAAATGTAAATGTCTGTCTGGAGATGCTGCCTTGGCCAGATATTTCCTATGTGAACGTGTGTGTGTGTGTGTGTCTGTCAGGGCTGGCCAGCGTCCTGGAGAGGCCGAGCGTTCTGAACTTACCTGAGGCTGCTGTCCTTCCCAAGCCTGTTCAGCTCCATGTGAGAGAAGACACCAGTCTCCCCAAGAAGGGTTTGTCTCCTAAAACTCACGTCGATTCAGAATAATCCCACAGATAGGCGACTGTGTGTCCCTGATAAGCTCATTTCTCTTCTCTGTTATCCTGCCCTCAGATGCACTTTCAGGTGCTGTGTGTGCATGTGTGTTTTGATGTGTAAATGTTTATGTCTGTGTAAATGTTTGTGTGTCTGTGAGTGTGACTGTATGTCTGTGTGTCTTTTTGCTCAAAACAAAGTAAATATAGTCATTATTCATCCCTGCAGTGTGTTTTCCCTCATTGGAGAGTGGCACACGCTGGCTAATATGAAATACTGACAGTCTGCTGTAGTGTGAGGAAATGCTTGAGTGAGCAGGGAAAAAAGAGCTCCACTCCCTCCTCAGAAAAAAGGGACTGATTTCGGAGAACTTGGCACAGGAGCATACTTACAATGGCCCCTGACTCTCCGGCAATCGAGGCCTGTGTCAAGATCTGATTGCTACAACACACAGGCGATTAAGCGCGTGCGCACACACACACACACACACACACACACACACACACACACTAAAGCCAAGAATAGAGCAGAGTTCATGAATCAATTCCTTCCTTTTGAGTTCTTTATCATTTTTCTCTATCCAGACATGCCCGTGAATGTCATCTATATCAGGTATGAGAGAATATTGTACTAAATATATTATTAAAATACGACTGGAACATGAATTGTGTGTGTGTGTGTGTGTGTGTGTTGCAGCGCCCTCAGGCAGCTCAGAGAAGGTGTGTAAACGGCGGAGAGACATAGCCCGAGGTAAGGGTTCACCTGAGGCTCCTATTCAGATGTCTGTGACTCGCCTGGCTTCTGTGGCCTCCAAGTCTGACAATCGCCTGGAGGCACGCAGAGGAACACGCCTCCCTTCCCTCACATCTCCGGTAAAAGGAACCTCAGACTCCAGCAATGTACCCCCAAAATAGGTTGTCATTAAAGGGGACACAGATATGGATGGAAATGATATCCAAACAAGACCAAATGATCTATTAATAAATGTGTATACAAGATCTAGAATATTTTGGGAACTGCTAGGGGCACCCCTGTTAGAACCGCCCAAAACGGTCCGAACTCCATTCACTCAAAACACCAACCTTTGCACACCCGCTTACCGTAAACACTCAACATCTAACTGGACAGCTGAGACCTTCACACACACACTCCAACACTCTAAACACTACCCTGCATACAATGTTCATTCACACAAACAGACACACACATACGCACGCACACACACACACACACACTAATGCTTGTCTAAAGGGTGTGTGTTTGAAATGTGGCTCATGTCCATTATCCTCTGGTGTTTGGTTTCTGACCCCTTGCTTCAGTGTCACAGGGAGCTTGGGGGCTATTGGAATGCCCTGGTCATCCTGTCACAGTGGCCATGGATAAAACACTGGGCACAGGAGCCTCACCCTGGGGGAGATGACCTCTGACCCCACAGAGAACAGTGACCAGTGGTCGTTAGCGTTAATGTGCTGTATCTGAGGTGTATTGGCCAAATTCTGCTCTTAATCCTGCCCCACACATTATTTACCGAAGGCCCCTCTTGTGTGTGTGTGTGTGTGTGTGTGTGTGTGAGACGTCTGACTGCAGGCGTTGTGTGTGTATCTACCAGATGAAAGTGCTATTTTAAATGGCAGTGTTAGAACTTAGAACAGTTCATTATTTGTCATTGTATATTTGTAAATAGAATCATGAATATATGATTATATAGACTCTAATTCAAATTTGTTTGCTAAGCATTCTTTTAAATATGGTTTGGAATTGTAAGGCATTTGTAAAATAAACACTGTGAATTTATTTGGACCTGGAATTCTGTTGTAGAAAAATAAGCACATCTTTGGAAAGTCTAAAATCTATTTCTTTCTGTAAATGAGTACAAAATAACTAAATGAAATTCTGTGAATGTCAGGATTGCTGTTATATCATTGACAGAGAATAAGTGGACAGCCTCAGCAAAGCAGACGTCTTTTTTGTTTTATATAGTTAGTGAATGTCTTTGTCTCTGTCTCTCTGTTCCCTTCCTCTCCCCTCCCTTGCCCTTCTCCTCCTCTCCCCTCTCCTCCCTCCTCTGTTCTTTTCACTTTCTCCTCTCTTCCTCTCTCCAGGGTCTCCCCGTGCCCACGGGCACCCCCAACAGTAGGTTCCCTTTCGTGATCCTGGACGGTCACGCCAACACGACGGCGCCGGACTTCCTGCTCTTCCGGCAGCACTACTGCCTGTGCGGCGGGAGCCTGCAGGACGCGCTGGGCCGCCTGGAGTGCCTGCTGCGGCGCTTCGCCGTCCCCATAGCACTGGTCAGTGGCGAGCGGCTGGTGGAGCTGGTGCAGAGCGGAGCCATGGAATTTAGAGGTCACGGTGGCAGTGGCGCGGTCGGTCACGGTTGCTGGCCCAGCAGCCTGGAGAAGCGTCTACTCCAGACGCTGGAGAACCACCAGGAGGTGTGGGAGCTGATGGGCTGTCCCGGGCGCCGCTACCTGGGTGAGGGCGGGCGCGAGGCGGCGGTGGTGCGCGTGCAAGCCTGCTGGAGGCGCCACCGAGCGCGGGCCGCCTACTTGGAGTGGCGCAGGCACCGGTGGGCGGTGGCCACCATCGCCATCTCCTGGCTCATGCACGCCCAGCTGAGCCGCGTGCGCAAGGCCCTGCAGGCGCGGCGGCTGCGCAGTCTGCAGAGATGCCGCCAGAGAGCAAAGGTCAGTGCCATGGCAACCTGTGCTCCACATAGCATACCTCTTTACCTCAGTCTAAGTCTCTGTCAGATGAGCGTGATGGAGTCAGTGTTGTCCAATTCTGTTTTTCCAGACATTAGAACCCTCAAAGCCTGACATACATCAGTCTTCAGAGTGTAGGGCTTAGGGCCAAGGATGCTCACTGGGATTGGGAATTCAGCAGACATCTTCTCCCTTTGTAGTTTTGAGGATATCACAGCAGATTAGTGTCCTGTGCTCTCATTGGGCCTCATTTACTAACCATTCTTATGAAGAAATTTGTTCTTAAAACCCACTTAAAGTCAAGTCAAGTCAAGTAGGGTTTTATTGTCGTTTCAGCCATATACACAGTACATAGTGAGACGAGACAACGTTTCACCGGGAACAATTGGTGATACACATAACTGTTAAAACACAGTATGGACAAGACAGATACGTAATAGTGCCTACATACACTATTGCGGGACTACACAGATTCACTCACACACGCACACCACACACACAACTACACACGCGCGCGTGCACACTCTTGTACACATATGTACATACATTACAACACAGTTGTAAACAATTTGCAGGTCAAAATACAGGTGACCTAAAACAAAAAAAAGCTTAAGAACAAATTTAAGAAAATTCTTAGGAGGATTTGGGTCAATGAGGCCCATTGACTGCTCTGATATCTGTATGTTAGGCCATTGTTTGTAACGAGCCAGATCCTTGTTTCCAGTGGCGTTTCCTGGTGTCCTTACATCAGTGTACTTTTGCTATTGACCAGTAGAGAATCTGGGTAGAGTAATTTGTGTTGAGCTCACAGCATTCCCACTCAGGTACAGTAATTGTGCTCTAATCATCCCCTGGCAGAAGTGTTGACTACCATCAGGCTTCTTACTGAATAAATACTGGGAGATGTTTCAGTGTGTGCAGTTAGCTTGTTTAATTAAAGTGATTTATGCTTGATTTATTCCTGGCAGGCCCGGAGAGACAAAGACAGCGAGGCAGAGTGAGAGAGAGAGTGAGTGAGTGAAAGAGAGTGAAAAAGAATGAGTGAGAGAGAGTGAGTGATTGAAAGAGAGTGAGAGAGTGTGAGTGAGTGAGAGTGTGTTTTTCTATGATAAATGTGTAGGGTATAGTAGTGCCTCTAATGGGTTTGCATTCTCTTGTGTTTTCTTCTGTCCTGTGCTGTTTGGCTCTGTAGTATCTGGCCGAGAACTGGAAACACATCAGCACATGTAAAAGAACCATCATCCACATCCCTTCATTAGGTAAATATCTCTGTCTCCCTCTTTCTGTCTCCCTCTCCCTCTCTCTCTCTCTCTCTCTGTCTTAGTCCTTCCATATGACTTTGTTGATCTCAGCCCAGTCTGTCACTGCTGTCATAGTCTCATGCTGCCATTCTATTGTGGTTTATAGCTCTTAGGTCTTAAGCTCTTAGCTTGCCTTAGGCGTCTTTGTATTGGTCACATACCATACCAGTCTACATGTGCTGTGCACTGTGTGATTGCTATGTAACTGTAAACTAAAGGGCAGATAGTCCAAACATGTCGGAACAGTGAAAAAGTAATCAAAAGTATTGATAGGCTTTAGGGATTGTTTGATGTTGCAGGATCAAAGAGGTTGCATACTGTATGCAGAGCAGAGTGTGAGTGTGTGTATATGTATATGGTGGGTAGTGTGTGTGTGTGTGTGTGTGTGTGTGTGCGTGTGCTGTCAGGAGACGAGTGTAGTGAGAGTAGTTCTCTTTTTCCATGTCCCGTGTCGCAAGGCTGCCACTAGCTGTGGAAGCAGAGCAGAAAGACTAATTAGAAGCAGCTGGGCTGCTTTATCTTTGCTCTGCACTGCACTGCACGCACACACACATGCACACACACACACACACACACGCACACACACACACACACACATACGCACACACACACACAAACACGCACACACATGCACACTGCACTGCAGAGAGACGTCTCCGCTGACGCCACCGCTGCTGTGTGCGGCTGGATAATGAAGAACTTGAAGCCCTATTGTTTTTAGCTGCATGCTTCGTTAGTTTTGCAAGTTTAATCATTTAATTATGCTACCTAGCTACTTGATGCAAACTAGATTTCTTAGTGCTCTCTCCCAGGGCCTGGGTCCAAAAACTGTGTCAGAGCACATTCTCTTTCTCTTTCTCTCTCTTTCTCTCTCTCTCTCTCTCAGTACAGTAAAGCATATATCTCTTCCATACCATTCTACATTTCTCCTAAAAATCTCTTAGATCTAGGAGTTAGTAAGATGTCTAACACTAGTAAGCCAGTAAGTTGCTAGTAAGACATCTAACACTTTGTCCCATTTTCCCTGACACTCCCACACTGACAGTGGAGGATGTGTGTTGCCTCTGTGCTGAGCAGGATGTTCTGTGTTTCAGGTTACAGCCAGGAGCAGCGCTTCAGTCTGTGGGGCCTGTTTAACGTCATGCAGAACAGTCAGATGGGCCGCCTGTGTGACGTGCTAGGTCAGCATCATCAGCGTGTGTGTGTGTGTGTGTAGATGTTGGTGTGAGCAAACATGCTGGTGAAAACGTTGGTTTGTTGATGAGATTTGTTCATGTGGTGGATGTTATTGTGATGAGAATGTGTCTTGTGTGTGTGTGCGTATGTGTGTGTGTTGCAGATGAGAATGTGGAGGTGATCTACCTGGCCCCTCAGCCCGTGGGTGAGGACCTGTCTCAGTACTACAGGCGTCTGCTGGCCCTACGCAAGGCCGTGCAGCTAGGCAACCCCGACGCTCCCAAAGACTCCTGTGCCAATCGCGTCACTATTCTCACACCAGAGGCCTGGCAGTACTTCCCTGTAAGAACACACTAACACACACACACACTCCAGAGTCCAAGCAATACTTGAAGGACATGTTAGCGCACACATTCACAGGCATGTGCAAGCACACACAAACACACACATTCATACTCACAAAGACGTAATATTTTGCAACACCATTGTCACACCAAAAGCTTGGCAATACCTTCCTGCAAATGCACCCAAAGGTAGACACATGACGCATTCTCACATGTGCAACAGCTCCCACATATTACTGTAACAAGCTCTGAATACAGCTCAAACACAGCTCATGCACTCCATCGCTAATCAGTGCGTTAGCATGCACACACATATCCACAATTATTACTTATTAAGTGTAAACAGTGTTTTGAAATTCTAGAAAGCGCCATTGCTAACCATTTCATCCAGTAGCAGACCTATCAAGACTGCGATGGACGTTAGCAACAACAATGTGTAGAAACTCACCCTTCGATTATATGAAACTGTCAAGACATTTTGAGTTAAAGTGGATTAGGGGTTCGAGAGTTATGCGTGAAACAGACAGACGCACAAACAGATGTTCCTTGCATACAGATAGATAGATAGATAGATAGATAGATAGATAGATAGATAGATGTGTTTTGTGCAGTTTTCTGTTGAGCCTCTAGAGGGCACTAGAGATATCTGGCTTTGCTCCGTTCAGTCTGTTCTCCCTGTGTTGCACTACTTAAATCCGCTTTACTTATTTACATTTTATTGGTTTTAAATGACCCCAGTAATGATTCATCTGTTGGAGAGCAATGTAAATATGGGCTATGCAAATGGTCTGTTTATATGCGCTGCATTTTAATGGCTCGTGCGGTCTAGTGTGTGATTAAAAAGTAAAACTTTAATGAGCCACCAGCCCTGTGGTCATAAGCCCGGGTAGAGGTCAGATCGAGCTGCACAAATTGATATCACAAATCATTTTTGCTAAGGCAAGTGCCACCATTTGTAGACTAATTCGATATCTAATACTAGGAGGCTTAGACCCATGTCAAAAACTAGGTCATTTACATGAATGGACAGCGTGCTGTGTATGCTGTGATGTATCCTTTATAGAGTTATAGAGTGAGTCAATAGAGTGTGGGTTGGGGGCCAAGCTTACACATATACTGTCTTTCACACTCACACTTACACACACACACACACACACACACACACACACACACACAGTAGTCTTGCTTGATTGAGGTAAGCGGACAGAGGATGTAAGTTTATTTACTGTCTGCTGTGAGCCCAGGGCTCAGTGTGTGTGTGTGTGTGTATGTGAATGGGGGGTCTCCATCTCCTTCAATCGATTTTTCAGCTGCTCTCTGTGGTGGTAGCGAGCATGCCAGACACGATGTGTCAGAACGATGAATCTCTGTCGGCCATTGAGGCTGCTGCTACTGCTGTGTGTGTGTGTGTGTGTGTGTGTGTGTGTGTGTGTGTGTGCCGCGACAGAAGGGATAACTCCTCACGGATCAAATAAATACAGATGTGGAGTAATTAGTTCTATTCCCAAGGAGGCAGTCGCCTGGCAGAACACATATACACACACACACACAGACATTAGTCCTGTTCCCAAGGAGGCCGTCACCGAGCCAAACACACACTAAAGATCTGCTGGCAAACACAAACACACACACACACACACACACACACACACTGCTTCATGTTCATCTATCAATTTTACATGCTGGACAACTGTAGGGCCATGACGCCTGTGTGTGTGTATGTGTGTGTCCATGTGTGTATATGTATATATATATATATATATGTGTGTGTGTGTGTGCCTGACCAGAGGTGATTTTATTGCCTATTGGTTTATAATCTGTTGTGTGTGTGTGTTTTTTTTTTTCTTTCAAATGTGCAGTTTTATGTGCATGCATGTGTATGTTTGCATGTGTCCAGATAAGGTTAAGTGTGTGTATGTGTGTGTGTGTGCGTGTGTCTGTTGCTGAGGAAGAGCAAACGTCCATGTGTGTGTCCCATGGTTGAGACGTTGAGTCTTTGTGCTCAGATTGTGTGCTGATAGTGTGGGCTCGGTGCAGACAAAGGCCAGTGCTGATGGGGCCGCTGTTCCTGTTAAATGCCTTTAATTAACCTCGCCTGTCATGCTGGACCTTCTCCAGAATCTAAACAGAGCCTGCTGGCCACGCACACATAGCCAGGGGCTCTGCCACACTCACACTAATATGTGTCTTTGTGTGTGTGTGTGTGTGTGTGTGCGCGAGTGTGAGAGAGAGGGAGAGAGACAGAGAAAAAGAAAGTGAGGGTGTGTGTGTATGAGAGAGAGAGAGTCTGTCTGTGTGTGTGTGTGTGAGAGAGAGAAAGAGAGAGAGAGTGTGTGTGTGTGTGTGTGTGATCGGGCAGAGCTCAACATGAGCCCCTGGAGCTGAGCAGGCCCTAACAACAGCAAGGTGACTTGTCTGAGTCCTAGGGAGTACAAGTATTGATTAAATTGTACCACATAATGTTTGCAATTACAACAACCTTATGTACAATGTGAAATTAGCATGAAATAATGTTTCAGCAAGTAATGCACTGACTTAATTATATTCTGATTGTTACTTATCCAGTGCAAACACATTCACAGTGCAATTTTGACTCAAACTACAGAATATATAATGGAACATTGAAGTCTTTATGTTTAACATAAACATTGTTAATGTGTTTTTTTATTGTATTGTTGTATTGTTTTTTCCCAGATACACACTAAATGCACACTAAATATTCATAGCCTGGTATTAATTATATTTATATTTAAAATGATATATGGTCAAAATACGCAAGCTCAACTATCTTTTGAATTGGTGTTGGATGAAAGTGTGATTTATCTCCTTTCTGTGCTGTCAGACCCACAACATGTGCCTGTCCACAATTCTGTGGCACAGCCCTCGGACGCTTCACCGCATCCGTAACCTGATCCAGGGCCGTCAGGCCTACATCGTGGGTGGGGTGCCCCACCCGGACGACGTGCTAGTGGCCGAGGAGCTGGATGTGCCCATCCTGGGTCCAGACACTGCCGTGGGCCAGCTGTACGGAACCAAGTCAGGCGGCCGGAGGGTGTTCACCAGTGCTGGGGTCCCAGTGCCGCCCGGACAGAGAGACATCTATACCCTGCACCAGGTCAGGGCTAGGGACAAGGGTACACTCACACACACAAACACACACACTTGCTCTCTCACACACATTCTGCATCCACTCATACTCACACCCTCTCGTCTTGTCTGGCAGCTGCATGAGACGTTGGCCCACCTGATGACAGACCACCTGGAGGTGCAGTGCTGGCTCTTCAAGATGGACGGGGAGCTGGGTGGCCGAGGCACTGCCTACTGCGAAGTGTCCCACCTGTGCAGCATGGAGTGGGCGCAGCAGCAGAGGGCACGCCATCAGCCACACCACTGGAACACCGAGTGGGCTAAGGTGGGCACTCTCAGGCACATTACTGAACCTCAGCAATGGTGTGTGTGTGTGTGTGTGTGTGTGTGCCAATATTCACTGGACATATATTATTAAAGAAAAAGTAATTCAAAAGAAACATCCCCAACTCATTTTGTACAGGTCAGTAAGTGGAATGAATGAATGAAACTTCTGAATCTTCCTTTGAAATGTGCTTTGTACTGTGCTGTCTCACTGCCCCGTCATATTGTGTGTGTGAGAGAGAACATCTCTGATTGAAAGCTGAATTGAACATATTTATGTATTTACAGTGTGCTGTTAGCAGTAGGCCTTATATGTTTTTAGTGTATTTGAAGGCTCCTATTGTATTGCTGTATGCCCTGCTTTGGGAAGTATAGTGGGAGGATACGCTAATTTACTGGCCTCCTCAGTCCGTCTGGGCCGGCTCGTTTGTCTGTATGCCCCATTGAGCACAGACACCATGACAGAGAGGTAAACCAACCATTACATTTAGGCATCAGGAAAGGCCAAGGTCAGTGCTATCCCCTAATACAGCTGATTTGATCCTTGTGAAATGATAATATCCTCTGAACATCAGAGGCCTGGTAAACTGTTATTATACACATATGTTGTATATACACACACACACACACACACACACACACACACACACAAACATATATATATATATACCAGGGTGTGGGATCGAGAAATGGAACCTGGGTCCATGTAGGCACACAGGCCTGTGTGTGGTTGTGATGATGGTGTCTTTCAATTCAATTCAATTCAGTTTTATTTATACAGCGCCTTTTACATTAGTATTGTCTCGTGGCGCTTCACAGAAGGAGCACCCAAGAGCAACAAGGGCAAGGAAAAACTCCCTTATGTTCAGTTAATCTAGGAAGAAACCTTGGGCAGATCCACGACTCAAGGGGCTAACCCAACTGCCAGGGGTCATGCAGAAAAATTACAATCAGTAGTAACCATGACAGACTATAAGTTGCCTATGGTTTTAGCTAAGGTTCATAATAGTTCATAATAGAGTATTATCCCACTTTTACAATACATGGTAGTCAGTCTATAGGTGGTTATCGGGAATTATGGCTGGACAATGTAGCAGCGGCCAGGCATAGTGACAAACTCAAAGGAATGAGATGGGTCATGGGGGTAACAGTAAGGGTCCATTTGACAGCGCCATTGTGAGGGGGGGTCAATCACAAAGCCTCAGGAAGGGGAGTCGGGCCCAGCATCGGCGTCCAGGAAGGTCCTCTGTGATGGGGAGTCGGTCGTGACATGTGCCTCCCGTAGTAGACACTCAGCAAAGATAATTGGGGACAGAGGAAAATAGTGAATTAGGCCAGGCTCGCACATCAGAAGCAAAAAGCAGAAAGCAGTAATTTGGGCATACCTATATGCGCATAAATATACATATATACACATACACACACACACATATATATATATTGGCAGTCCCTTCCAAAAGACCCATGAGAAGTGATGATTTGCCATGCACCATCCCTAACTATGGGAAACAGTAAAGAGGAAGGTTTTAAGTCTAGACTTAAAGGTATTGAGAGTGTCCGCTTGTCGAATGTGGGGGGGGAGACTATTCCACAGGAGGGGTGCACGGTAACAGAAGGCTCTTCCTCCTATCGTAGATTTTGATATTCTTTCATGTCAGAGGGACGCACACTATGATGACACACTAACCCACCTGATGAAGGCACGTGCTCACAATCCAATGTGCCAATAGGCCATTTGGTGGCCAGTGAATGCGTTATTGGCACTTTGAAGTGTTTTTAAATGCTTGTTAATGATGCCATTGCTTTTAATGTTTCTAGTGCTATGATTGTATCGGTGCCAGAGGTAGTGTGCCTGGCAGCGAGAGGTGCATCGACTCGATAAGTGTTGTAATAAGCACACACAGCTTCAGGGCCAGCGAGGCCTCCTTCATCGGCTCACATGGGAGCCTTTGATTTTTTTGTCACCAACTAATGACTGCGTCTCTCTGTTGCACAGTATGCCTTGTGTCAACTAATTATGGGGTGATCATTATGTGGGGGGCGTACCACTGCTCTTACCTTCACAATGTTTCATTTTGTTCTGACCCAGAGAAGTGTGATGTATGTGTGTGTGTGTGTGCTAGTTGTGTGCTTCAGTTTCTTTGTTTTGTTCACCTTGTGGTCTCAATTTTTGTGTTCATCTATTTGTGTTCAATAGAAGGGTCTGTTGGACACATTAATATGTCTGTGTGTGTGTGTGCTTTGTATCTGTGTGTGCTTTTATTTCAATGTGCCAGGTTGTGTTTATTAGTGTCTGCAGCTGGAAATGTGTGTGTTTGCGTGTGTGTGTGTGTGTGCTCTCTCTCTTTGTTAGGCGTCAGAGGGCTTTAGCAGTGGTGGCACTGGCATTGTTAATTACTGGCAAGAATGCTGGTTGAGGCCCAGTCCAGTCGGCTCCATTATAGCATTTTATTCTCTCTGAGGGTCTAAATGGGGGGCTCTTCACCACCTGGGCTCCCAGCCAGAGTACCTCGGACAGGGGGGTCCAGTGTGACGTGCCAACCCTCCACCCTCCCCACCCTGGGGCCTCAGGGGCCATATGGACACAATGCTGCACCGGGCCTCTTTCTCTCTCTCTCTCTCTCAAGCGCCACAGTCCCTGAAAAAAGCCTCCGCCGCGTCGCTAACAAAGACTAGGGGCGCATAGGTTACTGCGTCGTGTCATCCATTTTCTGCCGTTTTTTTTTCCCTCTAGGTCATAGTCCATTTTTTCCAAGCTTTCTTCCAGATTGTTTTCATTTCCCTGCATGCAGATGATGATGTGTGATGTTGGGGCTTCGGCCTTGGTCCTATTTGTTATTAAAATAGCTGCTCCCTTGAATATTTCATACACTGAACGTCTCGCTTTTTATCTTCATAATCGCAGCCACTTAAAGAGAACAATTGGAGGATTTTATTATTATTCTTAATGTTTCCAGCACCATTGTAGATTAAGTAGGAATGCAGAAGTAGCAAGAGGCATTAGCGTCGGTAGTACTTTGACCAATCTCAGTGCGTGTTGCGCAGAGAGACATCTTAATCACGATGGCAGCCGTCGAGAGCGGGCAGTCTGCATCTGGCAAACTGCGTGTTCGTTAAAAAAACAAAAACAAAAAAAAAGGAAGTACAGTTTGTGTTTGTGTCATAAACTTTGCAAATGCCCCTCGCGGCACTAATTATCTGGACCACACAGTGTAATGATTCAGCGAAGCTTCTCGTCCTCCTCGTCAGCCGTCATATATCAGATGCTCTAAAAGCCACAGGGGAGCAGTGTGTTTGCAAGCACACTTACATCCCATAATATCCCAGGTTGTCGTCTGTCGTCCCAGGCTGCAACTGGACAGAAGCATGGCTCCCTTGCTGCTTGCCAGGCTCTGTGCAGTTTGTTTAATTATTGACTGTGCTGGGAGAGGCTAAGTCTGCTGCTGTTGCCGATGGAGAGAATAGCGGCAGCCCCATGTGGTCGGGGAGAATAATGCCCAGGCAGGGTGTCCCTGAGGTGGGAGAGAGAGGGGGCCTGGAGGGGGGTCAGGGTTGGGGAGGCTGGAGGGCTGTTGCTGTGGGCCTCTCTACTGGTTTGTTTGGAGGCTTTAACTCTGAGCTCCAGGGCAGAGGTTAAGCACATAGGAGGTCCCAGTCCATTTAAAGAATGGATGAAACCACTTATATGGAAAACATTGCACAGGATGAAACCACAGTATATGCAAAACATTACATGGTAAACAATGACACACACACACAAACATAGACATAGACACACAAACGTATGCCATACCCTCACACAGACACAAACCCAGAAAAAAACTCTAAAGGATCAATGGATTTGGACAGATTTCTGTGGAGAGTAGGATACTTATGCCATGTTTTTGAGCAGTTTAACTTGTTTGTGTTTGTGTTGAAAGAGCCCCCATCACTGTTATGATGACTCTGTATGGTCCCTTTAGTTGGTTATTAAAGCATTTCCCTATTCTGGGAGTCTTTGGCGTCTTGAGACGACTCTGTGGAGCACGTCTTCGTGTGCCCAGAAACAGCCTTTCCTGGTGCTACTGGCGGTTTTACCCCCCATGAATTACCATGGGGTTGTTTGCCTCATAGATTCAGATGGCTCTAATGCCTGTCTCAGTATTTCAGTATGGACTGCACACTGTTTAAGAACGCCTCTGAACCTGATTTCTTTTTCTCTGCCTCCTTTAATAGACTGTGTTCAGTGGCGGGCGGAGAGCAAAAGCACACATATCTGTTTTATTTATTGTCCGATAGCTCATCTTTATGCGGAGCCCTCACACAGCGCGGGCGCTCGCACTGTCTAAGTCCAAATAAAACACCACGCAAGATGCCTCATCTTCTCTGTCTCCTTCTCTTTTTTTATCTTTCTTCCTCCCCCTCTCTTCACTCCCCCGTCCTCATCCCCGCTGTCCCCCCCGACGTGCGTTGGCAAACGCGGGACGCAGGCGGGCGGGCGGACGGACGGGCGGGCGGACCGCTGCTCGTCCAAGGGGAACCACGGGGCCGTTTGCTTTACACTTTTTGCCGCGCCATTGTGTGCCTCATGGCTTGTGTCGGGGCGGAATCACTGTGCAGCGATTGACCTCGCTTCTTACACTGCTTGAATATGATGATGGCTGTTTCATGACCGGAATATCAAAACGGCCCTAATCTGTCTCTCTCCCCAGACCCTCTCTGTGGCGGCTCCTCTTCGTCTCGTCTCTCCACTCTCCTCTCCTCTCTCTTCTGGAATGTGAGAACCAGTGAAAGGGAAATAACAAAAGAGAGAAAATGAGATGAGAACGTTCTTCTTTGTGTCTGTGTTTATATTGTTTTTTTTTTTTTGTTATTGTTTTTTGTTGTTTTTTTTTTCTAATGAATCTGTAGGCGTTTGGCACATCTCACAGTGCTGACACTCAAATGGAATTAATTCAAGCTTTTCTGTTTTCTTTTTCTCTTAAACTTAGAGCAATCTCTTTTTCCGAATAGTAGAGTTTATTCATTTGCCTTCACACAGTTAAATTAAATAAAGGTTTACTTCACTCAAGAACCAGAGAATCTTTTTCACAAACAGCACTCAGCAGTTAAGACTGAGCTGTCTTTTAGTTATTCTGGTTGGACTGATTACACAGAATCTGTGTGTGTGCGTGTGTGTGTGCGTGTGTGTGTTCTGTGCTCACAAAGAGCAGCCGCAGTCTCTTCTCAATTATCATCAACAGGTTCAGAGCAGCAGCCTCGGAGCCTAAAGCCTAAACTCAGCAGTTAACAGGATAATTAAGTGACCCAGCCATGATGGCGTCTCCTAGTTACAGAAACAGGAGTGCCATTGATCAGCAGCAGGTTCTGATCGATTGACTGATTGATCTGACTGTGTTCCTGCTCATCAGGGAATGTGCGTGTGTGTGTGTTGCACAGAGCTAGTATTGGAGACAGGTGTGATGTCTATAGCTGCAGGTTAAACCCATTAGACCACTGTGATGTAGGGATAACAGGCTGTCAATCACACATGCTGACACACTAACACACACACACATATACATTTTAGACAGCGAGTTACATCCGTCTCTCAGACAGACTGACACACAAAGAAAAGTAAACAATTGTATTAAATTATCATATCACATACTATTAGTAATGTGTTTGTGTGTGTGTGAGTGTGTAGGAGGAGGTCCTTATTAAGTTCCTGGAGGAGGTCCCTCAGCTGTTGGCTGAGCACGCCCGGCCCTTCAACACAAGCATCTTCCCCACCTGGGCCGAGTTCCTGGATCAGTTCCTCAGATACGGTGAGAGCATTTCAGTTCTTATGCCATCACTTGTTTCACCAGCGCCACCTTCATCTACCTCTGTGTCCCCACAATCTCTGTCTCATGTTTCTTAACCTTAACCAGCCTTAACTGTCCAGCACAGCTCTGTCTGTCTGTCTGTTTGTCTGTCTGTCAGGGTTTGCCTTGCTAGCTGGCCCTTGAATGTTTCCTTTTGCATTCCTCTGCACTCTCCATCTTCAATAGAAAACCATTCTCATTCCCTCACTCACAATCACCTCCCCTCGCACACATTCTTTCCCACACTCTTTTTACTTACTTGTCTCTTCTCTCTTTTCTTCCCCCACCCTCCCCTGTCTCTTAATCTCATGCTCTGTCTTTGTCACCCTTGGGGGGGGGGACTGCTCCTGTGTATAATATATGTATGTACTCTATAACAATCAATAGAAAAAAATAAATGCACAAAATGTCTGCATAGAGCTTCAACAGGCATGCTCATATTGGCATGGTATAAAAGGATAATCAGTATTTTTTTTCTTTCTTTCCTCCATCAGGGGGAGTGGTGGAGGCCCACCCGCCGTCTGACAGTGTGACGTGTCTGACGGTGGACCTGCTGGTGCCGCCGGCCGGTGAGGTGCGAGTGCTGTGCTGTGGAGACCAGCTGCACGGCCCCACCAGAGTGGAGGTCCTGGGCTCCTCCGTGCCCCAGACGTCCGTCTGCCCCGAGACCCTCCACCAGCTCTGCACCCATGTGGGCGCCGCCTGCCTGGAGAGGGGCGTCCTGGGATACCTCTCCATTGACCTGGTCACTTTCCTCCACCCCAGCACCAATGAGCAACAGGTCAGTGTAAAAGAGGAGGAGTGAATGGTGGATGGAGAGTGGTACAGGAAGGGAGAAAAAGAGAGGGAAGAGCAAGGAAGGGAGAAAAAGAGAGGGATGAAAGGAAAGAGTGGGGGGAAAAAGAGAGAGGCAAACAGAGAGGAAGCAACAGAAAGGAGAAAAAAAGGGAGAGCAATTCAGTGATCTTCCACACACTGGCTTTCATTCCCCAGTATCTTCCTAAGAATTTTTTTTTAAATTTGTTCTTAAGATACCATTTTAAAACTTGTATCAGTGAATACAAATTGTTTTGAAAACTGCATGAGTGGGTTTTAAATTTCTTTATAAAAATGGTTGAGTCTAAAGGGGTCTAAGCACGTCTTGGCTGTAGAAGCTAACCTGTCTGATTGGCGTGTTTCCACTGGCTATAACTCTTATTTAGAGGTCAGACAGAGGTGACCCCTCACATGGGGGCCTGGGGGTCAGAAGTGAGCTATGTCTGTGTGTGTGTGTGTGTGTGTGTGTGTGTGCGTGTTTAAGATGTGTATGTGTGTGCATCTGTGTGTGTTTTAGCACTGGTGGTGTGAGAGTGCCCAATCTACTACTGTGAGTGGTGATTGGTGAGATAGATGGGTCTGTAAGGGCCCCCGGGAGAGCGCTGACACAACACTCACACACACACACACACACACAGACAGACACACATAAACACGTACACTTACATAGAGCACACAAGCAGCTGAGATGGGCTAATGTTGGCCAAAGCCCATCTAATAAACTGTCAGGTCTTATTGTGTCAATAAACTAATTCCCCCTTTAAAGCCATGACCTCTGACCCTTGATAGCACTGCAACAGTGTGGTGTGGCTTTGTGCCTGTCAGGACACGGGTCAGCCAGGAGTGATATCACACACACACACACACACACACACACACAGGCTTTGTGTTAATGTGTCACCTGGGACCCTGTTCCAAATGCTCTGGTGGCTGCCACAGAAAGCCATCTCTTTTTATTTCTTCACGTTTTCTATTCATCATTTTATTTTCCTAAATTGATTTTGCTGGTCAGCAGTTTATAAAGAATTTTCCCCACAAGATGAGAATTTCTTCTTAGACCATTTTCCTCTTCCTTCTCCTGTGCGTGTTTATATCTATATATCTGTGTGAGTGTGTGTATGTGCCTGTGTGTGTGTGTGTGTGTATGTGTACTGTCTATACTTTGATCTGTCTGTCTAGTCTTGATGCTGGACCAGTGAGAGTGGTGTGTTAATAGAAGTGTGTGTGTGTGTGTGTGTGTGTTTGTGTGGACATGTGGTACTGTATCAGCTTCCAGGCAGAGGCAGGCCTAACAGTAGGTGGCTAAGTGATATTCGCTTCATGCTTGGCTGAGTGGGGGGACTGCTGTTTGCCTTGGGTCTCAGGCGCTTTGTGTGTGTGTGTGTGTGTGTGTGTGTGTTTGTGTGTGTGTTTGTGTGACTGTATTTTTCACAGACATTGTACTAGTGTTTTTGACTTGTGTTTTATATGTATGAGTGTGCATGTGTGTGTGTGCTTCAGTGTATGTGTATGTATTTTATGTTTGTTTGAGTGTGTACTGTGTGTGTGTGTGTTTTATGTCTGTGTTGAGTTGTTTTAACTGCGAGAGGTTGCCTGAGAGCGAGAGTAATTAGAGAGATGTAAGGTCTGTAACAGTGAAACAATAGTGTCAGACCTGACCCCACCGCTGCAGTCTGATTTACTGACCCCCATGAAACATCCTTAAATTCAGATCCCTCTCTCCCTCCTCCCCTCCTCCTCCCCTCCCTCTCTCCCTCTCTCCCTCTGAGCGGCCGGTGTGGGTTCATTTGCCTCAGTCAGGGGAGTGTGGAGGCCGATGAGACAGAGGACGAGTCACACGTGCTGGATGTGTTTTTAATTCTGCTTCCCCAGGGAAATAAATGGCCTGTAGAGTGATGGGGAAGTGCTTCTCCAGGTCCTAGCCTGCGATTAAACCCAGCCATAATAGTCTTAGCCTCTCGCCTGGGCTTTTGGATCTCTTCCTTTTGTCCTCACTGGTCCTCCTCTCTCCTCTATCAGTATCTCTCGCTCTCTCTCTCTGTGTTTCTTTCTCTCTCTCTCTCTTGTTTGTTCTGTCGATTTAATTCACTTCCATGTGCTACATTGGTATGTCTGTATAATGTATTTTCTCTCTCTCCACAGCTGTCTTTGTGTCATAGATGCCTCTGCCACTAGAGGGTGCCATAGCACACTCCCATAGTAATTAACTGTGGATAGATCCCTTTTCAATGCAAATACCAATACACATACAAATAGTGCTTCAGCCTTCATTTAATTGTTAATTTTTTTTTATTATTTTATTCGCGCCTTTAGTGAACCATTAGTTCTAGATGTTAGCCTAACCTGAGAAATCAGTGAGCTCTTTTTGTTCAGCTTTTTAAGCAGTGTGTGTTTAGCACATGCTGGACAAGTCTTTGGCAGGACACAATGCCCCTGGTTGCAGAAGGGCAGTCGTCGTTCGGAGAGGGGCGCCCCCTCTGATCCCCTCGGCGTGCCACTGGGGGCATTAGAGCTTTTGGAAAGCTGCTTAGGTCACAGACGACTCGGCCCCTCGTCTCCGGTCGCTCAGATTCCAGCTCCCCGCTGAGACACCCTCGCCCCTGCTCTGCGCACCGGAGCAGATGACACAGCCAGGATGCATTGTGGGTATTCTCTCTCTGGGGTACCTAATTATGCAGTGGATTTGATCCAGGGGTCCAGAGGTTAACACAAGCCTGTTAGCAAGCAGATACCACCGCTGCTGTAATCTGATACACAGCAGGCACTGTAATTCAAAATGTCAGAGTTCCTTTGTACACTGATAGAGCCAGTTTATGAGAAAAAAAAGATTTCTTTTTTTCTTTTTCACAACTTTATCACTTGGTCTATAATCACGGAAGGGCGAGACTTTAGTTCAGAGAGAAGGCACTATCAGCTCCAAGGTCGCAGTCTCAATATCGAGAGAATGCACATCTCAGAGGAGACAGCCGTTCCACCGCAGGTCACAGTGGATAAAAACCTACATGCAAAAAGGAGCCCATGTAATAGTAATGGGAAGGATAATAATAACATGTACCAGTCTGCTAAAGGTCAGGGCTAGACCAATTCAGTTTCATGGAAGCCATTCCAGGTAGCACTATTGCACACACACATACACACACACTGATGTTCCCTATGTTTGACAAAGAAACTGTCCCTGATTTAAACAAACAGCACAGTCAGTCCCAAATCCAACTGTGGACTGCGCCAGCAGCAGCAGTGAGATAAGATATCAGTCATATAAAGAGACATGAATGATATGGAGCTGTGTATACATGACTCTGGTTCTCAGTTTTTGCAAAAAAAAGGGAGGATGCAAGGCCAGGCTGTGTGGTGTGTGTGTGTGTGTGTGTGTGTGTGTGTGTGTGTGTGCGTGTGCGTGTGCGTGAGATAGAGAGGAATAGAAAGGACAGGGCCAGTCCTATCCTCATTTGGTTAAAGCAGAGTCCCTCTCTATCACGTCCAACCAATCAATTTATATCCAAGCCTGTTACTGAAATGTCTGTGTGTGTGTGTGTGTGTGTGTGTGTGTGTGTGTGTGTGTGTGTGTGTGTGTGTGTGTGTAAAATAGATGTGAGTAGTATATGCCCTTGTAGTCCTCTGTCATTGTGTGTTCAGGTGAGCCTCAGCTGTGATGGGGTAGTTTTTAATGAAAGTCTGCGCGCTATAGAAAACAAGTACAGTCCTGGCGTATGCATCAGACAGCTTTGTTAGGGCTGACAATACTGCAGGGCCATGCGGCCCACACACACACGCACGCACACACACACACACACACACACACACACATGTGTGAACATGCTCGCACATGCACACAAACACACACACACATACACACAAATGCGTGCACATGCTCACACACTCATGCAAACACACACATACACACACACACACACACACACATACAGAATGCAGGGATTAACTGGACTTAATCAATGAAGTACAGGAGCACAAAGGGCCTCCCCACCACCACCTTCACCACCACCACCACAGTTCCACACAAGTGGGTTTTAGTAGGCTTTGACTTGAGACGCATTACTGAGGTCTGACTTGAACTATGTACCACATAGGCATGTCCAGTATGTCTTGAAACATGTGTATCTCCAGAGTTGTCATGTGTGTTTTATCTCTCGTGCTGATAATTCAGGCATGTCTGAACTCTTACTGTGCAGTAGGATTCAACTCAGTGGCGGTAACGTGGCCTCAACATGTAAGACAAGCCTGGTTCAGGATTGTGTTTGAGAGAGCGACTGTGTGTGTGTGTGTGTGTGTGCGTGCGTGCAGAGAGTGGGGAGGGGCAACAGAAGGCAGGCGGCCATTTGCATTGCCTGGCAGGAGCGTTTACGTTGACAAATAGGGACGGCGGCAGAGGCAGCCAACTGCCATTTAGTTATTAACAACTCCTTCCGCCATGATTTATGTGTCGGCGTGTGAAGAGGGGGCACAGCTATTAGATTATTATCGGGGCAAATTAGCCCTGTTTAAGCATAAGGCCGCGACTGGCCCTGACCCCCTTAATATCCTTATAATGACGCCATTAACCATACAGATGTGCAGCCACACTGCTGTCACCGCTCTGCCCAACGGCTCTGCATGCCGACGCTAGGCTCACGCTAGCGCTCTCTCTTCTCTCATCTCCTGTGCTCTTTCTTTCAGTCTCTCCATCTCTATCTCCCTCCCTCTCTCTCTCTGTGTCTCTTGAGTACTCACACACACACACACAGATGTACACACACATCCATACACAAACACATTAGAAGGTTCTGGTCTTTGCTCACATATATACACATATGCATTCACAAACGTGGACACATGCATACATACATATTAGCAGGTTGTTGTCTTTGTCTCTCTAGGTGTCCAGTTTTAAGAGTGGAGTATTTGCTAGCATTTATCTCAATAAAGGGGGTCATTAACACTACTTTGTTTCCCTTTGCTTTTACTGCGGACAGTTTGGGACAGAAATGAAAGGTACACCTGCTGTGTTTGTGTGTGTGTATTTGTGTATGTGTGTGTGTGTGTGTGAGAGAGAGAGAGAGAGTGTAAGAGCTGACGTATGTATAGTATGTGGTGTGTGAGTGTGAGAGATAGCATGTCTGTGTATTTATTGTTGACAGTGCTACACAGCTTTAGTTTCTCTGCCTTAGTCATTGTCAAAGTTGTTATTTTGTATTCATCTGTGTGTGTGTGTGTGTGTGTGTGTGTGTGTGTGTGTGTGTGTGTGTAGGTATGGGCTGTTGATTTGGACCTAGGCTACAGCAACCAGCTGGCCATGACTCAGCTCATGCTGGCAATGTCCGGAGCCACGCTGGACTGCCGCACCAGTCGACTGGAGGTTCCCACGGCAATCAAAGAGAAGAGGCCCAGCCTCCCAAAACACAAAGTCAAAGCGCAGCCAGTATGTCCATATCCTTTCAAGAGTTCAGAAAGCGTCTCCTTCCTCACCCTTCTCTTTCTGGACCGTCTATCACCATTCCATTCATTCTCTCTCTTCTCTGTTAAAGCAGCAGGCCACAGTCAGTCAAGCCATAGCCCTGTTTGTTAAGGTTGGTCAGTAGGATTGAGAACAAGACAGTTTGGTACAATATAGACTAGAGAATAGCAACAGCAGCCAATACTAACTCATGAGGGCAAGGGAACTTCATTTTAGTTTTGTCTTCCTGAGCCCTGTTCAGCTAGTGTTAACTGTCAGTTTGCCAATTCAGTCTGTGTTATACCAAATTGTCTCTCGTTCTTTTTCCTACCAACATTATTTGGCAACCTCAGACAGCAGGGCTATGGTATCATTAACTCAGGTCTATCCATTTAACACAAAATAAAAAAACAATGTAACTGATTCAAATTCCATTTGAATTGGAATTTCTTTTGCCATTCAGAAAATGCTTTCCTTCCTTTTAGGGTGTGTGTGTTTCTGGTATGTGGTATGTTTAGGGTGTGTGTGTTTCTGTATATAGCATGCTTTTAGTGCTACAGAACCGTGTGTGTTTCTGGTATTAGATCTGTCTGTAGCATGCTTTTCCAGATAGTCTTTGTATTTCCAAGGCTTTTCTATGTTCGATCTAGCAGGTCTGTGTGTTACAGTGCTAAAGGTGCTAAAGGTACAGGCTTCTTTCCAGTCATGTAGTCCTAAAGATTTGTGTGTCTCCTAGACCCACTGTCTTCTCTGTGTGTGTGTCTACCTGCTCTATGGTGCCGTACGTCAGTGTGTGTCTTGGGTGGTCCGTGTGTGTGTCTGTGTGTCTATGGCTTACGTGCTGTATTGTGCCATTGCTCTTGGGCCATACATGTAGCAGAGACTGCAGCTCATCCCCATGCATTCAACTGATCATCAGTACATCAGTGGTGTGTTGCTGTGCTGTGCTGTGCTCTGGAGGGTAATCCTCTCCTTGGCTGCAAAAGCAGATATATGATGGTCATTACATCCCAATGGACTTGCATTCAGTGTCTCCTAGTCTCTTCTGCAGCCTCTCCATCCGTGCTCACTGTAAATGAACGTGGCCATTTGGAGTCATTAAAGCTTGGCCGAGGGGCAGGGATGTTTGTGATGACTGCTCAGGCTATGCACTCAGCTCTGGTGATGAGCCCCCATCAGCTGTGCCTTGGAGTAAGCGAGATGCTGCTGAAATCTATTTCCCTATAGCTGTTGTTACACTAGGCCAGAACGCATTAAGAGATTGCCCCGCTCCTGCAGAAGATGCTAAGTTAGCACCCCCATAAAGATTGATCTAGACTACTGTTTGTTGTTTTATTTTTGTTAAATACAACTAAACGCCTGTAATTATGCTGTGGACCTGATTGGTGTTTAGCTGCCGAATTCATTATCATTTTGATAGATGAGTCTAAATAATCAAGCTATTAATAATTCATCGGGTGTTCATTATTCATGGGCCCGTGTGCACACACACACACACACACACACGCATGCATGCATGCCTAAGCATCTCATCTGCCCTGACGCTGTGTCTCTAAACAATGCTCTCCTTTTATTAGAGGCCGTCCGGCGTTCACGCTTGTTAATCTGTGACTTGTATTATTTTATCAAACATTCATTTAGTCAGCACAACTCTCTGCACAGCGCAGCGCGGCGCAGCACGCACAGAGAACAGTACACACAGAGCAGAGCGATGGGTCTTCCTCCGCCTGCCTAATGGCTTTGGCCGCAGCCGTCATTTGGGGGCTCCGCTGCACATTACAAACACAATTAAATCCCTGCTGGACGCTTATTGTTGTGTGAGGGCAGTGCATTTGACAGCTAGGAGTGCCTCTCCATCAGAATGCATTACGTGTCCTCCCCAAGAGAGGACGTGTGGAGACACACTACCACCCCGCCCCCCCAACCCCCCGTCCAAACACACACACACACACACAGACACTCCATAGTCTCTCTTCTGCTCCCTAACTCCTCATTAGGGAGCTGATACGGTGCATCCACACAGATCCCGCTCAAGTCTCGACATGGCCAAGCTGTATGTCTGAAAGATTCATTTGGACACTTCCTTTATTAGTGTGTTGCTCTCATTCTCTGTGATGTTGGTCTCCTTGCATAATAATGTGGCCTCAGTAGTGTGTTGTTCATTCAGACTGGTCCTTAGTGACCAACAGTGGTTGTTTTTTCCTCTAATATCATGTATTGAGTTACATTTTGTGTTTGCTGTCATGGCAGAATTTACTGAACAAAATTATGAGCAGATATGGTGTCTAGATAACCTTTTTTTTAAAAGAAACCTTTTGAACTACACTAGATTTCTATTGTTTCGTTTAGCTACCCCTGTATTTCAATTACTCCCTTGATTGCCTCACTCTCCTTGGTTCTTTATCTCTATCTATCTATCTATATATATCTATATATATATCTGTATAGATAGATAGATAGATAGATGGATTTATTTATTTATCCAGAAGGAAGTTAAGGAATAGTGCATATGTATGTTCAGCATCTTCAGTTCTTCTCTTCCATTTCCCACTGCAGACCCCTCTGACCAGTCACTATACTGTGACCAGCCGCTATGCTGTGATGGGCACTCGGCTGCTTCATACCAACCTCTCCATGGTGCACTACAGCGTGTTCTTCCAGATGTGCAAAGCTCAGGGGATAGGCTTTGACATTAAGGTAAACAGAACAAGCCTAAATTGTCTTTCGTTTCTATTTCAAGTTCATGTGTCAAATTATAGTAAGCCAGCCCTTTAAAGGTGAAATCTGTGATAATAAAACAAACAATTTACAAACAAATTACATTCAGGTAATTACTCCTCACAGTCTTCTAGTTTTCTGTAGACCCAGTCCTGGCTCTGTAAATGGGAATAATGGAATCATGAACAATTCCAACCAATCAGCATTTTAAGAACACAGAAAGGAGGAGTGTAATTTGATTGGTTGTTGAGCTCAGATATCAACAACCTTTTGCCAAAACAACACATTTTTGCCAGACTCCACCTTGATCTCACACATGAATGCCAAACAAAAGGAGTGTGTGCAGTAAATATGAATATCATGTTTATTTATGCATGTTTGTAGGAAAGGCAAGGCACTCTGTTTGCTCTTCATGACAGTGCAGAGAGATACAGTTTGGGGATGGTGTAAGTATGCTGTAGTGGTTTAAGACCACACACACACACATATGCATCCACACAAAGAGGCAAGGACAATGCGCTGTAATTATTTATAAGTTATAAAAATCTGTTTATTTGGACCCTGTTGAGATTTGTAGTTAGTGTCCATTTTTAACAACGGGCAGTTTGTTACTTTGTTGACTGCACTCTGAGACTAAGACATTTATGGAGGTGAACTCCTTAATTTGTGTCATTTGTTTTGGAAACCTTTTTTAATGTATCTGTGGCTCATACACACATGTGCACGCGCACACACACACACACACCTATGCCCAATGTAATTGCAGCTCTCCACAAAGCACTGTGCTGTCATTAAACTCCCTCTTGCTACTTCTAATGTAATGAACAAGGTGATTGTTTTCAAGTAGTTGTTTCTGTGTGAACTGTGTGCGTGTGTATATGTATGTGTGTGTGCGTGCTGTGTATGTGTGTGTTTGTATGTCTCGTGTGTGTATTGTGTGTGTGTCTGTGTGTGCGTGCGTGCGTGCGTGTTTGCATTTCTGTGTGTGTGTGTGTTTTTTGATGTTGTTGTTTGAGCTGTCAGTGAGGGGGGTCATTAGTAAAGTCATTTGTTTCTGTGTGCCATTAACAGAACACTTTGTGAGGATCTCCAGGGATCCCTGGCGACCTTTGCTCGTAACCTGGCTGTCATTCATCAGGAAATATCTGCCCCAAACATGCAAGGAGTATCCAATTTTAAGGTGCCATGTCAATGGGCTAAACTGATTATCTGCTGTCTCATCTACTTGTGTATTTGTCTTATCTCTAGGTCTTGTCTTTTTTTACTTTTTTTGTATGCGTCAGGGATCTGACTATTTTTGTCAGAATGCCAAATGAGTAGGACCTAGGGCTTATTAGAATAAACTTGTTGCACACACTGCCTTGTTAAAACTGAGGAATGGAAGAATTCCTAAATGTAGAACAGGCCACTTTTAGAGCCATTGTGGTTTTATAGGACAGTGGTGAGTCTGCTGTAAGGCTTAAAATGATATGACAGTCTTGTCTTTATGAGTCATAACTTTATGTTAGATTTACACTGTACAGTTTCAGCAATAAAAGGTTAATCTTAGTAACAGTTTGAATTAAAACTAGGCCTGTTACAGTCTCACTGTGGACTTTCCCTACCTGTTACCTTCACTTTCTGTGTTTTTTTCTCCATATTTATGAAGGACTTGATCAAGGAAATCGAGGATGTGCTGAGTCTCACTGTTCAGAACAAGACTCAGGAGTGGAATGAGGACCAGACAGATGCACTGACAAGCACTGACCAGGACCAGAACTGATCAAGCTCTATACATGATTTAAGATGAATACTTGTCTGACTTCATCTTCTGACTACATCTTTTATGTTTCTTTCAGAATTGCTATAATTATGCTCTGTGGACACAATCAGTGACCTAATAATAAACATAAACATAAGCAATTGGGGAATGCATTATCTATTAAGACAACGTTGTGGATTGTGGGTTGAATTTCATGGAACTTATTTAAGTGGAAATGTAAATTCGTTTGTTGTTTGTTATCTAGGCTAGTTTAGTCAAGTGGACACCCGGAACTGTAACAATGCGCGTTGTTTCTAGAGGGAAGATTTTGATGGTACACTGTTAAGACGTTTATCCTGCAGAGTTTGTCCAGAAGCCAGATATTTAACCTATCGTATCTTTTATTTTTAATGTGAAACACTATGGACATCAAGTTCAGTAGTCAGGGGAATTAAAGTTCCATATCACGCGAGTCGGCTTCACGGTTTGCCCTGAACACTGCAGCGACATTCGCAGCGGTCAAACACAAGGCTCCATACTAACAATTAGAGAGCTGAAAGACATAGTAAGACTGAATGATCTGCTCGCCTGTGCCTGTAATTTTAAGATTGCTAAATCGATGTATTCGTTGCGATGTATTCCTCGCTTACGATAACAAAAACAGAATAACTCCGCATTTTCTTGACGTGAATGAAGATTCCCCAGAGACTTTGTATAGAATCGAGCATGGAGTGTTTAGAATAAATGAAGATGTAGCCTAATATTATCTAGTTTCAAAAATGATACTAAGAGTTTTGCGAGGTATACACAGCCTCTTCTTGAGAGTGATGCTGCTACCAACCACTTTTGGTAAAAGAGGTCCGCGTCCACTGGCTTCCGAAGTGTTGACCTGCCACCTCACTCAACGCAAGCTGCCGCCCTGGACATCGTTCTGTGTGCGCTACAGCTCTATACACAACGACCAGTTTGGACGGTCGAATTTCAACTGGCGAGTACAGGGCGCCAACTACCACATACTTCGTACAGGTTGCTTTCCCTTCATCAAATATCATTGCACCAAAGCGCCTCATCAAAACTTGGACTTCGAGGACAAATTCTTTGGCACACTTAAAGTTATGAATTTTGGTCAGTTGCTGGATCGAATAACTTTATTTGAGCTGTTGAAATTCGATTAAACATTTTTTATTATTATTTGGTGTTGTAATCAAACTTTGATAATCTGTTCCTGTTTTTTCCCCCAGGTATACCTTGCCTGGCTTATGGGCTGGGATCATGGATGATGATCAGTGCCACAGAAACAGTGCAAACATCTGCTGGTCCTATCACTGTGTACTTTCTTTACAAGGAACGTGAGGGGGCACAGTATTAATGCTGAATTTGTAAACAGTGTTTTGCTTACGGGTAGATTGCAAAAAACAGTATGTCTGGCACGTCTTAAGAAAAATATTTATTTTCAGCATTTCACCTGAGCCCAGGATTTTAAAGAGATTAAAGAATTATTCATTCTTGAATGAATTAAAGTTAATTGTCCTTTTGTCAGCAAAGGGAAATAGTGTCTAGTTCTACAGAATGGATTACATTACAAGTGCTGGGTCACACACATTTGTTAACTGTGTAATAAAGCTGGCATGTGGCACGCAATTCGTCTGTGACAAGTTTAAAATGAGAGAATCTGAAGCCTGCCTTGTTTCCGTTCTCTTTTCATTTGCCCTCTTTCTCTCTGGTGAATGCAGAAATTTAAATACTCTCTGCTCATTTATTTAAAGTCAAATTAGCGCACACTGCCCTTGCCCAGCAGATTGTCAATAGTAAGCAATAGGGAGCGTTGCGCAGACAGCGCTGATGAAATGGTTTTTAATTACCATAGAGTAAGTGTGGCCTTGGTTCAGGGCTGGCTTCAGACCCTTCCTCCTGACACTGTCAGCCCTTTGATTTCTGATAATGTGCTTTGCTGACTTGGCAAGGCCTTCCCCCCCTCTCTCTCTCTGCCCCTGTCTGTCTCTGTGCTGCTGTTGAAAGTACCATTCATGGGCCCCACTCGAGATTCGATTTGACAAACTGCCATTGATTCTCCCAGCCTATCCCCCCCTCCCCTACTCCCGCCTCTGTACTCCTGCCGCCAAACACATTTATCAAACGCCTCAATTTCCAGGCCTGGCTATGCTCTCTTTTACTAACAATTAGGGACAGAGTAATAATTTCATGTATTACATGCAGATCAATGGACCTTTTGCCCCCATCTTGTTGTGCTGGTTAATTCAGAGAGACACATGAGATTGGATAAGAGTCATTTTTCAAGCAGTGCTTTATCTCCTCCTTCTAAACCATAGGAATGTCTTTGACAGAGTAGACTGTAGGCTTGATGCTGAAGTTGTAATTCGTACATCTCTGTTAAGCTAGTGTTGCACACCACATAAATAGTCAAGAGCACGGCATTATTTCTTCAAGGTAATTATAGTGCTCTCTGTCATTGGTCGTGTATCAGATAAACACAAATGATACTACTCTTGCATCATCTATAATGTGACTAAAAGCCCTTAATGAGGATCATTTAGGCCAGTGCAGAAATCTGATCGGCTGGCTTCTACCTGAATGGAAACCTCTCTTCTCCCCGCCCGGGCCTGCTATCCCATCAGCAATGCTAAACCTTAGCATGGAGAATGCTCAGGCAACCATGTCTTAATTCCTCGTTGACCCCTGACCCTGTGCCTCTCTCTTCAGCGCTGACACCAGAGTGGCAGATGATGGTGGTGATGATGAAGGCATGGCATAGGGGCATGGTGGGATGTGGCTTTGCTCTGCAGTGCTGAAAGGATGAGAGGAGACAGAGCTGAAACCTTAGACCAGGCTGCCGCTCTGCCTCTGTGGGATTGCTGTGTGGGTGTTTGTGTTTGGGCACAGTGGGTCCCTTCTCTGAGCCAAGGGGGGGTGGGGGGAGGGGGGGGGGGTGGCTACTTTAGACTAAGCCCATGCCTTACATTACATTTGAACCTGCGGTCAACTGTATAGGATAACCTGCAAGCAAATTGGTTACTGTAAATGAACGGAAAATTTAGCCTGATCTGCGCCCCTGAGATCAATGCTCTTGTTTCCTCAAGGCTGTGCAGTCAAGTCCTGTTTGTAATTGACTGGCTAAATTACAGACCCTTCCAAATATAAGCCACTAATAGGCACAGAATTAAGTACCTGCAAAATTCAATAACATGCTAATACATTGTTCCAAGTCAAAATCTTTAAGTGCCTGTGCTCTTTGAATCTTAGGTAACAAGTGGAAATTAAAACTGCAGGCTGGACTCAGGTTGTGCTGTATCTTGGTCTACTGTATCTAGTCTTTGGCCGATTCTTAGGTGAAGCTGTATTTCTGAATTTGAATACTACCAGCAATGGCACTGTGTCCTGGATGGTTTTCTACCTTAACAGTATCAGTCGTCAGAAAGGGCATTTGAGTGAGTTTGGGTTCAGTGGACTCCAGCGTCCTGTACTCCTCCCCTATAATCTATTATTTAGGAGGAAAAATCACATTAATTTTTGCCATGACACGGAGATGTATGGGTTTGGCAGAAACAATTATTGTATGCATGTCCCCTGTGGCTAAATCAAAGGAGGTTATCATTGAGATTCAGGACCAGGCCCAGCAGGCTCCTTTCTCTCTGGCAGGGCAGTCCTGAAGCAGCGGGGTAGTGTCAGATCCATTACAACACGCCATGGCCACTCTACTTAATGTACGTGTGCCATGTGACGCCAACCAGACAAATGAAGGGTTGAGTCGTCACTGAAACACGTGCAGGCCACTGGGTTTTCCTAGAGAGCAATTATGAAGCTTGCCATAACATTTGTGTGACTGGTGTTTCAGACTGTACCTTAAGCGGTGTTACACGTCAGCTTATTAATTGCCTAATTGTCTAATGTAGTTTGAAATGGATGTGCTCTGTTGGTGGCATATTTTGAGTGATTCGGTTGCTGAGATCGGATATCAGCCCTGTAGGTTGTATGTGTCCTGGTAGTTTAACCTGATTTTTCTCAGATTCAGTATAAAAGCACCACTTCCTCATATGTACAATAGTCATTCTCATTTAAAGTACCTTTTTGGTGGATGTAATTCTCTTATCCATTTATTTTAATCAAAGCCACAGTGACTTGCAGCATGCACTACAAGAGTTTCTATAGACAGTCTCAAGTGATTTCTAAACAATTAGTTATCTACCAGGCTTTTTTTTCATAAGCATGTAAGTATGATATGTATTAATCAAAATTAGTATTAAATAGGAAATTTGTCCATAAATGATGAAACAGTAGTAAAATAGTACATTATTTTGTCATTTGACAAGCGTCCTGTCTTAAATGGGTTGGAAATGCTGACCTCCTCCCATTGAGAGTGGCATTGCTTCCCTTTCCTGTCAGCAGCTATTGGCTGGGTGAAGTGTGTCTTATTGAGGAGGGAGGGGTGGGGGAAAGCCATTAAAAATCTATTATAGCAGATCTTACCACCCAGGGGAAAGCCTTCTCATTACTAAGCAGATTGCCAGGGATGACAAGTGCTACTATATTTCTTTTTTATTTTCTTCATTCCCCATGTATCCCTTTTTTTCTCTTTTCACTTTCTTTCCCTCCTCCTTCTCCTCCTTTCCCCTTCTGTTCTTTTTTTGGAAAGGCCAACTGAGAGACAGCATGCCCGCTGTGCCAATCAGGGTTGCCACGGAGACAGACAGCAGGTGGTTGAAGAGGCTGTCAGTCATGTGAGGTGCAGCCACCCCCCTAACGGGCGATGACCCTCTCCACATTGGACAAATCACATAAACAAGGGCCCTGGTCACCGCACAAAAATAATATTTACCTTCAGGTACAAGGACCTTTGATAGCATCTCTTGAAGTGCACCCCACATTAACAAAGACAAATGCTAAATGACATTTGCCACTGGAGCAAAAACCCTGTTGTTTTGTTTATGATTACATTAGCATATGTAAGATTAACAAAAACATTACATTAGCATATTGTTCACTTTTTAGTTGTTGCCCTAGCCCTATTTTTAAGTATGTTGATTATTATTTTTGTTTTGATCATTTTGTAGTCATAATGTCTCCCGCTCCTCCATAGTTACTGTTCACTGTCTGGTGACATAGAAAAATAACATGAAATGGTCTCCTCAGGAGTTATTGTGAGAGTTAAATGAACTATCTTTTTGATTCTATATTATGCAGTATTTAAAGTTTCGGGTCATTAAAACACAGACGCTACCCTCTGTTGCCACCCCCAGGTCCTCTTTTACCCCCCATCAGCCTGCATTGATTCTGCTGTCGCCAAAGGCCTGATGGGGGCTGTTTTCTTCATCAAATTAAAATGATGCTCCAACCCCCAGCCCCCATTGCTGTGTTTGTCGCTCTGAGACTTCTCACTGATTATTAAAAATGACACACGACACAGCCCCAGCAGCTGACAAGTGCACCAGTAGTAGAAAGTCTTAAATGTGACAAAGGAATGTAAAAGCTTATGGACAGGAATGCACTAGATAGGTGGCTAGCAGAAGGTCAGCAGCAGCCTCAGTGCGTCTCAGGCTGGACAGTGCTGTATAACTCTGCATTCACTGGCATGGCCCTTGTTGACCTGTGCCATGGCTGAAGGATCCCTTAGATGTAAGCACAGCTCCTTTGTTGCAGCACTTTCGTCTCGGCTGCCTTGGCTGGCCAAGGTCACTGGGGAGCCGTCCACGCCACTCCACCTTACAGAGGACTGGGTAAACTCTGCTCAGACCACAGGAGAGCTTTTGTTCAGGGTCCGTCGAGGGGTCACTCTGAACCTACCCTGAAGTTGTGTGTGTGTGTGAATGTGTGCGTGCATCCATGCCTGTGTGTGTGTGTGTGTGTGTGTGAGTGATGCGCAGTCTGTGAGAGGTCAGCAGAGAGTGAATGGCTGATGTAAGTAAGGTCAAGCCTCCTTCCTCTGGATGTCAATGGCATCTGACAGAGTTCACACAGAGGGGTCATCACACATATCCTTTTCAGAAATGGATTTTTGAGTCATTTCATCTCCTCTCTCTCTCTCTCTCCCTCCCTCCTTCTCTCCCCTTTCCTCTCTCTCTTTCTTTCCTTTGTTACATACCACTCATGTCCTAAAGTTAAACCCACCTCTAAAATGACCATCTATTTTAAATACCTCCACTTTTTCATATGCAGTCATGGAATTGTAATTATTTGTGTGTGTGTGTGTGTGTGTTTGAATCAATCAATGGTGCCCTGCTTACTGCTACACACACGCTTTCTTTTTCAGCCCTTCTGACGAGGTGTTGGATCTGCAATCTTTCTGCAAATGAGCTCAGGCTTGGGCCTGTTTTTTAAATGGATCGGGCCGCCTCGTGGGAAGACCCCACGTCGCCGAGCAGCCCTCCCCGAAAAAAGCTGCTGATTGAAGGGGAAAATGTAATACAGGTGTAAAGCACACTTGATGGGGGTCTTATGCAAGGGTTATGCATTTTAACAACCTTCCCAGGCGCGCACTGTGTACATATCAGCTGGGTTGGCAGGGTTGGGGGGGGGGGGGGGGGGGGTTGTGGTGGTGGTGGTAAGTTGCTAGGTGGGCTTTTTTTTGAGGGGGCCCCACAGAGACGGTGAAACCGAGGGTTTTTCTGCTGGCCTGTCGTTAATTCCAGATGAAAGCATTGCTATTATGCCAAATTAATAGGAATTAAAAGAGGTGAGTTGGTTAAGCAAGCACTTCATTAGCCAGGGCAGGGCCAGACCAGCGTCGCACAGGAGTGCTGCTCACCCCATCAGAGGACAATATACAGCCTAAATGAGCTTTGATCCAGCTCACCACATTCAGCCAATCAGCCAAACACCACTGGAGGATTGGTGCACTTGTCTCACAGACTGTGTGTGCCCCTGAATATGAACAATCAAGAAAATATTCAGTGTTTTCTCTGAAGACACAACACAGCATACACAGAAGTTGATTATACCAACTGAATGACTCTATGCTGTCAAACATTGCCATGTATTCATTTAGACTGTAACTATAACAATTACTTTTCTATGCAACCATGAAATACTCAGACAATGATAGAATAATGATTTTTGTAAATGTAGGGATCCACAATGTGCAATGTGCATGGATACCATATCCACAAGAACTGTTTAAACTGAATGCCTCTCTGTGAAATTTTATACTTCTTAAAAATCTTTTAAAGACAACCTCCAACATGTTTCTTGCTAGATGTTAAATGAAACAGCAGAGATATCACCACCGATTTCGGCTTCATGTGCTTTGAAACATGTCATGCTTTTGCAAATATGAGTTTCACTGCCTGTCTCACTGACACCGTTGTGTTGTATGGTATTAAATAATCAAAACGTTTGGCCCAGTTAATTAAATCATTATTCGTTTATGCCACAAGTATGGATGCTCTGTGTAGTACAAACAAATTAGAGCCCGTACAGTATGTTAAGAATAATAGTTTATGTGTATTCAAATGTGACTATCACTCTCTTTGATCCACTCACAGCAGGAGCGTCTCTCTGGCATGTTTCATGTTTCAGCCCCTGTGGTGCCACTGTCCTCCAAGCCCCAGCAGCATAGAGGGCACCTGACCTGGTCAGATGTGACCATGTGACCTTGTTCCAGGCCACCCCCGCCACCCCCCCTCCCCCACCCAAGTGGCCTCATTGGAATCGGGACCGGGTCCGTCCACACGCGGCCGCTAATGATGATTAGGGCGCGGGACATGGGGCGTCCTGTCCCCCCCGGCTGACTGATGGTGTATGTGAGAGCCAAACGGCCCCTCTTAGTTATTGTCCAACAAAAGAGAGGCGCGGATTCGCTTAACACACTCCGCAACGATTAGTGTGTAATTGTAGCCTCGATCAATAATTCAGCGGGGCGTAAAATGAAAGGTGAAAACATAGGTGTGTTCTTGTGTGTGTGTGTGTGTGTGTGTGTGGAGGTTCAGTGGAGGTGACTGTGTGGAGAGGCTTGCGGGACGTTGGACAGGGTTTCAGATGTGTGTGTGAAGCATTCTTATTTCTGTGAAGATTCTTATTCATCCAGGTCATGGTCAGAAGTGTTCTATGCACCGAGACTTCTTTTTGGAGCTTGAAGATGTTTCACAGTTTCATCCAAAAGGCTTCTTCATTTCAAACCTGGTGATGGGAGACCTGGGAGTTTATCTATTCTTATGTGTTTGAGGATTAGAATTAGATGCTGCCATTTGTTTGACTTTACATATATGAATGCATGTATGTGACACGCAAGCTATATACAACCTTACCTGTGTGTATGTCTATCTCAGTGTATGTGCAATGCATGTGTTTATGAATATGTGCATATAGTGTGTATAGTGTGTGCAATGCGAGAGTGTGTGTAAAAGTGAGCATATGAACAGACGTAGAGTGTGTGTGTGTGAGAGAGAGAGAGAGAGAGAGAAAGAGAGAGAACCCCAAAGCAAACAGGGGGGGTAGGCCTGCTTGGATGAGCCCCATTGTTCCTGTGCGGTGTGGTGACAACGCTGGGGGGCAGAGAGGGACGGGCCCTGAATGGGCTGACAGTGATAAATAGGCCTTTTAATAACAGCTGCCCCACTTGGCCAGGCGGCAGCTCACAGCCTCACAGCCTCACAGCCACGGTGTCCTCTGTGTCTTTATTTCGATGTTTATTTATGCATCCCCAGCAAGGAAATCACAACCGTAGGGCTCCAATATGTCTTTTTTTGAAGGAGGTTGCGGGGCTTCGGATGTAATGTGTTGTGTGTATGTGCATATGTGTGTGTATATGGTATTTATGGGGATGTGTGTGTGTGAGTGTGTGTGTGGGTGGGTGCGAGTGAGTAAGTTTATGTGTGAGTGAGAATAAATGTGTGTGTCTCTCTCTCTCTCTCTCTCTCTGTGTGTGTGTGTGTGTGGTATAAGGGAGCAGATGTAGGGTTTTTTTGAGAAGTTGCTCCTTAAGCCCACCATAGCCCTCCATCTGTCCATAAAGCCTTTCTCTTGCTCTGAATCTGACTCTGATGTAGGCTACTCATGCAGGTGCAGTCCTACAGATTCACAGGCAGATGAGCTGAGATCCGTTCAAGGTGTTTTTGCAAAAAGCCACACATTGGATCTTCTCTTTGTATTGCAGTTACCAAACCTGAATGTTCATTATGCTTAGTTGGCACTTTTTATCAGGATGCTGAAGAGCATGTTTGTGTGTGGTGTTGAAACTGCTTAAAAATGCTTAATAGTGCAACAATACACATTCCACACATATACATACATGTATACAAAGACACTTCCCCTGTGTTAAACAACTCTTAGTGGGTTACCATTGGCATCCTGGGCCAAAGGCCAAAGTTTTCAATTCAAAGCAAAACCACACCTGTCCACTTCGGCCTGATAAAGTGAACAGTGGAAGACTATGACATAAATAAGGTGTCTAAAGTAATATGTGCCAATCTGAATTTGAAGAGTCTCGCCCAACCAGGCTGCGGCCTTGATCCGGTGACACCTCAGGGTGTTTGCGTTCTCCGTCTGCCCTGGTGTTTTTGATGGCAGGAGGAGGTGTTCTTTTGTCTGCTCTGCCGCAGCACCTCCTCGGGCCTGAATGAGTGAGTAGTGAAGGTGCAGGCCGTAGATCAGAGTGTCAGAATCCCTTCCTCCAGGGCTGTGTCGTGTTGTCTCCACTGCACGTGCTCCAACCAGCCTCCACCCCCCTCCTCAATCGGCCTAATTAGTTAAGTATCCACACACATTATCATCCATGCATTTTTCATGACTCCTACCAGCATGATGCCGTCACTTCTAAGCATAACAACTTTGGGCGATGATTTACCATTCCGGAATTTTAAAAATGTTAATGTCAGGTCGCCTAACTGATAGAGCTAATTAAGTAATTAAAAACAGATGTTTGGAACAAAAGCCAAAACAAGTGCGCTTTGCCCGCAAGAAACTTTGCACAGCGTCGGCGTGCTTGACACCCCTGTTGTATGGGGATATCCCAGAGGTACCGTTCTAATAGTTACAGTTTCGCCCTTGTGATTATTCGGTTGGAGTCTTTGATATTGAACTAAAAATGGTCTTTTATGTTATTGTGTGGAGAGGAAATGGGGTGGAAAGAGGCCGCGATCGGAATAGCAAATCATATCGCCTAATGGCCTCAGCCACTGGACCAGGGCTTGGGGGTGAGTGTATATGACTGTGTGAGTGAGTGTATGTATAAATGTGTGTTTGTGTGTGTGTGTTAGTGTGTGTGTGTGTGTGTGTTTGTGTCTCAGCATGATATATGTCAGAGTGTGGTATATGTGTGTATCAGAGCTGTGTGTGTGTGTGTTTGTGAGAGCACATAATGTATGGGTGGTGGCTTTCTCAGTGGGATGCATGTGAGAGTGATGTTTCTCTGTGTGTCATCTGTGAAATGGATAAGTGTGTATGTAGTAGATATACAGCCGTGCTTTGGGGAATTCCCCAAATTGCTATCAATGTTGTATTCATTCTGATAATATATTTTGATGATAAAAATATTTGCAAATAAAAAAGAAATCCCATCTTGATATAATAAGGTGCTGTTGTAGATAACTGCATAAAACTGTCATGTGGCCAAATCCTGAAGAGAGTGACGGACTGCAAGAAGTTCACATGTGTATTTGCAGGGGATGATGATGTGACACTGACAGGAAGTGAGGAAAGCAGTCCGCCATGACAAGCACACACACACACACACACACACACACACACATTTAATGTTTCTGACAGCTGCGGTGATTGGAATGTGGCTGGCAGGCATTGCAAAGTGTGGATCGATAAGTAGCAAATTCCCCATTAAAGAAAGATTACCTGGACATTGCTCTCAAATCGCCAATGGCGGCTTCATTTTCCACTCAGCGGTGAACATGTTGCGACTGGAGTTTCCCAATGACAGGTGTGTGTGTGTGTGTGTGTGTGTGTGTGTGTGTGTGTGTGTGTGTGTGAGTGTGTGTGTGTGTACTGTGAGTCTCAGTGGCCTAATATCTCTATATCATTTCTCTCTCTCTGTAGAGTAAAATAATCTGACCAGGTTGATCCTTAACTGTGTGATTCAGGGAATTTATGTCTTGGGGGAAAGTCTACTCCATGAATCATAGCCTCTTAAATATGTCATACACTCCAAACAGAATCTCCTGGAAAGTGGCATTGTTAGTGTGTGTGGGTGGGTTCCAGTCTTGTTTGTGTGTAAGCGTGTGTGTGTGTGTGTGTGTGTGTGTGTGTGTGTGTGTGTGTGTGTGTGTGTAAAAAATGGATCTCGCTCTCTTTGTCTGTCTCTCTTTCTGTCTTTTTTTTTGTAAGCATTTGCTGTGTGTATGTGTGTGTGTAAAACACCTCACCTAAGTACTAACCCCAACGCCTGTGAGTGGTTCTGAAGTACTGGATTCACAATAATCTCTCTCAGCCTGCCTCTGATAAACTGAGCAAATTTTTCCACACCACTCTGAGCAGGGCTGGTCAGGACTCAAGGCAGGCTGGGAGGCTTGGAAAAGACACACAGCGGGCTGAAATCTACCAACACGGAGGCTGCGGAGTGCAGCAATCAATCAAAACTGTCCGGGCCATGGCCTCACTTGTCATTTATCAGCTAGTAGTAGTAGTACACGGAAATGGTACTAGTGCTAACACGCAGCTAAGATCACCCCCTGTACCGATGCTCCCAGAGTAAACCAGAGACCAGTCAGGACCTGCTGGCCTGTGATTTGTAGCTCTGCCCTTTTAGCCTCCTACTGCAGAGAGGACGAGAGGAGTAGGAAGAGAGCAAAGAAGAGGAGATTAAACTCTACAGCTCTAAAGACTACTACAGTTTTGCAAAGCCAGATAGAATAACTGTTATGGATGACATGAGGAGGCACATTCACACTGGCATAACTGTGATTATCATTATGTGATTTTTGCTGATGTGATTGTGATTTTGCATCATCACTAAATACCTGACTATGTGAAGTGCTGATTGTTGGGTGGCAGTTTGGAGATTTTAGTCTCCTTTTTGCAGTCTTAGTCCTCAAAGCAAACCAGAAGCAGTGTAGGTATGTGTATGAGTAGGTGTGCCTTTGATCATACCTGTTTGAGTGACCATGGGTTAGAGGGGAGCATGACTTTATGCAGGCTGTGAGTGTGACTTACTACTCTGGCTGTAAGGTGTGATTATGTGAGGTAGCGTAGATCGTCTGCTTATAGACACCAGCTGTAAGCTGTGCCAGCTGTAAGCTGTGATTATGCGGCACTGCGTAGATCACCTGCTCCAAGATACCAGCCTCTTGTAGTTGCATCTAGAAGCTGTGTTTATGGGTGGCGGCATAGAAAGCGCCCCATTCACAGATGCCAGCTTCCTGGAGCCCTCCCTGTCTCCTCTCCTAATTCCCTGAGCCACATCTCAATCATTCTCTGGGCTAATTTCACTCACCCTCATTTCTCTGAAAATGATTCATTTTCCAGCACATTTGTACAGTAAATGGCCCCGATGTGTTCTACAATTTAGTCAATTACTGTTCCAGGCCCCCCAGACTCGGGGGAGGCCACGTGTGCCATGGCCTGGAGGGTCCAGCACAATAATTGTTTCAGGAAAGTTGGGAATGGATTGCTACTGCCGTGTTCTACTTATTGAAATGTCAATGGGAGAGTTTTTTTTTACCTTCCTCGTAACATTTCCACACTTTTGAAATGTATTTTTGTGTGAGTGTGTGGGGAATGTGAATAGAGAGGCACAGGTAGCTATATTCTCTCAGTTCCCCATGCTCCTTCTTGTGTGTGATTGCATTTATGTGTATGTGTGTGTGTGTGTGTGTGTGTGTGTATGTGTGTGTGAAAGAGAGAGAGAGAGATCTAGACTAACAGCCTGTAGTCGAATAAGGGAAACTTGGTTTCAATTGCATGTGTGCCCTGACCGTTGAATGACTTAAACATATAGTCATTGGAGCATAACAAGCTGTTTTGCATTTCCTCCCAATGAGTAGATAGGCATTGTATGTTGTCTCTTATTTGTGTTCCCCATTCATTCAACTCTCATTCATATTCATTCTGTCATCCTTAATGGAGGTTTAGCTAATGAGCAACAATGACAGGTTCTCATTGTAAATCATAATTACTAATTAATTAAATGAAAATCAATTAAAAACTATAACTCCTTAAATTAGGTCTTAATGGACACTAACATATGGGAGGTTTGTCTGCTTAACTGGAGTCAATCAATATGACCTGGAGACCTCAATTAACTAGACCATTTTTTTTATTTCATCCTCATTTGTTTGTGCCATCAGTATTTAATTAGTTTTGAGATTACGCAAATCCACACAAGTCAAATTTTTGAAAATATATATCTCTCCAGCACTCGACATTGTAAGCAAAACTCATGCTTTTTGTTCATCTAAAACTAGAAACGAGTTGACTGCATTCTGGATCACTGCTGGCAGATCCACTGAAAGGATAGGCTGTTGCAGTAGCCAAGGGAATGTCCTGGATGCTCACTTTGGTTTGTCAGGATGACTATAAGAATTCAGTGTTTGAGAGGTTGGTCACACTTTACTTGAGGGTTTCGACATAAGACTGACACGAGCCTGTCATAAACATTAGGATTAGGTTTTTGTAATGTGAAGTTGATGTTTGGGGTGCAGACATTACAAAAATCAAATGACACTTAATGACAACAGTCATAAACATTGTGTCATTCATAAACATGTTAATGTTCATGACTTTTGTGATGTCATGTTTGTGACAGGCTCATGCCACTCTTAAGTTGATATCCTCAAGTGGAGTGTAACCGAGTTCCTTCATCCTTCACACATGGCAGAAACATGCTGAGACGGGTCACCTGGTGAGAATCAGTGGAAATGACTGTATAATTGTCTGTATGGCTGTGGCATGGCCCTGTGCCATTTGAAAATGATCCCTGTTGTTGCTCAGCAGGGCAATCAGATAGGGCAGTTTCAATTCAATTCAGTTCAGTTCCATATATTTCTATTCAATTCAAATTTGCTTCAGATTGACTCAGTGCAAATCAACTCATTTCAAACGGATACATTTCAGTTTTATCATGTTTATAAAAATAGAGCCCAGCTCAAGATCTGTCTGCCTCAGGCCAGCTAACAGGCATAAGGACAAGGTGTGCTATCAGTATGTATCAGGCCAACAGGACAACAGATACGGAGAGTGCTGGCATTATTAAGCAGCTAGTCTTTCACTATGTATTAGACTGTCTGGACGTGTGTGTGTGTGTGTCGGTGGGGGTGTGATGGGAGAGCAGGTCTCTGCTGTAGCTGCTGTCTTGTCCAGTGCAGGCAGCCCCGTCTAAGAGAGATGCACCCGGGCACCTATTAACTCCTATTGACTGTGACACACATGCGGCGTCTGAATGAGTGCTTCCTTATCGATCTCTGTTGTTCTGCTGCTCATCTCCCCTTTCACCCTGCAACACTGTGAGATCTTTATCCTGACTGATTGTCTGTGTGTGTGTGTGTGTGTGTGTGTGAGAGAGAGAGAGAGAGAGAGAGAGAGAGAGAACGGGTATGTGTGCGTGTGTCCCTGTGTGTGTGTGTGAGAGAGAAAGAGAAAGAGAGAGAGAGAGAGAGAAAGGGTATGTGTGCGTGTGTCCGTGTGTGTGTGTGTGTGTGTGTGTGTGTGCATCATGTCACCTCTCATACACGCTGTCCTCCATCACACCCCACTGTTGACCCTGCACCCCCTCCCCACTCATCCCAACCCTCCACAGTCATGGGGAAATGCCCCAGTGTCAGAGAGACAATTATGAGCAGTGACTCCCCAGTGTCTCTCTGTCCCCAGCACTAACCTCCCCATTTGACTGAAGAGATGTCCACATCACTACACATTTCCATTCCACCCACATGCTATTGGCAACTTTACTCTAATATTGCTCTATGCACCTTCACTCTGTCCAACAATTATACTCCATACAGTTTATCAGACATATAGCCCAGACCTAGATCCAGCAGCAGTAAGTGAGTAAGCAGTAAGTTTTTTTTTAATCTTCCTTGTAACATTTCCACAGTTTTGAAATGCATTTGTGTGTGTGTGTGTGTGTGTGTGTGTGTGTGTGTGTGTGTGTGTGTGTGTGTGTGTGTGTGTGTGAGTGTGTGAATGGAGAGGCACAGGTAGCTGTATTCTGTATTCCCCATGAATGTGTTGGTCTTAGTGGTTCCACTTGGGAGTTATCTCTTATGGAGGTTTGGGAGTTATATCTTATGGAGGTTTGGGAGTTATCTCTTATGGAGGTTTGGGAGTTATCTCTTATGGAGGTTTGGGAGTTATCTCTTATGGAGGTTTGGGAGTTATCTCTTATGGAGGTTTGGGAGTTATATCTTATGGAGGTTTGACTGATACCCTTCTATTTGAGTTTGATGGCACATTTCTATTTATTTGTCCACAATGACACCTAATTTATGTTTATAGTGCTTTCATTTATTTTTTTTTAACAGTACTTTTGCTAAATTTGCCAAACTTTCATTGGACCATTCTTGAGGCTGTGACTTCATTTTGCACCTCCAGCTGCTAAGGGAATTGGACCACAGAAACATCCATGCTGTTTATTGTTTGATAAACCATGCAGGGAATGATAAAGGCTGCTCAAAATCATTTTGCTAAACAGCTGGTGTGTGTGTGTATGTGTGTGTGGAATGATGGGGGTGGAAGGGATTTTGGGAGATTGTCCACCATGGCTGATCTCCATACTGCAGCCTCCACCAAAATGACTTCTGACAGTTGCGATCGACTGAGTGGCTATTCGGCTCGCCACAGCAAGAAAAATGATCATCCCGCTACAGAATCAGTTATCGACGAGCACATACCCAATCCCCCCTACTCCTCCCCCTCACTCACAGAGATATCGATACAAGTTATATGATATAAATATTTATCTAGTATCTGTCTCTTCTGGAGTGAACAGGGCGTCTGACGCTTTGGAGGTGGTGAGCGCTAAGCTACGTGCTCTGTTCTCTGGCCACGGCCAAACACGGTCTGAAGAACTCAGCTGTGAAATGGCTGTTTCATATTCCCTTTTTTTCTTTCTGCACCTCTCTTGTCACAGGAACCTGACCAAAATTGCTTCCATTCCATTTCCTTCCATGGGTGAATCTGTACAAAAGTTAACTGCTCAAAAAGGGGTCATAATTACTTTTTATTTCCCACTTTGTCCTTCCCTGGTGGCTACATTCGTTTTTTAAAGGCTGAGGTGACCTGAAGTGGGTGAGCTGCCTGTGTCTCTCATGCACTGCTGCTAAATGTCACAGATTTGGGGCCATTAGGACATAATATACAGCTTTAGTCACAAGTCATTACACTGAACCAAATACAACATTTCCTGGAAACAGACTGGTAGCAGATACATACACACATACATACATACACACACACACACACACACGCACACACACATAAAAGCACAAACACATTTACTGGGGACAGACTCGTGACAGAAGCATTAAGATGCAGTTTACATCTGTGTGTCTGACAAACTAAGTCCCAGTGTTCCTTTAACTAGCAGTCTCTCTCTCTCTCTCTCTCTCTCACACACACACACACACACACACACACACACACACAGAGACACATACATTCACACACACACAGAGAGAGAGAGAGAGAGAGAGAGAGACACCAGACCATAAGGTCTCGAGTTTCCACTATGGATAACTATATTTTTTCTTAAGTCTCATTTGCATCCTCATTTCGCATGCATATTATATTGAGACCACGGAGACCTGAACAATGAAAACAAATGTCAGGCACACACACATACAAACGCACACTTTTTAAAAAATGACCACAAAATGTCTCCTGGCCTCTTGCGCTAGATATCATTTTTACTCAAAGCATGAGAACTCGCCCTTGTCATGACTAAAAATGTCACCGCTTCATTCCCATTAGTGGAATTCCAGACTACACTTCACATGGGCGTCATGATCTATCTCCATTAGGCACCGCTCACAATACACAACTAAACCTCATTTAAACAAGAGAGAGTAATGCTGACATGTTTGACATGATGAAACCATCTTATCATTGGTGGTTTTACACCATCACTTTGTCATGACGCCTCCAACCTCATGTCCCTTTTCCATGGAGTTATCAGTCTCTGAATAATGTCTGCTCTCGGCCCCATGGGGCAGCAGATTGTGTCATAAGTATTTATTAGCACGTGTAGGGGGAGGCAGGAGGAGGAGAGGGTGTATGTATTGAGCTGCTGTGATGAGTGAGTGATGGTGTGTTTGGCCTCTCTCTCTCTCTCTCTATCTCTCTCTCTCTCTGCAGCTTACTGTTGGGATGGATGTTCTGCTCTCGTTGCAAATATGTCTGTTATAGGTCAATTCCCTTCCTAAACATAAGCACAGATAGATAAACACACACACAAACACACATACACACTCAGTGTATACTTACATACTGTAGATACACACATAAATGCTTACATAGAGTACTTTAAATACACATAATACAAACATATACATCTATCCAGTAAATATGTCTGCTGAGGTGTGAATACAGCACCTAAATAGCAAAATAGAAGTGTCCACACTGAGCGAGCAAAAGCACCTCCTTTCCTGCCATGCTGTATAAATTGTGCTTCTATGAAGTGACACTGCATACAGTATCCATCACCCTTGGCTCTCAAGCAGGGGGCTTACTGGAGATCCTGGGCTCTGTTAACAGCCTGATGGATGTCTGTGATGGTACGGGGATAGGCAGCTGATCATCTTGGCCTCTAGTACACACACACACACACACACACACACACACACACACACACACACATACACACACACACCTCTCTCTCTCTCACATACGCACACACACACACAGAGGGCAAAAGTCAATACTGCAAGCCAAACACCTTCTCACTCAATTGAGCGTTGCAGAAAATCTATAGCTGTGGTGGTGGTGCCTCTTTATGGCAGTGAGGGGTTGAGTGCTTTAAGGCCAGTCCTCATCTGGAACGGGAAGACCCCACTGATAGAGACACTTAAACCACACTTGTAACACTGACTTGGAGAGGGACATTTGGGTTAGGATAGGTGCTGAATTACAGTAAGGCTAAATAAAAAGGCAGACATCAGTATGTATCAGTAGTAAATCTGATAAATATGCTGTGTGTGTGTGTCTGTGTGTTTGTGTTCTCATCTCACTATTGCAGTCACATGTACACAATGCTATTTAAACTGTACATGTTCATGTGTGTGTGAATGTGAATATTTTCTGTTTCCTGCCGTAGTCCGACACCCACACTACCATTTAAACTGTGTGTGTGTGTGTTTTCCCCTCACCGCTGCAGTCACACAGGCCCACAGTGCCACTTAAACAGTTCTGTATAATATGCGTGAGTGGCCCAGGCCTTCTGTTGATGTAAAACAGGCAGCACTCCCTCAGAGCACAGGACCCTACATGTGTGAAGCTATTTGTGTGGAGTAGTGCTTGGCCACTGGGGAAACAACGCTGCTATATTGCTTTCCTGCTTCCCCCCTCCACTTCACTCACTTTTGTCATTATAGGGCCACAGTGTGTGTGTGTGTGTGTGTGTGCATGCGTGCGTGTGTGTGTGCACGCACAAATAGACACCCATACATAGCTGCAGATAATGCATAGGCCTTATCAAAAACTCTGTTCATGCACACATGTAGAACAAATTCCCTGTTCAACAAAATGTACACACTCACACACATACAGCGAGAGAGAGAGAGAGAGAGAGAGAGAGGGAGTCCTTTTATTTAATCACTCTTTGAGTCTGGTAATTAAAACAGCACTCAAGGAGACTGACAGATTTCGGCCGACATCAAATCTCAACTTAAAAAGTCCACTTAAAAAACAGGCCTTAATCGTTTCATGATACTGAACATTGCCAGACTCCCTGACCTCCATTTCAACCTTTTTGCTTCACTCTCAATAGTGAAAATGAATTTACTTTCAGTGCCTGTTTCTTGTTTCCACTCAGTTTATTATATATTAAGATTTATTTGGTATTTGGAATCTGTTGATTTCTACATTTAATCAAGCCAAGCACTGGAAATCCATGAACCATAGAACTGGAACTAGAAGTCCATGTAAATACTGGCAAATGTGTCACCTTTAGCATGTGTGTATGTGTGTGTGTGTGTGAGAGAGAGAGAGAGAGGCACAGCGTCCTATCACAATCCCACAAACTGAGAGTCAGATTGCCATGAGGCTGGTGTAAATGGCTGTGATGGCAGCCTGGGAGACGTGGCCATGGCAGGCCTGGCTAAGCATGTCGCCTTTGCCTCCTCTCTGGCTTGACTGGTTGCTCTGAAGCTGAAGCAGCTGTAAGGTGTGATTGGCCAATTAGTAGTGAAGGTGTGTCTGTGTCTCTGTATGTATGTGTGTGTGTGTGTGTGTGTGTGTGTGTGTGTGTCTTTGAAGCACTGTCCTGAGGCTGCCTCATCTATCTGCTTCAACCCTCTCTGTCTCTGTCAGCCCTCAGCACTTTTCTCTCAGCTCCTCACATGCAGAATCAGAGGCCCGGGAGCAACGCAACACAGCCAACACAATGCTCCTTTACAAGAGAGCGCTGGAGAGAGAGGGGTGGGGGAGGAAGGGAGAGAGAGACAGAATAAGGGAGGAATGAGAGAGAGAGAGAGAGAGAGAGAGAGAGAGTGCTTGTGGAAGACTGTGTAATTGATCAAAGGAGTGGGGGAGTGAAAGCGAGAGCAAAAAAAATGAGAGGCAAAAGAAGGAGAGATAAGAGACAGAAAGAGTAAGAAAAGATGGAGACAAGAGAAGAATGAGAAAGAAAGAGTAGACAACAGAGACCTTGATGGTGAGTATCTGCTCCAAAGAAGAACACAGAGAATTAGAAAGAAGAGATGAATGGATGAAGAGAAAGAAAAAAGGAGAGAGGGAAAGAGGTGTATTGGATAACATGGAAAGAGGGAAAGGGAAAGAGAGAGAGAGAGAGAACACATGCTGTATATGTCCAGCATTATAGGACCCTGGAAAAGAGAAAGAGAGAGAGAGTATGTGTCCAAAACTATAGGACCCCGAGAAAGAGAGAGAGAGAGAGTATGTGTCCAGAACTATAGGACCCCGGGAAAGAGAGAGAGAGAGAGTATGTGTCCAGAACTATAGGACCCCGGGAAAGAGAGAGAGAAATATTGGAGAGAGGAAGGGAGTGAGGGAAAGAACAGTAGTGAGCAACTGACAGGTGGAGGACTCTGTTACCTACACAAGAAAGACCAAAGACAGAAGGAGAGCTAGAAAGAAAGCCAGAGCATAAAAAGGCAAACTGTACTGAGCAAGGAGGAGAAAGAAGGAAGATTCTAGAGCCAGACAGTAAATGATTAAGGAGAGAGAGAGTAAAGAAGAGTAAGGAAAACCTAGTTACTCTTTCTAGGGCAAGAAAGATGGTGAACCCTGGAGAAGGGGGCAGATGCCCTGGCAGCAGAGGTGAACCCTGGAGCAGAGAGAAAGAGGGAGTCAAGGAAGGAGAGAATGAGACAGAGAGAGAGAGAGAAGAAGAAGATAAATAGAGGGCATACTAGTTAGCCTAGCAGCAGCAGCAGCAGTGGTAGCTGAGGCAGTGCTGAGAACAGAGACCTTTTCAGGGTGCTGCTATCTCTACTGTATCATTTCTGTCTGCTTACACGGCTCACCGGTCATCTGATGCGCTCCAGCAAAGCCATGTCCTCCGTGGTGTAACCATTTCAGGCTCACACCAAACCCTCCCTGCCTGATCACCGCTCTACACAGGCATGAGGAATTGAGGAGGAGGGTTGTGGGGGGGGGGGGGGGTTCATGGACTAAACAGTCACAGAGCACAGATGAAGAGATACTGAGTTTGTTCTAAAAACAGAAAGAACTACTGCAGAATCATGCAAATGATGTTAAAACAAAAAAAAGTGAGAGTGAGAAGCACAGTCTTAAACCATTAGAGACAGAGGGAGAGAGTGAAAGAGAGAGAAAAAGAGAGAAAGAGAGATAGATAGAAATACAGAAAAACAGAACACAGAGTTGTCTCTTGTCTCTTCTCTCTCCCCTCCCTCTCCCTCTCTCTCCCTCGTCTTCTCTCCATGGGCCAGGACCATAAATAGTGTATGCGGTAGCTTCCATTACCAGGTAGACTAGAGAGTAAGTAAGATACAGGCGAGCGAGAGATAGATGGCCTGCACAGGATCAGGGGTCAAAGGTCAATCCTGACGACCCAGCAGACGAGCTGTCAGTCAAACTTTAGACTCCATGCGGGAGCTAGCATTCTCAAGGTACCAGTGAGCAGGACACACACAGTGTGTGTGTGTGTGTGTGTGTTACTGTATTTGTGTGTGTGTTTTAGTGTGTATTGTCAGTCTGTGTAAGTTGGTGCATGGTGGTTTGGTGGCGTTTGCCTCAGTTTAAACCTTAGGTTGGACACACACACACACACACACTACACTGAGTTAATGCATCGGTCAGCACTTTCAAGGCAAGAATAGTTTAGCGATGCCTCTGACCCAGTGTTCCTGATGAGTGTCACAAACATATATAATCATAAGAAGAGCAATCCAAACATGATCAGTGATTAAATAACAGAAGACAAGGTGACAAGTAGACACACACACACACACACACACACACACAGAGAGAGAGAGAGAGAGAGAGAGAAAGACCTAAACTGAATCAAACATTAGACTCAAGCAGACACACATCTCACAGACACACACACATTTAGTGCTGACTGAAGGCTAATTAGCTTGCTGACAGTACACAGGCAACGTTGTAATCACCATTAAAATGCCAGACGCCATAAGGACCCTGCTAGTTAGGCTTCAAAATTAATATGGCCTTCTTATCCGCTCTTAATTAAGCCATGCACATTGTACTTAACAGGTATTGATTGCTGCACAAAGGAGAAGTAAGCTGTCAAGCACTACAAAGGAGTGGAGAACCACCTTCGCTATTACCATTGCCTTTACATCACCTGCACACACACATATAGATGCACATACACACACACACACACACACACACACACACACACACCCACACACACACACACGTATACAAGTGCACACAAACATACATACATGCATACACGCACACACAAACACACACACATGCATACATGCACACACAAACACACACACATGCATACACTCACACATAATACACACACGCTAGCATGCATACACACACACACACAATACACACACACTAGCATGCATACACACACAGGGTAGAACAGGGTGAAAACAGAGAAAGAAAAAGTAGTGATGGTGGGAGATTATATTTAACATAGATTCAAGAACAGGATACGTCTTGTGAGTACCTGTATGAGTGTGTTTGTGTGTATGTCTGTCTGTCTCTCTGTCTGAAATAGAGAAGTAAGTTACGAGAAATAAATTTTACAAAGTTTTCCTGTGTTACATTAAATGAATTTGAGACACGAGAGTCTCTATGCAACATGACTAGGCTGCTGCTGCTGTGGTCCTCTTATGACACTAAAAATAGGCACAGCTGTACGGATTGAAACAGACCTGCATTGTGTCCCACTTCTGGTTTTAGCTCAGACTTCCGTCACCAGCCTGTACCTGAACAGCTCCGCTGCTTTGGCCATTAATTAAAGCCCTCAGACACTTTCAAGGCCTGAGAGGAGGTAACTGGATCAGCCCTTGTCTCAGACAGGGGGGAGAGGGGTGAGGGTGTTTGGGGGATTTTGTGTTTGCTGAGCCTGTGCTAGCATCCTGTTGGCCAAAACCTGGCAGTAGTTTTTTATAAGCTCGGCATTCATGAATTAGCCAGGCGTCTCTGAAGATGACACGACAGGGACAGGCTGACGAGCAGGAGACTGACGTGGAGATGCGGGGCCTCCTGACGTTCTATAGACAGGGCCTGTGGCCCAGATTAAATGTTAAAACAGGTGAATGTCAGAGGTTCCGTAAAGCACACCTGGTCAGACTGAGGTGCTCTGAGGTCCTGTGTCTGCAGCTTTTACTTCAAACCTTCACTTCTGTCATCCTTTTAAATCCAATTAAATAAAAAAATAATATTGGCATAAATCAATTTAATCTTTAATTAAACTCATTGATCCCAAAGTTACAAGTATTATATAGAAGATCTTCTCCATTTCTACATCTTGAAGGACAAAAAGAGTCCTTCCTGAAATAGGAGTTGAAAGTATAGGAGAGTCTGACTTTTTGGTTTATTCCCCCTTTTTATTTTACAAGTACTTTGGCAATGAACCTTTGCACAGACTTTGAAAATGAACCACTTTCTTTTACCATTTCTTGTGAACTCTTGAGTGTGAATTGAAGTCAGTTGTAGGTACAGCCAGGTTAAGGTTTCTCAGCTTCTTATCACAAAGTTTCATCTTGGTTTTTCTCCTTCACTCTTTGTCTTCCTCTCTCTTTTTCTCTCTCATCTGACCCTCTAATCCCTCTTTTTTGTAGTTTCCTCTCTCTCTCTCTCCCTCTCTCTCCCTCTCTTTCTCTCTCTCTGTTGAAACCTGAGTGGGTGTCTGAATTAACCAGCATCATGACTAAATCATAGCAGCTTCTCCGTAATGAGGCTGTAACCTGAGGCTGCTGTTCAAGGACAGAAACAGGATCGTGCCGCCAGCTGCTGACAGACGCACAGTGAGACACAACCTTGCCATTCCGTACCACACCGAGCCGAACCACACCGCGCCCTGCCTCGCCGCCTCTCGGCTAGCGCCTGGCTAAATGGGTGCGGGTGAGCCTTGCCCACCTTACACCCTGCCATCTTATCTGGGCATCTCTGGAGCACCAAGCTTACTATCAGTAAGCCTTATTTACAGGCACAGGTGCATTGTGGGCCACAGCCATCCGGCCTGGGATGCCACTCAGGAACAGGATGTCATCTACATACTGTACAGAAGAAAGGAATAAGAATCAGGAATATTTCAGATTACTCCTGCTATTTATCTCTCTTTGGAGTGTGAACTAGACAGACAGACAGACAGACAGACAGACAGACAGACAGACAGACAGACAGACAGACAGACAGACAGATAGATAGATAGATAGATACTCACACAGAGAGATACCCTATCAGATAGACAGACAGACCAACACAACAAAACAACAAACTACACACACAACCAGCAGTATTATTTCAAGAGTAAAGTGCAATAGAAATTTAAAGGCCATTTTTTTCACTTGCATTGAGATTCAGTACGCCTTTTCCATTCCCTAACTGATGAAGCCCACTTCACAAACTCTCACTTTAGTTTTTGACTAAAAGGCTGCATTCATTTCTGTTACATAGTTAATGAAAATTAAATGCCCTACAACATGCAGTTGAAAGACATGCAGGATGTGCGTTTGCACATTTATCAAATGCAACCATTTTGTCCAGTCTACTCCATCCTAATACAAGCTCAGTGCTCCACCAACCATTACTACACAGCTGTACAGGAGTGTATCCACTAGAGGATCTGTGTGACACTGGTGGTGGTAGTGGTGCAGTGTGTGTGTGTGAGTGTGTGAGTGAGTGTGAGTGAGAGAGAGAGTTTGTAAAGCACGCAGGGAAGCAGCAGTAAGACAGCAAGGCTTTAATTTGACCTCTGCCTGGCCATGACCTCTGTCTAGAGACTCCCTCCACACACACACACACACACACACACACACACACACACAGAATGTACTGCTGGTGAGAGGCCAGTGATGAATGAGTGTGTTTGTGAGGGAGGATTGTAATCGTCCCTTTCTAATTGGAGGGTCAGCACCCTGAGTGTGTTTTATAATTGAAACACTTAATGGAGGAGTGGAAACATATTGAACTCGAGAGGACTAGCAACATTTCTGACCCTTCCATGCCCCCCCAATATCCTCTATATCTCTTTCCACTCTCTCAAACACACAGACAGACACACACACACACACACACACACACACACACACACACACACACACACACACACACAATGCTGTTATTTTCTTAGTTTCTCTTAATATCTTGCTTTTAGAAGCATTCCTCTTTCCTTCCTTTGTAATGTAATGGGGTTTCTGTCTTTTTGCATTACATTTCAACTTTATATGTCCTACCTCCAATATAAACACACTGTATATCTCAAACATACTTAGGATTCTGCTCATGGTGTTAAATTAGCATGTACAGAACATTTTGCCCAGTAATTTAATTGGCTGTTGATTGCATATTGCCTGTCATTTGAAGTAAGACCTCTCATGTAAAATACTAAGCTCAGTACACCGATGCTTTAGGCTACAGGTCTTCATGTTTGTTTGCATACACATGCACACACACACACATGCACGCACGCACACACATACACACACACACACACACACACACACACACATTTGCCTGTATGCCTCTGCAAATATTCCTGAAACGTCCTCCAGTTTCTGAGTTCAGTACACCTGTCTATTGTGTGTCATGTGTCGTGATGTATGGATGTGCTTCCTTTACTCTCTCCTCTGCTTTGGGGCGCTGCATGTGGACTACAGGTCCTGATGGCCCTATTTAGTGTCCCCTGAATAATGCAGGGGTAACAGCTCTGTTACAGGGGCCTCTCTCTCTCTCTCGCTCCCTCTCTCTGTCTCTCCCCATCTGCCTGGGAGGCCGGCCAGGGCGTGCGTCAGGGTCAACCTCCCCAGCACAGTAAACACACACATGAGACAATGCACCTGTGTGTGTGTGTGTGTTTGTCTGTCTGTCTGTGTGTGTGTGTGTAGGCTCACCACTCACCTTACTAAGAAGGGCTCATTAATAACACACAAGATTGGTCGCTCTCTCGCTCTCTTTCTCTGTCTGCATGTGTATGTGTTTGTTTGTGTGTGTGTGTGTGTGTGTGTGTGTGTGTGTGTGTTTGCCTGACAGAGGGAGAGAGAAAGAGAGAGAGAGAGAGAGAGAGAGAGAGAGGCCTCCATTGTAAATATTTACTTTTTTATGTTGCCTACATTTGCCCATGATTGACCCCTCTCGCGCTCTCTCTCTCAGTCTCCATATGTGTGTGTGTGTGTATGTGTGTGTGTGTGACTGAAAGAAGGATGAACTGACCCTTGTACATTCTCCATTCCTAACATGTCTGTCTTTGAGGAGCACAGCTACATATTACTGGAAATGGGCCTATTGAGTGCATTCACTAACTCCATAAGTTAAAACCCTCCTTTTGAACTCCCTAGGCATCATGATCTTCTATAATTGGGTGTTAGTTGATATGGACCAGGAGTTTTTGTCATGGCAAGGTCAGTGATGACGTTGTGAAGTCATACAAATTGATATTTATATATAAATATATATTTCCCAAATCCATTCACACCTGCTATGGCAAAAGTATGACAGTGTATAAGGCAAGGAATGAGTGTTTGTCCTTCTGGGCTCCTGTGTTAAAACACAGACACACACACACACACACACACACACACACACACACAGATATGGCAGGCTTTTAATGAATGGGGGTCTCGGGAGTGCAGGTAGTTATCACACAGGTTTGCTGAATCCATGACTTCCTCAGGGCCCCACAAAAGACATAAAGTCCCGTGGGCCTTTTAAGAGCTGCACATGTGCACTAATGGCCTTTCAAAGCAGACTCTTCAGCTTCAGTGTAAAGAGTGTACTGTCTTCCCACACCACCTTCACCACCACCACCCCTACACTCACACTCACACACACACAGCTCCTGCCAACCACAATCTCCACTTCTCCAACAGACACACACACACAAACTGGGCTGTTACATTAGCCTCAGCAATGCTTTGCAGAGTATGAATGGTATGAATGATGAGTGACGGTATGATGATTTAATTCTTCTATCTATCTTTCCTAATAAGATCTGTGTTTGCATGTTGTTATATTCCTGCAATGTCCATGCTGTAACAAAAATCATACATCTGACTTCAGACATTGCTAGGTCTTTAACACAATATGGTGCTACATCATGATATTTGCCATTATTTGTTATTCTAAATTTATATTATTTACCTTACATTTATGCATTTAGCAGACACTTTTATCCAAAGTAACACTTAGTTAGTCTGAGCTTAAAGGCACACTAGGCAAAGTTTTTAGTTTAATTTATCAGCTTCGTAGTCACTTCGATGATTAAATGGCTCATTACGGGGTGAATTAAGGCTCTCTCGGGTGCCTGTTCCTGTACTTTGGTTTGCAAGTAAATTTACATGGATTGTTTAGAATGTTGTTGCTTTTTCTTTCTTTTAAAAAAAAATTGGCGACTGAAGGGGGAGCTCCGGAGATAAAAAAAAATTTAGTCTTGCCTGGTGTGCCCTTAAAGCTCATTGTTAAAGCAAACTAAAAAAAGATGCCCATCTGTATAGTGTTTACCACCTGCACAAATGTGAACGCATCTCTATTCATGGTCCTGGGCGGCAAGGAGAGGCTCACAATAGAGGCTGGTGTGAAGAGCGTCTGAGTGCCTGGGGGACATGAGGACAACCACTCACTTTCACTCTCCTCTTCTCTCATACATTCACACACACTTACACACTTCCGGAGATGGTAGATGATAAAAAGCTGCCCACATAGCAAGTTTAATTAATTGTCAGTGCGCGCGCTACACGGAGTGTTGGGATGCCGATGACCCCTGGTGCGTCAATTCTGTCACCCTCGCCCGTGTATGAGGTCAGGGTACCTAGCTGGGCCTAATGGTGATGCCTCACTCCTACAGTCCTCGCTCTCATTGTCAGTGTGTGTTTCTGTGTGTGTGTATGTGTGTGTGTCTATGTGTGTATATATTTGTGCTTAGGCCTATTTTTTCTCTGTGTGTGTGTGTGTGTGTGTGTGTGTGTGTGTGTGTGTGCGTGTGTGAGAGAGAGTCATTTAAGAAGGCCCTGACATGTGGCCCGTTACTAACTCTGTTCAGTCTTGCCCAGCTTGTTCGTTTGATTTGACATTTGAGCTCAAGGCTTTTCCTGTCAAAAGAGAAGCTTTTTCTAAACCAGTTGCCACCATCACCTTAGAGCAAGCTTTAGGGACTCAGGGTTGTGTATAGTGCCTTAGACCATTTCAGTTACTGATAGTGATAGATATATATATATATATATATATATATATATATATATATATATATATATATATAACACTGAGCAACATATGCTATGATTCAACATTCTATTTGTGCAGCTGAACTCCAAGAAGATGGTTAAGTGATAAGGCTTTATATAAGGCTTTGTTAACCTAGAGGAAGCTGTAAACCTGCTGATAGAGTAGCCAGGTGTCCTTGTTTAGTTAAAAGAATGAGGATTCCAGGCTCCTCTATTATCAGGTTTACCACTACCTCTGGGTTAACTTACCCAAGTTTGCCCCTCAAGAGTCACCCCTCAACTGAGTCTCTACTACACCTTGAGTTTAGACAAAAGAACCCTCTGGGGGTTCTCACAAAATGTAATTTTTTTTTTCAGATCACCAAGACATTTTCACCACCATGTATCTGGCATGGGGTAGGCTTTGTATGGAGACACAGTAATACAGTTAGCAGTGTGTTGCTCACTACCAGTGGCTCCATTAACAATGGCAATGTTAAAAGTGTTTATTTTTTTGGGACTGAGTAAGCAACTGCACTTACAGCCCTTATAACTTGAAAATTGAGGTGGTCAGGCTACTACATCAATAGTGACTGATAGAATCATTAGAGGAGAAAAACTCTACAATGTGCTACAATGCTTAGTTATAAGGGAAGAATACTTGCACATACACAAACACGTACACATACACACACACACACACACACACACACACACACAGCTCTGATTAAATGGTACATTTGTTAATCCATTATGCTTCTTCCGTCTCTTAGTGAAGTAGGCGTCCGTGGATAAGCCTGATGGGGGCCTTAGAAAATTGCCGTGTTCTTAAACTTGGTCCGATTTGAATTAATCCCCACCCAGTGGGAAGCCTGTTCCCCTGCCGACCCAGCATCCTCACCGCTGGCTCCTGCGCTCTGATGGATCCCAGTGACCCGCTGAGACCTGCCAGATAAAACACTACAGCCTCTATGCTTCTCTACTATAGTGCTCTAGTGATGAGCTACTTTGGCTACTTTCCTCCCCCTCCACTACCCACACACACAAATACACACACACAAGTGCATATATACACACACCACAACAGACATACCAACACATACAGAATATACATACAATATATACATACATATACATATGTACACACACACACACACACACACACACACACACACCACACACACATTTAACAGACAACTACAGTCCTAGTCTTAGATTCCATTCCCCAAAAAACTCAAACCCCCTAGGCTCATGTTGGAGGGGGGTCCTGCAAGGTGATTAACTAATGGCGGCTCTGCCCTGTGAAGTGGCATCCGGCAGAGAGAGCTGGGAGATCATCAAAGCCCCCTGTGCTTAACTCTGCTGCTGCTTCTGCTACTGCTGCAGTAGAAATACCCCCATCCCATTAGGAGATTAAAACAGCCTCAGCTGGACCTGGGTCTACATTAGCCAGCCTGGGTTTGGCCCTGCCATATCTAGGCATGCCATGCCCGACCTTGCTCTGCCCTGGTCTTGTGATGGTAAGTGTCACAGGGTTCAGGAAGCTTTGACAGATATTGCGTATAGGTTGGGACTGTTTACAGAGTACAGACCAAAACTACACTGTACAAAAAATAGCATTGAAAATAACATAAAAAGATCTCTCTCTCTCACTCTCTCTCTCTATTGCGTGGGTAATCATGGTAAGGTGTTTTGAGCACAGTTAATGTGTGGCTCCCAGGGGCCCACCATGTGGACTGACTGTGTGGAAATACTATGTGAGCCCTCGGGCCTTGAAGGAGAGGGGCCTCTTCTCCCTGTCACTCACCACTGGAGTTATGGAGCTCAACTCGCACTGGCTATTCCCTCATGTTTTCTCTCTCCCTATTGTGTATATCTGTGTGTGTATGTGTGTGTGTGTGTGTGTGTGTGTGTTTGCACACACGGCCCCTGGCATGTCTCATTTCAAAATGCTGTCACTCCCTGCTTCCCCAGCATCTATTAACGTTGCCATTATCATGCTAATCTACACTGTATGATTACATAAAGTCATTTATACATACACACACACACACACACACAATACACATTGAGAATCTTTTCTCTTACTGTTTTTTCATTACCTATTTCTACCTTTTCTTAATTCTTTCTTTACTCACAGAAAGACATCTGGTCTTTTTTAAAAGAGCTATCCTTATGGTTATAATACTATTTCTCTGCCATTAAAGCATATTACAACACATTTCTAGCTGTTTTTTTTACTTTTTATTCTTTTGTCATGCCATCAAATGCTTGTAAAGCTAGTGGGTGTGCTCTCATTGCAAGTTTCTCATGAATACAGGAGTCATTTGCACAGGCAAATAGTTTTAGTTGGGTCCTTTATTGCCATTTGTGTTATAGTCACCAGGCAATGATATGGGCCTGCACACAGTAGGTTGGCGAGGGCTGTAATGTTGAATACACAAAAGCATGTGGCTTTGTGTTCTGCACAGACAATAAGCCATGCACACACTGACAGATAGATTTAACTTAGTTTTTAGTTTTCCCCTCAAGCAAACATCAAAATCATTATTGTTATCATTATTATTATTAGTAGTAGTAGTAGTAGTAGTAGTAGTAGTGGCATTATTATTAGTAGTAGTACTAGTATTGTTGCTGTTGTTAGACTCAAGAACACCTAACTAAATACACAGTAGAATCAATAACCACAATAGCAACAATCAACAGTGCATGGAGATATCAATAAAAACAATCTAATAAAGGAAGGAGCAGAGAGGAAGGTAGAGACTGAATAATGACAAAAACAGAGGGATGGAGAGAGGGAGTCTCTGAGATGGTGAGGTGGAGGAATAGGGAAAGATACTAAGAAGGTGGAATGGAAAGAAGGAGAGAAAAAGAAAGAATATTGTTGAACAAGATCAGGAGCTGGGTCGTGACAGTCTCTCTTACCGTCTCCTTCATTAAGTCACAGGCGTTGGACTAATTAGAAATGCACGGAGCTGTTAAATTAAAACTGCTATGCTCTTATTAACATTTTAACTACTGGCTCCACCCTGCTTTAGTGCCAAACAAGCCCGGGCCCCCGGCCCCAGGCCCCCGGCATGTGACAGATCCTTCACTGGAGGGCAGTGGTGTCGGGCCTGAACGACTAAAGTGGTCATTAACCACAATGCTTTCCTGTGCCGAGACCCTGTGGCTGTGTTTAGTTAACACCAATCAGGAGATGGTGAACAACATGCCGTCTTCTCTCTTTAGCACACGTACACACATACACACACACACACGCACAGCTTGCTATGTCCCTGATTTCTCTCATACTTACTCTCTCACACACAGACACAGACACAGACACACACACACATTCACACACCATTCGTGCAGCTCCATGGTGGGAGGTGCTTACCACTTTATACTGTGCTGTGTTAATGGAATCCTCTTCATTGCTGTATTGGCTGGCTAATGGTGTCCCTTTGAGGGAGAGCGCTCCAAATTAAATAGCACAGATTCGCATCTGTCAGACAAAACCAGGAGGCTCTTTGTAATCAATGACCCAGACCAGGAGAGGATCCACGGGGGACTCTCTCGCCATCATGCTATCAGACATGAGCACGCTCCGGGGACAATGGAATCTCCCCAGCATGAGGTTGTGTGTGTGTATGTGTGTGAGCGTGCATGTGTGTACATGTGTATGCATGTGTGTGTGTGTTTGTGCGCGTGCATTTGTGTTTGTAAGTGTACATTTCTACACATGTGCATTTATATTTGTGTAAGTATTTCTGTGTTGTGTATGTGTGTGTGCATATTTGTCTGTGTATAGTTCTTTGTGAGTGTGTGTGTGGTGTGAGAGAGCTGTGCCAACAGCAGTATGGGGCAGAATACATTTATCATATCCCATATTGATAAGGATGCACTGGGATATTGGCTTCATTTATGTTTCCCCTTTTTGTCCAAAGCAAATATTGCCACGGGTATCAGGTAAGAGTGTTAAAACAGATTCTTTTACTACCACCACACCCCCCCACACACACACACACAAACAAATAAACATACACACACACCTCTCTTCTATTTGATACGAAGCACAGATAAAAGACTGAAAGTCAAGAAATAGAGAGAGAAAAAGAGATGTAAAAAGATCTTTAGATATAGGGAGGAGGGTGAGAGATAGAGAAACTGAAAAAGAGAGATGGACAGAATGGGAGGAGAAAGAGAGAGACAGGCACAGGCTGAAACAGAAAGAGAGGGAGATGGAGGAATCTAAAGAGATGGGAGTAAGCACAGAGAAAAGGGTGTGAAGTTAGATAGGTACAGAGGTAAAAGAGGAAGAAAGTGAGGGAGAGAGAGAGAAGAATTGTAGAGAGAGAACTATTGAGAGTGGGACAGAGAGATGACTGCAGGAAGAAAAAGAGAGATGGTAAGGGAGAGAGAGAGAAAGAGAGAGGGATGTAGGTAGCGAGAGAGACGTTGTGGCCTCCCGCTGCTGTGAGATTTTCTCCTCGTTGTTAATTTTCCCTGCTCCATATGGCGCCCCAGACTCTTCACCTGCGGGCAGCACCAGGCTGGACTGGCACCGCGGCAGGAGGTGGCAGCCGGGCCAGAGAAAGAGAGGAGGAGAGAGAGAGAGAGAGAGGGAAGGAAGAGGAAGGAGAAAGAAAGGAGGAGAGAGGGGGAGAGAGAGAGAGAAGGGAGGAGGAAGGAGAAAGAGAGGAGGAGAGTGGAGAGAAGGAGAGAGAAGAAGAGGAGAGGAGCACAGAAGGGAAGTGAGAGAGAAGAGAGGAAGCAAGAGGAGAAGAGAGGGAGAGAGGCAACCAGCCAGCCAGCCTACATCCTGAGGCCCATCCTGTCATTTACACAGCCCTGCGCATCTGTGTGCTCACCGCCTGGCCTCATGCACACACATGCACACACAAACACACACAGAATCACATATACACACTCATACACACAGAGGAAACGCACGCACACACACACACTTGAGACATACCTTTGTTGTGTTGTGTGGGTGTATGTAATTGCCTTTTTAACCTTGTGTAAACAACCTGGGAGCAACTCAACAACGAAGCACTGGCATATGGAGACGTGTGTGTGTGTGTGTATGTGCACGAACAAGTGTGTGTAGAGGAGAAGTTAAAAGAAGTATAAATTGCAAGGAGATGAATGGGGGCACCCAGAGGTGGGGGCTGGTATCCCCACATTTGATGTCAGAGCAGAAGAGGCCAGAGAGTGTTGTCTTGCTGACACTGTCTTAGTGCTGTTCTCTTGCTGCCGTTGTCTGTCGTAAATGGTGGAATGAATGTGTGTGTTTGGATGTTTCATCCCGGCTTGTCATTGATTAGAGCCGCCTCTTTAATTCCTCTCCACCCCATGTTGGGATCCATTTGCATGCTTTGGCAGGAGGTAATGGAGTTTTGTTTTACGACGCGCTCTGAAAATCCTTGAAGACACGAGACGGCGATCTGATGCATATGCAGCCGCCAGCGAATTGCCTCCTGATGGATTGTGTCTCCCGTGTGTGTGTGTGTGTGTATCCCTGCATGTGTGTGTGTGTGGGTATGTGTGTATCTGTTTGTGTGTGTGGCTTGTTGTCGTCATCGTTTGTTTTCCCCTCGGTGTCTTCTCCCTCATTGATTTCCATCCGGTCTTTTGTTTGGCTTTGTTGCGACTGTGCTGGTGACTTACAGTACAGCGAGTCCTCGTCTCATCGCTCATGCTAATATGCACCGACCGACATGGTCACACCGCCATACACAACAAACCGACATGCTCAGAGCCTCTATGCACACACCTCTATGTGTTCTGTCTGTGACGCTGAGCTGTCTGCACAGTGTCTTGCGTTAACCTAGTAAATTTATAAACACACAGAAACACACATACACATGCTTATACACACAATTCCAAATGCTTATTTTGAAGCATAGATTCTCAGAGGATAATCCAGTTAGGTTAATTAGGTAATGGAGTCTATTCCATCAGCATTCTTTGGTGTTCCCCAATGTTTTCAGCAGTTGGTGTAGACCAATATCAGCCAATCAACAAACAAATCCATAGACTCAGTGAGTTTCCTGAGTGAGTGTAATCCATAAGAACTGAACTCCAGTGAGTTTCTTGTGTCTGTATTCATCCTCTGACTTTGTCAGGGCTGATGTGAGGGACTGTTATAGTGTTCTTGTATGACCATCCTTTGTGTTTAAATAGAAGAGATATATCATCTTGTAGCCTTGACTCTGGGATGTGATATAGCCATTATTCTTAAAAAATAGCCATTACTCCATATGGTGCTATCTAGTACATAATATCTGTGGTAGGCCTACCTATCCACACATTTCCTGTCCAAACTGTTTTACCTGAGTGAGCTCTGATATGTGTGGCCTCGGATAATGGCAGTTGTCCTCTTCTCCAGTCATCTCTCTAATCACTCTCTCTCTCTCACACACACACACTCTCTCTCACACACACACACACTTCTCCCGGGCTGGGGGAAAGTGGATGTGATCAAATTTGTCGACCGTCAGGGGAGGCCATGTCCGGAGTCACATCTAAATCTGGTTTCCGCGGGCAACAGGCCAGCCCATAATTCCCAGGCACACAAGGTGAGTGCTCGGCTGTGAGCAGCCAGGGCCAAACTCAGCAGGCTCTCATTTTACCTGAAGGATTGTCATTTTGATAGCTGTTAGAGAAGAAAGGAAGAGGGACATATACTCTCTCTCACACACACATACATCACACCGCCTTATACACACACTCCATTTGCCTTCACCTCTCCCTCTCTTTCTGAAAGACTTACAGGCTGGACACATGATCTTTTACCCATAGACCATAAACTCAGCCAATTTGTCTTTGATTTTTCTCTCTCTCATTCTAGTGAGAAGGATTAATGAGATTAATGGGAAACACACACATGCACAAACACACACACACACACACACGCACACACACAAATGACAAATGTACACATACATGAATATATGCACATACACAAACAGTAGACTGATCCCCTACATTTAAACTGAACAGATTCCACAACTAAGTATCCAAACATTTCCGTTTTGCTTTTATGAAATGGCCTTTTAGTCAAGCTATACCTGAGGATGGTAAACAGTCATTTTTAAACTTTTTAAATTACGTTTAGAAGTTCTTTTGTGATATGTTTGTGTGTAATATACTCTACTCCTTGCTCCTAAATTGAGACGTAATATGATGGCATCGTTATTGCGATCACCTCCTGTTGTATTGTGAAAGTTCACCCATAAAGAAGATGGATATGCAGATGAGATGGTCCCGTCTTTGTGAGGAGCCGCCGATTTGAGTGGTTTTATATGGAGGCTTTGTAATGGCATAAGTAATCAGTTTGGGAAATGTTCTTCATGACCATGTTTGAATTTACGATAAATAAGCTGAGGAGCTTTTATGGCAGATTTTAATGACACTCCTTATTGACTTGGACAAATGGATATTGCACCTAGCAAATACATTAATATCATTTTCCAATTTCACTCAGTATGTGGCTTGCAATTATATTCATTTTAGCAACACGGGACAAATTAATTTTCCAGTGGGACTGATAATTTATTTGGTGGGAGCAGAATGGATATTGTGTCGGATGGGGGGTCTCTAGGTATTCACGTGGAGAGAGCAAAGCCTTATTTAATTGAGAGGAAGAATCCATAACGTCAGCGTGGCTTGTGTCAGAGGAACGCTGTGCAATGGCCCGGTAATTTAAATCCCATCCTGAAGACTGAGCTGCACCCTGAGCTGGATAGGCAGATGGATGGATGGATAGATAGATGGATAGATGTGGATGGATGGAGGATCTACGGTGGCCCAGAGGGGGATAAAGAACACAAACCAGTCTCCATGGAACTCCATGGACTTTCACAATATGGAGTGCACAACAAACCCTACTACTTGAGCCACATACATGAGTAGTAACAAGGTTAAGAGATGGTTATTTGCAACTATGAGGCTCCAAGGCCTTTGTAGTGCTTACTGATATACCTCTCTTTGAGTTTTTGTGGGGGAATTCATGGCCTGCAGTTATTTTTTTCTGTGGTCTGGTTCAAGCTCATCCCACCACCTCTGACCTTGAGAAGGCATCGCTTTTGCTGCCTTCACTAAAAACTTACTGGATAAGACTCTGCTTTGTCTGCTTATAGACTATTCATTTGAGGATGCATTGCAAGAGTGTTTGATAGACCAACACCCAGGGTGGTTATGCAGTAGCTCTCTGGTCATATAGTACCACCAAGCCTAACACACAGCATAAAGAGGGGCACTGCTCAGTTCTATTGGCTAGGGGTTGCAAAAGACAAAGACCGGTCGATTCAGAGCTCTGCCCCATGAATGCTATTCTCTATGCATAGGTTAGTGCACAAACGCGAGTCACCAAGGTCATGTTGTGTTTTGTAGATTGCAAATAACATTCCATTGCTCAAGCCTGGTAATGGACCGAAACTCTGTGTAAACACTCCAACTATTTCGGCAGAGAATAAAACTAAATATTCCCTCTGTACAAGTGAATATTTAATTCTGAAAAGATTTATGAAAAAAACATCATTGAAAAGGGCTAAAGGAATGTGTGCGCTCTCTCACACACTGGTCATATTGTCAACAACAGAGTTTATTGCTATTCGGTCATCAAAGCCATTCCAACCAAAAAAAATACTACATAGACAATACTTGTGTATTTGTTTTGCAAAGTGACGAGAGAACCACTTGCAGAGTTGTAGCCTACCTATGCCTTGAATGTGCTTGTGTGAGTGTGTACAGTATATGAATGTGTGTGTCTGTGTGCACATGACCCAAATGTATACATGCACGAACCAGATAATGTTTTAGATATCATCATGTCATAACGTACTTTGGTTGGATTTACTGCATACATCATGGTGTCCAGTTTCAATATACTGGGGACCACAAAAATGGATGAAAGTCTTCCAGTGTGGCATTGGCAATGTCAGAGATGCTCTGCTAAAGTCAGTGTATTGGTAAAGTGAATTTGAAGTTGTTAATATAAGGTAAAAAGAACTGCATGCTACAAGAACTGCTGCTTTATTGGATAGGATTGAAATGGGCACGATGGCACAGTGGTTTGCATCGCTGCCCTGTAAGTGGCTGACCTGAGTGTGGGAGTTTCTGGAAGTCACTTTAGATAAAAGAGACTGTCTGTCTAAATACCCATTAGGTCTTATCTAACTTCCCCAAACATCTGTGAATCAGTAGCATCATAACTCAGCATTGTGGTGGACTGCATCCAAGGACTTACACTGCATTCATCCACACAACCCTTCTGTGCCGTGTCAGTTGTATCGACTGTTTTGCGAGGCCAGAGATTTTACCTCATGCAGTGATTTCAAAAACATACTTGCTTGCAGACCTGATATTGTGACTATTGAAGAGGGGCAGGAGAAAGCATGCCTCTTTGAAGAGGGTTGGTGTTTCCATTCATGCCTGGAAGAAGCCTATTTACCAAAGCTCTTAAAAGATCACACCTTTACAGAAAGCATGTGTTTACAGGTCGCTAGGGGCCTCTCAGAGTCCTTGGCATCTCAAAGGTTAAAGCAACACATTTGGCTAGATACTTCTCATCTCACGGGTGATTAGAAGCTACATGTTGAGAGCATATCTGTACAATTATGGTTAAATGTAATACTTGCTTTGAATGATTAACACCAGTAAATAAACTCTGTGTGTGTGTGTGTGTGTGTGTGTGTGTGTGTGTGTGTGTGTGTGTGTGTGTGTGTGTGTGTGTGTGTGTGTGTGTCCTTAAATGTGTCCTTATATGTGTCCTTCAGTTATTCAGAAAACAAAAAAATGACCGCATGCATTCTGTTTCCATGACATATTCCAGTAGGAGAAAAGTAATGATATTGTTACACACACATACACACTGATATATGAGTAAGACTTGTCTGTAATGATTCAAATGGTCTATGTCACTTCACCACAGCTAAATATGAATACTGAGACCACCACACCCATCTCATAAATCATTGACTCCCGTAAATAAAGTAGTTGATTGAACGTCACTGTAAAAACCTGCAATATGTCCATGCATATGCATATGTTGGCAAACACCCAGATATGCAAATTCTTTCATTTGCCATCATTTCAACTTCCAATCAAATCAACCATTAACTTAGCTGAAGTTTTAGACCTTGGTGGAGTTTCTCTAGAAATGCTTGCCCTGGGATTGTGTTTGGAGAAAAAAAAGTGCAAAGATATTGTTTTATTTCTCTGAACGTTACGGAGAAAACTATAAAAAAGAAACATTTGAAATGAAATGGATCATATACTTGTATCTCCAACAACCTGAGGGCCAGTGATCATGCAGTGGTAAATGAACAGCCGATTCCTTCCAAATCAGGAAGCAGTCCTTTACCATTTGTGTGTGTTCTCATTATGGAAACAGTGTTAGCTCATGCCCACAGATTGCCACCAGCGAGGCAGTAATTTCACCACCACCACCCGCCTGCCTACCCTCCACCATAATGTGGTCGAATGAGCCGTTTTGATTATGACATGCTAATTACATATTGCCTCTCTCTCTTTCTCTCTCTCTCTCTCTCCAGCTCTTCATTCTCTCTGCAAACTCCACACAGCCACAGATCTTTAATGGTGAGATTTCATGAGTTTGAAGAAGAGGAATCAAGAGAGAGAGAGAGAGCAAAAGAGAGAGAGAGATGAAAAGAGACAGAGAGGAAAAAAACAGTCTCCACTGTGTTCTTGTTGGCAGTGTGAAACTTCCTCCGCTTCAGTGCTTCCTTTTAAACTTCTCAAATTGCATTTCACAATGAAGAAATGCCACGGCCCTTAACTGCCTCTATTAGATTAGATACCATTAGGAGTAATAGAACATTGTAGCCTTGAATATTTTCATAGGAGTCTGATGCATTTGATTAATCTGGGCACATTTTCTTGCATTAATGATTTTTCTCACTACTCTACTGTAAAGATGTCGTACATGTAGGCTAATGCTCTTTTCACCCTCCCTGTGAGAGGGTGTGTGTGTGTGTGTGTGTTCCTCCTACTCCCTTTTCTCTCCCCTCTTTCTCCTACTCTCTCTTCCTTTCTCAATTTCATTTCTCTTCTTTTCTCTCTCTCCCTTCTCTCCCTCCATTTCCTATTCCTCTCTCCATTTCTCTCCCACTCTCCCTCTTTTTCTCACTTCTCACTCTCTTTCTCTCTCTCCCCTGCTCCTTCTCTCCTTCTCTATCCCCCTCCCTGCTTCAGCCTACACTGTTATTGCAATGCATTGTTGATGAGGTGAGTCGGCGTCTTATGTGCTTTCACTCCTAAAGTCATCCCTAATGGAGTGGAAAGCTTATATTTTGTTTCCTAATGAAGCACAGTAGACACACACACACACACACACACACAGGCGAGCAACCATACTCGGTCTCATTGCCACCATACACACACACACACACACACACACACACACACACAAACACAGCAGAAACGCCTCCAGCCATAGAGGCATCCAGTCTGCTAGGCCATGCAGGAGCAGGGAGCTCAAGTAGAAAAAGTGGCCGGAGGTGGAAGAGCCCGGGGCTAGGAACCACAACAGTGCTGGGGATGGTGGTGGTGTTGGAGGTGGGTGCTGTATGTAGCGATCACAAAGCTGGAGTGAGTCTTGACTATTAATTCATTCAGTGTGATTCAAGAATTGTGCGTTTGCGGGGGACATTGGTTGTTGATATTAAGCTTTCCACATGGATTAGTTTTACTAGACTGCCACTGTGTAAAAGGTCAGATTTGTTTTTATGTTCCTGTCTGACAAAATAAACACCCACCTCTGTCTGACTTTGTTGTAAAACATCAAAAGGGTAAAGTGTTAAAAATACTCATGTTTGTGTTTAGGGCTCAATGCAAACAGGCATTCATCAGACAAACACAGGGCTTCCTCCACATCAAGAACGGCCGTGGAATGAGCAGTGAGCCGAAGTGAGCGGGACCATTTATTACAGCACCTGGTTTTTCTGCGCCCTCAGCGCAGGGAAGAGGAGAGAAATCAGAGTTATTCTGAGCCAAGCTGCGGGGCCAAGGTCATTTCCTGAAACAAAAATGTTTCTGACACTATGTAGGTCACAGAGCTCACTCTCTCTCTCCCTCTCTCTCTCTCTTTTCGGTGTCTCTGTCTCTTTTCCTGTGACTCACAAAACTCTCTCTCTCAAACTTCAAGCGAGGGCTTATAATTAAACACTGTCAATTATCCCAAATTTAATGGGATTTCAGAACTGTGGCTTTAGTTAAGAGGTAATGAATAATATTTTAATTGCATAAACTGTGTAAATGTGTGAGCTAAAGGTGTCACTCAGTTTCTGTATGTAATTACTAACACACATCCTGACCTGATGGAGTATTTATGATAATTACCAATATTATACATACTATTAAGATTAGCGTGATTAAAGGCCACCTGTGTTTGCTTGAAAAGGGCGTGTTCCCTGACATTACTTGCTCATGTGATGCAGGTGTGTGTGTGTGTGTGTGTGTGTGAGAGAGACAGAGAGAGAGAGAGAGATTGTGTGTGTATGTGTGCGTACATTTGTGCAGGTGTGTGTACTTCTACAAACTGGCTGGATGAATATTTCTATATCACTGTTAATATTTTTAAGTTATTGTGTAGCCTCCATCAGCAAATGCAAATAGCAGCAAGTGTGTTCACGCAAGCCGGGTGGGTGTCCGTCCGATACACGTGCCCCATACTGCAGTTGTCCTTTCCCTTATAGATGTGCGTAATTAATAATTAAACAGATGCACTTGGAATGGGTTGACCTCGGTGAACTACTCATTACTCACAAGGCACTGGCATCACTCAAACTCTTTTTTTGTGGCTTTTCTCTCTCTCTCTCTCTCTCTGTTCCTTCCCTTTGGCAACAGAACACCTATTTCAGCATCTCTGTTAAGCTGACCAAGGGCTTAACGGTACTTTGTGCTGAATTAAAAGTCCTCACTCCACACACAAAGACTATAGAGGAAACACTGGAGCACAAAAGATGACTCTCTCTTGGTAACTCCACTCTTAAACAAAGATGTGATAAAAAAAGAAGAAACAAATATTGGGGTAAAGAAAGTACATATATGTATATATATATAACATATGGATTAGTTTGAAATATATATATATATATGATGTGTATCTTCATTTCTCCTTTTTTACATTCGCAGACAATTTATTTTTCTCTTTGTATGTGTTGAATGTGCTGTGCTGACTGTCCTTGACCTATTAAGAATGCGTTCAAAATAAAGACAGAATGAAAGAAAGGAAGGAATAGAGAGAAAGTAAAAGAAAGGAAGAAGAAAATGAGAAGCAGAAGAAAGTAGAGTACAGGAGTTTTGGTCTAAAAATACAGAATGTCATAGTAGGAAACCTCATTCACAGACACTACAGCAATACAGAGAAAAGGCAGAAAATAGGCAGAAATAGACTTTTACAGTAAAAGGGGAAATGCTTTTGTGTCTGTGTGCAATGGCCTTAAGAGTGATGTAAAGAGATTAAGACTGGAGTATTGACAGGTTGAGACTGAACATCTTTGGTTAAGACTGAAGTATGAAAGAGAGAGAGAGAGAGAGAGAGAGAGAGAGAGAGAACATAGTGGCAGGGAATGAAGAGGAAGAAGAATGAAATGAGATGAGGGAATAAGACTGATGGCAATTTTGCATTTCGCTACAGTACCAGTACAGTACCAGTACAGGAACTCTCCAAAGGCTTCAGACTTCCCAACTAAATTTTCTAGCATCCAATCACGATCAGGGATTGAAGGCAGAACCAATAGGGTTAAAGTTCAAACAAAGTGCCCACCCACCATGAAGTAAATGTACCATATGCTAATTGGGAGTATTCAGACTCTTTTCACAGAATGAAAGAGTCTGGTTGACCAGACTATAAGAGTGCTGTAGGGAGAGGTAGATGAGTGGAAGAAGAATTGAGAATGAAAGGGTGTGAAGAAGGGAGGACTAAAGGAGAAATCTGGTGTGAATCAATTCATAGTCATGTTGTTCCAGGTCACCAATTGCTGTCTGTAGAAAAAAGAACAGAAAATTGGATACAAGATAGATTGAATAACAAACAAATAGAAAAATTAAACTGAAAGTTGGTTTCTTTGTCCCAATTAGTTAGTGTTAGCTACTGGTTGTATCAAATTTTCTGGTTCATTTTCCTACGACAGCACTCTGACCTCAAACAACAATGAATTGATTCACACCGGATTTCCTTTAAGTTAGAGTAGAAAGCTCTGCATTCAAACACCTGGCATGACGACATTTCAGTGGAGTGTGTGTCCTGCAAAGTGGGTTTAAGTGTACTCCAGACTGTACTAATCTGAAAGAGAACAGTTAACCAAACAGTCACCATAACCTTCCACAGCCATCCAATTTAATGAAGGACCCCTCATCCAACAGACCACTCCCTTACTCACAGTTTCTTTGGAGTAAGTAAGCCATATGGTCATTGCGTTGAAAAAGAACCATATGAGCCTGTGTGTGTCTATTATGGGTAATAAAGAACCATATGAGCCTGTGTGTGTCTATTATGGGTAATAAAGATGTTTTGTGTAAACTCTTAACCATCATCATCATCCTCCTCCTTCTCCTCCTAGCCTCTCTTCCACATCAGAGAGGAGAGGCAGAGAACAGGAAAGGCAGCAGCCATTATGAATATATGCATGTCGGCTGGCCAGATTGCTTGGCTCACTAAATGGAGCTCACGCTAGGATGACTAGCCTGCAGGCCTAGAGGAGGGGAGCAGTGAGATGTGTTTTGGGGATTTGCAGTGTGTGTGTGTGTCTGTGTGTATGTGTGTGTGTGTGAGGGGGGGTGCATGGAGAGGTTGGGGTAATGATACATGGCTCATCTGAATGGTCTACATTCTAAACCACCTCTATTCCAACCCTCAAAACCCACAGCCCCCCCAACCCCTCCAAACACACACACACACACTCACACACACACACACACACACACACACACACACACACACACAACAAAACCACAATCTCGATTAAAAACGACTCACTCCTGAGTTCATTTAAATGGTTGACTGCACCACCTGAGCAGAGTGGAGAGGCTGTTATTCCTCTGTTATACCTCCTACCCCTTGTTCCTACCACAAACCCCCCCCCCTCTCCTCCCTGGCCACTCTCTCCTCCTACCCCCCTTCCATCCCAATACATCACACTCTACTGCCCCCCCTCCCCCCCAAGCCTCCATGCATCAGCCTGGAAGTGAAAGAAGCCGAAAGGTGTTTTCATGTTTCTGCAAGCTTCGGTTGGCTCATGTGTAACAGCCGACTAGCTTAAAGCCCCTTCCTGAAAACCATCATGTTTCCATGGCTGTTCGTATTATGGGACATGATGGCTTCCATAGCTGTGCTCCGTCCTCAATCGTTTCTCAACTCATTATGGTCTGTGTGTTTGGTTTCTCTGCGTCGATCTGCTCAACCTGCATGGCTTTGCCCTCAGACAAAACAAATAAAGAAAATCCTGTGGTAGCTCAACCGGAGGTACATTTCAGGGAGTTTCACATGATATACCTGCATCACGCACCTCAGTAAGACATTAAACATGGGTTCCATTTGTTTTGTTTCCATATCCATCTTTTTAGATGATTCAATCCAACTGAACTGACTAAATAAAATATCTTTTTATATAAAATCATCTTTTTTTGTTTTTGCTCTTAATTACAGTGGGTTTTACATTTAATTCAGCATTGAAGTCTTTACCCTTTACCATAAGCATGCATTTGAATAATAAAACATTTGACACTGATTTGAGCACTAATAGGATGTTGGAGGGAGATAAGGTAAGTAGGTACCACAGTAAAGGCTACAAGTACAAAAGGTATAAACTATAGGGAGTGAATGAGGACAGGCCCATCAATTTGCAGCCCAGATTGCTCTGTTCTCTGGTTTTATATCTTTCTACATCTATCCACTCAAGCTTTTCACACAGACCCAACCCCTTGCTAAACCCAGATGCAACAAATTGGGGGGTTCAGGTGGCCACAGACATAATGCGCCGAGTCATTGTCATTTTCCAGCATAGGGACAATGGTAGAGAGAGGACACAGACACACACTCAAGGGCGAGCAGAGCACTTGTCATGTTAAGAGCTACAGATTGGCATACCCTGCCCTGTCTTGTGTCTCCTCCAATGTTATTTTTCCTTTGTAGTAGATCAGTTAAAAAAACATTTAAAGGACCCCCCCCCCCATCAAGAAGCGTGTAAGGAATCACACCCATGTGTCTCTCTGTCTCTCACCTGAGACTCCTTTTAGCTTTTCTTTTACATCGTTACTTGTCATCATGTTACACCTCCACAGAAAGCATCAAATGATTGGTTTGGATTGACGTTATTTTACTGGCAATGTAAAACTGATGGAAAATACTTATTACTTTAGTTAATGATGTTTCAAAAAATAGCCCTTTTTGAGGTGGTAGGTAGACTCTTTGAACCAATACTCCATAATGCTTGGTGTGATTTAAAAGTGGATTTAACATACATGATATGCAAGTAATCTGTTTTAGCCCACAAGTGATAAGCAATTTATTCTAGGAGTTCCCCTGTGAGTATGATTTAAAAAAATGTTAAACAGATTTGATGTTATATTACGGACTGGAGACATTCACCTTGGTACTACTGAGGAGGAGACTCTCTCTCTCTCTCTCTCTCTCTCTCTCTCTCTCTCTCATGGAGCCATGAGGGAAATGGTGTAGTCAGCAGCTGTTTACATACGGCTGGCCTTATTTACACAAACGGCTTGCCTTGAGCGCCACTCTGGCCTTGTCATTCCATGGCCACTACTTTCTCTTCCAACACTATTATTAGTAGTCCTCCAGCATGCATAATTCATCACAATGCAAACAGGTCTGTCTGTTTCTCCCTCTCTTTTTCTATCACCATCCCTCTCTCTCTCTCTCTTTTCTCCCACTCTTGGTCTCTCATCATCTTTCTTTTTCTACCGCACCATTTCTCTTTCTCCTTCTGTTTCTCTCTTTTACATTCTCTCTCCCTCTCTCTCTTTTATCTCCCCTTCTCCACATCCCTTCACTGTCTCGTTCTTTTGTCCTTTTGTCTCCTCTTCCCTCTTTTCTCCAACCCCATAATCCTGCTCATCCATTTTCTGGGTCAGAGTGACTGCTCTGCCCCGTGCAGTTCCATCCCTGGAAGTCTCTCTATGTCTCTCCTCCACCATGACACATTCACCAGCGGGGCCCATTACTGACACCAGTTGACAACCCAACAACCCAGCTCAAACTTAACACACACACACACATCCAAATATCAGAGAGTTAGAGAGAGGGGAAGGGCAACTGGCATTTTAAATGCTATATCAGTGTGTGTGTGTGTGGGGGGGGGGGGTCGGTGCCTTCATGAATAGAAAGAGCAGATAGGTAGAAAGAGCACAGATGATAGCCCAAAAAGCAACCCCCCACCCCCTGCTCCAAAAAAGTCTTTATGTCCCATCGGTGTGTGTCCACACTATCAGCATCATCAGTTTGCACCATCCAACAGGTCATGCAAAGAGCACTACATCCATTTAATCACTATCTGATGCTTGATACTGTAGGTAGACAGAAAGCGCTGTGGACTAGGCTAGATGGAGCAGTAATGCACTGGCAGTTGCTATTCTGGCCTGACCCTTGTCACTTTATTTCCATGTTTGCTTTTGAAATGTCCCTTTAAAAAAAGAAGGCCTTTTCTTGACAAACACAGAGAATGGTTAGGTTCTTTAAAGGATGAATTTGAGTTTGGGGAGGTGAGAGGTGACATTTGGGCATAGGTTAGGGCTCTATGGAGGGGAAGCACTGTGGCTGCAGGAAAGGTGTGTGCATTTGTATGTGAGTGTGAATCAGTGTCTCTCTGTGTGTGTGTGTGTGTGTGTGTGTACGCGCATATGTGTGGAAGGGGCACCTGGGGGGGGGGGGGGTGTTGGTTCCCTTGTGATGAAAGCTGTGTAACTCACTTTCTCACTTACCGGCTGACCTGATGGAAATGCCTGGTGCTGTGTTCACACACATGCAGGCTATTTGCACTTTGTGCCTGCGGCTGAGGGAGACTGGAGCAGCAGCACTACTTCAGGACCCTGGACAGCTACTCCATAGAGAACTAGTGGAGGCTGTGAATGCAGGTTGTGTGTTTCCTGTCTTTACACACACTTAAGATGTTTAGGTTTGTGTGTGTGTGTGTGGGGTGTCTGTCTATCTGTCAGTCTGTGTGCAGTCATTTGGGAACACAGAAGTATTAACTTGATCACGCACACAAAACTACTGCCTACATACACTTCTTTCATACACAAACACACCATTGCTCCAAATTACCTTGATCTAAGTTATTTAACTATATTCTAGATTATAATGTGATGAAAGACACACACACAAACACACTCCAAAACACTCATACACACATACTTGTGTGTCTCTGGTAGACAATGAGGAAGATGAAGATGATATGAGGTCACAAACCTCATTCCAGGGGCAAGGGCCAACAACCCCCCACCCCCCACCCCCAACAATGCACACACACACACACACACACACACACAAACACATTTCCTCTGCATGTATGTCCCATCTGTATGGAAATGTGCTCTCCACAGCTGGAATCCTGCAAAGCTCTGTCCTCCACTCTAATAGTTATTATCTCTGCGGTCCGTGCCGTCATGAAGCTGCAATAGAGCCTGCAGAAAGCAGCTCATCGCATCTTTATGGTAATGCCCCCGCCGTAGCTGCAGCGGCAGCCATGGCACATGCAGCGCCTGGGGCAAGACAGGCCCAGACGCCAACGCCTTTCATTACTGTAATTCCTATTATCACACACATTCTCCGTCTGTGATTGCGACTCAAGACCAACGGGCCTCAGTGTGCAGCCACATACTGTTTTGGGGTCACAGACTTTTTTTTCCCCTGGTGCATATATATTAAGTGTATAATGTATGGGTGCCATACATCCTACATTGTCTAATTTAAACTTGGCTACTACGTTTGCTTGCCAAGAAAACTGTGTGTGTGTCTGTGTCTAGATATGGTTGTACTTTTCTACATGTTCGAAAGGTTGGATTTATGCAAAGAGTGTTTGTTTACATATGTGTGTGTTTGTGTGTGTGAGTGTGTGTGTGTGTCAGTGTATGTGTGTGAGAGAGGGTGATTGTTTATCTGGATGTGTATGTACATTTGCTTTGAGAATTGAGTCTTTGAGAATTAGTGCGTGTCTGTGAGAGAGGTCAGGACCATCCTGATGATGAATGATCATTAACAGAGAGTTGCCTCTCTGCAGACCTTTGGCACATGCTTAATTGTGCGTGGCCAATCGAATGCTTCTGAATGTAATGTAAATGCTATTACAAGGATTCCTGTTTTCAAAGGAGATGACAGAGAATGAGTTTTTGGAGACAAATCCATCAACACCACAGTCTCCTGAGATGGGTTCTGTTCTACTGATCTGACCTCTTCATGCATCTCTTGGTGCACAGATTCTGAACAGAGAGAGTAGGTCAACCTGATATCATACTGTATGGGCTAAAACACTGTGGCATACTGAGAGGACAACTACTTAAAGTTGCTACTGAATATGTCGGCCACCACAGTTCTCACCTTATCCAAGCCAAAGGAAAAGCATGAGGTTGAGCAAAGACTTGCACATAGTGTAAGAAGCAGAGTAATTATGGGGAATATGTAGAGGTGGCGGTAACATTGCAGTTAAGGAATCTGGCTTGCAATCTAGTAGCCTAAAAATTGCGAGTTTGAATCCCTGTTGCCACCGCTGTGCCACTGAGCAAGGCACTTAACCTAAATAGTGCAAGGGGAGACTGAACTAATTTATAGTTGACAAATGAAAGTCGCTTTGGATAAAAGCGTCTTCTAAATGCATAAATAGATAAATGTCTTTGCTCCTTCAGTCAGATGTTACACTAGCCATTCCTTGTTTACACCTATTCACCCTGTCGAAGTGGTCTTGTGCAGCAAGATTTTTTGTCCCGATGTGCAGATTCCAACTTTGAAAGACAGCCGCCACCATGGTTGTATGAGTGTGTGTGTGAATTGGTGAAGGTGAGGCATGGAATTCTGCCCAGTGGAATAGAAAAGTGCTTTATAAATGCAGTCCATTTACCACTTACAAAGCTGCTTCTGTGGAGATAAGTGAGATCCTCTCTGCCATAAGGCTGTGGATGTGTTAGATTATGTTCTACTGTGGAAGATTATGTTCTACTGCGGTAGATTATGTTCTACTGTGAGAGCCTGCAGCTCATCATGCTCTTTCCTGTAAGGATGTAAAGATAGCTAGTAGCTAGATAGTAGCTGGCACAGGCCCAGCATGAGGTCTTTTTTTTACGAGACACACTGGTCCACACGTGTCTGTGTGTATGTGTGTGTGTATGGTTGCAGATTGATTGACAGGCCGGGAGACATGCACCTCTCTTCGGAGCGGCGTCCGTGTCACACGGCCTTTTAGCACCTTTGTTCCCAGAATCCCGCAGGAGCGGAGGGGCCCAGCCATGGCAGCTGAGACCCTCACAGTGACAAAAGGGTCCCCGGGTCCCCATCATCTCTCTGACCAAGGAACAATATAGATACAGCCTTATCTAATGCTCAGATCTCTCCCTCTCTCCCTCCCCCCCCCCCTCTCACACACACACACACACATACATACACAAGCACACATACTGTATACAGATATGGAGGAGCCTCTATAAGTACTCATGGCACAGATGAACAGGTGTGCATGACACACACACCATTCAGGAAAATAATCACTCTCTCTTACCCCCATCTCCTCTTTTTCTTTGTCAGGAAACCTGCACATAAACACACACACACACATATATACACAAATCCTCCTGAGATGCAAGAGTGATGCTTGGCAGCTGAGAGTTTTGCTAAAGGGAACAGGATAGTTGTGTGTGTGTGTGTGTGTGTGTGTGTGTGTGTTGGGGGGAGGGGTGTTGGACCCAGGGGCAAGCTTTTAGTAGACAGATAAAGATCTGGGTGGAGGAGGTGTGATGTCTTGTTTACACATTAGCAGGTGGGACTGGAGAATCTCATCCTCTCAGTCTCTGCTGTTCTCTTTACACATGGCTTCACGAGACTACTCACACTTTCTCCTCAGCCTGTCCATGTTCTCTACTGCAAGAGACCTCTTACAGTGTGTGTGAGTGTGTGTGCACACATATTAATGTGTATTTTGGTGTGTTTGTTAGAGAAGGAGGGAGAGACAACAGAGAGAAAGCTGAAGAGTGTGTATATTTAGGTGTGTGTGTGTACACACATACTGTATAAATGCATATTTTGGTGTCCCATATGTGAAAGATCAAAATCACTGGTCACTATTAAACATTTTTTTATTTATTTGAAGCGAACAACACATGTAAAGTAAATTCAAAGTTTGCATATTTACGTTTGTTTGTTATAAAGAAAGGTAGGTGGGAAAAAGAGAGAGAGAGAACAAGAGAAAGATTATATGTGCATGTGTGTATGTGTGTGTGTGGACGCGCACGCCCGTACCATAAGATCCAGTGAAGATCCTCGAGTCGACCTTGATGAGTACCTCCTCTGAGAATCTACGCCACACTCCACCAGCACCAGCAAGGGTGACATCATAGGCAGGATTCCGCCGATGGGCGTCCGGGGTAACCCCCCTAGCTCCAGATTTAATGGCTTTGCCATGTTCTCACAGTTCATCTTCTGTTCTGGCCAGAGTCTTCCAGGGAATAAGACTATTAGTATGTAAATCTGGAAATCCCCCATTACACTGACCACTTTGGCTCTCAACCTTCCTATACTCTCTTACACCCCACCCCACCCATACTGCTCTCCGCCACAGCCAATAGACTGTGCCTTCACCAGGAAAAGTGCATCTATATATATCTGCCTACACACATGTAAGGATAAAGTCCTAATACATAACTGTACTTCACGACATTGTAGTAACAAGAATTTTTGTGCCATAACAGTACTGCATCATGTCTCATTGGTGATTTGCATGTTTGAATGAAGCAGTTTAGAGTTCCCCCAGTCAGTGGATAAATTCATTTTCCGCACACAAACACACACATACAGACACGCTCACACATACCTACACACACACCATGGCTCTCCACCACCCTGTAATGAGGTGATGACCACCCACTATTTATAATTGCTTTAGACTCTTTTTAATTTTCAAGCTTATTAATCATATGTAGAGTTATTTAAAAATGCATAAATTAATCTCCGATTTAAAAAGCCTATCAAAGGCTCAGAACAATTAAAGAGTATGGTTAGAGTTTCCCCGAGGCACCTGCTTTTTATTGTAATGGAGTGCTCAGGTGATTATCTTTGTTTTGATTCCAGCCTGTGATTAATGCAGCAGCACCACAATGAGTTATCTCCCCTTCCTCACTCCTTCCCACCCTTTCTTCTCCCTCTTCTCTTTTTTCCTCCTCCTTCTCTTTTCTTCTTTCCCCCTCTTCTCCTCTTTCTCCTCTCTGCCAGTTCTGGCCTCTCAGCAGCCATGCAGGTAAATGTCTCTCTCATCTTTTAATTAGATCTTCACCACAGCTTGGTGCGCTGCCGTGTCTTAAACTGGTGTGTGTGTGTGTTTCTCTGCACTTCCTTACAACCACCAGTCATGTTGTTGGAAGTGCCAACTCTAGGCCACTCTACTCAACTCTAGACCACCTACACACACACACACTCACACAAATACAGACAACTGATCTGCACACACGTCTGACCTTGACTACCCTGAAGCAGGCAACACTAAGCTTATTTCATTCATTAGCTTGTCTCGCTCCCCTTGAGCTCTAGTCAGCTGTTGTTTTTGTTGGGCTGGCCCTGTTGGCGTTTTTATGCCGGCTCTGGCATCTCCACTGTTGCCTGTCGACAGCCTTGCTCTTTGATTCAAGAGTTGTGGGTTGATAATATGAAGCAGAGATTGAGGATGTGCATCCACAACCAGACGTAAAGAAGTGTGGGGGCATTAAGGACTTCCTTTCAACACTCACTGCTATGGATCCATGAGCATATATTCAAATCCTGCCTTTCGTGGAGCTCACATATCACATTCAGTCGTTGTGTAGCATGCAATCCACTACACATTCTCCGTGCACCAAAGAGTAGATGACATACTCCCCTCCCCTCATTTGGATGGATGGACAGCTATCCTAAAACAGGCACAAGGCTGCATGTCTTAGAACCCCTTGCAAAAAAGTCTTTCATTCTAACATAGTTCAACACAACGTGATGGATGATGAATAGGCCTATTTAAGCACCTGTAAATGTACATGATGTTCCCCGGTTTCCGCAAAGATTGGAAATTGGAATTTAAGGAGTTTATTACATAGGAATTCATATGCACAAGAAACTAATTCAGTGAAATGAATGTGACCATTATGTTTGTGCCATCAGTAAATTCTGTGTGTGCAAGAGATCTCAGAGACAGGTCTGTCATAGGGCTGCACAAAATGTCTGATTGTGATTTTTCTTTTAGTGGCAAGACTTGGTTCAGTTCATTTAAATTGGGCCACTTCCTGTTGGTGAGTATTCCTTATAGGAGAGCTTCTCTGCCTGACACAAGGAGGATCACATAAATATGAAAATTAAAGGTAAGATCAAAGACAAGATAAACCACTGGAACCGTATCATTAGGCTGCTCAGTTGATTACAGCCTTTGAGATTACCTAATTGTGACATTTCAAAATAATTTTGATTGGAATTAGATTAATTGTAGCCCTTGTCTATTGCTAATAAACGGATGGACAAAATAACCTGTTTTTCCCTTCCTGCCAAATGGACAAGAACTTGAAACATGAAAGCTTTCATAAAAGATTTACATTCCATGGCTCCTGTGGCAGGCATTATTAAAAATGTCATGTTCTTCATGTCATGTTCATGTTCTCAGTCACTGACCAGCAGGTCACCACACAAGTAATCTGTGGTAAACAGCATATCAGTTTTTTTATTTACAAGAGTCACAATAATACCATCCACATTATATACAACCAAATTTGCCAGAAGTGAATAGTTGATGTGATAACTATAACATTAAGAGGCTTGGATTTTGCTTAGACCACATTCGCATATTTACCATCCTAGATTTTAAACCACCACGGGTGAAGCTCTGTGCTATTTCCAATGGCAGGTGAAACGGATGTGGATCTGCGTGCTGGTCTTTGTCCCTCAGATTAGTTCGTTATTAGCAAGAAGCGCCAAAGAGGAGGGGTTCAGCTTCTAGCCAGGCCAGCTCAGGGAAACCAGGAGTGACAAGTTCATTTAAAAAGCCAACTATGCTGCTGTTTCTCATTCGCGGAGTTGACATGTAAAATTACGGCAGCTGTCCGTCAGAATCAACGCGCGGCCCTTCCTGCTTCCCATGACCCGGTGTTGACCCTGGGGCCACGGACTGAGACAGTGAGAAGTCTGTTGGCATTTCTTCTAGCATTAGCTAGAAGCACAGGATAGGCTGTGGTACAGGGTGCATAGACTTCGTAACGCTCTCAGATTTTTAAGCAGTTACATAGATAGTGACTCACTATGTGGAGAGAAGGGGATACGTATTACCTTAATTTATTAAGTTAAACAAGCTCTTAAAAGCTAACGTCTGAGCAAACTTCAGCTGGTTGGACTGGTAAAGAGCGTTATTTTAAGTATTGCTCACTTAATTCAAAGGGGAGCATTACTCAAGGTTGCAGGGCGGGAAAAAAACATGCAATCTCGTTCCACACCAGCAGGGAGGAGAATCCGCGCGTAAATTCGAAAGCTAACACTCTTGTCAGATTATTGACCCAATTTGATTGGCGATTGGCTCTACATTCTCCTTCTCACCTCGTGCTCATTGCAGCTTTCAGCGCATGCAGCTGGTGCACACTTCTCCAAAGGGTCCGCGAGCAGTCCAACTAGATTAGCACGTCAGGTCAGACGAAGAGTGCCGGCTCCTTGCCAGGACGCCTTTATCAATGTCCAGTAATTAAAATGTCACCGTTTAATTTTCAGGCCACACCAATTCTCTTGGAGCAATCTTTCCTTAATAAAGGGTCTAATCGAAATGCTATTTTCAAGCGAAACAACAAAAAACGGTTTGGAGAGGCTGTTTAAGTGTAGTGCGGGGGTGGAAATCGATATGAGAGGGGTGGATTGATTTGACTCTAAAATTAAATGTATTGAGGTCACGGTTTTATGTGATGCTGATACAACTGTTAAACAGAGAACATTTCAACAGGCATACTCATTAACTCCTGGCTCAACGAGACTAACGTGATTTATGCTACAACTAAATATGTTCCCATTACGACATGGCATGTGTCAGAGATTTCACATTAGTTAAAGAATTTCTCAGGAAATTAGGAAGTTCCTGTACCATTTTTCCTGAAATTATGTTTTAAAGCTCCGCATACATATTCAACAGGGGGAATAAAGTCCCAATTTAGTCCCAATTTTTGGTTCAGGTATTAAGTGCGTCTGACATTTGCGCATGTGCATCCTCCCATCAGATGTTTCATTTACTTAATTGCTGTCATAACTGTGGGGACTGAATGGTCCTATCCTTGTTCTTGCAAGGTTTGCTCACTTGCTTAGGTTATCTGACGTCTAGATTTTTCCATATCTGGAGAAGTACCGGTATTCTAAAATAATACTAGAAGATTATTTCTTATTGGATAAATTCGATCAAAGGTTTAATAAGCTCCTTGTCCGATACCGGATTAGTTTTACTTTTGTCTTCCACATGATGAAACTCGCATGTCCATCTGTATTCAACGTCAATCAATTCACCAGCGCCTCCCCTACACAATAATTACTTCGGCATTCACGTGTTTATTTGTTTACTGTGCGGAACGTGTGCGTCGATTGACAGTTTTTGAAACGTGTCGGTCATCAGGAAGACTCATTAGTCCGGTTTCCACAAGAGAGCTGTTCTTCATTCAAAGCTCAGTAGGCTATGTAATGGATATGTGGTCACTCTTTTAGCACACAAACAAGAGGATACAATCAATGTCAAAATAAACGTGTGATAGATAAGCTACAAGTTCTGTGACAGTGTGAGGGTAAAGGTCCATGGTCATAACAAGGAATTGCCTTAAAACCTAAATATTGTGAATATAAACAGGCATATAAAGGGTGACGCTTAATATAAGCACCCTACTACACACAAAAAATATATTATTGCGAGAAATAGAGTAATTGCAATTGTACAGACTTACTTCGGACACATTGTCTAGAGTCTGTTCTCACAAAGAAAAACAAATACAGTGTAGCTTTTATGGCACTTATATCTGCAAACCCAGCGTTGCACAAAAGCAAGTTGCAGATGATTTCCCCCCTCAGTGCAGCCGGCTGAAAAGGCGCCTCTTTTTATCCAGACCCGCGTCATCACCAGCTCAAAAAAAACACGTCGTGCCCTCCTGGCCTTTAACGTGGGCATGAGCCCTGAACAAGTCCTCCTCAAAGGACTGGATCCATTCATCCAAATTTGAAGCTCTTCTGACAGCTGGGTCCACCGTTGAAAACCACAACAGTTTCTTTTTGTCTAGAGCCCTAGCCAAAGTGTTCAAAGTCAGTCTGAGTAATGGAAAATAACAATTAACAGTGAAGGCAATATGACGTTCTTCGCTATTTTTTTTTTTTTTAGCTTTAATTAGGCCTACTGCTAAATGCTTTGGTGAATGTTAAATATTCATCTGGCATATCACATTTAACAGAAAAAAACGAATTGCGGAAATTCAAAGAATTATTAACTAGGCCTGCAATTTGATGAAATAAAACGTAATTAGTTTTTTTTACTACTTTTTATTTACCAAAAAGTAGCATAGATCATCAACTCACATGGCTACTGGGGGATGGTAAAAGTGCCAGTTGAATTTCTACTGCAAATCCAATCCCTCTGAAGTTGCACAAATGTGATATTGGGCCAATAAGGCATTCTTCAAAAAACACTGACACACTACTTTAATGAGGTGTGTTTTCTGTATCAATATTTTATAAGATTATTTAGCATCAGTGTCTGTTTGCCATATAACGATAATAAAAGAGCTCAGTTAAGCTGTAATTGTCGCGTAAGGTGTCCAGTTGCCTTACCTGAGCCGAAGCTCAAACTGCACGATGAGTTAAAATAATGGGCAACAATGTGGCATTCAGTTTACCGTCTGAATAATTTAGGAGAACTGAATAATTACAGTCCAAAATGGTAATTATTGCTGGCGAGGAAGAAAGTCTCTTGCCCGCCGTGAAAGTCAATAGTACCGAGAAGGATCGGATTACGCCTCCTGCGTGTGATCCTCCACCATCAATTTTGCAAAGCGCACGGCCATGGCGGGAGGACGCTCGTGCCAGTTCTGAAAGGGAAAAATGATCGAATTAAGACATACGTAGCATAACTATTTGTTTATACTTATTTTTGAACGAACTTAACACTTATACTAAATTCACCAAAAATGACGTTCAGTGATTAGGTATAGCACATTGTACCATCAGGTTTTATTGGCTACTTGTTCCACTTTAGACGACTTACATAGCCTACAGATGACAATCCTTCTGTACATGCAATTCCATCCCAAATATTCGAAGGCTAAAGTGACCTTCGAATCTACTGCATCTCTATGTAGGCTACTTTAGGGGTCCATTGTAATTAAGAAGAACTATGTGCACGTCAGTCCGTGAGAACGGGAACACATGTGATCGGCATAACATCTGAAATGTCACCAATGAAAAGAGTCTCTTGGGGCGACTTCAAGCCTTCTCGCACATGATTTCAATAACAATACGTGTATTTATTTAACACTGATGAATTGGATAAATGAAAACACCCTGGGCGACTTAAAACATCGTTACCTCTGGTCGGTTTCACATCATCAGAATTAATGCACAATAATTAATTTCACAATATGTTTCACGAGGCATTTGCGAATCTATCCTTGATTAGAAGAAAACATTCTAATATGTCAAGGTAATATTTTATCACGGCTTACCGTGTTTAAACTCCTTTTTCTCGTTAGTTTAAAACTTAGTGCGTTTCTCCGGTACCGGTAAAGCTAGATATTGAAAGCCTAGACCATCACGGGGCATTGCGGGGTGAGCCTGCGGTCATTGATCGGGCTATAAATACTTATGAATTGTTAACGCGGCCATATCACTCAACCGCTTACCTCGGGCTGGTGCTTACACATATCAGGCGCTTTGTTCACGCTACCTGTTCCTGCCAGGACGTGTGTGGTCGTCCAACGCCCGTATGCATGGAGGGTGGACTTAAAGCTTGAGGCAAACGGGTGCAAAAGACGGCATTGAAGTCACAAATAATCGTCTTTAGGAACTTCTTCAATTATCCCGCAGAAAAAAGTTCTAAATTAGTTGAGATAGCCTATTCACCCTGCAAACCGCTACTTTGGGAGCTCATAAATGCAGTGGGCAAAAGGGCAAAACAATGCAGTGATCAAAAGCTCAAAACTTCATGTAAATACCATTCAAATTAATTGACCAGACTAAGAAACGTGGATTAAATACATTTTGTTTCAGTGGCTGACCCTTGTTCATAACATACCGTAAGATCGTCCCGTTTGCCAAACGTTGCGCGCGCACGCACGCGCGCACACACAACACACACACTCACTTTCTTGCATTTCTTCAAAAGATCACGTGACAAATGTAAAATGTCTCCAGGCCAATATGACAGCAGCGAGTGTGGTTTCTGTCGGTCCCGTAGGCAAACAGTTCATGTAAATATGCTTGCGCTAAGTGGGAGTGCCTCGCTATTACTTTAGCTGTCACTGCTGAACGTTTTCAATGGCTTTGTCGTAAAGAGGAGCGCACCACCTTACCGACGGTCACTCCTCCAGCTCTCCTCACTCTCGCCGGAAAGCCTCGAGGAGGATGCACGTCCACATACACCTCTAAAGCAAAATACACATCTACTTGTGCAAGAAGACATTTGGACATTTCTACACGAAACGAACTTAATTTCTATCACAGTGTCTACAAGGGGACTGTCCAATTGTATTGTCTTAATAATTTCAAAGCGAACTTTAGTTTTTTTGTCTGCTGTTCAAGAACTGCTGCTCTGACACTTCTTAAAAGGTAAGTTTGAATTTTATGTTTGATTTAGGTAGCCGCTACTGAAGTAGCAAAAAGTAGCCTATTTGTGTGCGCGTGTTTAGTAATTGTTAACACACAGTTCACCCTATGTTAAAGTGGTAAACCTAAAAGTACTGAATAAAATAATAACAGATAAGCTGACGATATGTCATGCTAAAGGAAAAGCCTACACATTTAAATTGATCGGTGGTTTACAAAATGTACTGTTTATTATGTTCTAAAATAATAAACGCATATTTTACTTTGTTGGCAATTTTATGTTGGAAACTGGTCATACAGTTTTGAATGTTTAAATACAATGTTTTTTTATGAATCGCCTTAATTATACTTTAGTTTGTATTTTTCTTTAAACTGGTTAAATGTTTTAGGCAAGGATGAACCCTGATAATTACAATGAAAGCGGATTAGGGCGTCTTACCTTTTGCGTAATCTCGCATCACACAAAGTCGGCTATATTTTCCTGCTGTGCCCTTTGTTGACACGATTCTGTTTCCAAATTCAATGTAAAGTCACATGCTTGCTTTCGATCAAGAAAGCTTGCACTGTCATGAATTTATAAAATTCTGATTCAAATTTCATCCTCTAATGTTGATTAATAATCTTCACAGAAAATTAGATTGCTAGATTGTAATTAATGTGCGGTAGGGGCATTTATTTTACACTAAGATATTGTCCTATTATTATTATTATTGTTATTATTATTATTATGCTTGTATAAGGGTATTCTTCAGTTTTTAATGTAGGCCCGTAAAAATATCAAATCAGTAGTTTGTTTTATGTAGACTAAGTAGGCTAATTATGACTACGTTATAGTATTTTTATTTTATTTATTTATTGGGGGAAATTAGGAAATTACCCTTCAATTATTTTCAGTTCCATTTATGACGAGAATAGAAGAAGCGTTCTCATGTCGCCGTTTTACCTTGTGACTTAACTGATGAAGGTAATATCGCTGTTCACAGGTTTCCAGGAATGGAATCAATTCCGAGTCAGCTGCCAGCCGTACGAGACTCCAGCTGCTCCCCGACTTCCAAGCAAGAGCTGCAATCCTACTCCGGCTCTGCGCTCAAACCTAACCAAGTCAGTGAGACCTCTTTGTACGGAATACCCATAGTCTCTCTAGTCATAGATGGCCAAGAGAGACTCTGTCTTGCCCAAATCTCCAACACCCTCCTGAAGAACTACAGTTACAACGAGATCCACAACCGCCGCGTGGCCCTCGGTATTACCTGCGTGCAGTGCACGCCAGTCCAGCTCGAGATCTTGCGGCGCGCAGGAGCTATGCCCATCTCCTCTCGGCGTTGCGGGATGATCACCAAACGTGAGGCCGAGCGGCTGTGCAAATCTTTCCTCGGGGCACATTCACCGCCTAAGTTGCCCGAAAATTTCGCATTTGATGTGTCCCACGAGTGCGCATGGGGATCTCGGGGCAGCTTCATACCAGCTAGGTACAACAGCTCAAGAGCTAAATGTATAAAATGTTCGTTCTGCAATATGTATTTCTCTCCAAACAAATTCATATTTCACTCGCATCGCACCCCAGAGTCCAAGTACACACAGCCTGATGCCGCTAACTTTAATTCTTGGAGGCGCCATCTCAAACTAACAGACAAAACTTCACCTGAGGAGGTGACGCATGCCTGGGAAGACGTCAAGGCCATGTTCAATGGCGGCAGTAGGAAGAGGACGCTGCCATCCAGTGGGCCTGGGAGGTCGTCTCCGACCAAAACCCCGGGACCTCGCGGGCAGCCTCACAGTGAGTCCCCTGAAATTCCTCACAAAGCCATGAGGTGCGAAGATGAGCAGACTAGTGTGGTTCCAAGCAGCATACGCAGCTATCCCGTTATCCCCGTGCCAAGCAAGGGCTTCGGAATGCTGCAGAAGATCCCTCCACCTCTCTTTCCCCACCCCTACGGATTCCCTGCTTTTGGACTGTGTCAAAAGAAAGAGGACGGTATGGTGATGGGTGAGCCAAATAAAACTAACCTTTCAGGTATGTTTTGGCCTGGGACGAAAGACAGTGGCTATCCATCGTTTCCAATGTTTTGGCCAACAACAGGCAGCCTTCCCATGCCACCATACCCCCAGTCACACCCTAAACCGCCGTCGGACCTGCTATGCCCCAGACCAAATGAAGTTGACGTTTCAGAACCAAATGACCGAGGCACAAACACCCCCAAAGAAAGTGGTCTAGACAGCGAGCGCTGCTCAAGCACGCAGTCCGTCCGCAATGAGGAGGACAAGTCCGGAGATGACAGCCGTTCAACGGATGGTGTGCCCGACACTCCTCGGAAGATGAGCTACATATCAGCTTTCAGACCTGTGGTGAAAGACACGGAAAGCATTGCCAAGTTGTACGGGAACAGAGGGTCGTACGCTGGGGGTCGATCTGGCTACCTGTCACCCGATTTCTTAAGCGAAAGTTCAAGTTATAGATCAGCCTCTCCGGATGTGGACAGCGTGGACGACCCGGATGTGGACGTAGAGTCAAACAAAGTGCAGGACTCTTTCCCCCTGTCAGGTGATGGCCATCGGAGCCCGCTTGGCTCTGTAACTCAAGAAATGGCCGGAAGGGGCGTGGAATCGGAAGATGCCAGGGCCAAGTCGAGCGAGGCACGCTCTACAGATGCTGACAGAAACAGCAAACAGCTGCCAATAGAAACCAACAGAAATACAGCGGCATATGAGGTGCGAGCGCACGCACGCGCACACAATCACACACACACACACACAAGGCACTTCCTGACCTGTATACAATGGTTCAACCTGTTTTATGAACCATTTGAAGTGAGGGGATTTATGCAGTCACTTATGCAGTCACTTAAGTAGTTAACGGAAATATTTTTTTCTCCACATTAGATCTTCTCTTTTCTTGCCAGGCGTATATCATAATATCGTATATCAGGCCTTGCCAGGCGTATATCATAATATCTATATCTTACTTACACTTTCAAAACCAACTGTAACAGAAGTGGTTGACGTTTTCAAAACTGTTACCAACTTATAAAGGCTGTCATGTTCATTTGCAATTAAAGCGCCCTCTGCTTAGAGGGCTATTCGCAATGATTATAAATACAACTTGAGTTTATTTTATTGGGTCATGGAGGCGCATATGTGGATTGGGAATAATTTCCAACAGAGGTCCGACACTGTAGCCTAGTATTTGATTTCACATGAGAGAGAGAAGGGATTGGAATTCAGGAAAAGCCTATTCTAAGCTCATGGATAATTATGGGAAATGGCTAAATGTTGTACTGTGGTTTATGTTACAGGTATATACGAATGAAAGAGACAACCATGTGCAACGAATGAGCACCCCATGTACATTTGCATCATCAATTAATTACCAACGCGATCCCCGAGATTCGAATGGTAAGGTCGTCGTCGTTTCCAAAATAATTTAAGATCTGTTGAGGACATTAAAAAGGACACTCCTCACAGCTCATGGCATTTTGTTTTTATGTGCCATACAGATACCCGCGAAGAGGAGCCGTCTTCTACAGTGGATGAAATCGAACCTAAAACTTTCCACCAAGACCATGGCGCTCTGTCAGATGGAAACCAAAGAGAACCTGATGGCGGTGGGTCAGCCATTTAGCTCATCCATTCATTCATCAGTTAATCCATTCATCAAGAAATTGACCAAATATAGCCTACAGAAGAGATGTGTTGGAATGAAAATGAATCTTTCCACTTCTCCGCTCAGGTGAGGAAGCATCCCGTTGCGATGATGGTACTGCCCCGCTGATTGGCAGAAGAGATATAGAAAGCATGGCCAAAGGTAAGTGCTTAGTGACTTTGACTTTGTTAAATTTCTGTAGTTACATTTGCATTGGAAGCTTCTTTTCAGGGATCTTAATCCAACTCTAAATAAATTAACTTCATTAAAATCGTATTGGCCCATTGCCCTTAGCATAGGTGAACCCAGGTCACACATCTCGTTTCCCAGTTTGTCCTCTGTTACATTTAAAACAGGGCAATCCCTGGAGATAATACGCACGGCGAGCTTCTTGAATTCACTCCACTATTCAGCTAAGTAGTTGTAAATATGGCCGCAGGCAGGATTATCCGATTTAGGCTGCTAAGGAATGGATAGGCACAAGGTCCAAATGCCACCGATTAAATCTTCAATTACTGGATTTACAAAATGGACCTGCTTACAAGAAGTCTTTAACTTAGCCATCAGGCGCACCAACCTGGCGCGGACATTAACATGTACTTACAGAGCAGTATGGGCAGATGTATTTTGAAAAAGAACGTGCCCTAAATAAAATAATGAAGCAAAGTGTCATTTGTTTATTAAATTAATTTATTTAGACGGCCATAATACAATCACGTTATGTGGTTATCCCCTTTTTATTACAATAATGGAACGTCAAATTATGGATAAATGAACGCGCATTGAAGCATGAGGAAAGTATTCTCTACAGTTTTGGCGACTTGAAATTTAAGGTTACAAATATTTTGGATAATGAAGGTGTAAAAGAATTTCAAAGATTTTAAAGCAAAATTTCCCAATTATATTTCCACAGAGGAACTGCAGAAACAGCTAGTTGAACAGGTGGAACTTCGGAAAAAACTGGAGCGAGAATTCCAGACATTGAAAGGTGTGATCTACTTCTAACTTCACGCATATAACGGCCTGGCCTATAACACAAGAGTCCTCCATCAATATAACTAGAGTCTAGGTTAATTTACAGATTTTTATATCACAACGTGTATGCTATTGTAAATACGATTTTCAAAATGCATGTCAGCACAGTAATTTCTATTACTGGAACTTTGTAGTAGTTCACGTTCAATGCATACTGAATAAAAGAAGAATCTGGGAAGTACTTGGAAATATGTCTATCAAAACAATGAGGCAAAAATATCATTTGAAATGCTCCATCATTTGAAATGTGAAGTTGGCAACGAGTTTAAGGGCATTGTTTACTTTAATGTTTCCTTTCATATGGTAAAAATAATCAACATAATCATTTGTTTGGATAAAAGGTATTCATAAAAACGTGTTGTGATAATGGTGTTATTTGCTCCTCAGATAATTTCCAAGACCAGATGAAGAGAGAGCTGTCCTACAGGGAGGAGATGGTTCAGCAGTTGCAGATAGTTCGAGGTGAGCGACACAATTGGCCTGCCACTCTGTCTGATTGAAAATTGACAGAGCCCCCAAATGGCATGGAATTTCTGTGGGCATTTTAGCAACATAGCTTCCTCTTTCTTCAGAAAAAATGTCTAGGCCTATTACCATCTTGCAAGATGTCCATTTAACTATCTAATATTTAAAAGGAGTTCTGTGAAAAGGCAACTTATCATTGCGCATTTGATATTGTAGTAAGAATCAGTAGGAGTCTATGAACGTTTACTGGTGTGGAAAAAACAAATTTATGGACTGACATTTTCATCTTAATTAACAAACTTCACAAACCAAGGAAGAGACTCATAAATAGAAATAAAATAAAATAAAGTTTTGCATTCTTAACAAATTGGGCCAACTTTTTGGGGGTGTTGTCCATGTACATGTCTAAAAAGAGAGGGTCAAAAGGTATCACAGTGTAAAGGCCATGCAATTAAGAAAAAAATGTGTTTAAATATTTACATTATATTATATTATCCTGTTTTCTCCTGCTTAGATACTCTATGCAGCGAGTTGGACCATGAGAGAAAGGCTCGTTATGCTATTCAGCAGAAATTAAAAGGTAATGGATAACTCTGCTGGTGGAGATCAGTAATACAGTGTTATCATGGCCATAGATAGGTGAGGCCACTCCACTGCAGTTTGGTCCTGTCCCAACTAAGATCATTAGAACAGATCCCTTTTCATTTCTCGCCAGGGTATGTTAATTGCAATACCCGTGCCCAATTTACATGATGGAACTGCCTGTTCTTATTTGAATTTGATGTTCCTTGGCTAGACAAAAATTTGAAAAGGCATTCCCAACCCTTGATTTTTTGTGTGCATCATGACTGCTGTAGTATGGCCTACTTCAGCCATCTTCAGTCTAGTAGATTCCCCAGCTCTTTCCTAGGCACACGTGACCTGACTCAGCTAAACGAGCATTATTCTCATTAGTAATCAAGAGCCCAAACTTTCTTCCTAGAAGCTCACGACGCGTTGCACCATTTCTCCTGTAAGATGCTGACCCCCCGGCACTGTACTGGAACCTGCACCTTCAAGCCCCCCCTGCTGCCCCCTTGACTGGCAGAGCCCCCACCCGCCTCAGGAACCAAACCCCCAGTTGGTGGACCGAGTGGGAGAGGAACCTACCTGTCTGGAAACCTCCTCTGATCTTCAGCCGAAACCACACCTAACCCACGCTGAGCCACACTGAACCGCACTGTACCCCAGAGATATCTGTACAGACAGATGAGTGTCCATTAGTTGCAGGCCTATGTTAAAGCCCAACTCAGTTCATTTTGAGACAAAAACCAAGGCTTGTTCTCTGAGAAAAAATGTAAGTATTGTATAATCTAAAGATGAAGATAACCACAGTGAATTCATTGAGAAACCAAGACCATCACCTCTAGAAATTTGTTTATATCATGTGGCTATGTGCAATGCATATAAAAATATACATAAACATATATCTATATTTATGTATCCTGTGATACTTTTTGTTGATTGAATGTTAGATGGATCTAAATAGGTGGTTTAGTTATTTATGTCTTTGTACATTTTTATTTAATCTTTATTTGATCAATTTTCCCCATCTCTGTTTGTAGTCATTTGCAACTTTGTATATTATTAATGTAAAGCACTTTAAAACAGGCAACCCAACGGATTTAAATGTGTATTAAAATATGCTCTTTGGAAATAACTGGAAACTACTGTTTTCATTGGTAAAATCACTTAAATGAAACATAGTTGTAATTAAAGGATGACCAAGAATGGCCACATCAAGCAATGTTCTGAGAGGCATTAGATGTTTATTTGTGGATTATGATAAGGCTTTAATAAAGGTTGATTTTGTTGTAGAACACAAGGAGGAATAAAACAGAGATTTGATTCAGGATCACTATATGCCTAAGTTCTTTCCAATATCTACAATTAGCGTTTCAAACTTATGAATAGTACTGGCCACAATCCTGTTCTGAGGGGCCAGAGTGAGAGACAAGGAACACATTTTCAGCACATTTTTCAATTTAGAAAAATGAGCCCAGACACACAGAACAGTTATACAATGACTAGTTATATATTTATCTTTATGACAAAAACAAGGACTTAATGTCTATATGCATTGGTGTTTGTGTTGGAGTGATTTGTTTCTTACTGAAATCATTAATTGATATTAAGGATCTATTGGCTACATAAGAAAACACCAAATAAAATATAAAAATATAACACCAAAATACTGAATCTGTTCAGTGACTGCCTCTGCAGGCAAGATCAGTCATTTGCTATATATAAGGCTAAGCACAAATAATACAAGACTGACATCTACTGGACCCTAAAAATGCATACCATACAAATAAATAAATAAATAACTATTCCTCAGTCGCATCTACACTTTCCACTAGTTGGGTTCATTAAAGTTTACAGGATTTAACAATAAATCCACTATTAATATGAAACACATGGAAATGTGCCGTATCACAAGTATGCTGCTACCATTTGGATGGCAGAGAGAGCTATGTCAAGGGAGAGAGTGCCACCCTGTGATGATGCTGTGAATAGTATTTTACCGCCACCTTCTGGTGAACTTGGGGTACCACATAGGAATGGTGACCATAAATGCAGCTGCGAAAACTCGAAGATAGTCTAGATGATCTGAACGACCTATGCAAAATACAGTAGCTTAAACAAAACAACCCATTAACCAGTGCAATATTTAAACAGGCTATTAGTTTACCATTTTAAATTGTAGCCTATTAGTAGCAGTTGTTTCATCAATTTAAAATCCAATTTAGGATAATTTGATGAATAGTTTAATTTTGAGATAAGTATTAAATTGTGTTTTAGATATTCAAAAATCAGCTAGAGACAAATGATTATTAATGGGCAATGTCAAGTTTGCGTTTGAATGAAACACGTGGCTCAGAATTGAAACCAAATAATGAAGAGAGATTGGTGGTTGAAATATTTCAAATGAAAAATTGACTTGCCTCAGACTGCACAAATCAAGAAACCCAAACCTCAACCAATGACCCACAAAACACAATCATCAAAAAATTATTAGTCGATTGATCAATTATTTTTAATCTCCCATTAATTGTTTGTATATCAGAAAATACAAAGTTTCACAAAGCCAAATAATGTCTTCAAATAATGTTTTGTGCACATACCAAAGGCTATTTAGTTTACAGAGGAGTAAGTAAAACTTACAGTTCTCACGTTTATGAAGCCAGGCTATTTAGGCTGTTTTTCTTCACAAACCAATCTGTCAATTACCAAAACAGTTCTCAAATTAATTTTATAGCCTTGTTGAAAACTAAAATATCGCCTATCATTGCAGCCGTGGTGTTGACATCAACTTCATAACAAAATAAATGTGTGTAGAGCAGCCTACACCAAAAGAAAAGGTGTCCCTCACCACCAATATATAGTTTTATATATTTATACATTGCCAAGTATAGGCTATAGGTTTTTATTTGTATGAACTGCATAGGCCTACTGTGACCTCAACCAGGTCCACTGAGTGAGCCAAGTTCTGAGGATAAGGTGCTCTCAAATGTCATATCATGTATTGTTCCATAGCTGATTCTAAACTATCAACCAAACAAACCTGTGTTATGGCACACACTGTTCAATTTTGTAAATATCTAGAAAGCAGATTTTAACAATATTGTATAGCTTTCTAATGTACAATATGCTTTTATTTCCAGTTTTGGTTTAGCCATGGCAAAAGCACCGGTAGACAATTTATAACCCTCTAACTTACAAAAATGTGGAAAACTCCAATGTTCCAGTATCTGTAAACCAGCTCATTAGAGCACAACTCTTCAGCCAATAATTGTGGTTACTAAAAATTGCTTGGGACATTGTTGCTCTATGCACCACAAGATTACACCACAGCAATTTAGGAATCTTATATAAGCAGTGCAGTACAGCAGTGCTCTCAAACTTTTTCTTGACATTCTGAACTTCACAGGGTGGGGAAGCCGCACCCAGAGCTGTAGTCACAAAACTTTCAAACACTTTCAAGCACCCACCTGTTCCCCATCACCTCGAAAGAATGCTAATGACATTAAAAAGTAGTTTTGCACACTAAATCTGCATGACCTTTTCTTCCTATTTGACCTGATAGTTTTAAATTTGTATAGGCCTATTTATGACTGCTGAACTGTATGTTCTCTATTGTAAATAGATAAAGGCATTTCTAAAGATTACTTTTTTATGCATGGGTGTACCTTCTATGGCAGATGAAAATCCATATCCACAGTAGGACTATGCTGTGGAAATACAGCAAGGCGCTATGATATATGCATATAAATTCAAGTAGGCGATATAACAAGACTATTGCTCAACAATACTATTTAAGTGACAGCTAAAGGCATAACATTGACAGACACAATGTCCAATGCAATTTAAATAGATATAATTATCAAGAAATATCTCAGCCAATGTTGTAGCAGACCTCCAGGCAACATGCTGCGGACCTGGGGGTCCCCGGACCTCATTTTGAGAACCAATGGCCTACAAATCTTTCCAACATCTCTCTCCCTTCGTGTTATTGTTAGTATTATCTGTAATCTCTTTCTGCTTGGCTGACATTCAAACACATCCGATCAAGTAAAAAAACAGACTAGCCTTTGAGACAGAGACTTTTGCAAATGTTAGCTAGGCAGCTAGCTCTGTAAGAAAAAGACCTAATGGGCAGCCTAATAAGCAACTTGACCAAACATCTGATGCAATTGCGAAAACTCAGAAGAACTGGCAAAGAAAGTTGCGCAAGTATGGGGCAGCATAGGCAATATATTGTATGGCCTTACTCTCACGCATAAAAATGGATATGAGTGCCCCAGTGTAATGTAATGTAATGCATATGTTCTCTGCTTCATAATCCTCTCAAACGAGTCCTTGAAACTGTACAAATTCCAATGCCAATGGAGGCCGAAAAAGTCAGTAGACTATTTTAAACTAAAGGAAGAACATTTGACCAGACAGTCGGAAACATTCATGCACCAAGCCACAATACCTTAGAGAGCACTGAGGGCCTCGTTTTTAGCCTCTTATCACATCACTTGGGCTAAGTAGCCTATTGTCGCTGTCCATAGAAGGAGCCTTAGCTGGAATCTACTGGTATATAAACTTTGGGAACCTCTGACCTAGACTGTGGATTGCTTATAGGAGCAGTCTGCTACACTTTGTCTACTTAACCTCTACAAATGGACTTTTTACTGATAGCCTGGAAATCCAGACCCACATCTCAAGATCTAAATCTGGCCACAACTGACAGACCTTCCCAATCCATGGGGCAGCACCAATGGATGCCTATCAGAATTCCTCTGCACTCAATGGGCTCATAAACATAAAGTCCCAGAAGGAATGGTTACTCTTTTCCGGTGAACGTCTATTTTTGTGAAGTACGCTAGGATATATTGATATTAGGCAAAAGCATTACTTGTTAGTACTAGTTATCCTAGTTATTCCAGATTATCCAGATTAAGCCTAACTAATAAGATCTCCATGCTCCTCGTGAGTTTAGGGTTCATTTCGTAGTTAGCTCATAGCTGTTGGCCTCATTACACTAGTTTATAAATGTAAAAGTTAATTACCCGGAAACTTGACCATCCTAAATAAAAGGCCCTCTGGGGCTTTAGGTCTGCCTTGCACAGTGCCTTTAGATGGATTATGATTGCAGACTGCATGTTGATCTTGTCTTTGCACTGTGATGGATGTGTAAATTGATTTGGAATGGCTATTTTGTGAATATTAACATACAAAAAATCTGTTGAAAAAGAAAAACAAAGGTCTCGAGGATCGCTCTTAAATTAGAGTCCTTTTCATCCCACTGTGGGCCGAGACCAAAGACTGAGAGTATTTTTACTTCCAAAGCCGAAACAAGACAGAGAAACCAGAAAATGGTCTTGAGACTCACCTCAAAATAGGTCTACATTATGTTTAACAATGGAACTTGATTCATAAAGCCTACTGAGAAAAAAATACTTTAGTTCTTGCTCCCAGTCTTTATATAAACTGTTCAATGCATAAAACAATTTTCTCTCACTTTTTGTACACACATCTGTTCTGTGCTAATATGATTAGGTTTTTGCTGAGGTGTGCCTTGGAATGTCACAATAAAAGACCAATCTATCAGCCTATGGCTACATCATACTTTCCATGCATTGCACGCACACACATTGCATAGGCCTTGTGAAATGTGAAAGTCATTCACTCATTCACATTCATGTGTTGAATGAGTTCATAATTAGCATACATACCCATCCCCTGTTCGCAGCAGCCTGCTATAAGTAGGCCCAAAAGCATTTTGTTTGTTTAAATTAAGGCGCTTCTTTTAAATATGTGCGTGAGCACGTTAACAGGACTTCGCGTGCTGGGGGATGATCACGCCTGCGCTCAGAGTAACAAGATGGCGGAGAGTGCGGAACTGAAGGTAAAGCGCAGCCCGAAAATTACTATTGATACAATCACTTAATGTCATTCTGTGGTCAATTTGGTGATATCTTCTATACTCAACGTGTTCTTTAAAAGAATGGATACTTTGATACGGAGTCAGCACAGTATTTTCAACAGATACACGCACAGCATGGGAGGTCATTGTTATTGTTGTGATGTTGAGTCGGCTGTCGCTTGCCAGCTAGCCTTATGCTAGTCGAAGAAGCTAGTTGTCTAGCTAGGTAGCTAACAAACCCTGGTGCCAGGGACTGTGGCAGGTATTTGTCTGCAACCCCTCAACTGAGTGTTTTTGAATAGTGTCAAATTTCCTGGAAATTTTCTCGCTACAGTGATGAATAAATATGCAATTGATTGCCATAGATTCTTTGCTTGTCATAATAAAGGGAGGTGTGTTGGGCGTTGGAAAGGCTGTGTTTCAGACATTTGTTAACGTTACCTATCAAGACAGCTAGCCTTGCATAAAGCTTGTGGGTGGTGCGTAGGCTAGCCAGTTGGGTAGCTAATATTGGTCTTCAGGTAACGTTAAGTGGAAACTATATCTGACAACCTATGCGTGCATTCGACCAAGTTACACATTACAGAACCTACGTTACAGATTGACTGAGCAAGACAGATCCTTGTTGCGCAAGGTGTTTGATAGTGTTGTTGGCTAATGTTAGTTCTGTTACTATCACGAGGAACTGGTGCTGAGTCTGTCCGTTAGTTGTAGTTGGAGACTATCCACTTAACGTCATGCTGCTTCCCACGTTAGGCGAAAATGTTACTTAATGATGTACATCAATCTGTTGAGTGGTTTCTTGGCGAGAGCTGAGCATGCTGTTATGTTGACAAGGAGATTGTGTATGCAGTGTATGTAGTAAGTATTTGTTTCCTGATTTTCGTGTAAATATTGTACATTTTATGCTTTTGTAATATTCAGAACTAGTCTCTAAACTAAAAGAACAGAAGTAGAAAACAACGTTGTATTGATGTGCTGCTTTCTTATTTGCTTGCTTTTCTTTCTGATATTAAATCTAACCAGATGATGTGAGGTTAAGGTTATGCTTCTTTATAACTTGTCCACCTAATGCAGAGTGATTCTGTCAAACTCAGTAAGGACCGACACGTACTGTACTGTATTTAAACAGGCTACCATGTCAGTAACATGCACTAAATATAGGGTATTTCAGTTGTTGAAGTTCCTCTTCGTGGTGGGAATATGAACGTAGTTGTTCAGACACAGTTGTTCGCACAGCAACGACCATCATCACTATTTGTCTGACAGTCCTGGTTAACCACAGAGATGTGCTTACTGTCATAAGAGTCAACCATGGGACTTTCTGTCCTGTTGACGGAATAGATAGATAGATGTACTTTATTGATCCCAAGCTGGGAAACTCACTTGTGTGAATGGTGTGCCACCCTGTACCAAGAGGGCATTGTTTTGCCATCCTCAGCTCTGCTTTGTTGTAATGTTAGTCTTCATTGGTCTAAGTAAGCCACATGTGATGGTAAGATTATATCTGCATGGTCGATGGAATAGCTTAGATTTTATATGACAGGGTTCTCTTCTCACACATTCAAGATTAAACAAAAACTTTGTTGTCGATCAAAGTAAAACCTATATATCATGTATTGAAGGATGTAGCCAAAACGATAAATAGGCTAATACATACATAATAGGCAACAAGTTTGTCCACTTAGTGGCATTAAGCCTAAATGTCAATAGACAATTGGTTATACATTTTGCAATACACACATGCAGCTACTCTGCCCTCTCCTTGTTTGTTTTGGTAGTCTCTATGTTTTAGCTAAGCTTAAGTTGTTGTTGTTTGATATTGCCCAAAAGTCTTTGTTGAAATAAGTGAAAATGAAGTGTCAGTGTAAAGTAGGCCTGACTGTCTCAGAGTCTTTATGTCATGGTTGCTTTGCAAATCTGGGATTGACTAAGCCATGTTTAATATCTTACTTCATGCTGCTGCTATTGGCAAATGATTATTGCTCTTTAATCTAGCAGTGTTTTGATGGTTTAAGACTGAGTCATAACCACATAGTGGTAGTTATGTGAAACCTGCCTATGACTCATCTCTATGGAACAGTGCTGATCATATCTGGATGTATTTTTTAACCGTGACGTAGGCCTAGTACTAACATTTGGGGGGGGGGGGTGGACTACTGAATTCCTCCAGGTCTATTGACATTGAGACAGGCTCAGTTGAAGTAAGTCTACTCTGTGTACCAACTGTATTTTATCTAGGCTACTGATCATGTATTGTCTTGTTGTGCCTACGCCAGTTTCCCCCAATGCATTTTTACATGGTGACCAACTGGGCTCAGGCTGCTTGTAATCTATCAGCCCGTGCTTTTTGTTTTGTGGGCTCTGTTAAGGACACTTTGTCCTCACAGAGAGAGAATGTAACGTTGAGCTACGCGCCTTCTATTAGCACATCAGCTGGGTTGTTGATTGTCTTTCCAAGGGGAAGTTTGTTGTCTTCACACACCAGATTAGACTCCCTAGGAGATCAGTACTTCCTCACAGCACCATCTCACTGTTGGTCATATGGATGTGTACACACACACATACACACACACACACGCAAACAAGAAAGTGAGATTGCTTGAGTAACTAGTCATCTGAAAGTATATTCTGTGTGATGCATATGATGTGAGTCAGGTAGTTTTGGCCTGCTGGCTAACACTGGCACATCTTCAATAATGTTGATGTGCACTGTCCTCATAAATAAAGAAATAAATTAAATAAAATGAAAGCTACAGCAAGAACATGCATTGCTCCTAGACACAGCCTTATGTCTAATGTTTTGCTGCACATTCAGTTAGTAGGTTGATATGGCTCTCTGCAGTCCTGTGTGTGTACTTGGAGAGAATCTGTAGTAGATCACACTGAGACTAGCCGTTAGCTAGGCTAACCCTGGACACCGTTGATGGCAGACCCAGGAAGAATCCAAACCTGTGTTTAGGTCTGAATTTGGTGCCGGATCTCTCGTGTCTGTTAAAAAACATCCATGACGTCACATCACTGCAGCATCAGGTGGAAACAAGTCCTCTTCCTTTTGCATGTGTTTCTTATTTATTCTGCAGACAAAACATTTCTGCTCTGGGACAGTTGTTGTAAGTCGCTACAGATTGATCCAATATGACAAAGTGTTCAGCTTTACTTTGAAGTAATTAAGCTACTGAGTGAGTTGATAGATGTAGTGTACACTTTTGACTCTCATGTGGTTACAAGAATGACTAGACGGCTTGCTTCCTGTAGAGTGTGTGTGTGTGTGTGTACATGAGTCTTTCAGTTTGTATTAAAAGCAAATTTAATACAATGTAAAGATCACCAGCTTATGATAAAGCATCCCTGTTGTTCAGACACATGTACTGACTTCAGGTATCTTAGAGACCAGGAATCATAGATTACCTTGAACATGTGAATGTTGCCTTTTGTTCTGTATCTCAGACTAAGTGTCTTCACTATAGAAAGGGAGCCCTTGAAGAACACTTAGAACTGCAGGATGTTCCATTTAGCAAACTGTTCAGTTTACATCTGCTAGCTGTACATCATCTTTATTTTGAGAATTAATCAAACTGCCACTTCATCCTCTTTACACACTGCTATACTGCTATTGGTTACAGCTGACACGTTAGCTAGCTTGTTTTGCGTCTTCAAGAATTGTCCCACCTCATGTATGTACTTAGAATTGATTCAGCATCCTCAGGCATAAAGAAAAGCAGTTTGAATTTGCATACTGGGCCACTATAACTGATTTCCTGTATATGCAAAACAGAAATCTTTGGCAATGACATTGTGATGTGCTATTTAGAACGTGCATTATTTTCAGATAATTGCACCTACAAAAAAGTTCCACTTTTTTGGCTGTATTACACTTGCATATCAATTCACCCAACTCGATGTTCAAATGATCCAACATAGGATTACTATTTAGTGGCCTGGCCAACGCTCGCAGCACAGCAACATTTTAACTTATGAACTTAACTTTTAACTGATGGATTTTAAGTCTGTTACACTGTGTTTGGGAGAATGGGAAATGGTGACTTTACAAAAGCCAAGACCAGATGGAATCTTTGGATGGAATCTCTTAACGACCTGCTTTTGATCATAGCAACCATCCATTTAGAACTAGTAATGGCAGTTTATTCCAGTAAGTTTTGAAGTTTTGAAATGAGTCCATGTGTGGCGGAAGTAGTTCTGCCAACGAGCCTGTGTCAGCTATCAAAATGTGTAAATTGTTAGCAGAACTACATAGCGCAGACATGGCAATAGTGGTGTAAGCGGGCTAATGAACTCCACAGTGTGTGTATATCTGTGAATATTGCACTTATTGCTCCACCCCAGGGCCTTATCACCACCTCAAACATGTAATATTCACCGATATACGCACGGCATGTTGCTCATTATCCCTTACATATATGACTTGTAAAACTTATGGGCATGTTAACAAGGTTGGAAATTGTGTTTTTCGAGAGAAAGAGAGTGAGTGTGTACCTGTGTGTGTGCACGCGAGAGAGAGAGAGAAAGAGAGTGAGTGTGTACCTGTGTGTGTGCACGTGAGAGAGAGAGAGAAAGAGAGTGAGTGTGTACCTGTGTGTGTGTACCTGTGTGTGTGCACGCAAGAGAGAGAAAAAGAGAGTGAGTGTGTACCTGTGTGTGTGCACGCGAGAGAGAGAGAGAGAGAAAGAGAGTGAGTGTGTACCTGTGTGTGTGCACACGAGAGAGAGAGAAAGAGAGTGAGTGTGTACCTGTGTGTGTGCACGCGAGAGAGAGAGAGAGAAAGAGAGTGAGTGTGTACCTGTGTGTGTGCACGCGAGAGAGAGAGAGAGAGAGAGTGAGTGAGAATGTTAGTGACTGACTGCGTGTGTACCTGTGTGTGTGCACGCGAGAGAGAGAGAGAGAGAGTGAGTGAGAATGTTAGTGACTGACTGCGTGTGTACCTGTGTGTGTGCACGCGAGAGAGAGAGAGAGAGAGAGTGAGTGAGAATGTTAGTGACTGACTGCGTGTGTACCTGTGTGTGTGCACGCGAGAGAGAGAGAGAGAGAGAGTGAGTGAGAATGTTAGTGACTGACTGCGTGTGTACCTGTGTGTGTGCACGCGAGAGAGAGAGAGAGAGTGAGTGAGAATGTTAGTGACTGACTGCGTGTGTACCTGTGTGTGTGCTCGCGAGAGAGAGAGAGAGAGAGAGTGAGTGAGAATGTTAGTGACTGACTGCGTGTGTACCTGTGTGTGTGCACGCGAGAGAGAGAGAGAGAGAGAGTGAGAATGTGTGCTGACTGTGTGTACCTGTGTGTGTGCACGCGAGAGAGAGAGAGAAAGAGAGTGAGTGTGTACCTGTGTGTGTGCACGCGAGAGAGAGAGAGAGAGTGAGTGAGAATGTTAGTGACTGACTGCGTGTGTACCTGTGTGTGTATGGGTGTGCAGTGCAGTATGTGTGTATGTTTCTCGTCTACCATCTGCCTGCTTGAGCCACCATCATGGGAGGTCTCACTCTGTGCCGCATAGGCCTAGAGTCTGTAATCACCTTTTACTATAAACCTCTGGCTGGAGAGGCTCTCTTCTGAGCAGTCAAGCCTATTTACCCCAAGACTGTGTGTTATAAACACGGCACTGAACAGCTGAAGAAAAATGGAATAAAATGAAAGCAATAAAACCACTCCAGTTGAATAATAGTCAACACGCTATTCTCACGCACAGTCCAGCTAGCAGTGTCTCTGTGTGCACAGCAAATCATTTATTTGGGAAGTGAGAGTAGGCAAGCTGACAATTCCTCTCTCCCCTTTTCGGCCCTTGTTTTGTTTTTTTCCCTCCAACACACACTATACACATGTACACAGACACACTCACACACACTATACACATGTACACAGACACACTCACACATACTATACACATGTACACAGACACACTCACACATACTATACACATGTACACAGACACACTCACACATACTATACACATGTACACAGACACACTCACACATACTATACACATGTACACAGACACTCACACACACACTATACACATGTACACAGACACACTCACACATACTATACACATGTACACAGACACACTCACACATACTATACACATGTACACAGACACACTCACACATACTATACACATGTACACAGACACTCACACACACACTATACACATGTACACAGACACTCACACACACACTATACACATGTACACAGACACTCACACACACACTATACACATGTACATAGACACACACACAAGTAGCTCAACACCTCAACGCTCCATTCTCTGTAAATTTGCACTGTGCCAACTCGGTGGCATTGGCATTGGCATTCCAGGCAGCGTTATGAACGAGTGGTCCTGTGCCATGCGGATAGTTTGTGAGCCCCCTCTCTTGGTCAGACCCAGACTTGGGGAGGCTCCATGAGAGCAGAGAGGAGAGGAGAGAAGGGTGGCCCTCTGCCACCAGAGCCCAAACAAGAAGCGCCTCCCCTGGCTGCCACCCCCACACAAAGTGCCCTCCAGTCTGAAGACTGGAGAGGAAAAGAGAGTGGAGAGAGGGATGGAGGGTTTTGAGAGCGGATGAGTGGAGATGGAATGTGAGGAGGTAATGGTACAGAATGAAAGAGTGTGTGGAGGAGTGCTCAGGTGGTGGGTGGGGATGTTAAGGAGGAGAGTCATTTAAAGAGAAAACTGAATAATAATAATAATAATAATAATCATGTCTTTATTATAAGAGACAGCAGAGAGCAGAACCAAAAGCAAAAAAAGTCTAGGTCAAGATAAATGTTGATGAATGTTACTACAGGTTACTATCTACTGTAAATTGGTAGCAGGAGAAGTTGGAAAGATTTTAAGTGGGTTGGGGTGGGGGGTTGTCGGGGTGGTGTAATTAGTGTTTCGCATGGAGCGTGTCGGGGAGAGAGGAGACGTCCATCTTATTACACACCTCGTTAAGCTCGGCATTTAAACTCACTGCACACAAACAATACTGGCATGTCATTGTAGACCGCTGTGTCTGATTGACACACACAAACATGTGCACGCACATACGTCCTGAGGACTGTTGGCTGTTTTGCTTTCATTTCTAAAATGTCTTGAGAGAAGATCGTGTCAATAGTTGTTGCAGACTTTTGCCTACTTGTCTCTCCATCTTTCTACTTTTTTGTTTCTTATAATCCTTTTATTTCTCTCTCTCTCTCTCTGGTCCCCCATTTCTCTCACTTGATCTGTCTTTCTCAATTTCAATTCAAAAGTGTCACTGGCGTAACAGGCACTTGTACTGCCAAAACCATCATTAGATAGGCTACAGGGAAGGAAACTTGATCTTATATGCCAAACATAGGCTACATCCATAGAAATATCATTTCAACTTCAGCTTCTTTTACAACTCCTCTGACCTGGTGCAGGTAATCTGAGGTAAACCAGGGCAAGGAATTCTGGGAAATGTCCCCTGAGTGAACCGTTTCCATGTACTGTGTGTCCTTCTGTGTTTTGCTATTGCTGTCTCCTCAGGTCAAATTAAGGGCGCAAGAGACGAGAGGGAATGGTGTTCTGAATACCTGAGTGAAGTGTGTGTGTGTGTGTGTGTGAGAGAGAGAGCGCGTGTATAGAGTTCAGCACTGTTGTGATGGCTGGCACACTCTCATCACAACAGAGTGTGCGGGTGCGTTTGTGTTTGTGTTTGCCAGCTTTTCAGGAGAAAGAAGGAATGAGACCAAGTAAATGAAATGAAAGCAAGAGTGATAAGAGGTTGTGGGTGTATATGTGTTTATGGCTGACCTGAGTTCGGAAGTCCTAGAGAGTTGTGTATGTGTGCAGGGCCAGCCTGAGTTTAGAAGTGGTTTTGTTTTGTGTGTGGGTGTGTGTGTGTGCACACAGGGCTGGTCTGAGCTTGGCGGTCTATCAGGGGGAGTAATTTGAGTCCCTCTCGTCTGCAGCTCTCACTTGTTTTCCCTGGAGCTGCATACTGCTTTTGTTTTTTAAAGCTCCCTGGTCTAGACCCCTGTCTCTCTCTCTCTCTGTCTCTCTCTCTCTCTCTCTCTCTCTCTCTGTCTCTGTCTCTCTCTCTGTCTCTGTGTCTGTCTCTGTGTCTGTCTCTGTCTCTGTCTCTCTCTGTCTCTCTCTCTGTCTCCGTCTCTCTCTCTGTCTCCGTCTCTCTCTCTGTCTCTGTCTCTCTCTCTCTCTGTGTCTCTCTCTCTGTGTCTCTCTCTCTGTGTCTCTCTCTCTGTGTCTCTCTCTCTGTGTCTCTCTCTGTGTCTGTCTCTGTGTCTCTGTCTCTCTCTCTCTCTGTCTCTCTCTCTGTCTCTCTCTCTCTCTGTGTCTCTCTCTGTCTCTGTCTCTCTCTCTCTCTCTCTCTCTCTCTCTCTCTCTCTCTGACTCTGTCTCTCCCCCCTCTATTTTTACTTAGTATTCATTCTTTATTCCTTTCTCTCTCTTCTAATACAGCACTGTCAGGCTGTATCTCTCTCTCGCTCTCTCTCTCATACTGACTCTTTTCGCTCTCTCTCTTGCTCAATCATGCAGTAGCCTAGCTCACCTTCTTGATCTTCTTTTGCTCACTTGTACTGTCAGTCTCTCTCACTTTCGGTCTCTCTTATTCTCTCTCCCCCTTTCTCTGTATGCCTCAGTTTCACATTTTCAGCTTCTCTCTCTCTCTCTCTCTCTCTCCCCTGTCGTTTATTCATGTTCTTTCCTCCTCACTGTTTATCTGTCCCTGATACTGATACTCATACTGATATGTTGGCTATCGATTCTGGCCTCTCTCTTGATTTAATCACACTTTCTTCATTCCTTTCACTCTCATTACTTTCTGTCACTTGTCTTTGTTTTGTGCACTGCCTCTATGTATTTTTTATCTAGTCTTTATTATCTCTACTTCACTGGTCTAATCTCCTCAGCTTGCTCCAGCCATCTTACTCTGTGCCCCCTCCCTCTCTCTCTTCCTCTTCCTCCTCCTCTTTCCTTGTCTTTTTACCCTTTCGTTTTCTGCCCATCCCCTTATTGACTTGATGGTTTCAAGTAACCACCAAAGGTGAGGTGAGTCACAGGTCAGTAACAGTACCATACTGCGCCACCCTTGTTCTCTCCACCCTTCCCTCTGGCCCCTCGGGCTGTTAGTGTATGCCACCCACACCACCCAGCCACAGTCACTATATAACACAACCATTCTGCCCCATCAAACTGCATGGCACCACTGGTGAGGGGTGAGGTGCAGTATAGGCTAAACTGGTGAGGGGTGAGGTGGAGTGTAAACATAAAGTCTGGGAGCTCAGTCTCAGGTCTCACTTATGCCACAGCAGTCCATTAGTGCCATAATGGGTTAATACTGTAGCACAGTTTTGTCTGGTAAGCAACTGAAGAGAGAGCCACGACCACCGTGTCTGTGTTTATATGCTACATCCCTGGGCTCCTCTTTTACTCTCCCTCCTTTGCTCTTTGCCCTGTTAGGATTTTTGGGGGTTTGTTATTGCTCCTTTCAGCCATGGCTGTCTCCCCTCGCCCAGTGAGTGTACGAACGCACGCACGCACAGGTACTGAGCTGAGCGACTCAGGCAGCAGAAACGGTCTGAGAGAGAGAGAGAGAGAGATTGTTGTTTCTCTGTTGATCCCTGTGTCTGCACAGCTCAAACATCAGACTATGGATATAGGCATGTGTCCTGAGCCATGCCTTCCATCGTGACATGAGACTGTGTAGAGTTACAAGAGTCCAGAATCAATCCATAGCCCTGTTGTTTGTAGTCACTGAGTGCTGTCAGTAGGAATTAGACGAAGAGTTTTTGGTACAATGTAGACCAAACAGTGAAATGCCAGCCAGTGCTAACTTATGAAAGCAAGGAAGCTTCGTTTCAGTGTCATTTTTTTCTGGGCCCCTTTCAGTTACCATCAGCTGCTGGTTTCCAAATTCGGTTTTGTCATTCTGGTTTGGTTTTGTCATTCTTGTACCTACCGACAGCTAGCCTAGTGCACCAAACACTTTGAAATCATTTCACTTTGTGCAAAGCGGCTAGAAGTCTAGAATCCCTCAATTGGCGTACTTTTCCTTCCTCATCGGTAGATACTTTCTTTGGACTTTAAAAATATTGGGCATGCCAGAGCTCTTTGTTCGCTGAATTCTCAGCCCAAAATTTGTTTGAAGAAACCTAAGTTAATGGAGAGATCCATGACTGTGCTGTAGTGAAATGTGATATTGAGCGGAAGCACTAGGTGGCGCTAGCCTGACTAACAGACAGCACTCGGCGACCTCAAACAACAGGGATATGGGTTGATTGACTCTGGACTTTTCCTTCATGTGGCAGCCCTGCCCCTGTTCCCTGTTTCCATGTGTTTCCCTGTCCACGTCTCTCCCATCATCCTTTTCCCACCTTCCTTTGCACCTCTCTCTCTCTCTCTCTCTCTCTCTCTCTCTCTCTCTCTCTTTCTCCCCCTACCTATCTTGCTTGCTCTCTTTCTTTCTTTCTTTCTCTCTCTCACTCTCTCACACTCATTATGTCTGTTCTCAACAGACATAATGAATTAGTTAGCTTTGGTGGGGCATGGGCATCTCCAGTCTTGTCTTAGACCTGCTTGTTCATAATATAGTCATTCATTATAAGCAGATGCTTTTAATAGAAGGTGTTGGGGCTGAGGCACCTAAGTGCCTGTCTCGAGGCTGTGAAACATTACTTTCCACAACCTCTTGTCTGCTTCTGCTATCCTCTGGTTTGGTAGGATAGGTTTTGTCCGTAGTGCATCCAACCATAACTGTGTTGTACAGGGCTTTTCTCACCATTCCTGCCGTTGCTAGGAATACGTAGGTACAGGTACGAGAGAATTTGGTACAACATAAGGCATAAAAAAATGTTTGCTTTGGGTTTCCGACCGACCCTGTCAATTTATGTGCGAGCCAAATTTATTTTATGGGCTTGGCAGGGTTGGGTACCAAATTGTGGTACTAGAAGGCTACAGAGCTGGTGCCAACATAAATAGTAGTAACCAGATAAGGTGGGTTTCGGCACCTCATTGCGGTGCCAATTCAATCCAGTTGTTTTTAATGCGCTCCAGTTTGCCGATATTACACATCAGAAGCATCATCATCTGCAAGTTGCACCATCTCTGCTCTGATTACAACAGTGTCTACACTGTGTCTACACTTTCTATAGCTAAAACTACATTTAAAGCAGAAGCATGCAACATGTGTATCAGCGTGTCCCCACGCCAAGTCTTGTTTAAGGAAATATCGCTAGTTTAACAAAATAGTTCACTTGCCATGACAGAAGGAAGCTACAGTAGCCTAAGTAGACATGCCTACATATGAACAGTGTGTCAACATTCAGACACCGGGGGATAACATGTTTAAAAGCTCCTGGGAATAGGACTAACATGTCTAATTTAATGCTGAAGCATGATGGGGACATACTGAGGAAAGTGTCTATGTACACTTACTACTAGAACTAGCCATTTTAACATAAGATAGACTATGGCAAGCCATTCTGTGCAAATGCTTTTCAGATATCACAGTTACTGAATACATTGCGGCTGTACTGCAACAAAATGAATTTTATTTTCTTCATGTACCGATTTTAAGTACTGTTTAAGCGCCAGCAACGTTTTTAAAAGTATCGATTTAGCACTGGTATCGAATACAACCCTATCAATACACAACCCTAGAGCTTGGGGAAGAGATAATGCAAATTAAATAAATCCACCATTAAAAACTCTGAGGCACACTATAATTGTGTTTTTGCACAGCACTCTTTCATCCTGTGACGTGATAGGGATGAGTGCATTCTCTTTTTTAAGAGAAACACAAGATTCAATATTCATTGGGCGCGTTATCCTTTTACTGAGATAACCAAACCACAGTTTACCGTCAAACTGTAACAAACCACATACTGTACATACACAACAGCGAAGCGTGCAAAATACATCATCAATGACAAGGGAACTTGGCTCTGTGCGTGTGCATGTGTGCGTGCACGCCTGTTGGGACACACAAGTTGATAGAGTGCATGTAGTACAGGTAGGCTATGTTATGAAAAAATAACATAGCTTCTGTAAAGGGAAATAAAAAATCCCTATCCCTTGCTGCCACGGGGGGGGGGAAATTCCCTTCCGACCCATGACCTCAACTGACAACCAACAGGAACCAAACCTTTTTTTAAGGCCTAAACCAAATAGCGATGTTTAAATATGTTTCCACATAGCCCTATTCAGATGGTTGGATGTACTGCAGACTATTGTTTTCATCAAATGGGCTTCTTGCTGGAAAGTGGTCCCACTGAAGCAGATTGACACTGCTGTGTTTATCACCACAGCTCACACTGATCATTGTACTTCTGACTGATAGTGATCACTAATAGTTTTCAAGAAATCTGTTGGTGACTGTTGATGAATTGCTGATCAGCCAATTATTTCTAAGGATTCTATTTCCTGAAGTGATGAAATTCTTACTGTCTGTTCAATGATGAAGTTTGTTTAGGCAAGCTACTTGTTAATCTGCATTTGTTTCCAAGAAACAGGCTGAAGTCTCTATGAAGATGTAGCCATGCAGTTGGCACAGAATTTTTCAAACTGAACCATGTCAATCTGTGGTCTGTAATGGAGGTGTGTTTTTGTTTGTGTCAGTGTGTATGAGCGCAAACTGAGAAACCTCAGAGGCCTCCCTCACACACACACTCCCATGTAAAAAGTCATAAATCATTTGGTAAATACACCCTTGGGGATGCTGAAGACGGTAACCAGTCATCACTGCAACCACAACCCCCCCCCCCCCCATAGGCCTGCGGCTGTTGTCACCAGCGAGCCTGAAGGCTCTGCTGTGCTTCGCCTCAGTTTGTCTTGTCTTGTTTTGGTTGTGTCTCACCGGTGAGTTTAGCCTCCATGTGTGTGTGTGACTCAGCGTCTGCAGAAGTGCACACTGTTGGTGAAGGTTCTGCACTATAGTAGCATGTCTCTCTCTCTCTATCTTTCTTTCTTTCTTTCTTTCCTTTTTTTCTTTAGTACTTTTGTAGAATGTGCAGCCTCAGTCATAGATTAGTTATAAAGAAACAACATCAAAGGCAATAATAGAACATAAAATAAAAATGAATTAGTAGAGCTTTCTCCCTCCTTCAGCCTCGGTGTGTGTGTGTGTGTCTGTCTGTGTTTGTGGAATAAGTGAGTAAATGATTATGCGTCATCCTTCCGGAACTTTCCGCAAAGAGATTCTGTTGGAGGGCTATGAGACTGCAATGAGCCCAGGCTCTGTGTGTGTGTGTGTATGTGAGGTCTGTGTTTGTAGTGTACACTCTGTAATGTGTGCTTGCTCTTCGGATGTTTGCCTGGCCATGTTTGATGATTATTGTGTGTGTGTGTGTGTCACTTACCTAACAGGGAGGCTACACTGGATGTGTTAAGTGAAAGAAGTATCTGCCATAACAGTTAGCTTCCACTATAATTAATGGAACTGGCTTCTGTAATGCATCCAGTGTAGCCCTAGGGTTAGGTTTATCTTTCCTGATTCTCCTTAGTGGCATGGCGACATCTTGTAAAAGTGGCCTTGAAAGGATGAAGAACACTTTGCTTTATCGTTTTTTATCATTAGTTTAATACAGTTGCAATCTCTACTCTTTTCTTTGTACTCTCTCTACAACTCAAATAGCAAATGGTGATGAGCCTACGCGTCTCGGAGCTGCAAGTGCTTCTGGGATACGCGGGGCGGAACAAGCACGGCCGAAAGCACGAGCTGCTGACCAAGGCTCTGCACCTGCTGAAGGCCGGCGTGAGCCCCGCCGTGCAGCTCAAGATCAAGGAACTATACCGTAGACGCTTCCCCTCCAAGCTGGTGTCGCCCATGGACCTGGCTCTGCCCGGCGTTCACCTGGCCTCTCCCAGTGCCACGACAGCCCCCAGCCCAGCAGCAGCGCCTGGCTCCCTGCCTCCTGGCCTGGCACAGCTGGCCTTCGATGGCCACGGTGCCCCCTCGCCCCTGCTGCCCGTCTCCCTGCTGGGCACCAAGCATGAGCTGGGTGGCCTGCCCCACTTGCCCCCCGCCATGCACCCGCTACACCCGGACGTCAAGCTGCAGAGGCTTCCCTTCTACGACCTGCTGGACGAGCTCATCAAGCCCACCACCCTGGGTGAGTGTGAGACCACAGACCAAGACCCTCTCTCCAGTCTAGAATCCTCTGCCAGACTTAGTACTGAATCGTAACTACTTAAAGGGATTGTCTGGAGTGAGTTTACCCATAGCCCTATTGTTTGAGGCCACCAGGCTGTCAGTAGGAATGAGAACAAGACGATTTTGAGTAACAGACTGAACGCAGTTAGTCTAGTATTGGCTGCCATTCGGTTTAAGTGTACATTATTGCTTTAAGTGTCAAGCAGTGGTGTATAAAATACCAAAAAATGACTGTACTTTAGGACACCCACTAGGATGTTGCTCAAGTAAAAATCTAAAAGTATTTTGTATTTATTTTACTTAATTATGAGAAGTAATCTATGATTTTGTGATTTCAACTACAGGCGCTAAGACGGCAGTGCTTGGAGCATGTCATTGCACCAATACAAAACACAATTATTTATTTATTTATTTAAACCAGTGACAAACTCAAAACAACACTACGCTTTTGTGGTTGTCAGTACAGGGTTCCTACAGACAAAACCAAAGTGTCCCTAACTCTGCAAGTGTGCAGACAGATTCTTTAGAAGACCGTTTACAAAGTTGATACATTAGGCGAAGTTGTCTTGCTGTCAGCGCCATCTTAAAAGTCCATAACAGTTGATTACCTGTTTGATTAAATGTGCCGTTATGTACAGTTCAGAAGGTCCCACTCCTGACAAAAGAGGCTTCAGTAGCCATGGGCTCACAGCACTCACAGAATCCACAAGAAATCTTTGGCCATCTTGCTGTAGTCATCTTCTCTACTGCACACTCACGTGTACAGAGCTACTTCCGGCAACACCATCTCGAGCACGAGCCATCACCTTCACATTTCCAGCTCAGAATATGTTGTTGTTTGCAGCTTCCTTTTAAATTCGATTTAATACTAGCCAACATTGCCATAGACTGCTACAAATTTGTGCATTTCCATTGAAAAAAACTCATGTATTAAAAAAAAAAAACTCCACTATGGACTCTTACCTCAAGATGGCATTGACAGAAAGACAATTTCTGATAATGTTGACTTTCTAAACTTTTACAGAATATGTCTGTACACTTGTAGAGTTAGGGACACTTCAGTTTGTCCGAAGGAACCCTGTACTCACTACCACAAAATTGCGCTTTTGCCTGAGCTTTTGTATGGTTTCAGAAATAGCGTTTCATATCGACGCAATGACGTGCCCCATCCACTGCCGTTTTAACACCTTTAGTTGAAATCACAAAAAGAAGAACTTTGCCAAAACACATCTGATTGACGTGATTGTGTTACCAACTCCACATACTCCCAATTATTCCAAAATAGCCCTAAAAAGCATTTTTCCTTTAAGTACTGTAGTGAAGTCTTAGTTACTATACATCTCTGGTATCAAGTAATGAATGTTGGCACAGCATGTTAATACTACTCATAAAAGCATCAAGTGCATTTGGTCTGTTTTGTCATAAAAATATTGTTATCTGACCAACTTGTATAAGTGTTAAGAGAGCACTCATGACGACAAGTTTTCTTCTTGGCACAATGTGCTGGAAATGTACATGTTGCCTGTAATCTTGTCACTTTGAGTAAATTGTCGCTTTAAAAGATCTGGGGGAAGAGGTCTGACTGTCTGTCACTGCCAGACTTTTAAACTGAATTAAAACACACAGGTCTAAGTACAAGTTAACCAGGTATAAGATATGAGCAACAAAAGTGGTTTTAATTCCTGTAAGGCTGCAGAAATGGCTCACTGGGTTAAGTTTCTGTAGCAGCAGAAATCACGCTGAAGGTCTGTTAGGTGTTAATGTGATTTAAGCCTTAACAAGCTGGATTAGGTCAATAGCATTATTGGTCACCAGTCCAGTAGTCCATAGAGGGGTGGAGGGGGGTGAAGGTTGTGTGTAGTTTAATGCCATCGGAAAGGAGGGCTGTGTGTTTTGAGCCTGTTGGTATGAGACTGTTGGCTTGAAACACCTACACACACACACAAAAGTTTCCAATAATATGCATCTGACGTCAGCTTTCTGGCTGGCTTCTATAGAACATCCCGTCGTCCTCCTCCGCATTCTCCACCCCTCTTTTTCTCTCTTTCTCTCTCTTACCATCATTCTCCTGTCTCTGTTGTATATTTGATCGCCCACCCTCTCTTTCTCAGTGATGGAGTATATTTTGCCCTCTCTCTCTCTCTCTCTGTCTCTCTATCTCTCTATATATCTATCTATCTTTCCTCCATCTCTTGTCTCTCCCTCTTTTTTCCTGCTCGTTTCTCCGTGGAGAGGAGGAAAGCATCTGGAGTGTTAATATTCCCCTCTTTCTTTCTTTCTTTCTCTCACTCTATGTCTCTTTCTCTGTCTCTCTCTCTCTCTGCCTTTGAAGAGGAGTGAGTACATGTCTGGTGTGGCACTGTTAATTTGTCCTCTCTCTTTCTATATTTTTCTCATCCTCTTTCTCTATCCCTCATTCACTCCCACATTTTCTCTCTCATTGTCTCTCTTTTCTTCTTTTTTTGAGGCAGAGGAGTGTAGCTGCAATGGCATTGGTTAATTTCACCTCTCTTACTCCCTTCATCCTTTTCTCTCTCTCTTTTTTCTTTCTCTCTCTCTCTATCTATCTATCTATCTATCCTCCATGTCTTCTGTCACTCCCTCTCTTTTCCTGCTTATTTCTCTGTGAGGAGGAAAGCATCTGGAGTGGCTCTGTTAATGTTCCCTTCTTTCTTTCTTTCTTTCTTTCTCTCTGTCTTTCTTTCTTTCTCTCGGTCTCTTTCTTTCTTTCTCTCTCTTGCTCTCTCTATCTCTTTCTCTCTCTCTCTCTGCCTTCAAGGAGGAGTGAGTGCATGTCTGGTGTGGCACTGTTAATTCCTCTCTCTCTCTCTGTCTTTTTTTATCATCCTTTTTCTCTCTATTCCTCATCCCTCATTCACTCCTACATTTTTTTCTCTCCTTCTTGCTCTTTTTTGAGGCAGAGGAGTGTAGCTGCAATGGCATTGTTAATTTCACCTCTCTTACTCCCTTCATCCTTTTCATCTCCCTCTTTCTTTCTTTCCTTCTTTCTTTCTCTCTTTCTCTCTCTCTTTCCCTCCCTTCCTCTCCCTCTGTCTTTCCTGATGAGGGGGAGTAGTGTCTGAGAGTGGCACTATTAATTTCGATTCCCTTATTCTTTCTCTCTCTCTGGCACTATTCAATTTAATCTCTCTCTATTTTCCCCTTGCTCCTGTCTTTTTTGTCTTCTTTTTTCCTCTCCTCCCTCCTTGTGTGTGTGGGCCGTTGATTACTCTTCTCCTCTCTTCATCAGCTCTTGTGTGTGTCTGCAGCCTCCTCTCACTTAGCTTAATTCTCAGAACATTCTAGAAAAAAAGACAAAGAAATAGTTTGTATTGAATCACATCAGTCACCCCTGGTCTGTAACCAGTGCTGTGCATGTGGGTTTCCTTATGCGTTATGTCACAGCAGAGTTGTTTACCCTCCTGTTTTATTACCCTAGGTACACACACACACACACACACACACACGGACACATTTCCTCATAGCCCTCATAGTCTGTTATGTGCTGACACATGTAGTTTAGTCTGCCCTTCAGCGTAGGGTGACCTGCTGGCTCTTACATTCAGTAGACCTGTTAATTTCCTATGAGACTTTAGGTAAAGTGTGTGTGTGTTTGTGCCTGCCCAACTTTGGATCACGGAGGAACTTAAAGCTCAACAGTATGGAGCCCAGTAGAATATTTATGAGACTCAATGAGACACGCACACACATACACACGCCTTCCTGGTGCTCCCAGTGTGCTTAAACTCCTGCAGTGAGGCATCAGAGCACTCTTCACCCCAGCTGTCATCTTACAGTCCTGCCCAGTTCCCTTCAATTATACATCAAACAGCCTCTTTACTGCACTTTTTGTCTCAGAGGGTTACATGGAGGGCTAGACAGACATGGAATCATTTTATGAATTGACTGAATTGAGTTGAGCTACTGTACTTAACCACTGGATTTTACCTCCTCACCTTCCTAATGCCATATGTAGCCTAAAGTCGGCCTAAAAACCTAACAGACTTAGTGTGTCAGGTGGTTCTGAAGTCCTCTGGTGGTCCAGAAATGGCCTGGCGTTGGCCCAGCAAGGCAGCTGCTCTCTCTCTCTTTCTTTGTCTCTCTCACTCTGGAGTGGTACTGTTACATTGTTTCTGTTTCTCTTTCTCTCTCTCTTGCTCTCTCTCTTCCGTTCAATTCAAATGTGCTGTATTGGCATGATACGTTATATACTGCATTGCTAAAGCATTCAGAAATACTAGAAATACACTGTGGGCAGTCCCATGCAAACGGTCATGTCCATAACGCCCCCCAAAAATGCCATGGTATTTGTATGATGCAAATGATTTTGTGAAAAGTTTCATAAAATTAGTTCTACAACCAAGAAGAGTGAAAATGCTTAAATTTTATGTAATCACATCACATCATACCATACAATGGCATTGTGTTGGTGTTATGGACATTGAATACGACAGTTTTGTGTGGAATTGCCCGTTTTTATTTTTATTTGTTTTAGAAAATCTCTCTCTCTCTCTTTCTCTCTCTCTCTCTATAAAACCTCTCTCTCTAAAAAAACTCTCTTTCTCTCTCTCTCTCTCTCTCTCTCTCTCTCTGCTGCTGTCATTGTGCTGCTGTGCTAACCCTGTGCTCAGTCTCTCCTTATCTCCCACAGGCTGCTGCTGGGCTGGGCCAGGCTTAAGCGGGATTGGATTGTGCACCCGGCCAGGAGCTATTTTTAGAGCAGACGATTATTGAGAGAGAGAGGGAGAGGGAGAGGGAGAGGGACTGGAGAGAGCCAGGTTGGGTAGCGAGGGAGAGAGAGTGAGAAAGAGAGTTGGAGAAGGGAAAGGTACTGGGAGAGAGAGGTTGGGTTGGGTTGAGTTTGGAGGGAGGGAGACAGAAAAAGAGAGAGAGAGAGAGGTTTTTGACAAGAAGGTGAGAAGAATTGGGCACAGGAGGGAGGAGGAGAAGAGCGAGAGACGGGTTGTGTGGGAGAGACATGCAGACAGACAAAAAGGAAGAGGGGTAGACAGAACATGTGGATCCCATTCATCTTCACATCATAGGGATGTGTGCCTGTCTTGTGTTTAGAAAGCATAGCCTCTAACCACTTTCCATTCTACCCTCAAGTATATACACACACACACACACACAGAGAACTAAACATGGTCTGTTATCCTATTTCCTTAAAAGACACCAAGGCAATGACCCACAGTAGTCAAGTCTTGTGCATATACTCACATAAACGCACAGCTGGTAAACTGCAGTCCTGTCCTAACACGTCTTCTGTCTATGAGGTTGAGAAATGTTTTTAAACGGCTTCATTGAAATCTGTGTTGAAATCACTGTCTTTCTTTTTTTCTTTCTTCCTTTCCCTCTTCCTTTCTTACCCTTTCTTTCTTTCTTTCTCTTGTGCATGTACAGCCACAGACAGTAACCAGCGTTTCCAGGAGACGTGCTTTGCCTTCGCTCTGACCCCACAGCAGGTCCAACAGATCAGCAGCTCAATGTGAGTATAACACCATGTATGTGCATTTGGCTCTATCTGTGTGTGTGTGTGTGTGTGTGTGTTTGTGTTTGTGTTTGAATGTTTACACCTGCACCTGTATTCCTCTGGGTCTTGATGATTCTGTGCATGCGTGTGTGCATTCATGTGCGTGCGTGGGCATGGGCGTGTGCGTGTGCGTGTGCGCGTGTGTGTGTGTGTGTGTGTGTGTGTGTGTGTGTGTGTGTGTGTGTGTGTGTGCGCGTGTGTGTGTGTGTAAGCGTACACTGGATGTCCCCACCTCTGCTGTTAATGTATCACCCAACCTTTCCGTTGCATCATGGCTATGCAAGGCCCATCCCCCACCCTCAGAGACGCCTTGCAGAGAGGCTTAGCTGCCGAGTCTGTGTAGGTAGATGATTTCAGGTCTGCTCAAGCCCTCTCCACCTGCACTGTGTGGGACTGAAGGAGGCGATGCAGCTCAGGAATAAGACTGCCCAGGGTTACAGTCTGACTCTCCAGAGACTTTATTAAACATATTACACACTGATGACAGGCCTCACAAGAATGAAAAGAATGAAACCTGACTTCTTTCTCTCTCTCTCCCACCACTCTCTCTCTCTCATATTCCCTCTCCCTTTTTCTCCCTATCACCCTCTCTCTCATTCCCCTTTCAACCTTCCCTCCGTCTTTCCCTCTCTCCTACACCCCCTCCCTCCCAGGGACATCTCGGGGACAAAGTGTGACTTCTCAGTTCAGGTTCAACTAAGGTAAGATCTCATGACGCATCTGCAAGTTTGACAGACCTTTAGTAAGTTTGTTGAACTCTCTACCCTTAACTTTTCCTTGCCAGCGAGGGTAGCATGCATAAGTCGACAGACGTATAAAGCACCTTACAGGTAGTTCCTTATTCCCATCTGTGTGTTCACACCAAGAGCTACTAAAGCTGTAAAATTGCCAGAACTAAATCACTTTCAAATGACAGGAACGACAAAAACGACAAGCAACAAAGTTTGAGCGACTAGAGCAACTGAAAAAAGGGGAACGGTTCAAATTTGTACAAATTAGCTACAATGTGTTTTTGTCTGTAAATTAATTGGCAATGGTAACATGAGCAAACAGATATTTAGCAGCCATGCCTATGAGAGACAAAGGCTAGCTACAAGGTTTTACAGCTTTAGTTGGTGTGTTCACACAGTATGAGGGTGGCAGGCAGAACAGATCAAATGGGCTTTCAGAAAGCTCCTTGCATTTTCAGCTTTTTGTACTTTCTCAAGACTTAGCAAGAGTTAAAAAATGTGGAAGTTGGACAACCTGCCAAACTGCCAACTTTTCCGTCCTTTCGTTTTCCTTCTCTCTTTCTCTCTCACTTTTACTTTCTTGTCCTTTTTCCCCTCCAAATTCCCCTGTGCCCATCCCTCCCTGTGCTGCAGGTTTTGTCTGTCAGAGACAAGTTGCCCTCAGGAAGATCACTTCCCTCCCAACCTCTGCGTCAAAGTAAACGGCAAGCCATGTAATCTTCCGGTACGTTCCCTATTGTCAACCGCCTGCACCTCACCAGAACAGCTGTGCTGTGTTTCAGTGAGGTTATTTCATTGATTAGTTATGTCATTTGACTGCTTAGTTAGTTAGATAGCTGGTTGGATGGTTAGTTAAAAACCTGTTGGTAAATACACTGAGCTAGATTGGTACCTTGGCTCTGATAGGTGACTGTGAGGATAATCAGAACAATTGCATATCTCCGATCTCTTAAGATGATCTTATTAGTCCAGTTGTGCTGCCCCCTGCTGGCGTAAGAGGTACAGTGCCATTGCCATGAGAAGCATGCTTAAGTGAGATATAGATGTGCTGATACTATATACAGGACTCAAACACAGTTCAGCTCTTGGTAGCCCAGAAACAGTGTTGATGGCCTCCACCCCTCCTCTACCCTTGACCTCAGGGCTATCTCCCCCCCACCAAAAATGGCGTGGAACCAAAGCGGCCGAGCCGGCCCATCAACATCACCTCACTGGTGCGCCTCTCTACCACAGTCCCCAACACCATCATCGTCTCATGGACGTCGGAGATCGGACGGGTAAATATGGAGCTGTGCCACCCCCTCATTTCCTGTCCTGTAGCCATATGGAACAAAAATGCGTAGGGGACTGGGAGGATCCCTGAATGACTATTAACTGCTGAAAAATTTCCCTGCATCAAAGTGCCGTGTGTGTGTGTATTTAAGTGTTTCAGAAGCCTATTTAAGTTTTAAGTCTTTGTCTTCATCACTTTGCATTTGAATAGTTACAAGCTGAAAATAGTGTCTAGTGTCTGAGGGCAGAGTGTCCAGTCTCTAACAATGTGTGTGTGCCTGTGTTGTCTTTTGTTTGTGTGTGTGCGTGTGTGTGTTTTTGCCTCTGTGTGTGTTATAGAGTTACTCCATGGCAGTGTACCTAGTGCGACAACAGTCGTCCTCAGTGTTGCTCCAGAGACTGCGCTCCAAAGGCATCCGAAACCCTGACCACTCCAGAGCACTCAGTGAGTCACCATGTCCCCACATACTCATGTCCTCACACACTTAACAGGATAAATGAACCTTAAGCTGCCTCAATTTGTGTTACTAATAGATTTCTTTAATATACAAGCATTTGGATGGATGGATTTCTGTTCCCCTTCATGTTGTTAAACAAGGCAACACATCTACAGTGTTTCTTATATATTTATTTGGGGGGGGGGTCTCTTTTCTATTAGCTTTTCTATTATATGTACTGCCATGTTACACTGAAAGTGGTCCTTGAGAGTTTTATAAATAGATTTAATTCTCCGACTGTTCTTACTGATGAGGCAGTGTATACACATGCCGAAGAGAGTGCTCTGCAGGACAGAGGCAAACTGCCTTAAGCAACATGGTAGACTTGGTTCACAGCGCAAGATCTTCCAAGATGGTGCTGTAAGCTAGTAATTCTCATTCAGTAGACATTTTTCTGGTGATATTGGATGGGCTGTGTCATACATGTAAGTCAGTTGTCTCATGTACAGATTGGCCATGTTGTAAAGGCTAACTCCCTCCGTGTCGTCACCATACTTTTCTATTTTTTGTGTGTTTGTTTGTTTGTCTGTTTTGCCCAAAGTGTTCTCTGAAGAAAACACTGATAAATAATGCATAGGATTGCACAGTGCTAATGAGAATTCATCTACATAGATGAAAGAGAATACCAGCACATCTCCCAGTGGAAAGATGGTCACTCTTTCAGTGCTCCAAAAGAAACAAATCAACAAAACAAAAATAAATCTGAAATGGCAAGGATAACACAAAAGCCATCTCCCTTACAGATGTCCTGGAGCTAGAAAATGCGGCCACATACACCTTAAAAGCTCCACTGCTGACAGAAAAGCAACAGATTAGCTAAAACAAACAGTCTTCTCCACATCCAGAGCTATGAATATAGAAGATTATATGGGCACAGGCACATCAGCATTAAGTTTGGAGCCTCTGTAAATGTTGCCACTAGGAACAATTAGTAGGATAAACAGAGGTAAAGTGAGCAATAGTTTAGCCTAAACAGAGTCTAACAGTAATCAACACAAACGTACAAACTCACATGTGCATTGCAGTAACAAAATTGAAGCAATAGACAAGTCTCTGTGTAACTTAGTTTGAAGTGATCAGGCTGCCTTCCTTGGGGAGTCTCCAATTAAGATGACAAACGTACCAGATTAGCGAGAGCAGACATCCTTATCCGAACGCAGAGGTATGAAGATGTCACGCCAGGCTTAGCTGGCCTCATGGGAAGTTTGAAATTAAGGCCAAGGGGCAAAAAATGAGTCAAAGCAGCCATGGAGCCAGTACTGCAGTGGAGCACAGGCATGCGGGGAGAGCGAGGGAGTTCAGATGAAGGCAAACCTGAAGCCAAAGCGGATCACTGACGGCCAGTTAGGGAGGAGAACAAGCCTTTCAGACACCTGCTACACAGCAAGACACAACATCCTTTTGCACTAAAAGGAACCATTTGGATGTTTTTGTTTTTTATAAAGATGTTACACACACTTACACACACACACACAACCACTGAAGGTGCCAATTCTGGGGTCTAATGTCTCATCTTCCAGCTCAAAGGTTATGAACTTTTGCTAACTCTCTGTAGCTGTCAGTATGTCAGGAAAAGTACAGCAAAGGCAAGACTGCTTAGAAAAGGCTTGTCCTACTCCTTGTGTGTGTGTGTGCGTGCGTGTGTGTGGATCTTTGATCTGTGTCTGACTGTTCTCTCTCCCTCATTTCAGTTAAAGAGAAGCTGACAGCTGACCCAGACAGTGAGATCGCCACCACCAGTCTACGAGTGTCCTTACTTTGTCCGGTAAGTGAGTGCAGCGTGTTGTACGTGTCCTGTATATCCTGATGTGTGATGCTTACTTACTCACACCCTGGCCCTTTGTGTGTGTGTGTGTGTGTGTGTGTGTGTGTGTGTGTGTGTGTGTGTGCACGGTGGTGGTGGATGGGTGTGAGATTGGAAAGTGTTGGGAAGGTACTATTATGATATGTGGTTTATTGTGTGTATTCATGTATATTATCTTACTATTTTGTGAGTGTGTGTGTGCATCTCTGTAGTGGGTAGAAGTGATTAACGTGTGTGTGTGTGTACATTTCTTTTCAGCTGGGAAAGATGAGACTGACCATCCCATGCCGGGCAATCACCTGTTCCCACCTGCAGTGTTTTGACGCCACGCTCTACCTCCAGATGAACGAGAAGAAGCCAACATGGGTGTGTCCCGTCTGTGACAAGAAAGCTCCCTATGAACACCTCATCATTGATGGGTAACCCCTCTTTCTCAACCTCTCTTTCTCTCTCTCTCTCTCTCTCTCTCTCTCTCCCAGTGGTGGTCTAAGTAGAGCAGTAGTTGAGTTGGTAACAGCCCTAATAATTAGGTGACTATGGTTCGACTCAACTTGCGAATTCACCGTTGCAGGTTCATGCTGCAAATACTTGTCTGTTAAGATCAGTCAGCCTCAAATTTAATCTTTATCTAGCATCATAAAAATGTTTGTTCTCCTACCTCAAAGGATGTAGTCCATTTGACGGCCTCTCCACAAAATAAGTGGGTTGAAGCTGAATCATGTGTGTTACACAACAAATTTATGTGTTTGCTAAGACTAAACAGTACTGCTTTTCTGTGTGTATGCGTGTTTGGGTCTTGTCCTGCGGACAGGCTATTTATGGAGATCCTGAGCAGTTGTGTGGACTGTGATGAGATCCAGTTTAAGGAGGACGGCAACTGGGCCCCCATGAGATCTAAGAAGATTGTGCAAGAGGTGTCGGCCTCCTCCAACGGCCTGGAAGGTATGTGCCTTCGCCAGACCCCGTAAATCCTGCCTGTCGGGTTGAGGTTAAGGCCGCCGCAACCCCGCACCGTACAGGCTCTCCTTTGTCCAGCTGCCCAGCTTGAGTTACAGCTCTCGACTCCAGTAATGCCCACAGGCAATCTCCCATCCTCTATTGTTTGGCTCTTCACACACAGTCCTCCATTCTTCTCTGAGGATACAAACAAATTCCCTTGATATTTTCTCCCTAGACAGAAACAGCGTGATGAGGGGTGGCCAGTCACCTGATCATGCATACCATCTTTGCTTCTAGGGGCTTCTCCCCTTCTTGGTCCCTTGTTCTTATTGACCGTGTTAGACACTGTAGCGGAGCTCAGACCACATCGTCTTGGGACTCCATGTGTCCGTTGAGTCGGGAGAGGTCCATTGCAGGGCCTTGAGATCTGAGGCTGAGGAGAGAGGAAAACACTACTGCTGTCTGCATCAGCTCTCGGCCCATGCCCTGCGCTGACGCAAACAGCAGAAATAAACTGGCCAACTAGTGCAGTCATTAACCTTCTGTAAGGTGAAGTTACAAAAGCGTGATTCATGGCTGCAAATCTTTGAAACCAGTTTATGAAGTTTTTGAATGAAATAACCATTTTAGAATACCATTTTATCACTACTTTCATATAAGCATGTTGCTGTTATTCTAAGAAACCCATTTCACCTTTATCATGTGCTTCTTTGTGGCTATGGTTAGTTGAAGTTCGCATAGAGACACTTTTCATCTCCAGGCACTGGTTGTTTCACAATAGAATGATGCAACCTGACCATTGAAGTGCAGCTTGCATTAGCACCAAACAAGAGCACAAACATGAACCTCTGAAATATTCAAGGTGTTCACAACTTTTAAGGTCCTGTATTTTTTTGTTGGTTTGTTTTTCAACAGTTGATACTTGCTTAGCTGCCTCTCTTAGCTATTTTATTCTGCCTCAAGGAATGGCATACACACCAGCACTTTTATTTAATAGTCAGTGTTCTGGAATATTCCATGGTTTTGATGGCGTCACCTAATCAGAGTCTAAAATGTAGGTGGTGAAGAGGAAAAGCAGCATGCATATGACATACCGATCAGGCGGTCTTGACCTTTAATGGCTTTTTAAATTGTCTCTCTTAGAATCGTGCCGAACATCATCGGAACATCGGAACAGTTCCTCGCAGAGTGGTGACAGCAAAAAGGTGGAGATTATCGACCTCACGCTGGACAGCTCCTCAGATGATGATGCCGACGACGAGCCCCCACCCAAGAGGACCTGTCCGTCCTTGTCACCCACCTCACCACCAATCAGCAAAGGGTAGATACTCAGCTTGCATGGTCCCAACTTTACTTTATAGATTTGTTTATAATGCCATCTTCATTCTTTATTCTATTTATTTCTTATTCTTCTTTTTCTAATGGAGAGAGAGAAACAGTCAGTATCTTCACAGTGTGTCCTTAACATACTGTATAGTGAATTGACAGTTCAAATCCTTGAATCTTTGAGTCCATCGTATACTACTTTTACGACCCTACTTATTTACCACCACTAGTGAAGTCGTTTTCAGGTAATTTGTAAAATGTGGCATTGAGGTTATTAAAGCTCAGAACAGTTTGGAGATTTTTTAGTTTGAATGCATACTACATAATTATGTTTTTATTAATTCAATGAGTCAGAGAGTAGTGAAGAGAATTGGAAAACTTGAAATTGATGTGTATGTGATACACAGATAATTATTGTGCATGTCAATGCACACTGTCATTGAACTTCCAGCTGTTCATTTCATTGACAACATCAACTTCTCCAATGTTTCTCTCCCCCCCCCCCCCCCCCCACTCTCTCCCTCCTTCTCTCTCTCTGTGTAAACAGTGTGTTGAATCTGCACCACCAGTCATCTCCGGTGACCCGAACGCCCAGTATGCCCACCATGGAGACGAGCTACATCCCCCCACCCCCTCCTCTCATTCAGGACTACCGCCACTTCTACCCTGCGCATAGCGAGCTGGGTATGACAGGACACACACACATCTACCCCTATGCGCAATGAGCTTTTTTTTTGACGAGGCACAGATACTTACATTTTTATTCCATGCACAGCTGACTAAGCATGGTCAGACACAGGCTTTCATTTAACACAGACACACACATACACACATACAGGACAGGAGCTCAGGAGCACAGTGGAGGTGGTCCAGGAGGCCACAGTGGGCACGAATGTCTGCACTGTTCGAGAGATGACTATGCTGTTCAACAGATTGAAAAATGTAAGACTAAATTTAGATAAAACGCATTGGACAGAGGACACCAGGTTTTTTGGTATGCGTTGTCAGGAAATCACTGTCCTGTTTTACAAGGCAATAGCAGCCCTGTGAATAGCCTGTATTTTGTGTAATGGAAGCTCCATAAACTGAACTCTATACGTGGTAACAGTTCTAGCGAGATGAATCATAATAACCCACAGAGAAAATAGCTTTTGACCATTTCCTAGGACGGTACCCAATTCTCAGCCCTCTGTTGCTGCTACCAACCTCACAATGAACACCTTTGCTTCCAAGTGGCAGCTATCAGCAGCCATTCCTCTGAACCGCCCATACAGAGAGCTTGTCACTCCCCCTCACAGTTTCTTCCTTTGTGCCTTACTAAACTCACTGCTTCCTCGTTCTCATTCAGTCCTCTCACTGAAAGAGAGTTGCCTACTTCTTACAGGCAGCCATCCAACTAGATGCCTACTGGGCGCCATTCCAACCAGCCTCCTTAAAGCCATAGAAAAGCACACCATTATGGCAGCAACCACATATATGATCGATGCTTTGCTAGCTTCGAGTACATTTTCCACTATAATCAAATAAGCTCAGGACCCTTGTCTTTGCCATGTATACCACCTTACTGGATCCAGTCTTCCACTCACATGGCTGCTCATATTACTGCTACGCAGAAGATGCTTAACTCCTGTCGTTTCATCCTGACGACTCCACATCTCAATCTCAGTCTCTCTTCACTCTATCTGCTTGGATGAAGGAACATCCCCTCCAACTAAACCTCGCTGGTCCTCCTAGCCAAGTAAACCGTACATCACAACATCTGCATAAAAATCGACACCCAATCTCTTGCTCTCACCAAGGTTGCAAGAAACCTGATCGTCATGATTGATGACCAGCTGACCCTCACTGATCATGTTGTCTCTTTTCCTTATTGAATATAAGGTAGATCTGGCCATGTCCTCCACCCTGCGCTGTGAGACCGCTACAGATGATCCAGAACACCCTGGTTTCCCTAGTTTTCAGTCATCCTAAAAGGGCATGTTACCCCATTGTTCATTGAGTTCCACCAGCTGTCCCTAGCTAACCTCATCAAATTCAAATCACTAATGCTGGCCTATGGAGTTACTGCTGCATCTGTCTAAACACCCCCCCCCTGCCATGTTCTTTTAAGGAACATTGTCTAGCATTGCCAGCACTTTGCACAACACAAGACATCCAGACTACTCTCGTCTGTCGTTCCATCCTGGTGGAATGACCTTCAATTGCTACCAGGGCAGGAGTGTCCCTCTCTACCTTACAGCTCTTCTGAGTGCACTTCTTGGCATAACACTTCTAACTACTTAGAATGCACTTACAAAGAACACGCACACACACTCCACTGCTTCATCTCTCTGTGCTGCACTTCAGCACAATTCTACACTCTCATTGCTCTCACAGCTGCACTTCAGCACAATTCTACACTCTCATTGTTCTCTCAGCTTGAATGCATAAATTCTACACTCTCATTATTCTCTCAGCTTGAATGCATAAATTCTACACTCTCATTGTTCTCTCAGTTTGAATGCATAAATTCTACACTCTCATTGTTCTCTCAGCTTGAATGGGTGAAAGTGTCTGCCAAAAGTGTAAATCCAATTCAGGATTTGATCAGAGAGTAAAGGGCAAAAAGCCAAGGAGCTCCAGAATATAAATATTATCCTCATTTGTGTGTGTGTGTGTGTGTGTGTGCATGTGTGTGTGTCTCACACATGTTTGTGTTTTGGCTCATCTCCACAAGTTGGATATAAACAGTGCCTTTCAAAACATTCCAGACATTACTTGGCTGACAGTCTCATGAGTCTGGAAATGATTTTATCTTGTTCACTTACCCATAAGGACACAAGCACACAATCTGCTCTGACGACAGGGCATGAATTTAAATGTCACAATCAAGTTGGGTACTTTTTTTCTGATGAATTTGTCATAAAGACATTGTGGTATTCATTTAGTATTTAGTAGTATTTGACACCTGAGGACCTGGTGGGTGTTTCAAGTGTGTAGTTTAATGACTAATCTAGGCAAGTAAGAACAGAGTAGGAGGCCTCCGACGTCTATAACATCTATTTCCTCTAAAGCTTTTTCAGGTATTGGGCTTCAAAAGAGCATTGAGCAACAGAATTTTCAAAAGTAGCAAAAGTGACTGAAACCTCCGTTTATTAAAAATGTGTTTTATATATACCCAGAATGATTGCAGTTGCATTTAAACTTGCTGCACAAAAAGGTCCTGGAGTAACCTCTGTGAAATGGCTCTCTTTGTCACTTCAGTGTCTGATTGCTCTCTCTTATCTCTTTGTCTACAGATCTAAACTTCTTCCACTCGTTCCTACAGAATGACAATCAGGTAAGCAGAGATGCCTCAATCCCAGGCTGTAGTATTGGCCAGGGGGCAGTATTTCACACCACCTTGTTATGTCTTCTATGCTCAAGGAAAACAAACACAAAGAATGAAAACAGAAGTTTTCCTCCTTCATAGGATCAACTGTAGTGTGAGCCTGTCATTATCTCTTATTCTAAGTGCCTACTGTGGAAGTATTCAGTCATAGATGCCAACCGAAAGCTTCAGCCCAGCATCATCTGTAATCAATACTGTAGACTATAAGGGGGAAAGCAAAACTATCTATCTATTGCACTCTCTTTCTTTCTATCTCTCTTTCTCTCTACCTACCACTCTGCATGCTCTTCTGTCTCTTCCTCTTTATGTCTATATGGCTTTCTATCTTTTTTTAATTCCTCCCCCCCACCACCCCGCAGCATTATAACATGGTGATGGCTGCCGCGGCGGCGGCCTCTGCCTCAGCCACCTCTCCAGAGGAGCACGAGCTGCTCATGAACCGCTTCCTGCCCTACACTTCCTCCTCGCTGTTCCTTGACCAATCGGGTGCAGCAGCCAGCGCTGTAGGGGCAGGCCTTGGGGTGGCCGTAACCAACGGGAGAAGCACCAGCAGTAGCAGCAGTAGCAGCCTAGTGTCGCCCGGCGGGCTGAGGGAAAGCAGCAGCAGCAGTCACAGCCACAGCACAGCATCCTCGGCAACTAGCCGGGCCAATGCAGAAGCGGCAGCGGCAGTCATCTACGGTGCCATCCCAGACGTCATCTCACTGGACTGACCTCATCCCACCACCACCATACAAAGACACCCCTCCCCACCAGAGACTAGCATGCAGTCAATAGAGGAAAGCACTGAGAAAGAAAGTGTGTGTGTGCGTGGGCATATGTGTGCCGAACCTGGACAAGAAGTCCTTTTTTTTTTTTCAGCAGTGGACTAAAAGGTCAGGAAGTTGAAAGAAGCAAGAAAGGAGGCTGAAAAGAAACTTAACGCCATTTTGTATACCAGACGAAAAGGAGAAAGAGAAGAGGCAAAGTGGAAGAAAACAAACAATACTGTGTATAGAGAAGAGAAATATATTTTCAGTTTTACTTTTGTACATATATATAAATATAAATATATATTAAGGAAAAAAAACAGAAAACGTAGGACACTGAACTATCCAGAGGGTGACTTCATTTAGACTTTTTCTCCTGGATGGTGAAGATGTGTGTGTTTTCTTCACAGATCGATGTGTCGTCCCTTTATTATATAATAATACTTTTTATACTTCTTTTTTGTTTCGTTTTTGGTATTTGATACCAGCAGAATCACTTCACAATTATGCATTCATTCACCATCATGTTGTCCTTGTGTGTCTGTTTTAATAACAACATAAGACTCAGCTTAGGGGTTTCAGGAGAGGAAAGGATGGGGTCAGTAAATGTATTTAAAGTTTATGTCCTGTGCAGATTATTTATGATGCTTTTCAGATGTGTAGAGATGTATGCTGTGCGAGAGCAATCCTGACTGTTTGCCATGGCAGGCTCTAGAAGTCCATGTGACTGTGCTCGCTTCTTACTCTCTTGACCCTCACTCCAAAGAATCTGTGGTCATGTTATGTTGTCAATTTAAAAAAAGGACTTTTTTGTTTTCAAATCACTGAAAACATTGAGTAATAACATGCGTGTTCATCTCACAGACATCAATGGCATCTGAAATAGACTCACATTAAGATTAGCTCCAAACTATCCTCATAGCTCACCTGAAGTGAACGCAACGCATGCTGAAAAAAAGACAAGAAAATTGATTAGAAGTGATGTTTCTTTCACCCAGACTCATGAAAGGTTGCCCTCCCACGGCAGTCTATATAAATTTTATTTCATTTTCTTTTTCTTAAAGTGAGAAAGAAAAAAGGCAAAGAGACAAACCCTAATGTTTTTGGTTTGTTTGAGTACTTCTTTGGTGCCCCTGTATGGAGACTGGCAGCAGACGAGGGTTAATCATTGCCAGTGCTTCTGACATTGCTTAATCAGAAGATCCTTCAGACAGACTTCTCACCAGGAGACCAAACAAGGCGCACTGAAGTTTTCCCTCTCTGTGTGATTTATTTATAAACTGTTTTTTTTAAATACCCAGATGAATGCTTCAAAGCAAGTTTTATGCTCACTGAAAAATGTCATTGTACCATGGTGAGCAGTTATCAAATCTTAAAATGAGTCACAATTCATGTCTTCAGCTACATTCTGACTCACACTGTGTGTGTGTGTGTGTGTGTGCGTGTTGTCAATTCATTGGATCGCTCATTTTCTATAGAGAAGGAAAAGATGTGCGCTGTTTTCTCTTCATATCATTCACAGAGTACCTTCTTAACCCCATGTTTATTTTATCTGGCTCAGCTCCTCGATCAGCCTGAGTGGAGGGTTGCTGTACACAGCCCAGGCTTGCCTCAGTGTGCTTTTTCAAATGAAGTTACAGCTCACAGCTTCAGTAGATTTGCTGGTTCTGTTTTCTCTCTTCTTCTTCTGCTTTTCATTATTATTATTATTATTATTATTATTATTATTATTAGTTTTGTGTACAAAATTAAATTTAATTTATTTTATCTACATATTTTTACATTTTGTTTGACAAGTATGTGTTGCTGTTACCGTACGTGTCATTTCTTCCATAATTATATAATTATTTAAAGAGCTTTATGGCTTTGTATTGAAACTTTTTTCGTCTCTACTTGATCCTGGTTTGTCAGAAATTAAGACATCCCTTCATTTTCGCTGTCTACCATGCTGTTACAGATTTGATTCTGTGTTGAAAATTAAAACTCTTAAAAAAACAGTAATACTTTTATTTTCTTTTTAATTGATAATCTATTACATTCCTCTTGAGACATTTACTGCTTTCTGAGCAGGTGTGCTGGGGGTATTCCAAAAGTGGCAAACAAGACAGAGGTAATGTTAAACCTGATATAGAAAATCCAGGAGTCCTCGTTCTTACTATACTAAGCAAGCAAACCACTCTTAGGAGGTTTACCACTTAATCATAGCTTTACTTACCTGTGGGGTATTCCAGAAAGGAAGTATAACAAACACTGAGTTAAAGTCTGAACTCGAGGTTGACTCAACCCATGACGATTAAACCAGAGCTGTCGGTTCCATAATTTTGGTTAGGAATTCGCTGGTTAACCTAGGGTTGCATGCGTTCACAGTGAATTTATAAAGATATCATCTATTGTGAGTGGAAACCGTAAGTGAGAATGACTGAACGACGTGCGCCGTATTTCTTAGTGGCAGAGCAACAGGTAAGTCGCAGGCTTATTTAGGACTAAGTCTCAGGCCATGCATACAGTGAAACCTCTCCTCGAGAATTCAAAATGCCATTTATTATTTTAATATCCTCGTAGGTTTGTGTCCAGAAAAATTAATGAAAGTGCGCATAAACTGCTTTAGTACTCTTTACGCACTGACCGACTGTCTTCCAACACTACAAAAATTCCCAGTCGCAAAAAAGAGCGCAATGTACGTTGTCTGGAGGGAGGTGAATGTGAATTCATGTGCGTAAACGTGGAAATATCAGAATAGATGAGGTTAAATATTAAAATATTGACTCTGCTGACAATGGTTGCATTCCCGCAAATGGTAGTGATCAACTGGCTCCGTCAGGTTTTCTAGCCATCCCGAAGCCTCCTGCGTTTTGGACGTGAGGCGTTTAATTTTAAATTTCAGTTATCTGCTCCTTGCTGCTTCTGACTATTTGATTTCTACTGCGCAAGCACGACGCCCAGCTTTCATTGGTTAATGGTGTCGCGTTTGACGGATTAATTTGTATAAATCGTGGTGTTATCACCCTCTCACGGTTAACAACACGGACAATTCGGGCTTCAATATCAGTAGTCCGAACATTCTGAAAACGAAAGACCGTTGTGTAGCAAGTTTTGCAGCGACCTTGCTTGAACATATATTTTAAATACCCGAATCACCGATAATCAGAATAGAATCTGAACAAAACCTACCCCTACCAGGCTATGACTAGAGCATATGTTACCATAGTGATCACACAGTTATAGGCTATAGCCTACATTGATTCTACAATTCCCTGAAAATAGTGCGTTTAGAACTAGCCTGATAACACCAACCCCTCGCTCTCCACTTCGTTCCACTGCATTCACAACCCCTCCCTATTCGCTAATTGGACAGGCTATAATGCTCCTGAGACAACAAGCTCAATTGGATCAAATCCACACTAGCACTGTAGAGAGGTGATAATCAAACGGAAGTGAATAGTAAGGCGTGGCCAGGCTAGTTTAGAGCGCTTTGTTTTGGAATGTGAATAGGCTCTAGTGTCCTGACAAGGTTGGCGCACTTGCAGAATGTAGTCTAACTGCAGATACATTATGTCCTGTTACAAAAATGACTGAACAACCTAAAACTGTTCAGCTATAACTACAACTTGTCATGCACAGTTTGTTTGTGACTGTGACCAAGGCATTGGAATAAGACACTATACCTCTGGGTCTGTCTTGTCCATCAGTTATATCCGTTTTGCAGTATGAGCCTGATGAACTTGAATGTCTTGCCAATTCGCTCACCAAATTGGAATAACATTTTCAAACTCCCTTAAGTTAAAGCAAGTAAGCTACATTGGATTGCATCCAGAAAGACTACACATGACCTGACACTGCAGTCTGTCAGTCACATGGACGTGACTACTTGAACAAAATGTTGCTTCCGATAGGTTGAAGTCGGCTATGTTCAGTGAGAAAATTTTTTTCCGGTTCTCAAATGTGATGGAGATGCGTGCATCGGCAGTATCTATATGCTTAAGGCAGCACAATGCTAGCTAACCTTTAGTAAGAACAATATCATTTAAAACTTTGGTTTGACAGGTAGGGCAAGGCCCTTTGGACTTGTGGGGGCTGCGGGGGTGAACTTTACACTCCTGGTATAATAGATCTGAGAGGAAGACAGCAATGTTGTTAAACCCAAAACAATTTCCAGCTTTTACTTCAAAGCAAGCGCAACCAGTGACCAGAAAAGGCCCTGTGCTATATTTGCACTGGCTTGCGCAAGTGGATGTTTGTTAGGTGGTCATGCATGAGGGTGAGATTGTTTGTTAGATGGTCGTCATGGCAATCTCATAAGGGTGTGCTTGCCAATCTCACCCTCATGCTCATGCATGACTATCTAACACACAATAACAAACAATCTGCAGTGTCCTTTAGCCTCAAGTACCCCTGTCTCATACCCATCACCACACCTAGCAGCAGCAGGAAGTAAATTATGTTCAAAGCAAGCTTAATGTTTGTATCACATATGCTTGAAAGGAGCCTGTAAGACAGAGAGACATTGGCTATAATTTACCCTGTAGATATTTATTATAGGTATTATTGGCATTTGTAGATTGGTTTGTTGTGGTTGTAGAGTATCCCACTATATATGACTATAAGTCATAAGCAAGAGTCTGTTAGGGGGACCTGATAAATGTAACCCAAAAGTTCTGAGAGACAGTGTGTACTTCTAGTGTACTTCAAGAAGCTCAAAATACTGACGTCAGCCAGTGGGACTTGGAGAGGGGTAGGCCCACTTGACCTCAGGGACACGGGGGCTTGAGAGGAGATCTGTGTGAATGGCCTTGTTCGGAACACAGGGAGATGTCTTGACAAGACTGAGCTCAGAAATACCATTTCTCATTAGCTTACACCTCAGGCTCTCACTAGTGTTTTATAATTGTTTGGGGTAGAGGGGAGTGATGTGCTTTTACCATACTAGTTCAAAATGCTTTGATTAATACAGACAGGCAGTGCTCGCTTGGCCATTGAGGGACATTCAGTTGGCAAGAAACCTTCATCTATCTGTAATAAGCCCCAGGACTGCGCTGCACCATGCCATAAGGGACTGCATATTACAGGTTACACATGCTGTGGTCTCGTGAAGACTGACAGGAATGCACGAAGTACCTGTCAAGAAACCTGGCCAATCCGGGCAGCAGGAGGCTGGGCTAAAGCTGGACGCCCCTTTTAAATACTGTCAGTTCTCTCATTTGATGCAGTCCTACCGCCTTGAGAAGATGCGGTCGTTCTCAGTTTGGAAGCACTGTAAGTTATGGACAAATAAACTTAACTGTAGCCGTTAAAAGACATTCTCCCACTGCGCATAGTTGTTTGAAATCCGAAGCAATGGATCGTTTAACAGATTTGTTGCGGGATTTGGGAATTATGAACAACACATTGAACATGACACTTGGGGACGAGGACAGGTATGGAAGTGCAGAGGACATCGACGTGACTGCGGACAGAAGCCCAGTGTTAAGAATCATGATGTCCGTTGTCTATTCTGTCGTCTGCGCAGTGGGGTTAGTGGGCAACCTACTTGTCTTCTTCTTGATAAAACTCAAACAAGGGAGGAAGAATTCAACTATAAACTATTTTATATTTAACTTGGCTATAACAGACTTTCTGTTTGTTTTGACTTTGCCCTTCTGGGCGGTGGATACAGCGCTGGATTTTAGCTGGATATTTGGAAACGCCATGTGTAAAATTATTCTGTCTGTGACAGTAATGAATATGTATGCCAGTGTCTTCTTTCTCACGGCTATGAGCATAACACGGTATTGGTCAGTGGCATCGTCTACTAAAGGCAACTCTTGTAAACCCCTTTGCTCAGTTAAATGGGTGTGCGCTTTTCTGTGGACAGTCGCCACTCTGGCCACTGCGCCGACAACCATCTTCTCCACAGTGACGAGCGTGGCCGGTGAAAACCTTTGCCTGTTGAGGTTTCCTGCTGGACAGTACTGGCTGGCAATGTACCACCTCCAGAAAATCCTAATCGCCTTTGTTTTGCCCATGTTGATATTGTCAATAAGTTATTTATTGCTTGTGAGGTACGTGAAGCAGCGAAGCATGAATAATAATGCGTCGACTAGAAAACTGCATGTAACCAAATCTGTAACCATTATCGTTATGGCTTTCTTTCTCTGCTGGATGCCAAACCATGCAATTACGCTGTGGGGAGTGCTGGTCAAATTAAATGTCGTCTACTGGGATGAGGCATACTACGTGGTGCATACATACATTTTCCCCGCAACTGTTTGCCTTGCGCACACCAACAGCTGTTTAAATCCCTTTTTCTACTGCCTGACGAGAAGAGAGTTCAGGAAGAAGCTGAAACACCTCGCGCACAGTTTATCTTCTCACACCGAGAAGCACACTCTGCGTACAAGTATCACGCAGCAGGTCGACCATTAGTAGAACGAAATACATTTGTGCTGCACAATATAGATAAGATATAAATTATAAAATATAAACACATGTAAATATGAGACTTGTCCTTTATTGTCGCACTGCCAATAGATATTCTGTGTTTTCGAATTGTATGGACAGTTGTTGCATGAGACCTTGCTTTGACGTTCCACTAGGGACAACACTGAATACGCACCTGCACACGATTACTCAATAGCTGCCAAAGTTGGCTATGATGAATGTTGATAAAATATAAAGCTTATAAAGCTTAAAGCTTGAATAAATCATTATATTAAAATCTCACACTCTCTCTCTCTGGTCTCTGTGTGTTTGTGTGCGAGTGTGTCTGTGCGCGCATGTTTGGATAGCTAGGTTTGTATTCATTTTGCTGTGTATTTTCCACATGGACATATTAACCTAACCTTTCGATGTCTCTTGTTTATATCATCCTCCTAAGGGGTAAAATTGGTCCGGGGCTGTCCGAGGCTGAACCCCGGCACATAGGCTGGTGCAACGTGAAAGCCGGGGACAATTATTCTTTCACTGGTGCAAAGTGAAAGTCGGGTCGGTTAAACATGTGCTCTCGTCATTGATTATAAAAATATCTAATATTATTTCGTCATTGGTTTAGGCTGTAATGAATATAGGCGATATGAGACGACTTGCGGACTTCAGAACTTCTTCAGACCGTCTTTTTTTCTTTGTTTACAAGTTTAACGTTGTCGTTCGCTGCCGTAGAAGAGCTGGGATACGCAAAATGGGTCAGAAACGTTGAATGGATGGCTCGCTTTTTGCTAAAACGATGTTTCAATCCTTGGCAAAGAGATTACGAAGCAAATGTTTCAACAATTTAGCCTGACAAGCCAGACTATCACATCAGAATTAGCAACACTATTTGCTACCGCAAGGATGCGTCTAGATTTCTAGGCTAACAACTAGCAAACTTATTCAAATTGGTAAACAGGCGTGCACAACAACACTAAAATTCCTTAGTCTTTTGCACGGGCTGCATGAATTTGCTTGTCAGATGGCAGAATTTGGATATGCGAAATAGGACAAACGTTGAATGAATAACTCACGTTTACTTTATTTTTTATGCAATAAAAATTCAATTCTAGGCAACTAGATGACAAAATATCCTACATGTAAAGCTTCAACAACTTGCAAACTTTATTTTAAAATTCATTCAAACTTATAAATGTATTATTCAAAGGCAGCACGACAAAATCCATTTCAGGTTTTCCACAATGATCTCCCTTTCGGGCTTGGGCTAAGCAATGCGCAAAGTTCATGCGCTGACAAGGTGACCACAACCACTTGTGATACCTATATGAAAATAAATTTAACTTGTGGGCGTGGAAGTAGCAGTGAGTTAAATAGGCCGATCCAGAATGGATTGTCATTTGTACATTACGTGTACTGCATATTAATTACAGACAGATTTTTTTTTTCTAAAGAGTTTGACTAAATAATGAGTGCATTGAAGCTGTCTCCCAGGGTTAGCCCTGTAAAGTCAGCTAACAACCTATTAAAATGCACCAGAATGCAGGAAATTACATGTACGTTATTATTATTTTTTTATTGGCTAGGACCCCCAGACCACCCTCCCAAACCAATTACAACAACCAATTACATTACCAAACTAAATTCAAACTCACTCAGGGGATACAATCGCTTTACAAACCAGACTATAACATCAAAATAACCTGGCCATGACCGATAGAGCGGGCTCGCTCAATCCAAAGGGTGGAATCAGCGGCTGTCTTTCAAATTGCCACTGCACGCTGTTAAACTGATAAATTACCACTAGTTAACGTCTAGGCGACTCTCAGGATAGAGCAATATGATTGGTCCGACGAAACCTTTGAAGAAGACCTACTGAGGTTCTATGGCTCACGGTTACACATACCTAGGCTGAGCAACACTGTTTGTTACTGCTAGGCTAGGTCTAGATTTTTAGACTAGGGGTACACTACAGGACGCACACATACAAAAGAGAAAAATCTCAAAAATCTCATCCACCTGACCAAAGTTAGCAACCCTGCATCTTTGCCCATATGGTCATCAAAAGAAGTTATCATTTAAAGGGTAATTTTCCAAATAAATGTTTTCAGGGAGGGGGCAACACAACCCCGATATAGACATTCCCAACCCATAATCAATCCCAATTGAACCTCTGGTCCTCCTGTTCATTCTGTAAGCCTAGAGAAATGCATCTGCTTATGTGTTTCTGGCTTACAGAACTCATCTGTACTGGCCCAATGGACCACCATTGTGGAAAATATCTCATTATACTAAAGAATGTAAAAAATGAAGATAACATCTTATTTTGACGGGGAGATTTTCCCTCCAGATTAGATCACTATGTGGTCATACTTGTGCCCTGACTCCACACATGGCCTATTTCCATGTGGGTCATTTGAAGGCAGAGGCTACACAATTAGGTCATAATTATTTATTATTTTATGTGTTATGCATTTAGTTATGTTATTATTTTCATTCTGTTCAGAAAATCACAGTGCTATATGTCACCCTATGTAACATCCTAAATAATCTTACCTGCAGGATTAATGACCATGTGTAGCCAACACATAATCATCTGATCATGCGATACCAAACACTGACTGCAGCAAAAGCCAAGGTTCAGGTGGCCAAAGGTCACATGGGGATCCATTATCACAGTAAAGATGTATTGCTTAACCTATATACAGTAGCCTGTTTTGCACCATAAATGAGGTCCTTGAATAATATGTCTATCTGTCTCTGTAAAAAATCATCTCTCGCAGTTATTTGTCTTTTGTTTACTGTTACAACTAGGAAATTGGTGTTGTTTAGCAACAGTGATTGATTTGTCTGTCCTGGGCTAATGGGCAAACATGTTAGGCAGACACACACACACCACCTCTTAACCAAACCATCTTTTTTTTAAGAAAAAAGGTCTGAACTTGCTGAATGTGAATTTGAAAGTTAACACTGAAAATTTGGGATGCACTACCTTTTTCAGCCCCATGAATGTATGTCCATGGAAAATCACTGGTTTCAAAACCTTTTAATTCCATCTGAAATACATTGGAAAAATATGCATAGTCCATGGGATGGAGGATGTTGTCTCAATGCATTAAATCGCATCTACAAGGAATATGCTTTTAGAAAATATGTAGTTTTTAAAATGTTTGCCTCAAGGGTATAAAGCACAAATGCATCATCTGGCCACATATAGCATTGTGTAACATTATGTCCAGCTGCCATGCTGTCCAGCCAGAACTTTAAACAATCTTTTATAGCCAGACTTGTCACGCAATGTTGTGGGACAATATTCTGGAACTATCATGTTGCTCGGCCAAAACTATGGACATTAATTTGTAATCTATTACCTAAAGCTTGCAGGGGTCTTCACAGACATCTTCAACAGGTCCCTGGCCCAGGCAGCAGTACCACCATGCTTCAAGACCACCTCCATAGTGCCAGTGCCGAAACATTCATCACCTACGTGCTTGAATGACTACCGCCCTATAGTGATGTGATGAAGTGCTTTGAACGACTGGTTCTGGCACACCTCAAGAAATGCTTGCCACCCACACTGGACCCTCACCAATTTGCCTACAGAAGCAACAGAAGCACAGAAGATGTGATATCCACAACGCTCCATTGTGTGCTCTCACACTTGGACAACAAGAATGCATATGCAAGAATGCTGTTTGTTGACTTCAGCTCAGCATTCAACACAGTCATCCCCTCCAAGTTAATCGCCAAAGGTCGGTGACCTTGGCATCAGCAACCCCATCTGCAACTGGATCATGGACTTCCTGACCAACAGAACTCAGTTTGTTAGGTCAGGCCAGAATCGGTCCACCACCCTGTCACTGAGCACCGGTGCCCACAAGGCTGTGTGCTATCCCCATTCCTCTACTCCCTTTTCACCCATGACTGCAGGCCTGCGTATGGATCCAACTCCATCATCAAGTTTGCAGATGACACCACGGTGATTGGACTCATCAGTGACAACGATGAGTCTGACTACAGGGAAGAGGTGAAGCACCTGGCTGCATGGTGTGCTGACAACAACCTGCTCTTGAACACCAGCAAGACCAAGGAACTCATCGTGGACTTCAGGAAAGAGAAGGGAAACACCCATGACCCCATCCACATCAATGGTATGGCTGTGGAACGTGTTACCAGCTTCAAATTTCTAGGGACCCACATCTCCGAAGACCTGTCCTGGTCGACCAACACCTCAAGCCTGGTCAAGAATGCCCACCAGCGCCTCTTCTTCCTAAGAAGAAGAAAAACCCACCTGTCTACTGGTATCCTGAGCAATTTCTATCGCTGTGCGATCGAGAGCATCCTGACTAACTGTGTGACAGTTTGGTCACAAGGCTCTGCAGCGAGTGGTGTAAACTGCTCAGAGAATCACAGGGACTCCACTTCCTGCCATTGAGGATCTCCACAAGAAAAGATGTCTGCGACAGGCACAAAGCATTCTGAAGGACACCTCTCATCCTGCCAACAAACTATTCCAACTCTGCTACAGGAGCCTCCAGACTAAAACAACCAGGTTCAGGAACTGTTTCTTCCCCACAGCCGTCACACTACTGAACTCTGTCCCGCACTGAACCTCACACTGCACTCTGCTGCTGTAGCCCTTGGACTGCACATCTGTATATACTTAATACATCTGTACATAACTATCTCTATAGCACATCTGTATATTGCATATCTGTATATTGCACATCTGTATATACTTCTGTACATCTGTATATACTTAACACTTAATACATCTGTACATAACATATCTCTATAGCACATCTGTATATTGCCCTTTATATTGATTCTATATAGCACATCTGTATATTACTCTCATTATCTCTTCACCTTACATGTATATTGCTCTTCTGCCTAATTATTATTCTGCCTATTTATTATTACTACTCTTATCTAAATATATTTTGCTCTTTAACTGTACATATTGCATATAGTGTATATACTGCACTTGCTGCTCTTTGCACTTCTGATTAGATGCCAAACCGCATTCCGTTACCTGTATGTATACATGAGTAATGACAATAAAGTTGAATCTAATCTAATCTAATCTAAGGGTAACTAATGACGGTATATTTCCAACATGATCCCTGGCACTTGTGTCAGCTCCTTGAGCTGTGGATATGCCCAAGGTTTCTTCCTTGAGTAACTACCGCAAGGAAGTTTTTCCTTGCTCCTGTTGCTCTTGGGTGCGCTTCGTTTATGGCTGTGAAGCACCACAAGACAACTGTAAATTGGCACTCTCAGGGGTGTAAAGTAAAGTTAAGGTTAAACAGCACAAACTGCATGTTGTTTAAAAGCCTGTGATCTCTCTATGTAATTTAACATGCATTGAGACTTGGCCCAACTTCCACCATCCCATGGACTAGGCATAGTTTTCTAATGTATTTCAATGTAATTAAATGGTTTTTAATTTAATTTCACATTCAGCATGCCTAGAGTTTTCAAAAAATGTAGGTTTCATTGTGAGATGTGTAAGGGCTGCACTCTGACCCTATTTGTACCACAGCCTATGATTAATCTGAGAGGTTCACTTACAGGACTTTTGCACACAGCCATTTTGAATTGTATCATGATTGTTTTCAACAAAGGCATTAAATGTAACAATGTATATTTTTGCTGCTAGCTTCCGCACAATGAGTTACTGACTTTGATCAGAATCAGGTAACTAGGAAACTGGTATCTTAAAGGGTTGACAAACACAGCATTGTATAGTGCTGTATAGATATGCTCGTCTTATGAATGCTATTTCAGTTAAACAGAAATATATTCTCTTGTGAAAAAAATACAGTAAATAAAGCCACCGAACCTAATTGGCTAGTTTATTGAAAGGCTGTCATTGGTTTAAAAATGTAATTTCAGCCATGTGACCCAGGCGCGATGAAAATGCGTCACGATAGAGACGGAGAGCGGCGCTTTCACTGTGTCTGAAAGAAATCCGAGCTGGCGATGCCTGGATTTGATTTTCCAGATATTTTGATTGCTTAATCTGTGAATGGCGCCTAAACAGGACCCTAAACCTAAATTTCAAGAAGGTAAGGAGCCGTTTGACTCCCCGGTTCAGCTCAAACTCGCGCCTGCCATTGTTCTCTACGGTTCATTGCTGTGGTGGGCGCTGCCGCCTGTACAATGGCGCTCTACGTAAACAGCATCTGCTAATGTTATGCTAAAAGTTTATCCACCTAATTGTAACATAGCTGCATCATTGAATCTGAGCACACATGAACATCATATAGATATACACGTATATGATCTGCCTTACAAAGAAGTAACTGCAAAGACCGCTGTTAAAGATGCGTACGAGCTCGTTGATTTTTGTGACTTGCTAGCTAGTTGGCTAACATAACAGCTAGTGAGATGTGAAGGTTAAGCACACTGCCTGTTTTAAAAGCGGCATATAATGGCATCATGCCCATTTAAACGTTACATTTGGGTACTTCTGTGTCTTTAGTTCTTATTTCATATAAAATCTAGATCTCAGGTTGCCAATACGTGCATTCCAGTTTCGCGGAGGATGATTCGGTTGTGAGTGATAAAGTGAGAATGGACGGATGCCTAATCAAATGTTATTAATCATTCTTTTGCAGGAGCATCACAATTTTGGGTGTTCATTGCATGCTTTATGCTGGGGATTTCGCCATCAAGAGATTACATGTAACCCGCGGGTGCAGAGAGCTTCTGGCGCCTATATCGCTACTATGAGCGTGAATAGCGAATCAGGATTTAAAATTAGATGGCAGTAACGTTAACACATAGACGTATCAAAAGAGCCTCGAAGGCCTTGGTAATAGCATAGGAATTGGCAAGCATCGTTTAATTGAAATTTAGATTTTTTTTTTCCATTATACATAAAATGGTCACTATTAATGCTTACCTGTATTTGTAGTCTATTGACAAAAAATATTTTGTGTGTATGTTGTATGTCTCCTGCTTCAGGTGAACGAGTGCTGTGTTTTCATGGGCCATTGCTCTACGAAGCTAAGGTACGAACCTGTTAGTGCATGCTTGTGAAAGTCACACTGATTCTACACTAATGTTAGATCTGTCAGAGTGTGCTTGGTCAAGTCAGACAACTTGATTTGTATTACTATCCCAGCAGATAAGTAGGCTAGATGAAAATTATGAATCATAACTTGATAAAATATCATATGTATTTAGTGCTGTCCTTTCCAGGTTATTTGTAGTTGACAGCACATATTCATGTATCCAAAGAGCATGCCAAATGTCAGGTAGAACTAGAGTTAGGCCTATGTATACAATATGTTTATTAACAAAATGAGTGATATATCTGTCTTGTCACTGCAGAACAGCCTAATTTCTACAGTGATTGCTTTTTTATAGCAAGGATGCCTGTTGTTCATTTTGGTTCTTGTCTTTGCAGTGTGTTAAAATTAATATCAAGGACAAGCAAGTGAAATACTTCATTCATTACAGTGGCTGGAATAAGAAGTGAGTGAAACAGACAAGTTTAGTGGTTTTGCTTTTTTTGAGGAACACTGCACACACAGTGTGCCTCAAGCCTCAAGTGTAAATAAAATGTAAATAAAGTGTAAATGAAAAGCATTGAAACAGGGTTGACAGATGTGTAGCCTGATTAGCTTGACATGCTGATGATTTGACTGTATATTTGTGGCCAACATAGACTACATTTACATACACAGCATATTCCTGTTCAAACTGGGATATTGATATAATTTGGGTTTGTGTAAAAGTCGTGTGAATTCCTCATTACGATAGTCATATTCTGAATTTGATCTGGTTTCAGAAAACCCGAATAAACCTCCTGGCATATGCCTGTATTAACTGGAATACTTGGTCTTGTAAACATCTTAATCAAAAAATAGAAAAAAGGTTTTTATATGCATGTTCAGTTTCAAGTTGTCAAGTGATTATTGGAAGCACATTAGCTTTCTTCAGAAGATGTCATAACCCTTTTTCATCAGATGTGAAGTGCTTGTTACACTGTCTACAGCTACAGCTACACTGTCTACAACTTTGCACTTTTTGCTTGGATAGCTTCACTCCCTTTTTTCAGAGCAGTGAAAAAAGTGAATTTATGTAGTTACTTAAGCTACACCTAAAACCTACTGACTACACCTGTACACCTTGTTTGTATGCATTGTTCTGGATTCTTTAAGGCTATTTGACATGTTAACATAACAGTTGATTCATCTCCAAAGAATAGTTAATAAAAGTTACCTCAGTTACAGGATCATTCACACTAAATTCTCTGTGTTCACAGGATATCTCTAAGCTTTACTATAGCTTAATATTCTCTGTAGTTTCTTTATTTACAAATAAATATTTGTTAAATATTTGCTGCTGCCTCCCCAGCTGGGACGAATGGGTTCCTGAAAGCCGTGTGCTTAAATATGTGGACAGCAACCTGCAGAAACAGAAAGAGCTCCAGAAGGCAAATCAGTGAGTTGCTTTATTTAAACACACACACACACTCCCCCTCCCTTTCTGCCTCCCTCTTTTTCTGTCTCATTCAGTAGGTTTACATGATTGTAGAGGAAATCTAATTATTGTGCTCATCCAACTAAAATCAGATGTCCACACACAGATAATGTGATTAAAAGTCAAATAACTCCTGTATGGATACGCTCCGTCAGGCTCAAACTGAACTAGTGGTCTGTGTGTTTCTTCCCTCTGCCCCTTCTTGCGAGGTATAGCTTTGTTTCGGATGGTTATTTTCAGTCAAATCTTTGACAGATATTATACTGGCCATGTGAACCATAAAATGTAAATAGGCCTACACCTGGCAGAAAGCAATGTGTGCATCAGTAGCCAAAAACCTTTGCTGTTTCCAAAATGGCATACAGCTGTACTACGTATGACCTTGAATATACCATAGCTAGATTTTTTGTTGTTGTAAGTTGGGGAAATGTGTGCTAATTTGACTTAATACTTACTAATTTTATAAAATGGAGTCATCATTCCAGTAAATTACTTAAAGTGTATAAACAATTTTGTCAAACGATCACCCATTTTTTGATACAAAATGACAGAACATTATGCCATTTTATAAACGGGGACTAAGATGTGTATAGGCTAAATGTGTTGAGTGTCTCTTGCTCCCTGTTGCTGTCTTTCCCACTCTTTCTCCCCTCCCACTGTCACCGGTCCTTGCCTTATTTGTTTTTATGCACAGCACCAAAAGTTCTATTTTTTTTTAAAAAGTTTTATTTTTTGATTCATTCTGGCTATGGAAATGAAATGGAAAAGCAAAAGGATCAAACCCTGTGGAAACTTTGCTTTTCTTACTGTTTTTTTTCCCATTATAAAAGGGTCAAAGTGGCTCTTGAAATTGTCTTTGCTTTACAATTCTTTTGTTCAAAGAGATATATATTTGTTGTCACAGTTGACACTTTAGGACTTGTTGATGTCACTTTTAAAGCAAACACAAATAATCATTCCATCATTCCAAATTAATCATTCTAGGGTGACTTGCATAACAAGAAGCGCAATCACTCATTTCGAGTTTGTGCAAATATGGATTTTAGCTATAGCTAAGGTGCCGCAACTAACTTATATAATAAAATATTATAAGTGATAAAATATTCTCACTGTGCTTTAATCACGTTTCTCTCAAATCTAACAGTTACGCTTTTTCTAACAGTTAACAGTACCCTGCCCATTAGTAGGTTTATGCTTCTCTGTCCTTAAAAGTCTTCGCAAACAGAAACTTACTGAAAGGTAAAAAAAAAAATATTACGTTACATATAACATATTTTAACTGGTGGAGATCCTGTAGCCTACATTTACACACACAAGTTCCTAGCAAAAGGATAATTGTTAGGTGAAATTTTTCTTCCGTTAACCAGTTCAAAGCCTTGAATTATGAACACATGTACATTTGGTTGACTTGTCATTTCATTCTCAAAATGATGATGGATGTTGTGCAGATACAGACAAAAGTACAACAAGAACTTCCACCCATAATCTCCAAGAGGGAAATGCTCAAATTTTTTTTTTGCCATCGGCCACCTGAATCTGATGAATGATATTTGGAGCAATGCTGCACTGGGACTCCTCTCATGGAAAATATGGTTAAAGCCAGAAGGGTTAATTACTTTCTGTCCTAAAACATGAAAATATTAACCTGTGCAACAATTTTAAGAGTAGGCTAGGCTATTTATGAATCAATTCGCCACAAGTGCAAGTGGCAGGTAAGGCTATGCGAAAGTCTGTAGCCATCTAGGGGGTCCCTCTTGATCTGCCAGATTAGGTGGGACAGGCTTTGAGCTGTCCTCAGTTGTCCCCAGTCAGTCTGGTAGGCATAAGCTACATTTACATTAAGCCACAATCAAATAAATCTACGAAGCAGAACAAAAACATCTCCGTACAAATGCAGGTCTTGATCAGTCTCTGTGGAAGGTTCTCTACAGGCTTCCGACAGTACACGCTCATTCACGCTGGTAAAATAATAGTTTACCTCCGCATATGTCGCCCACTATTGTTGGATCATAGAAACATATTGCCCAAACTAAATGACCGTCATCATAGGCAGTAAGGTTAACAACATTTCTAATTTAATATTCACGCTGCAAGCATTTGTAATAATGGAAATTAGATTAGATTAGATTAGAATTAGATGATAATGTTTCCCCGTGGCTTCCCTGCAAGGATCACGTGACCAATCAGGGATTGTATTTTCTGGTGTTTGAAATTGATTGTGTTTTTGCTGCACAAACATGTCAGTTCTTCTCCCATTTTCAGATGAATCCGAGACAGACAACGTCTACAGATCGTTAGCATTGGTGCTCTAAGGCCAGCACCCAATGGAGTTTACAAGCAATTGATTTTAATGGAGCAAAGCCTACAGTGACAATGTCTGGAGATTTGTTTAGCCGGAGTCCAGAGATGCAATGTCCAACATAGCAGCGCCCAAACAACACAAATGTCACAGTGCGAATAATTTAAATTTACTGCCGTATTTCTCCACCTTTTCATTTGCCCAGTTTTTTTGACTCTTTGAATGCCATTATTTCAATTCAATTCAGTTTTATTTATACAGCGCCTTTTACAATAGTATTGTCTCGTGGCGCTTCACAGAAGGAGCACCCAAGAGCAACAGGGGCAAGGAAAAACTCCCTTATGTTCAGTTAATCTAGGAAGAAACCTTGGGCGGATCCACAACTCAAGGGGCTAACCCAACTGCCAGGGGTCATGGAGAAAAATTACAATCAGCAGTAACCATGACAAACTATAAGTTGCCTATGGTTTTAGCTAAGGTTCATAATAGTTCATAACAGAGTATTATCCCACTTTTACATTACATGGTAGTCAGTCTATAGGTGGTTATCAGGAATTATGGCTGGACAATGTAGCAGCGGCCAGGCATAGTGACAAACTCAAAGGAATGAGAGAGGTCATGGGGGTAACAGTAAGGGTCCATTTGACCTCGCTATTGTGAGGGGGGGTCAATCACAAAGCCTCAGGAAGGGGAGTCAGGCCCAGCATCGGCGTCCAGGAAGGTCCTCTGTGATGGGGAGTCGGTCCTGACATGGGCCTCCCGTAGTGTTGGTTGTAGTCCACTCAGGAGGGGAGGGTGAGAGGAGTCCACTGGAATGAGGCAGGGATGACACTCAGCAAAGATAATTGTGGACAGAGGAAAATAGTGAATTAGGCCAGGCTCACACATCAGAAAGCAAATGTGTAATTTGGGCATACCTATATGTGTATAAACATGTATATATACATATACATATATACATATAAACATTGAGAGAGAGCTGAAAGAGAGAGAGAGTTGTACGGCACACTATCTCTGTAGTTTGTTGGTCAATGTTATTGATATAGATATAATTTGAAAGCTTTTGTGCTCTTTCATGGAAATACAATCATTTATTTGTATAAAAATGGGTGATGTGACTGGAGAGTGGGTTGCATATTAGCAGGCTCACTTGCTCATTTCTGTTCATTTCATTCTTATCTTCCCTTAGCAACCGTTGCCATTGGTGATCAAAAATTGAAAATGAATCAGAAAGTATAGATGATCTAGGTCATATTTTGGCTGATAAAAATGGCAATTTAATGGTGTAGGAACATATACAAAGCCATTGTCAATTAGAATGGCATTGTGTTTTTGTCATTGTTATGTCTTAAAGTAGTGTGAAGTTGGGGCTTTGTTACATTTTGATAGAAACATCAGAACGTTCTATTGAGCATTCTATAACCTGTGTTTGACGTGCTGTGTCTGCTGGGCACTGCCCTTTACAATCCGCTCCAAGTACTGATGAATGAGCACTTTTCCCTCAGTCCTCTCCTTCTGCACTGCTGCCCTTTTCTGTTTCTTGGAGCATTGAGCAGAACAATCACCCTTGTGCCTTTCTGTCTGTGTTTCTTTGACAGAGACCATTATGTTGAGGGAAGGATGAGGGGGGTGGCACCAAGCAAAAAGATCGCTGCAGTGCAGCAGAAAAACGTTGATGTGTGAGTACGCAAAGTTCAAAGGTCAAACCCTGTGGAAACTTTGCTTTTCTTTCTGTTTTTTCCCCATTATAAAAGGGTCAAAGTGGCTCTTGAAATTGTCTTTGCTTTGCTTTCTTTTGTTCAAAGAGATATATATATTTGTTGTCACAGTTGACACTTTATGAGTGGATTGTGTAAATATGATGGGTAAATGATATTAAACTTAAAATAATGATTTGCTTTTCTTCCTCATTTCCACTCCTCCTGTCCCGTCTTGCCCCACAAGGAAAACAAAAAAGAACAAACAAAAGAGTAAGTATCTCATCTTTATTGGCCTCTTGTCAGTTATAACATTGACACATCGATTGACAACGTCCTCATCTCACACACACACACACACACACGCACACACACACACACTCTTACATAGAGATTGTGTGTACACATGGAGACGAAGGGGAGTCATGCGAGTCATGCACACATACTAACACCCCACCCTCTCTGACATGGACAATATTTATTTTTAATCACCACCACCAATCTCAGTCCATATCAGACGTTGTAGCCATAGTGCTCTGGAACAGTTTGGATGTCCCACACGCTCCTGTGTGTTTGCCTATGATTATAAACATTGGATGTCACTAAACACATTACAAACGCACACCCTCATAAATGCATATGTGAATGTGCATGTAGCAACGGTGATGACTGGGTCTCTGCACCCGGGAGAAATTTAATTAAAGCAGCGACATAGAGGAGTGTCACTGGAGCCTCTGAACGCCCCCTCAGTTGACAGGAATGGGGACAGTTTGTATGAATAGCATGGAGAAGTCCTGCACAACCTTGCCATCATGCTAGGGAAAAGCACCAATCAACTAAACAAAACCTGACCAGTGACAACTTTCTGTCTCATTTTGCCTATTGCATTATTCAGTTTATTTTAGACTTGTGTTATGTACAGGTTTGCCCATGGTCCCAAGGTAAACAGTTGGATTTAATATTGTTTGTAGCATAGGGCTGGGCAATTAATCAAAAATGAATCGAACTGACAATCATAACCGTTGATTAGTTAAGTGATCAAACACATGACTACTAATTTTATTTATAATATTATATATATATATTTTATTATTATTATTATATATATAATATTATATTTATAATACTTTTTCTTTATCATTTGTGCATTACACTGTGTGTGTTCATGTACAGTCCCTTGAAAGCACTCTACCGCATGTGATTCTGCCTAGTCCAGTCAATTAAAGATGATTTTGATTTGAAGTTTTATTGCACAGCCCTAATCGTGATAAAAATATCCAATATCGGTCAAATATGGAAAAATATATTGTGATACATTTTTGTGCCATATTGCCCAGCCCTATTGTAGCATAAACTAGCATGAAATGAAGACAAGAATATTGGAAGGCATCCCTTGTACCACTTCACTCTCTCTGTAAGGCTGAAGCAGGAAAAAACATCCTTTTCTGAGCATGGGATTGTACAGGGGCCAGGCTTTGATAGCTCAGGGTCAGGTGGCTCAGGCCTGAATCAAAAGTGAGCTACTTAAATCCAGGAAAATGGATGGTTTCATGGCCTGACCCTTTTGCTCTTCTCCTGCTCGAAGTGCGTTGGAGGCCTATAGCTTGGGCTCCCATTCCAAGGTGACTTGGAGCACATAAAGGTCTGTGGCGTCAGACCTGGGTAAGAGAAGGATGATAAAGTTATTCTGTTTATGTGTGCGTGTTTTCTGTGTGCAGCACCAGGGGCTGGTGAAGGGACCAGCAGTGGGGAAATGCCCCACCCACCACGCAAGAAGAGGGCCCGTGTGGACCCAACAGTGGAGAGCGTATGTACTCACTTATATAGAGATAGTCATGCATACATAACTGCATACATATACACATGCATATACACACACAATCTGATACCTACACACTCATCCACTCTCACACAATAGGCCTCATTCACCAACCATTCTTATGAAGACAGTTGTTCTTACAACCCAATTTGTATTCACAGATACTACACTTTAAATAGGACCTTAACAGGCCCCAAAAGTTGTCGAATGATGCCCAATATTTACTTATACTTATACTTTTACACTTACACGTGTAAACACGCACAGGTGGTTACAAGTATGCACACATCTAAGATCATGCAAACATTCATGAACAAGGACTTATACACATGTACTTAGACATGATGTACTGTAGATTCTCACACACTTTAGAAAAGGCAGTGATTGTCTTTCTCTACACTCTGACACCTCTCACTTCTCTGTAACTGTATCTTATTCAGTACTTAAGTGTTTCATGACTCCATAATGTGCACTCTAGCAGTACTTAAGGTTGTCATGGAGTGTTTGGGGGAAAGTGTGATTATGTTCATTATGAGGTCGAAGGGACCTTAAATGCTCATTGGCTGCCTGTCCATCTCCATTCTCCTCAAACGAACCCACAAACAGCAGCTTAGCTCAGTTTCCGTAGTAACAAGCTGTACTTTTATCGGCTCCCTGATTGGATGCACTCGTCAGACTCTGGTGGATGTAAACTCCAGCCAGCTGGTCTTATCTTACCCCAGTTGTCTCCTGGCAGCACGCCTGGACAAGGACCAGAAATAGCAGATGGCGATATATTGAAAGCACATTAAAACTTCCTCCTTACCATTTCTGTTGTCCAACTATGAGCAGTTCTTAAAGTTTTTGTTTGTGTGCATGGCACCATTTGTGTTGAATGATGAAAACAGATTTTACTTTATTAGAAATAAATATATGGATGCCATTCTGGGTTTTGTTCAAAAGAAACTTTTCTCAGTGCATTTAATCAGTTTTCTTGTGAGTACTAACTTTTGTTATTGAAGTTTCTCCTTCCTTCTTTGATGAGTGGAGCCAAGGCAATAAATTATCAAGTGAGCAAAACTGAACCACAATGCATTTGTATTTCTGATGCAAAATTGCTGTTCATCTTAGCCTCAGTCCAGGCAAAGAAGTGAAATGCGCAAAAAATACACACTGAGACATGGAGTTCTGTCCAGTGTGTGCAAGCATCTTTCAGGCACTGCTCTGTGTTTGTATGACTGCTTTGAAGGAGACCTTAAGTAACCTGTGTGGGTGCATGTGAGTTGATCTTTTTGTGTGCTTAGGAAGAGACCTTCAGTTTTGTGTCTTTGTGTTTAGGAGGAGACCTTCATAAACCGTGTGGAAGTGAAGGTCAAGATCCCTGAGGAATTGAAGCCATGGCTGGTTGATGACTGGGATCTCATCACACGCCAGAAGCAGGTGAGCACTACACCCATGGCAGAAGTCAAAGGTCATGCCGTCATGCTGCTGTGGAATCGAGCACCAAGGCTGTAAACTTGTGTAGCCACAAGCCATGCAGGTGGGAATGTACTGGCAGAGATGGTCGATGAAAGATTCTAAATGAACTTTCTCTAAAGCTTTCTCAGATTCTTGCCTCAAAGTACCCATTCCCACACACCGATAGCTAAGGTGCCCAAAGATGCCCAAAACCACATAGGCCCTTATTTATCAAACAAGCGTAGAAACCAGAGTCAGTTTGACAGCAGGAATCAACTTACGACAACACTCACAAGTGTTTATGAAGCCGTTCATATCGTATAATCAGTGTATGGAAGAACAGGTGTTGGCAAATGCTGTGCTTGAAATCAAGTGTAATTTAAATGAATGAATTTATGACATGATGGTGCATCATACATCCAAAATTAGACCTTTTCTTTTCAGTTCCAGCTGAGACAATTAATTTTGACAGGCAGCATCAAAGGAAGGCACAGACATAGGGGATACAACACAGACTGAATGTATGACAGTGCAGAATGATTTCACCACATCACCACACAAGTCATTTGTAACTGGAGGAAATACAGGACTCATGCACGCACTGTTGGACTGTTGAAATTATTTATTTACTAAAGTGATCTGTTGTACAATCCTGGCTGCATAAAGGACTATTTTATCAATAATAACAGGCTACATTTAGGAAAGGCAGTAAATGTGCAGGAGTAGTTTTGTCATAGGTTGTATTTCATAAACATAACTCATAACTTCACAATTCTCTGAGCCCCTGACTTGAAATTGTGCGTACAACATGTCCTGACTTTACCTCGATTTGATACTTCTCATTCTAGCTCATGTGCATATTGATAAATACCAAGGGAGTAAGCGTACACAAAACCACTCAAAACTCCATTCTTCTCAATCTATATTTCTTTTTTGTTTTTTACTGTGTAGGATGAGTGTGAAGTCTTATTTCAAATTTTGCTTTAAAAGAATTGTTAAATCTTTCAATTTTCCCTTTTTTCACTGGCTTGAACATATTGAACATATTGCATTGCATAATTCAAACATAAAATTCACAATTTAATTACATTCTAAATTATACACGTCCTCATTCTGTAGACTAGCTTAAAAATATCCTATTCCAAACTATTGCAACCATGCCTATAAATCTTTAGTTAGATCATAGCCCTGAAATAAATAGCTTATTTTACACAAGAGCAAACCAGCTTTCTGAACATTTCGAACTGGATTACAGTAGCATAATGTATAATTTTAGGCTATACCTGTGCCCGAATATCTTTAGCTTTGGATTCAGTAAGATTGACATCTCTTTTAAAGTGTGTAGAGTTCTTGAGCAATTGCACTAAGAAGAATACAGCTACGCAGAATAAAATATGATTACGTGCAACATAAATTCATATTGAATGAGGAACAATTTATCATAGTAACTAGCAACTAGTACCATTGGAAAGTTCAAATTGTGTACTTTCACATGATAGTGTTACAAATACTATGAGAGCAGTTCAACAGAGAAAAAGGGTGTTTTAGAGAGGAATGCAATATGCTAAATTTATCAATTAATTTAAAAGTAAATTTTCTCGTGAAGTATTCATCACAGCAACTAGCAACCAGTCGAAAGCACAGAATATGAACTTTTATGTGATGTTTGTGGTGTGCATGTGTGACGAATACTGAGAGTGCAATCCAGAGAAGAGAAAATGTGTGTTTTAGACACAGAATGGAGATATGTGCAAATTTAAATATGTAAAGTAATTTCAAAGTTAATTTTCTTGCAAACCGTTTATCGCAGCAACTGGCAAATGGCACTATGTGAAGGCTCAGATTATGCGCTTTTATTTGATATGCAAGATGTGCATGTGTGTCCAATAGTGCGTGAACAGTTCAGGAGAGAGAAAATGGGTGTTTTGGAGCATGTCAAACACGTAATTTTAGTTTGAACTGGCAGACAACATTGCTGCCTGAATTGATTTCTAATTGCTGTTTAAGCATCTTGAACACTAATAGCTATACCGTATTATATTACCTTGTTTGTCTTAACTCTGATTGTTGCTGTATCTTGCTAGCACCATATCTCACATAGGAATTACATAATGATTAAGTTATCTATAATCATAATTATATTTTCAAGATAGAACCTCTCCATTTCCTCTCAGTGACTTGACTGCTACAAATGTTCCCATTGCCTTGCTCTCCAGCCTAAAAAAGTGCTTCTTGCAAGACTTGCCATGAACTGCCCATCATCAGTATTAGCGAATGAAATTTTGGGGGGCATCTGGGGAGGCCAATCAGATTCCAGGGGGGTCCAGTGCCACCCTGGCCCCTCCTCTGGCTCCGCTTCTGAAATGGGACATGTCTTTGTCTGTTTTTTTTTGTTGTTTTTTGTTTTTGTTTTTTTTACATTTTTTACATTGGCCTCTAAAACTGACCCCCCCTTCATGGATCTGTTGCGTGTACTCCTATGTTAGTTTGTTTACTCTCCTTGCATTTCCCAAAGCACTCCATTTCATGTCCCAGAAATTAAATTACTGGCTATATGATAGGCAACAATTAAAGAGAAGCAAATACAGAGGATATCAGTTGTTTCGTTGTCACTGCCACCACAGTCAGGTCTCTGTTTGCTCCCTTCCTAAGGATCTGTTCTTTCTTATATCTGCACAGCAGCCTGATAAGTGCAAGTCAAACATCCTGTTCCCTGAGGGAACGCTATAATTCACAGTACATTTTGGGCTTCACTCTCAAAGTGGATGATGAAAGAAAGCAAAATGTAGATGTGTTTTTTTTTTTTGTGTGTGGATGTATATATGTATGTATGTATGTATGTTTTGTTTTTTGTTTTACCAAAATATTTTAATTGCTAACTGTGGCTCAATAATGGCAGTAACAGATACTACTGCTCAGACTAACAGGTGTCGCCAGCAGGAGCTGGCTTAGTCTGAGCTCTGCACTGGTCCACTGGGGCTTTGGTACCAACCCCTGGATCAGTACTCTGGTCATGTCCAGCCCTGAGCTGCTCTTTAGAGGATCAAATAAAGAAGCACCCTGAGGCAAAAACCAGCTACCCCAATCAATTTCACCGCCCCCGACCCCCCTTACGCTTCTCCTCTTCCCTGTCTGTTCTCACAGCTCTTCCACCTTCCTGCGAAGAAGAATGTCGATGCTGTCTTAGAGGACTATGCAAATTACAAGAAGTCAAGAGGAAACTCAGATAACAGGTAGGCTGGTTGCCGCGGAGATGTGCGGAATTGTCACAAAGAGTTGAAAAGGTGGACATACAGGGAACCTGTCTTGTCGTTTGTCAGTTTTGTCTTTGCACTTTATTTATTTATTTTTTAACAAGGGCACTAAAGCAATTAAACTGCCTGTTAAATTCAGAATGTAACTCTGTTTCCCAATTTGTCAGCATTTAATCAGTACATCTGTTTCTTTTCTATGTGTGTGTGTCTGTGTGTGTGTGCGTGTGTGTGTGTGTGTGTGTTTCTGCCAATTAAAAATGCATGTGGGCTTTCAGCACTGTAATCTCTGGTCCATGTAATTTAAATTGCTAATGCAAAATGATTTTTGGCTCTGCTGTAGATCACAGCTTGTACATATTTACACATGCATGTGTAGTTTTGTATGAAAAGAGGCCTAAATTGTGTCTTCTGTGTCTGCCCTTGTGCTACTCAGAGAATATGCTGTGAATGAGGTGGTTGCTGGCATCCGTGAGTATTTCAACGTCATGCTGGGCACACAGCTCCTCTATAAGTTTGAACGGCCGCAGTATGCCGACATCCTGACCAACCACCCGGACACACCCATGTCCCAGATCTATGGAGCCCCTCACCTGCTCCGACTCTTTGGTAAGAAAAACACAGAATAATAGAAACATCATAAATGCAATGACCAGTACTTAAATGTATGTATTTTATTAAATGCTTCAGGCTGGTTGATTACAGGAATAATATTAATGCCTCTGCAATGGTACTTACTTTCACTCCATGTGGCATCTCCCCAGCCCTCTAATAATACAGTAAGAACTAAGATGGAATTTTGTGGAGATGCAGGAGATGATCAGGTTATAGAATGTAAAATGGGTACACTTAGCCAGGGGACATTGAATGGATGAATGGAGAATTGTATCTTGCTCTCTGATGTTAAAATAGAATGTATTCAACTTTAATTTATTAAAAATAAGCGCATAATAAGTGCAATTTTACAAGCCCAATTAAAACCTTATATTTAGGCTGGGTATTAAAATGGTCCTTTTGGCTAAATGCTTTGCAATTGCAGTACTATTGCTTTGTGCTGTTTGACATCGCATGTAGGCTTTGTTTTAATCTGCTTATGTTTTAGTGGCAAGATTTTCATATGAAAGAGTTCACAACCATGCCTCATGCTCATGATGGTTCTTTGGCAATGCACAACCTCTCCTAAATCATCAAAGCCAAGGCATCCGTCCATTATATTTTTTGAAGTTGTAGAAAATATTATAGTCTGTCCAAAATCAAAAGTCAAAAATGCAAGTAATTTGTTGTGTAGCTTTATGAATGGCTTTTTGTAATTCCCAAATCAGGTCTGTCACAGCAGCACCCAGAGAGTGGAAACAAGTTTGTGGTCATGTTACTACCTGTATGGCCCATTTTCATAAACACGCTATATCATAAACAAACCAAAAATTAAAAGCAAACTAGACTCAGCCACCTCTATCTATATTCTGCACTGACTGCACTTGCTATCTGCTTAAGCAGCAAGCCAAAAAACTAAAATGGAAATCACCTTGTCAATCAGTCAGTCAACTGCTATCCATATAGGGGGAGTTCTGGAGGTAAAAAATTGCAGCCTTGCCTGCTATGCATTTAATAGCTATCTGTGGTAAATAATCAATATAACACGGATGGGAGTGGGGAGGGTAGTGGACATCCCCATGGCTGTGGTGTGGTCGGGGACAGAGATCCTAAGCTTTAGTTTTGCCAGGTTAATTCTCCACTCTGTTACAACATTTGCATGCTCATTATGAATTATGACTGTGCTCTCATGGCAACATCTAATGCCTCCACAATCAAAGCCATTTTATTCTTCCTTTTTAAAGGCTCATCTGAGCTGGAATGAGGAATAAAAATGGTCCCAAAGACCTCTGTGTTCTTTTATGAAGGCCTGGTGATAAACTGATGTACAAGTCTATTTTAATATGGCATGGCTCTCAATCTGAAGACTTTTGAAAACTAAATCATCCACGAGAGCTCGGACCACTTTTGTTGTTGGTTTGTTGCCCCCAACCCCACATACCCACCATCACCTCCCATCTGAATGCAAACCTGCTCATCTAGTCACATTGAGAAGCTGACATGGTGGTGGTGGGTTTTGCTGCACAGCAGTAGGTCTCTGTTTGACATTCACATGGCATCCATTTATTGCCGAGTATATTTGCAGAAGTGTGTATGTGTGTTTGTGTTCACTTAAATATGAATGGCAAATGCATACATTCATATGCCAGAAAGTGAATAGTACGAGTCTCCTCCAGGTAGCGTCTTTCAGAAAAAGCTTTATCCTGAAAACCAGATACCCTGTTGTGCCCGTCTTCCTCAAGGGTATGGAAATCAGTCCATGTCTAACAGGGAAAGTTAGTGTCAGTTGAATGCAGGATAAATTTATCTCTCTCTCTCTCTCTCTCTCTCTCTCTCTCTCCCTCTCCCTCTCCCTCTCTCTCCTCCCATCTTTTTTGCACAGTCTGGCTTGCTTCTTTCTTTATATCTCTCTCTCTCTGAAAATCAAAATGGCAAAGGTGCATGTGAGACCTGCCATTATGAGTAGTGTTTTTGAGCATCACTCAATGTAAAGAACTCATGTATGACAAAACACAAAACTCACCTATCAAACAAACATGTGTACACACAAACACACACACACCTCTGTCCCAGGCATGGCCTCATAGATGTTGATATGCAAATGTAATCAGCTTTAGTAGTGTGGCAGGTATCCAATGTCTGTGGCGGGTAATGAGTATGTTCGCAATGAATGTGTGTCTTGAGTGCCAAAGGTGTTGTAATTGGTGTGAGGGTTTCTCATGCAAACTCTTAGACTGGCATTCATTGTTGAATGTGTTCTATTATTCACCTGGCATTGAATGGGTAGATAACAGCCCTTTTACACACCAAATAGATATGGAAAGCAGTTTGTTTTCTTGGTAATGGATTTCTGGGGAATTGACTCCGCAGGTGGTTCGGAGAGGGGGGTGCTGCCTCTAAGCTTGGAATCTGTTTTGTAGGTTTCATCATTTCACAGACCGTTACACCCGACGTTCTCTGAAAAATCTCTGTCTTAAGATTATTTGTGTTTTGTGTGTCGTCTTTCACAGTTGAGTAAATCATATTACCTCTCTTCCAACCCATATGAAAGAATTGGAGAATTACCAAAATTCAAACTGTTGTTTTTGTTTGACTGGTCTGTTTTGTCCCAGTTTGTGTTTGAGTATGTGTGTGTGTCTTTCTTTAATGTATGTATTTGTGGATGTGTTCTCTGTCCAGTGAGGATTGGCGCCATGTTGGCCTACACACCTCTAGATGAGAAGAGTTTGGCACTGCTGCTGAGCTACCTACAGGACTTTCTCAAGTGAGTATCTAAACAAGGAGACATGATCTGTAAGTGTAGTATAGTTAGCTGTGAGCAGCCTGCTGCTGCGGGGCCTGGGGAGCAGTGAGCAGTCACTTCAGTGGGCCATGAGGAGGCACAATTTTCTCACCGCCTGTCAACTGTGTACACTTTGAGATACATTAACAAATGGTAAGACACAGTGGTCTGTGTTTAAGAAACTGCATGTAACACTGATCGTTGTAGTACATAAGGGGGCGGTGGTAGCGTAACAGTTAAGAGATGTGGCTAGTGCGCTTGCAGCCTGGAAAGTTGTTGGTTTGAATCCCAGCTGTCACCGTTGTGCCCTTGAGCAAGGCACTTAGCCCTGAGTTGCTCTAAGGAAGATTGGCCCTGAACTAATTGATAGTTGAGAAATGGATAAAACCATCTGCCAAATGCATTTTGAACATGACATTTTCGGGATTTAGTTGCCCATCCTCCTGAACTTTCAAAAAGGTCTTTTTATTCCACTGGCTCTGAAAGGAGACTTAAGATAATGTTAATGTAAGTAACTGTTAGGTGCCTGTCCTGCTGCACTTCCCTGTTACGCAGTAAAAAAGGTCTTCATTTTAAGCCTAAGTCTTTTAAGACCAATGGCTCAGGTAAATAACGTTCATGTTAATTCTTAATGCCACTTTCACAATCAAAAGCATCTAGACAAAATTGTCCAGCTGATTGTGCTGGATGAATACATCCTCCTAACAGCTTTCTCTAGGCTTTTTTCTTTTTGTTGACTTTTTTCTGTTGGCATTACATATTACTATAGCTTTTGACTATTCCAGTTACATTTTGCAAACAGATCCTTAACTAAGGGGCTTCTTCGACCCACAGAGGAATGTGATGAGGGCCCAACCTTGTAATGGGGAAGAGACCTGAATTATGATGTAATGCTTATTCCTCTGACATGGGCATGTATCTACAAAGTACATTAAAAGGACACCATAATATGCTCCAAAAAAAACTCTTGCCTTTCTAAAAGAAAAAAGTTAGGAAGCTGCATCAACCTCCTTAATTTTAGATCATAATTTGTTTCATCAATGATTCACGACCAAAATCTGTGTATTTGAGAGTGAATGGTGTAGTTGAGACATGAGTGCACACACACACTGATATTGCAACAGGTGTTTGTTAGACTAAAAAAAGATTTCTGTTTGGAAGTTGGCCATGCCGTTTCACTAGTGGAAGTAAGCAATGTTGTTAAGCTTCCTAAAACAGACTGTTAGCTTATTAAGGTAGCATCTTAGTGGTAAATTGTTTTTTTTTTTTTGTTTTTGTTTTTAGTTTTCGTCACCCCTGCTAGATTTAATTTTCTGCATTGTATATGAAGATCACTTTGGAAGAGACTCCATTGGTAATAAATAGTAGTAATGTGTATGAGGGGACAGGCAGACACCAAGTGAAGGCTGAAGGCTTGGTGTCTGCCTGTCACCAAGCCTACTATATGTAGTGAACAAGTAAGGCCTCTCAAGGCCGCTCGCTCTTTCTCTGCGCACGTGTGTGTGTGTGTGTGTGTGTGTGTGTGTGTGTGTTAGTGACACACTGTTGTGTTTTCTTTCTAAGGTACCTGGTGAAGAACTCCTCATCACTCTTTAGCGCCAGCGACTATGAGGTAGCACCACCAGAGTATCATCGGAAGGCCGTGTGAAGGCCGCAGAGGACCATGGGCTCAGAAGCATTGCATATGCATGTCATCTCTCTGTTTTTGCCCTTTTTAAAAAGGACAGGCAAGGACCCAACATCTTTCTTTTTTTCATTTCCAAAAGAAGATGCCAGAATTCATTTGCGACTACAGTTCAAACACTGTAGGTACAGTAGGATGAGATCTTCAGAATCAGACTTGGTGGAGATCACCTTTTTGTGGATTTGAGCTGTACTCCATTCTCAAAAACCATGTTGGAATCACAGAATAAAAACATTTGATGAGGTCACATCAAACAAATGTTTTATTCCAACATACCACAAAATTATGTCTGTCTTTGTTTTGTGTGCTTTTATAATAAAATGTTATCTTTTCTTCCTGCCTTGTTTTTCTTCAATACATCTTAAATATAGTGTATGCACTTCCTCTGTTAACCTTAAAGAAGGGTTTGCGTTTTCTTTGAGCAATTATAATCTTGGTCCTGGTGTTTTTGCAGGGTTGTTTTATATGCAACACATGCTCTGATCTAAGACTTGTGTACAATGATGTCAATTATCTTTTCAACTACAAGCATTTTCTTTTTCTTTTTAATTTTAAGTTTGACCTTTTTTGAGGTTACCCCCTAGGTGAATTAATTGTGCCCATAATCAGGTCCCATTTACCCTGTTCTACATGACACTGTAATTTGACAGAAAAATTGCTGGTGCCAAGATCTCAAAAGCCATCGACCTAAAAGCTGCCAGCAGGGTGTGAAGTCCAGATTACAATGTTCAGGGTTTCCAAAAGGCTGCTAGGGCACATTCATATGTGCAGGAATATATTCTTATTTTTTAAATTATTATTATGTCATTATTATGTTATCTTTACAGATATCAGTGATTTCTACTCACGTTGCCAACCATGATGGTGGTGGTGACTTAGGGTTAAGGTTAAATTATTTCAATAGGAAACAAATGTAGTGGCCTGGAATGAGTGATAAACATCCCAGCCAATCTTCATGGTGCTAAACACAGAGGGCCAGGGGGTGGAATTTAATTAGCTTTCCCAATGACAAATTGCGGACTGTGTTTTTAATTGGCTCAAAGGTGGTACAAATGCTTCTGTGTTTTCCTTGATCCCCATTTCCATATTACCATTAGTAAGAGTGGGGCAAAAAGCTTCTTTCCTCAAAGAGCTTCCACATGTTGGATAAAAAGACACATTGTGTCCTTAACCTATTACAGTGCAAGTAGTTGCCCTGAATGGCCTTTACTGTAGACTACATAGTGTGCTTGCGATGGATCTGAATGCTGTTGTGGATCCTGTTGTGTATTCTGATGTGGTTTATTTAGTGGAAAATGTGTGCTTCTGGGGTTTTGTGTTAGCAAGCACATTCCAAGCAGTGAATAGCTATTGCTAAGCTCTGGGATTTAATTGCATTCTGGAGACTACAGTCTCCAGTCCTGACATTATTTTGACCAGTTGTATTTTGAACAGAGACTGGCCACCATGAAAAGTCAAAAGGGAAAGTTTTACTCTTGTCAGTAATTTCAGCCTGTTATGGCCTACTGTCTGTGGTCTTGGTAAATGTTCCTTTGTATTCTGTGTAGATAGTCAGAAGCAAAGATTCCAGCACTCTCAAATTAGTTTGTGGCTGATGTTGCTGTCTGACTTTGTAGCTTAGTTCCACTTCTCAAGAGTAAACAACCTGACATTATGTGTTTTCAATCTCAAGTATAATAATTATGACCACAGCAGCGCAGCTTACAGTTCTAGTGCAGCTTGGTCTTTTTTACCCAGTAACTTTTGGATAAGAATGCCAAGGATTCCAGAATGGGTGTAGTGCAAATGTATGGGCATGTTGCTCCACAAGAGCTGTCTTTTGATCCCCAGGATGCTGCTGTAAGTAGAAAGAGCTTTGGGAGAAATGTGGCATTATGGTGGCCAAACAGAGAAGTTGTGGTTGGGAGCACATCCCTCAAGAATTCTCAAAGGCCTTGTTCATGAACTTCTGCAGCACAGAGGCAAGCAAAGCATGGTGACCATTTATGATGCACTTCCAGCTAATTCCTATAAGAAAAAACGATGGTTACGCATGTAACCTGGATGTTCATCACATGCACATGTCGTTCAAGTGTTTATACCAACAAAGTCGCTTGCGACAGGGGTGACGTACGCCCGCTATGGTACTTAAGGTACGCTCGCCCCGGAGGTGGTCTCTTAGCAGTCTTCTCGTCCGCATTCCGAGTGACAGCCAAGCTCTGGCGGTCATCCGAAATTCATAGAACCGCGGTTACATGCGTAACCATCGTTCTATTTCATTTCTACTGACCGCCAGAGGCGGTGCTTTCAGCACCTGGATGACATATACCAACAGGGTCACGAGGAAGACCTACCAACCCTATGAGTGCTCGAAAGGATGGCAGTGGCCAGAGGGTTACAAGTGGCCACGTTAAGTGTGTAAAATCTTGCAAATGTGCAAGTCGAGACCCATGATGCTGCAGCACAGATGTCAGAAAGTGGGACGCCCCGCAAGGCTGCCCAGGATGTCGCCACACCCCGAGTAGAGTGGCCCCGGATGCGAGGGGGGACTGGACGACCAGTGCTAGTGTAGGCATAGCAGATGGTCTCCACAATCCAGTTAGACAATCACTGCTTCGACAAGGCATGGCCCTGTCTATGTCCTGTATGACAGACAAAGAGTGAATCTGACTGCCGGAACCCAGCAGTCATCTGGATGTATGTCTGCAATGCCCGGACTGGGCACAGTAGATTCTCACCTTGGGTCAGTTCGCCCCCCTCAGTCGGAAGTGTAAAGGCTACCAGGCTGAGGGGTTAATTTACATAAGATGCGGAAAACGTCTTTGGCAGGAATGAAGGGTTAGGCCATAAAGTCACTCCTGTGCCATCTGGGCTCCAGTGTAGGCACTCCTGGCTGATAGACAGGGCGTGCAGCTCACCCGCTCTCTTAGCCGATGCCATGGCCAGTAGAAAGGCCGTTTTCATCGATAGCCACTTCAGTTCTGATCCCCCAAGAGGTTCGAATGGGGGCTTACACAGCACCTGCAGAACAAAGGGCAGGTCCCAAGAAACTCTCAGACTCCGTTGAGGGGGTCTTAGTCGTTGAGCCCCTCTAAGAAAGCGACTCACTAGAGTGTGGGAGCCCACAGTGACTCCGTCTATTCGGTTATGCATGGCTGATATTGCAGCTACATACACCCTGATGGTGGAAGGCGCAAGACGTGATTGTAAGAAGTCGAGAATAACAGGCACGGAGCAGTCATACACGCTCAGAGAATTCACAACCACTTCACAGACACGAAAGACACATGGCACCGATGGCAGGGAATACAAGCAATCACCAACTACAGACAGGCTCCAGGAAAGACCCTCACAGACACTGAACCAGTTCTACTCAAGATTTGAAAAACAGAATGACACAGTAACAAGGAAATCCACCCATGCCATGCCGACCAGGTGCTACATCTGTCCACCTCTGAAGTGAGGAAAACTGCTCAGAGTCAACCTGCGAAAAGCTGCAAGGCCAGACCAAATACCAGGTTATGTGCTGAGAGAATGTGGACCAACTAGCTGATGCCCTGACTAATGTCATCAACATCTCTCTGAGCGCCACTGTTGTTCCTACCTGTTTCAAGACCACCATCATTCCTGTATCAAAATAATCCACAGTGCCCTGTCTCAATGACTACTGCTCAGTTGCACTTACATGCACCATCATGAAGTGCTTCAAGATGCCAGTCATGGAACACATCAAGTCCCAGCTACCTGCCACACTGGATCCTATTCAGTTTGCGTATTTTCCCAACTGCTCCAGGAATGATGCCATCACCACTGCCGTTCACCTGGCTCTCATACATCTGGCTACAAAGGACACTTATGTCAGAATGCTGTTCATCGACTTCAGCTCAGCATTCAACACCATCATTCCACAACAGCTGATAAAGACACTGGATCAGCTGGGTCTGAACACCACCCTGTGCAACTGGATCCCTTTTGGGTAGGGAGACTGCAGGCAGTCAGGATAGGAAACAGGACCTCCAACACCACCTTGCTGATTACAGGAGCCCCTCAAGGCTGCGCTCAGCCCCTGGCTGTTCACACTTCTAACCCATGACTGTGCAGCTACACACTGTTCCAATTCGCTGATGACAACTGTGGTGGGTGTGACAATGAGACCCTGTACAGAGAGGAGGTGACACAGCTCAACAACCTGTTCCTCAATGTGGACAAAACAAAAGAACTTATCATTGATTTCAAAAGACCTGCAGGTAAACACGCCCCACTGTCCATAAACAACCTTCCAGTTGAGACTGTTCAGGACACAATGTGTCTGGGCGTACACATCGCAGACAACCTCACATGAACCAAGAACACCACATACATTACAAAGAAAGCCCATTAAGGCTTCTATTTTCTGCAGAAGGCCCACCTCCCCTCCCCAGCAGGGCCATCACAGCATGGTTAGGTAACTGCACTGCGGCAGAACAAGAGGCCCTGCAGATGATTGTGAGGATGGTTGAAAAGATCACTGGGGCCTCTCTTCCCTCGCTCTCTGACATCAACAACACTCACCGTCTGCATAAAGCCACAAGCATTGTTAAGGACACATCACACCTGTCCCATCCACTCTTCTCCTTATTGCCATCAGGTAAAAGGTTGCTGTCTTTCTGATTTACAGTGTGCTGGGGTTAAACCTGCAAAAGCTGAACAGAAGAAGTGTTCAGCAAAGTGAAGCCTTTCTTGGCCAGGGCTCACTTTAAAAAGAGACAACTGTCTCCATGTGACTACCTTGGTTAAATAAAGGATAAAAAAAATTAAATGAATAAAAATAAATGTTGCTGTACTGGCTGACTCACCCAGACGACAGCTGCTTCTTGAAATATGGAGTGATGCTGGTCTGTGCATGTATTGGCTTACTCAAAACCACTGCCAAATCACAAGCCATTGTGTTTATGCAACATAATTAAAACAGGGCAAAAAAGAGTGTTGCAATAGAAAGTCATTGTGAAACTGCTATTAAATTAGATTAAATAGCAAAATTTTGTCAAAGAGAGACTCTAGGCCTATTTTTCTCTAGGCCTAGTTTTCCACCCAAACTTCCACACCCTACGCAAACCTCAAAACCCAATATGTGACATCTGCTTTCTCTGATGGTATTCTGGTGAAGTAGGCTAGAATGTTTCTACACTTGGAAAAGACTTTTGCTCTCTGCGCTTGGCTGATTGTCTGACGGGAAGGCGGTTTGCTGCCATGGAAAGGTTGAGCAAACTGTTTTTACGGCCAACACCCAACCCATTGTGTTGTTCGATCTGGCAGGAAAGCGTTAAGGTTAATGGAATCTGATTCACTAGCATCATGTGAAGTTAAATAGCTTCGCGACTACGCAAAACGTCACATTTGTACCGCGCCTTCCCAAACAACAGGCGATTGGCTCTGGTTCTCCAGTTGTTAAAGTTTTCTCCCGTCATTGGATTTTGAACGTGTCTACGTCAGGCACAGGCTGGCCCCGACTGGTGGACTGACAGGGGCAGGAAATATTCAGTAAACATATGCACGGAGTTTGACATCTCACAACAAAGTCCGTGACGCCTCTTTCCAACAATGAAAAGTTTTAAAAATCGGCTGATGAGACATGAAGTGACAATCGATGTAAGTCTAACTTTAAGACGCAAACTAATACTAACATAATACTACTAACATGTCGGCCTTGTCGGGAAAGGGTGGATATGGTGTAACTTAACGTAAGGCTCAGACACGCCGACAGACGTACCTACCTACCAGGTTGTCTGTAAAATGAGCACAGTGGTCTCAGTTAACTTTTCAACAATAATGTTTACTCCAAAAGAGAGGGATTTGTATAAATAATTTGTGTTTTCATTTCCGTGACCAGTGTGGAGCACGTTTTCTTTACTTGATAGGCATTCTTTTACAATTCATAACACGTCCAGGTCAATTCTGCCTAATCGAGCAAAGCGAAATAAGCAGCCTAACTGCTGAAATGAGGTGGCTTTAGCCAGAGGCAATGGCATTAAAAAGTGGAACACATTTCTAGAAGGTATGGCCAAGCGCACCTAGAATATGTTAGTAAATAGGCTATAATCTGTCAGTACCTAGTCTTAAAACAATAAGTAATGGACATAATTAAGGTTACTCTGAAGCCGCGATTACTTTATTTCGTTAATTAACAATTAACAACAATTTTGTCTGTCAGTTTACTGCTTCGTCAAATTAATTCTAACGGCTTTAGACCAGCCATCTACTTGTTTACTTATGATCTTGATCGGAACATGTGTGTTTTGGCCCGGTATGGTGTCTATCAGGGCTTGCTTCAGAACAAAATCTTGGAGGGTTGCGAAGGAATTGAGAGCCTGCACTTGAGATTCATGCACCAGTAGACAAGTGGACACCAGTGTCATAAGCTTAGTGGTTCCTCCCTGGCTCTGCGCATATGAAAAGAACAGGACACCACAGTGAGCAAGGGTAGAAACATTCCTGCTTTCTGACATCATGTGAGAACTGGGATTAGTAGCAATCCTGACATTGTCCCAGTTATCATGCAACACTAGCCTTGCTGGATAAATCCACCGGTACAGAAGGGCACTTGCGTGGCAGTGCAATGCATGTGGCGTTTGCCATACTCTTCTGAACAGAGGAATGCCCCCCTTTCCCGCAACTCCACTCCAAGTATTTAGTGTCAACACAAAACAGACAAAAGAATGCCAGACACGCACCAGTTTAACCTGTCTGGGGATGCCATTGAGCAGTCAAACCAGAACAGGCCAAAAACACTAGCGAGAAAAGGAATAGGTTTGGTTACCAAACATTTGTACTCAGAGATTAATACATGCATTTCCGCATGCATCATTGTGAAGTGCCATGCATCGAGGAATCCATAAAAATGAAGTGTATTACCCAAGGAAGTTGTCCAGAGGTACCACAACTAATTGTATTTTGTACTCCCCCTTGTAGGCAAGCAGGAACACACACACACACACACACACACACACATTTCAAGTTGTGACTTGAAAACCCTCAGTGAAATGCAGGATTCTCTCCCAGCTCCATCTGTGCTTTCAAACAGCCCATAGCCTTGGTATCCAGCTCCTATTATCACAGCTGTAGATTGGAATTATGGCCCACTAATCACAGATTAATCAAATACTGGATTGCAAGTATATTGGTGGACAAGGTATTGCAGCAGGTGGAAAAATAATTAGCTTAATTTTTCTCCAGAGTGGAATCTCAACGCAAGGAGCCCCCCCCTCCTATTTCACTATTCCACTCCTCGGAAACACTGCTGCCCACATTGTCACACTACATTGGAGCCTCTGAGGATAAGCACAAAGCTTACTGAAAGCATGCTATTCCTGTTGTTTTGGCAGATAGCTCCTGTGTTTTAATTAAAAAATGTGACTGAGCTTCTGACTGCCAGTTCAATTCAGTTCAGTTCAATTCAATTCAAAGAACTTTATTTTTACTTTAGGAAAAGCATCAGTGCATGTACAGCCTCAACACATCATCCCTACCCAACAAGCACACTTGGATGGACTTAGGTTACCCCTCAGACTCAGCTTAGTTCACAGCTTATTGAGGAGAAATTGAGCCTGCATCTGGACTAGGGCTGCAACTAATTATTATTTTCATACTCTATTAATCTATTGATTATTTTCTTGCTCAATTTGTTGTTAGATATGCTAGAAAATTTAAATGCCCCAAACAGACCCTTAAATGCCCTTTTTTTATTCTCATGCGAAAGATATCAAGTTCACTGTCATACAGGAGCACGTAGAACTGACATTCTCTCTCACTATCCTCTGACTCCTAATTTTAAGTATTTCCCTTAAAATGGCACACACTATCCAACTGCCAAAATAGTTTTTGATTCATTATATGTTCGTGGATGACAACTAATCAATCAATTGATTAATCATTGCAGCCCTAGCCTGGACATGAACAGCATGCTGAAAGACTTTTTTGCATTTTGTGCAGTTCTAACAATGACAAATGACAGTGTGGCATAGAAACATAGGGTGATGGGGCTGATAGGTGCTTTTGTCTCTTGGAAACACAGAGAACGTTTCTTAGAATTGTTGATGGCAGATTGCGTTTTTCAATAGCCACTACTCTGCAAAGGGTTGCAAGGGGGTGGAAAAATCACTGTATCTTTTCATGGAAACTTTAGTTCAGGAATTTTGGAAATATTGAAAAAAAAAGTTTTCACGTTGTGGTAGTACCGTGTGCAGATTCTACAGTGTCTAAGATCACATTGGAATTGCAGACCGTCCCGCTACTGATGTCTTATTCACTGAAATAAACCCAGATTATTTTTTCAGTGTCTAGAAAAAAGCAAGATTTTGTTTTCTAGTCATCTTAAATGCAGAGTGTGTACTCTATTAGGAAATATACAAGCTGAAAAAATTTAGAAGGTTAGTTGTCTTGTTGTGAGGATGAAATTTAGACAAAATTCCTATTTGAGGCAATAGTATGCCACATTGTGGAGCACGTAAATGTGTAAGATTTAACTCCTCTCTTATACCATCCCCTCAGAACATGTCTGAAGTTGGAAAAAATGAAATATGAGGACAATCTGGGGTTCAAACCCACATTTTCCATTTGTGGGTATAGACTGCCATCCTGTTAACAGCTTTACACTGTTAATCAATCTTTTCTATGTCAGTGTTCCTTTAAAGCATATCCAAAAGTTGACATAAGTGAAAAAGGTGATATAAAATACATGTTTTTATTTACAAGTGGTTTTGAGTGCAAAATACTATCCATTTCAAAACTTTGTGGAGGTGTAGTGTATAAATTGGGCCTAAATAACATTTTTTTTTCTGTGAAAATGGCAATTTTATCATTTGGAAGGACAGAATGAACTACAAACCAAATTCCCCTTTTTGTTGCAATACAATGTGATGATTGTAAAAGTGTAAGACCCAGCTTCACACTTTTGCCATCCCCTCAGAACATTACTGTCAGGCACAGACTCAACTAGATTTTTGCAAGCAGGGGGTTTTATTTTCAAATAAGCCAAACAAAATTCAAACAAGGTCTACGTCAGCTAAAGATAGCCGAGGACTAATGGTACAACTATAACGCTCAGAGGTTTAAGGTAAAACTAAAACACAAAAGGTAACATAAATGAACAAAGCACAAACTAAAGAACACGGTGTAAAGAGGGACTAAACAGTACCCAAATAAGTGAGTCCAAGGACGAAGAGCACAAGGCACAAAGACTTTGCGGAAGAAGAGAAACAACACGACTGACTCGGAACTGATCCAGGGGAGGATCGACGAGTCCAGACGACAAGAGACCAGGGAGTGAGGCTTAAGAACTGTGGAGATCAGGTGAAACCAATTAGTACCCAGGAGAGCGTGCACGCGAACCAGGAAGTGGCTGTGAACAAGGTGACGAGCTGATTAAGGAGTTGTGGGTTTGTGAAGCAGAGTGAGGGGGCGTGGTTGTGGCCAGATCTGATGCAGACTGACAGTTATACTATCTTGGCCAAAGTGCCTAAGTGTTTTTGTTGGTTTCTTTGTTGTGAACTTTCTGGAAGGGCAACAACTAAAACATTTTTTTTTCTGTTTTTGGGAATAAAATGCCACCCTGTTATTATATTAAATTAAAATATTATTAAAATATAAAAAAAATTATATAAATGAAAAATGTTACATGAAATTTTACATATGCACCAACCATTTCAAAATGTAGCAGAGGTTTAGTCCATGAAGAAAGACATAGGCCTATGCTGAAGAAATGTTCTGTTTTGGTTCCAATTTAGTGATACTTCTGAAAGGACAGTATGGGAGTCTTTTTTGGCATTATGTGACCCTGGAGACAAATATTAAACGGTTTAAGTTGTTGCCCTTCCAGATTTACAAAAAAGAAACTAACATTTTGGCTCCTTTTGGCCATTTTTTCCCCAACTTCTGACATGTAGTGAGGGGTTGACAAAGGAGGTAAATTGGTGCTACAATATGGCATACTACTTCAATGAAAAAATTGTCCTTCCAAAGAGTTATTAAAATGGCCATCTTCACAGAAAATTGTTATTTAGGCCCAGTTTAGGAGTTAGGATAAAAGAAAAAACATGTGGTTTGTCACCCTTGGGCACCCTTGTCATAGACAACCTGTGGTAACTACACACTTTCACATTGGGTGTGTAGGAAACTCAGGAACACTACTTTGCAGAAATGAACCAAGGGTATGTGTGATATTCTCTCTTCACAAAAAATAAAGAATTCTGGAACAAACTTTAAATTTGTGATTCATTGTGATTAATTGTGATTAACCAAATTTTTCTATTGTAATTAATCAGATTTTCTTTTTTTTTCATCAATTGACAGTGCTAGTTTATTTCAGTGAATAAGACATCAATGGTAAATGGACTGCATTTATATAGTGCTTTTCTACTCCTACGAGTACTCAAAGCGCTTTACATTGTATGCCTCACATTCACCCATTCACACACATGCACTGGTGGCGGAGGCTGCCATGCAAGGTGCCAACCTGCCAACGGGGTTTGGCGTTCAGTATCTTGCTCAAGGACACTTCGATGGGGTCAGCCAGAGGCGGTTGCCGAACGGCACCTCTACCACCTGGTGGTGGGATGGACTGTAATTCAAATGTGATCTTAGACACATGGTACTACCCCAGTGTGCAGATTTTCCGGAAAAGATGTTATTACATTAAGTGAGGAGATGAGTATATAAAAAGTGGTCCTCATGAAAAACTAAAATTTGCTGTGTTTTTCTTGGCCATGTCCAGTCATGTTTGAAGAGCCAAATCTCAGAAACCAAACAAGCTATCAAGATGAAATGTTCGCTTGATTCTAATAAGACACGAAGGAATGTTTGGCCAGCAAAAAATAAGGACCATGGTGTCGGGCCCATTTCAACTGATTTGGAATTGCTCAGGCTTTTTTGTCACCTACAGAGTTTATTGTTACTACTACTATTATTACTATTTAAATTAATTAATTAATTAATTAATAACTATTAAATAACAAAAAGTAGAGATGCACTGATTGCAAGTTTTTCATGGAGTTTGACTTTCAAGTGTTTCATGGAGTTTGACTTCCAATTTTGGCTGATACTAATAATATTTTTTATTTCAACTACAGCACACACACACACACAAAGATTACTCTAATCTACATAGAAAACATAGAAAAATAGTCTAACCAGAACCAGATACTCAAACACCCCCCCCCCCCCCCCAGGGGTCAGGATTGACATGCATTAATCCATTTCTGAACCATTTATTTTCAACACAACACATAATAGTCATATAGACATGCCTTATTGAACGTCAAACTAAGTTTCTAATTAGCTTCTACAGTTATGCTACTACAATTTTGTTATTTTTATGAAGTTATAGTCAAATAAGATTCGAGATAACAGGAGAAGCCCATCTTGTCCTCATTGTCAATTTAAACTGTCTACCAGCCATCAGTAACATAGTCTATGGTAAGCTCCACGATTTTTATTCAGTTTTACGTCTTGGCCCCAAACTTAAATTTGAAAGCGTCTGCTCTACACAGTCCTACAGTGGCATATTTTGTAAGCAAACTCACCAATGCCCATGACTGTTGCTTGGAAAGTGAAAGTCAATGTGGCCAATTTCATTAGTCGGTCAATCTGTGCATCTTTATCGAAAAGTCTTTGCGTCCCCAACCTTTGGTTTCAAAAATTACTAGTTTATTACAGTTAATTTCCATAAATTTCCATAAATTCACATGGAAAATTTCCAACTTTGAAAATTCCCAGGATTTAGCAACCCTAGCTCTGCATGTGTTTATCGTTTGCATTGGCCTTTTCATCTTCCGTGGCCCGTGCCAGATACCCAGGTCATATGGTCTGGAAAGGGTTGTGAAGGCTGATGGCTCTCCTTGGCAACCTCTATCATTTGACGCATCACTATTAACCAAGTGCAGGGGGTGATGGGCTTACAGGTTTGTATGTGTCTGCATACTTAAGATCTCTCACTTAAGAGATCTCATACTTAAGAGATCTCATACTTAAGAGATCTCATACTTAAGAGAGATCTTAAGTATGCAGACAAATACAAACCTGTAAGCCCATCACCCCCTGCACTTGGTTAATAGTGATGGGCTTACAGGTTTGTATGTGTCTGCATACTTAAGATCTCTCTGTTAATGTATGTTGTGTTAATGTATGCTGTGTGTGTGCGTGTGCATGGTGTATTCCTGTGTGTGTGTGTGTATGCATGCATGTGTGTGTGTGGTGGATGGAGGCATGGCAGAACTGAAGAGATAGCCCTTGTTAGCTCAATGTTGATGGATTAGTCTGTGGCATGGACTGTTCTTTTTTTCCTAACTGCCTTCCTCTTCCTGCTTTCCTGTCTGGGGCAGAACAAGGACTGGTCCAAGTATGATGAAAGGCTGCTGAAAGCGGTGGAGAGTGGGGAGCTGGACAAAGTTGCCTCAACCCTTGCCAAGAAGGGTGTGGTCCCAACCAAACTTAACCCACAGGGCCATTCTGCGTGAGTGTCTAACACACACACACACATGCACACACCATTTCTCAGCCCCCACCAAAATCAACCCACAGGGTTATTCAGCATGAGTATTTCACATGCATACACACACACACACCCTTTCTCTGTCTCCATCAACTTACCCTTCAGGGCCATTCAGTGTGAGTGTCTGATGTTTTTCTCTCTTTCCTCTCTCTCTATCTTTAAATTTTATGCTTTCAGTCAGATATCCCCTTTCTCTCTTTTTCTTCATCTCTGAGCCTCTCTCTCTATAATTCACATCCTCAGTGTTGTCTACCAGTCCTGGTCTAGCTGTGATGCTATCAGAGCATCACTAGACTAGGCCCAAGGGAGTTATATATACATTAACTTTAATCAAACACCACATCATATTGTTATGAAAGAGGTTTACCTTGTGTGTGTGTGTGTGTGTGTGTGTGTGTGTGTGTGTGTGTGTGTGTGCGTGTGTGTGTGAGTGCACATGTGTAATAGGTGATGAAAGGGGTTTTGGGTGGATGGTGGATGGTGCGGTGAGGTTGGGTTATCAGCTTTGATACAGGTCTGCTGGCAAACACAGTAAGACCTGTAGCCTCTTAAGCTATGCGGGGCTGTCAGTAGTGTAACAGGTTGACAGCACGGAGTTTGCATGTGTTAAATCTGCCATACCTCAGGACTCAGTAGTCAATCGATCAATCAGTTGATCACTTTATTATTTATACTGCAAAATTACCATATAGCATGGTCCCAGTACACTTTAAAACACATAACAAAACAACAACAATAATGAAAAATAACGCAACAATGAAGGTTAACACAATAAAATAAAACAACAGTCAAGTATAATAATTAATTAATGGTAAATGTGTGTTTTAGTGTAAACTCTACCTGCAGCAAATACTGCAGTGTTAATCTATCTTAGTCCTATAAGGTCTAGACTTTAGTCTTGAGTAACATTCCTTATATAAAAGTTATGGAGCGCAGTCTTAAGTTACACTCCTTATCTTAGTTAACACCCCTGACTGAAAGTGATAGTTTAGAGTAATTCTAATTATAGCCCTGTTGGTACAGGCTTCCTGAGTACTGTCGTTAGGAAGGAGAATGAGAGAATTTTGTACAACGTAGACCGAATTGTGAGCACACAGGTTACGCTAACTTAATGGCTTCATAAACTCAGTTTCACTTTGGTTTACCCATGGTACCATTCAGTTAGCTTTAGCTGCTTGTGCAGTATTTGGTCTGTGTTGTTCCAAATTCTTTTCTTTGCTTTTACGACAGCACTCAGCAAACTCGTGCAACAGGGCTATGATTGGAATTACTCCGAACTATCACTTTAGAAGTTCTACTAACATTACAAGCTTAGTCTAGAAGGCCTTCTGGAATAACACATCAAACCATAAAGTTTCCACTGGCTTGGTCCCAGCTGTAGTTCTTCAGCTCATCTGAAAAGAGCACTCAGTATGCAGGTGGATCCCTGGTGGGAACTCTGATCTATTTTATTGACGTGTGGAACCTCTTTGCCTCACCTACCTTAATCACCCACCCCCACCCAGACTCTACTCTTTTTATCCACTTTCCCCTGCTTCGCACTTCAGCCCTGCGGTGTTCAATTTCCTTCAGTGCACCTCTAATCAGTAAGCAACCCACAGGCCTGATACTTTAAAAACTTTAGCTCAGTTTGCCACGAAATAAAAGTGCAAATGACCTGTGTTAAGGCAGGGGGAGAGATAACACACACACACACGGACACATGGACAGACACACACACACTCCCTCACACACACACATCACCCCTCCACTCGTGCATCTCTGAGGTACTCTTTCAGAGTAGGCACCGCATCTCTGCTGGCTGTATGCCAGGCAGGTGGCATTTAAAGTGCACTGGTCAGCACACTCCTGCTCACATCCAGTAGATACTGCAACACCAATCTCCCCTCCACAGCTGCCAATCACTCCACCAGAGCTTAGTGGTGGCGTCTGCCAGTCAAGAGACCTGACTGCAAATGTGCCTGGAAACCAGGACTGCAGTCCCAATGCCTCCCTCCCACTGCCACTGTGCCTAGTCTAATGTCTGTGTTGTCACAGCCCTATACATCTCTCACTAGGCACAGCCCCACTGTCCTTAAACTCTCCTCCCAAGGGGGAATTAACTATAATGGGAAAAAACACACAAAAAAAAACATAATGAAACAAGAAAAATTGTTGACACTTTCTTTGTGATGAAAGTATTGATTGAAGCAAAGAACCAATGTTTAGTCCAGATAACTGATTACTGACAGACTTTAAGTCACACTGACACTGAAGATTTAATCAGGGACATTAACTACTGCATTACTGCATTACATACACTGCTACAGAGAGAGAGAGAGATGTAGAAAATGGTGTATACTGTTTCAGTGATTTGTTGATATACAGTATTGTTTGTAGTTAGTTTGTGCTTGTTTGTGTATAGCTCCACACCAAACCTGAAATCTCTGTCTTACCATGGATTTCTCCAGAGATTTCTGTATACATTCCTGTATCTCAATATCATTGCCATGCTTTTACCATTCAGAGCCAGAGATAACAGTGTCCAAACCCTTAATAAGTACAGACAGAGTGTTAAAATATGCTGTGTGTGTATGTTGCTGAGGGGACTATTTTCCCTTGTGTTCTTTCTCTTCAGCCATTGAACCATTCTGGATGCTGCCCTTTAGATGCATATTTTATGGACTTCACACCTTTTCATTGCTTTTTCAATGTCAAACTGCCCCATCCAGAGCAAAACTCGTGTTTAAGTGCAAGAATGTGGACGTTTGGTATATTATTTGTCCTGAGATCTTATTGCTGTCCATTTCTGTAATTCTGTAGTAGACAGACAGCTACATTAATTACCTCTAATCAGTAAGCAACCCACAGGCCTGCTACTTTAAAAACTTTAGCTCAGTTTAATAAAAATAACACAAAATAAAAGTGCAAATAACCTAGTTAAGGCAGGGGGAGAGATAACACACACACACACGGACACGTGGACAGACACACACACACTCTCTCACACACACACATCACCCCTCCACTCCTGCATCTCTGAGGTACTAAACCTGACCTACTGGGTTTGTATTTGGATGGAGAGGTACTGAAGCCAAAGTATGTATGATTGATGTGAGTTGGACCACATCTATTAAATAGTTTTTATACTGTTTATTTTGTTTTTAAGTTCTTATGAGTCATATGATATGTATATACCTATTCCTTCAAGACATACAAGATATACAGATTGGGTTTAGAATAGTATGTCCTGTAGATACATAGGATGCATACAGCATATTTGACCGTAATATTTCATAGATAGATAAGAAAGACCCCACATTATAATGGGACATTCCATAACTTCAGTGCCAATACACCTGGGGATATGCTTTCTTTGGATTTCTTTAAGATGAATGCAATTTCAGATGCGTTTTCAAATCTGGTAGATGCCTTTGCAATATATTTTCATGATAAGCCCATTTTCTGAACTTAAATATGTTACATTGCACCTGGAAATTGTCTCCTGAATAGTAAGAAGCCCCTCTGATATAGTTGAATTGAGGGAGGGAAGATTCTACCTGAAAAGGTACAGTGATTTTTATGATCTATCTATCTATTTATCTATCTATCTATCTGTCCATCTGTCCATCTATCCATCCATCCATCCATCCATATATAGAAAATCCTTGAGGGAAAGCATTTTTGTCCTAAGAAACAACACTGCTTTGGCTTAGATTTGACAAAAAAAATCAATCCTTTTAAAACTCTTGCACTGTCAAGTTTTGCCAAATATTGGTATAAGCAAGATATGTTTTATATAAGAGTTCAGATCCGTTTGTTAGTCACTACAAATCACTTATTAATACCTTATTCTGTATGACTTTATTCTACCCATAATAGACAATTAACTCAGAATTTTAGAATAGAGAAGTCAGAATATTTACTCCTAATTACTGTTTATTCACAGATAGTAAATTAGTTGTTGTATGTGAATTATGATTTTAATATGCATTGGTTAGTGGGGCTTATCAAAGTTCAAAGTTGCTTTTATTGTCAATTTCATTACGTGTACTTGACATGCAAAATTACATTTCCCACTGTCCCATGTGTGTACGTGGACAACAGTAAAGTGCAGATGCACAACAAGACAAGACAATTCTAGTCCTAGTTTGTATAAATAAATAAGTGCAAGTAGCTTAAGGCTACGTTTGCCTAGTACTACTACCTAACATAACAGGTATGACAAGACAAGACATAGAGTACCCTAAGTACACTATTAATGTAGCAGGGCATGACAAGACAGACAAGGCATGAGGTGACTTTGACTGAGTGTTCCAGCTTTGTGCATTTAGAGGTAGTTGTAATTGTGTTTTTAGTGCAAAAGTGCAATGTGCAAATGTCAATAGGCAGTACTTGCCACAGTAGCAGCAGGAATGATAATAATAAGATGGTAGTACAACAGGAACAGTTATTCTCCTTCAGTAATACTGAAAAAAGATGGTCTATTCATAGGAACAAAAGCCAAAGCCACAAGTTTTAATCTTGTCCAAAGTCTTGTCCTAATTCTGTGTGGTGGGAAGAAAAAATGTCTGGTCCTAATCCAAGTAATTTTGTTACATTTTCCGTATTACTGATTGAACTGCAAATTACTGACAATTACCTATCTCTACATAGATCAAGACACATCCCCGAATGTGTTTTGTCTTTTGTTATGCAGGCATCGTTTTATATATATATATATTTTATATGCTGGTCATTTCTGTTCTCTTAAAAAACAATCTGAGTTAAGACAAGGCTCAGATGGGCCAACATATGAACACAAGTATTCTGGGATTCTCTGTCCATGTAGTGAACTCTGTGGCATGCCATATCGCATGGAATTAACAAAGCTTTCACTTCACCGGGTAAACAGCACTCATTGCCACCCATCACCATCCTCAAACAGAATTTGCAGGCCGTATGAACAGTATAATTCAATCAGGCAGTTGAATGCAGTCAGCTGATGACAACATTAAGGAAATGAAAGTTTAGTGATCATGAAGCGATGCTAATGATGATAAACAGCAGGTCAATAAGCAGATAGATGATGCACAGAAGTAGTTCTAATTCAGCAGGTCAACAAGCAGATAGATGATGCACAGAAGTAGTTCTAATTCAGCAGGTCAACAAGCAGATAGATGATGCACAGAAGTAGTTCTAATTCAGATTTGATTGTCTGGTAGTACGGAAGTGAATGGTAAGACAATGGAAAGGCAAGCAAAAGTTAAAGGTTGCTTTTGAGCTAATGCAAGATTATTGATACATTTATACCTCAATTTAGATTACATTTACTTTTAACGTAATTAGGTATGAAATTGTCCTTGCAAAACTGATATGTGATTTTCATGAACCCATGTTTTTAGGAGAAACTCCCACTTTTCCCTCAACTTACCCATAAATCTATATACCTGAGTAAGAAGAGCCCACAGCCCAGTCTGTGGCAGGCAAAACACACTTTAATCTATCTGTTTGTCTGCTCAAGCATAGAATCTAAGGTGCAAAAAGGGTCATTTTTTAGGCCACAGACATCCTTGTTGTTCAGTGTTCGTATCACAGCCACTGAATTGTATGTAAATATGTGAACACAACCTTTTTTGTAGAGAACAGCCATGGGTCCAGCACCTGTTTTTGTTTTGTAAAGTGCACATTGTTCTGAGTATTACAATAAGCATCCATTCAAAACAGTGTAAATAATATAATAAAATAATAATAAAATAATATAATAAATTCATTTTATTTGCTGGTAGCTATTTGACAGAAGAGTACTTGTCATATTGAATATTCACCACTGATTATCTAACAGCTTTAAGTGTTTTGTGAGAGAAGATTCATCGTTAGCATTTCAGACAATTGTGTGTGACAATACAAGGGGATTGCGTGCCTCTCGTACCTCTGCATGAAAAGGGTTGCATTGCTCCTCATCATCAGTGGGAAATAGGCAGCAAGCAGTAGTGTTTCTCAGACAGGAAAACGACAGGCCTCTCACACAAATGAGCCTTTTGTTTCATTTTTCTGCAGAGGGGGGACAAACAAGAGCTTGCAGGAGCTTGTGCTTAGATAATTAAAGGCACATGTTTCCCTGTCTCTACCTAATGGCTTTAAGATGGTAAATAGGAAATTATGTGGAGCTAAATGGCATTTTGGGTCTTGAGAAGCTGATAAGACATGAAGGCAAACACAGTCAGGAAGGATGTTCTGGGAAGGATTTTTTATTTTTTTCAAAATGAATTAAATATCGCAATTATATCTTTGTTCCACTAAAAGAATAATGTTTGATGAAGAGGAGGTGGACCGTTACACACAGCAATGTCTTACTTCTCTTAAAGGAGAAATCCAATGTCAATCATAGTCCTGTCTATAGGAAAAAGAACCAGAAAATTTGATACAATATAGACCAAATAACAAACTGACAGCTAATGTTAACTAAAGGGCTAATAGGAAAATGAGATTGAAAGTAAGTTGCTGTGTCCCACTCAGTGTTAACTTCCAGTTCACTATTCGGTCTATATTGTATCAGATTTTCTTGTTCTTTTTCCAACCGACAGCACTTGGTGACTTTGAACAACAGGGTTATGGATTGAGTCTGATTCTGATATCTGATTTCTCCTTTAACAGATTTAAAGCCATGCTGGTGGTTGCTTGGATTTCATGCATCATATGGTTATGGTTGACTCAGCCTCCTAAGCTTTTCATTATATGCTTACAGGTACTTATACTCTGTATTCTGACAAGCAAACTTTCCTAAGTTCACAGAGTCATCAGACCATGCACAGATGAATTGCTGTAATAACTGGAAATAACAAAGAGAGTCAAAGGCTGTTTGGTCACAGAGGAGACACACACACACACACACACACACACACACACATACACACATGCTTGCCCGCACAAACACACACCAGAGGAAGTCTGTAGGAGTAGGAATTCCAGACTTTTTGAGCAGTTACACGTAACCCTTCCTCCCACCATTCCATCTGGAAGTGGAGCTGATAAAGAGCTGCTGTGTGGGTCTCTGTGTGTGTGTGCATGTGTCTGTGTCAGCCTCTGTGGCGTATTTATGTATGGGTTGAAATCTAGCAGTGATTAGAGGATGAAAAAGCAGCAAGACCGAGAGCAGAGATGTGTTAATGAATTGTGACGCATGAATGAAATTGGGTGCACACAGGAAACAGATGAGGAACCGGACCAGATTTACATCTGGCTTATTTGAGATGCTGTTTCTGTGAGGTCTGCATAGAAATACTTCTGAAATCTACAGAATAACTCGCTGTGCACATCAGCAGGGAAGGAAGAGATTACGGAAGAGGGAACATTTTTTTAAATTCTTCAGAGTCTAGAATGTTTTGACGGAAAGTCCTTGGGTTGCACAGAATTAATAGGTTGAGTAGAGTTGCTCTAAGCCATGTGTTTGTGTTAGTAGGGGGGCATGTGTATTTTTCATGGGATTCCAATGTTAATGTTTGAAGAGTGACTTGCGGTGTGTCCTAGGGTCACTGAAAATTATGTTATACTTTTAATGTTTTTTTTTTTATTTTTATTGAAGTATCTTGTAACATAAAGTTTAAAAGAGAACACAACACTGGGTTTTATATGTTAAGAAAGCAAAATTTCAAGCATGTTTTTGGAACTCAACAAGCACCTTTTTTTGAAAGCTCTGGCCATGCTGAATGTGAATTTGAATGCTATGATTGAAAAGTTTGGGATGCACTACCTGTTTCAGACCCATGTATGACAATCATTGGGGCTAAGCCTTTTATTGCATTCCATTGAAATAACAGAAAACTATGCATAGTCCATGTTGGGGCATGTCTCAATGCATGTTACATCACATCTACAAGGTATAAGCTTTTAGAAAATGTTTGGCTTTTGCTATCACCTTGACTAGTGCAATGCCCTTCTAACAGGCCTCCCATCCTGTGCTGTGAAACCACTACAGATAGTCCAGAACGCAGTGGCGTGTCTGGTCTTCAATCAGCCCAAAAGGGCACACGTCACCCCTCTGTTCATTGAGCTCCACTGACTATCCCTGGCTGCCCACATCAAATTCAAATCACTAACCTACAAAGTGCTTAATGGTTCTGACCTACCTCCTTAAGTTCTCTCATAAAAGCTTATGACATCCCCTCAGCAACTCCAGTCATCAAAGGAATGCCATCTGGCAGTCTTAGCACCTCACATAAGACAATCCAGACTCTTTTCATATGACCTACCAAGCGCTACCAGAACAGGGGGGTCCCTGTGTATCTTTAAGAAGCTCTTAAAGACCCAGCACTTCAGAGAGCATCTTCTGTTCTAGCACTTAGCCTGTACTTTCCTACCCCTCCACTGCACTCATTCTCATTCTGAGTAACCTGCCTCTCCATACTGTCCTCTCTCATAGATAAGAGACAAAAACTTGGAATATGTGATGGCTGATTTACCAGTCCATGCATGTCCTTCTGATGCTGACACATAGCTCTTGCTTATAGATTTCCGATCTTGCTTCAGAGAACAGAGAAAATTTAGTTTGCCATCTTGAAACATGCAATACATCAAAATTGAAGGTCACACTGAAGTGAGTCCTGATCATTCATTCATCACATTTAATGCACAAACAAATCAGAAACTGACCTGTAAGCCAAACAATACTTATAAATGAATCCAAGTAACCTACATACTAAACATGCATACTTGATAAATCTGGATGCAGTTTCCCAGAAAAGGATAGTAATCAGCCAATGATCTGACTATCCTCAGCAAAACAAAAAACAGTCTCAGTGGTCAGCTATAGGAAATACTGGTAATGGTAGACTAAACATGAAACATGGTAAGTATGTTCCCAGATTCCTATGGTCCTTTGTTTCCAAAAATCATCTTTTGCCAATGTAGACTTTATTATTCGTTAGACCCCCTAGAATCAAGCTATAAAGCTATAGCTTCTCTAAATCTATAATGCTCTCCAAAAATTTAAATGCAAAGCCAATGGGCCCCCAAATCAGATACATAGGGCCCCTGACTAGGAAGTGAGTGTTCTTTTCCATACTGTGATGGGATCATCTGTTAATTTGTTCATCATGTGTAGATGCCCTTTTCTGCCCTCCAAGGTAGTGTCCCCTCACTGCTCCTCTGGGCTGTCTTGCTGTTCTCTCAGATCGCTGAGTTCATCCTTCTTTTGCAGCCCTCTACTTTTGCTGTTCCTTTCTCTCGCTGTCTCTGTTCTGTAATTGCTGTCTCATTACATTTATTCACACCTGTCAGCATGGTGGAACACATCCCAGACTTTTTAATGAGATTTGGACGCACTGAAAGCAGTGGTTTACCAACCAGGGGGTGAAAGAGAAAATCAATCCTGTGACTAATCATTGTTGTGGTTACAAAGGATTCTCGCAATGTCACACAGATAAAACAATGTATATTGTCTCTCAATGTATATTGTCTCTCTCTACATTGGTGTGTGTGCGTATTTGTGTATGTATGTGTGTAATAACTAAGCTGTCTGCATTTGAGTCCCAAGTTGAACCAATTCCTTCTCTGCTGAGGCAGCTTTTCTCCATTCCCAAGGAGACCTAATTTAAAAATATATATTGTAATGTCTTATAATTTGTACAGAATCAAAGCACGTTGAAAAAGCTGTTATTAATGAATTTTAAACAGGCAATTTACTGCTTTTTTAATAGGAACGTCTACTTAAAACTTGCTAATGAGACACCACAAAGACGACGAACCATCCATGGTCAAAAATACTCCTGACTTCTTCAGACTGAAAAATTTGTAGATGCTATAAATTAAGAGTGTGGGAAGATGAATATTAAAACCAGTTTCTTTTGAATCCTAATTAATAATTTAGCAAATAATTTGGACATAGAATTTAGACTTTGGATTCCATTTGACTGTGCTGAGTTTCTGTCCTTTTGAATCTCTTTCTTCAGAGAGATCAAACACAAAAGACTTGTGGCTCCTTATTTGTGATGCATGGAGTTTCTTAGTATGCAAACTCCATCCAAGTGCCCTAAACCCATTCTGTAGAAAAGAGTGTTAGCCTCTCAGGTTACTAATAGAAAGGCACCATCCCCTCACAAATGTTAGCAGACCTTTACATTCCATCTGTTCCATGTGTCCTGTGAGTGTCATGCCCGTCATTGCTGTGTCTCTCCGTAGCTTCTCCTCATTAGTGTCTTCTCACATCCTCCTCATGATTGTGTCTCTGCTCAGGTTCCACGAAGCAGCAGGAAGAGGGGATGAGAGGATTCTCACTTTCTTTCTGACTCATGGAGCTGATGTCAAAGCCGCCAATGGATCCGGTAAGAGCAGATGTTACTGAACTGGGATGCGTAACCAGTTAGCACCTTTGGTGGGAAATAGGAAATGCGCCCCTCATCTGAAAAGGGGTTTTTCTGATTTATTGGAATTTGTCCATCATACATTTTGATTGAGATGGCAGAGTGTGACTTAACTCAGTGTAAGTTCGTCAGAGAACAGCACAGGCGTGTATGTATGTGCGCGTGTGTGTGTGTGTATTAGTGTGTGTGTTTCTCTTTGAACTGGGGTGGTACTGGTCCCCCTGCTCTGCTGCTTCAAAGCTCTCAAACAGATTATGCTCCCATGCCACAGGCAAGACTGCCCTTCACCTTGCCGCCAAGGCTGGACACACACTCTGCATACAGAGGCTACTCCAGGTACTCACACACACAACACTCACTAGTTGATTGTGATTATGCTACCTCCTGCATGTGAAATAACTATCACACAAACAAACACACACATACAAACATCTCTCTCTTTCTCTCACTCTCTCTCTCTGTCTTTTCCTCTCACACACACACCCATACAAACATGTCTTTCCCTCTGTCACAGACACACACACACAAAACTTACAATCATGCGCATGCGGAATGCATTGTCAATTATTGTTAGCTATCATGTGTCAATGCTGACTGCTGTGCAACTTTCTAAGACCTAAGAGAAAAATGAGAGAGAGGTTTGTGAATAATGTGCTGATGCTTAGTCTGTTCACACCAGTGACAATAACTACAACAGTAATGGCAAAGCCAATAGTTTTATGTATCGCTCAATAGCTGATATGAATTACAGTTTCCACAACAAACATTGTCACAATAATGTCACAAACAAAACACATCAACAGGGATCTCTTTGAGACTGACTTTTAGAACAGTAGAAAGATGTCAGCTAGTCAAAATCCATGGAAATTTCCAGATGAGACATTTTCCTTATCGTTAATTCAATATGAATGCTAATATTGTTCTAGTTGCCTTTAAAGTTGTCATCCCTGGTGTGGAACCTTGCGAATGTGCCTTGAATGTGCTTTGTAAATGTGTTTTGTGTGCTGTCATCCTGTCTGCCTCAAATGGATGGAGGCAAAAAGAGACAGAGCTTGCTTTTGTTTGTGTGGTAGCAATGAGAATGCACAGAGGAACACGGGTGAGGTTGAAGCGGATGTTTTAATAATGGGATGGTGCATTCTTTGGAGCTTTGGATTAAAACGTAATACCTCTGCACTTTGAAGTGAACAAAGTCAATTAATTTTTGGGCTTTGTGCAGAAGATTAAACAGTCAAACACATCCAAATAAATGTGCTGTTTACAGTGTTTGTGTCCTATGTGTATATTTGAGAGTGTTTTGAAGTGTTTGTATTTGTATGTGTGTGTGTTTGTGTGTGTGTGTGTGTTTGTGTGTGTTTATTGCATTGTTGACAACTGTGGCTTTCCTTTTTTAAGAGTAACTGCCCAATTGATGCCACAGATCTGCAAGGAAGAACAGCGGTGCATGATGCAGGTGTGTGTGTGTGTGTATGTTTTACTCTACACAACTCCTCCACCACTGTGTAGCCCCTCCACCCATCCTCTGTTGTCACACAGATATCATACACATATCACCTGACCTGCAATGGTGCCACTCGATAGTCCTCTCTGAAATGGCAAACCAGATATCAAAATAAACCACTTCCAATGGTGTAGAGACTTCCAGTGTGATTAGCGGTTCCCAAGTTGTTCTCAGACCTGTCTGTCTGTCATATAGCCAGGGCACATGCAAGAAATGTATAAGGTGCTCTAGCGATCTATGGTTTGCTAACATTATATTATCAAACATAATACATATACAAGTATTATCACATCGAACACTGTATCCTGTTCACTGATATATCAAGATATAGCATGTGTAGATGACCCTTATAATGCCTTAGATAAGATCTTAGAAGAAAAGTGAAGTGAAAAAAAGGCTGTTTTCTGGTTGAACCAGGAATAAACTCAAGACAGGGCTCCTGATAACTGTGAATCAGATCTGCACAACCCTGGCAGGATGTTTAGGAGGTCTTTTAGCCCATTCTTCTTTCACTTCAGCCATATTCATAGGGTGTCTGATATGAATGCATCTCAATAAAGAAGTGTTGGGGCTTGTTAGAAATGGAGTTGGAACCAGTTGGAACATGGTTGGAACTTCTTTCAGTCATGGCATGTTGTCCTTGTCATTGACTATACTCAAGACTCAGATGAAAATCAGACCACATATTATTACCAAATGCTGCAAAAACTAAGAGAAAAATAGGTAACTCAAAGGGGTTCGCAAACTTTCACACAGCACTGTAAATTATACATATTATACATACACCACCATCACCAGTACATATCACCATATCAATTATGTGTGCAGTATCTTATAAATAACAACCTTTTCAAAGATCTAAAGATCTAAGAATCAAAGGCAACTTGTAAAAGGTCCAAAGTGGCCTGTAATTTTGAATAGTGATGCAAACACAATCCATATCTATGTTGATGTGGCTGTTTAGAAATTCATTCTAGGTGATTTGATGCAATGATAGTAGAATGTAGAGAATAGTAGAATAGTAATTGTGTAGCATCAATCCTCCCTCATCTCCTGAATGGATTTGTTTCTTCAGATATCCCAGACAATATACATACCGTATAAATACAATGGACATAAAATATAAATACACATTAACGCACAAACAGAACTGATGAAATGATGGCACTATACAGTTATATAAACTGTGAGAATGCACACCATGTGAATAGTTCCTGATTGTCCCTAGTGGAGCAGATGAAACAGGCTGATTGGAGACCAGGGTAAATAGATGGAATGGAGAGATAGCAGCACTGGTTGGAACACGCAGTCCTCTGTCACGACTCAAGAGGAGAACAGGATAAATAACATCACCAATGGCACAAGACTGCAGCTTAGTCAGACACACAAACATGCGCCCATACACATACACACACACAGGGAGATACACACCACCAGCAATATGTGGACATCATTCATCTCTGATGAGCTCTTTATATTTGTCCCACTGGCCACACACAGAGAGATAATAATACACACACACAGAAACTCACACATACACACCTCAAACACACACACACAAAGAGAGAGAGAGACACACACACACACACACACCTAATGCATTTTGACAACAATGATGAGCTGCTTTTTTTGCAAGACCTTTCACCAAATGAAAATTCTTGAAGAACTCTTCTTTTAACATTTGTGTTTTTGCATTGAAAACACTTCATTGTGTGAATAAGCACACAAAACACCAACTGCCCTCTGATAGTGTAGATGGAAAACAGTCATGGCTTTTGCTTTCTGTCTGTGTGTGTGTGTGTGTGTGTGTGTGTGTGTGGTTGCTGAGTGCTGTCAGTAGGTAGAAAACAACCAAAATTTGGTACAACACAAACTGCATTGGCTGCTGCTTTGCTATTTACACCAAATTCTCATATTCCTGGGCTCATATTTAGGGCTGTGGGTTGATTGACTCTGGACTGTTGCCCCTCACACACACACACACACACACACCAAGTCTGGTTATGGCAAGTCTAGTCATGGCAGTGAATGGCAGTAAATACCAGAGTGGTGGTATTTGGTGGTGGTACAGATGATGTTCTGTTGCCTTATTTCTGTAGTCATTGCTGGAAGTGTCATCAGTGTCAAACTGCTTTGTAGCCGAGGAGCATCAGTCAATGCTGTGGACATGGTGAGTTAGGAAGCCTGCTACTACCACGTTATATATCAAATCTGGTATATGTGTCTGTGTGTGTGTGTGTGTGTGATCTGACCACCCTTCTGGTTTCACTTTGCCCAGGATGGATACACACCTCTGTCGTTGGCCGCCCAGGGATGCCAGGTTGGTGTGTGCCATGTGCTCTTGGAGGCTGGCACCTCCATAAACCATCCGGACAAGCAGAACAAGTAATAAACACAAACACACACACACACACACATCTTGTGCAAAATGTGCTTTTAGCCAGGCTGCAGCAGCCCCATCCTATCTTAACCTTGATCCTAGTTCATGTCCCATTATCTGTGAATGAATGCCTCCAACCAGACTTAATGTGCTCAGCTGTAAATGCATGTGCCTTTTGTGTGTGTGTTCTTAGAGGCCATTCATCACAGGTCCACACATTGTATAGTGAAGTAGATAGCTAAAACACCCATATGTGATGGGTTTACGTAACTGTGTTGTCAGGGTTTAAGACGGAACTCTTTTCATTGTGTAAAATCTTGATTGGATCTTGGTTTTCATTCTTAAAGAAAATACATCCAGCTCTGAAAATGCATATTGCTATTGCTATGGCTATTAAGAAATTCCATCAAACCTTTCACAGTGTCTTAATGACTGCTGACCTGGCTGAAACTGTTGCCCTTGCTGGAAATGGTACAACACAGAGCTGCACAGTTTGTGGTGTCAGTTCACAAGTGGTGCGACTTTTTTGAAAAGAACTTTTATCACACACCCGTTTTTATTTATTTATTTATTTTTTGCCCACGCATGAGAGCCTTTGATGCAGTGCAGCAGTCTGATGCTTACTGTAAGGATAATGATGGAGTGAGCAAGGAGGTGTGTGTGTGTGTGTGTGTGGGTGTGTCTAGAACGCCTCTAATGTGGGGATCCGAGTGTGGAAGTAAGGAGGTTGTGGAGGCGTTGCTTAAAGCTGGAGCTGATGTTACGGCGAAGGACATCAAGGGACACAACGCCCTCCATTATGCCTGCCTGGCTCAAGACCAGCATCTCGTCATCATGGTCAAGAATGCATTAGACACAGCCTTCAGAGGTGTGTGTTTGTGTGTGTGAGAGAGAGAGTGGGTGAGTGTGCGTGTGTGTGTGTGTGTGTGTGTGTATTTGTGCATGTTTATTTAAGTGTGTATATGTGTGTCTGTGTGTGAATCTGCTGGAGAAAGATATTTTTTGTCTCCTGTGCCTCTATGGAGCCTGAGAGCTGAAATATTTTCTTATCGGTGGGTCAGTCACACAGACTGGATGCTCAAGCACTTCCATGAACTCTAGATGTTCTGTTTGCGTGTGTGTTGGGGTGAACACGTGAACTCTTGATGTTCTGTTTATACTCTACTCTATATACAAACATAGTGTCCCCAATTAAAGATATCTGGAGAGAACTCCTTAAAGTAGCACTCTACATATCTGCCCTGTCTGTACAAACAGAGGGGGCACGTGGGGTTCCATATGTGTGTGTGTGTGTGTGTGTGTGTGTGTGCCTGTGTTTTGCTGTGGCACTAGTCCTGAATGACACCTTTGTTCTCTTTTACAATTTCCTCTGTCCACAGCCAAGGAGGCAACGAGGGCCTCACAGAGATCACAGCAGGTAAAACACAGATTGGACAAGACACATGATTGAACATGACATGCACTGGTGCACACAAAAGCCCATTCTGATTGGTGGTGGTGATGGCTGTGTGCGTGTGTGTGTGGGGGGGGGGGGCAGCCATTATTCCCTCTATTTCAGGCTTTGATTAGGGGACATGAAAGGGGACATGAAAGAATGTGCGCACACACATACACACACACACACACACACACACACACACCAACTAGCATGTTGATCCATGAAGGCATGGGTGAGAAAATCAATAAAGCAAATGACTTGTTCTCACCAGCTGAGCAGGGGAATATGCAGACAGAGTGAACAGAGCTTCAGTTTAAACAGTAGAACTCAGAACAACACTCATGTATAGATATATATGGAATGGTATGTAATTTATTTGAACAGGAACAGAATTACACACGCACACACACTCTCTCTCTCTCACTCACTCACACACACATACACATGCACAGACACACACACAAACTAAATAGAGTCATTAGTAATTAGAGTCAAACAGTAAATAGAGACATACTCTTAAGAGACTTAAGAGACTGTGTGTGTGTGTGTGTGTGTGTGTTTTGGTCAGAAAACTGAGTGCAGCGTATATGTGTGTGTGTTGGCCCCCTTAGTTGTGAATTTCAGAAGTGCAGTGCAGGGCCAGGAGGTGGAGAGGGTTGTGAGGGAACTGGTCCTAACCATGTCAAGGGCACTGAACAACCAATTGCCCATAGAGGGATCATTTGGATCTGGCCTGCCTCTTGTCATTTTGGCTTCTAATACACACATCACACCCACACACATACACATGCATTCACACACAAACACACACACACAAAAGTGAGTTGTGCAGATGCTGACTTTGAAGCTGTCAGGGTGCTTGTGTTACTAATTGGCTTATGATTGTCATACTGTACTAACTGTAGACCAAGCTCTCCCCCTCTGGCGTGGAGTGGACTAACAGAGGAGGAGGAGGAGGAGGTGTGGAGTTGGTGAAGGACAGAGCACCAACAGCAGAACTTCATGCTGTAAGTCTTTACAGTTACACACATGCACTTGCATGCTCACACACACACAAACACACACACACACCCTCTCATATCCTCCTGGCCTGGTGTCCTCGTATGAGGACATTGTATGTTTGCCCCTGTACTTAATATTTCTTATTAATTCATTAATACCTACTGCCCTCATTTGAGCAAAGTTTTAGTTTTTTCTAATTCTGATAAAAAGCAAAATATACTATTTTGAGCAAAAAACAAGAATCAGCATCAGAATTCACCTGAATGTGATACTAGCGGTCACATGACAACTATTGTCATGGTACAGCACCCTAAATATTTAAATGGTTGAAACTTGTTTGTTTATGCTTAGAAACAGTTGTAGTATGTTGTAGTAGTAGTTGTAGTCCAATTACCAATGCTGTTATTGAAAAGTCCACTCATTCACTATATAGTGCATTACACTAATTTATTAACTAACAAAACTACAACATTCAAAAATGTGTTTCTGTGTTCCTGAAAAAGCTGTGCATGTTCTCTGTTGACTAGCTCAATCAAGTGTAACTGGCCCTTGAAATGTGTTTTTTGCAAATGTAAAAGAATTTATTCTACCCCTACACATTTATAAAGCATGTAATTCAGTGAAATAGTTGGAAATTAATCACTATTTGCATCTTTTAATTTGTTGTTGAATTTAATTGTTTGTTTTTGTTAAGTGTGTTTTTTTAATTCCTAGCAGCCTTGCTTGACATCATTTCCACAGAAACAACCTGAATTTATATCAAGAGCAATGTGAAAAACATTTACTGTAAATGTCATGGCTATCAACCAAAGATTGGCCAAGGTGACCTTAATTTCTCTATTGTAGCCTCACTTGTAGCCAGTTATTAAATAGTGAGAAAAGCCAATTAGCCATTAAACTGTGAGGATTGATCCATTGAAGATTCAAATATATGGACAGAAAATAATTATGATATGCACAAACTTGTATGCAAAATCACACACTGCCTCACACATTCATTCTACCCCTTCACATTTACAATACTTAACCTATTAACCTTTTCTTACACATAAAAATATACATATATATGTGTGTGTGTGTGTGTGTGTGTGTGTGTGTGTATGAAATGGCAGCACAAGCAGCGAGCACGGTCAGTCTCCAATAGGGCGGCACAGCAGACAGGTTTGCTCCTGCAGCTGAGCCTCTCTGTCCACACCTGACTTCCCTCACCTCTCCTCCTCCCCTCATCCCCTCTCCCCTTCTCTCCTCTACAAACACAACACACACACACACACACACAAGCACATACACACACACACACACACACACTCACCCACTTACACACACATAAACACACACATACATACATACACACGCACACTCACCCACTCTCTCTCACACACAAACACCTCTGAAGGCTGAAGCAAGTGATACCTGTGTTCACATTCCAGCACATACTCAAACACACACACACACATACACATACACACACCTTTGATGGAGGGTAGTGGGTAAGTGCTTGGACTGAACAATTGATCGAGCTCACAATCTGCCCAGAAATTATGTAGCTTGCCTCCCCAGGTGTAATAGAGGTAGCCAGTGCTGGTTGACTGTAGAGCAGAGCTCTTTTGATAGAGCCTGCGCTCGTCATCTGAAATGTCAGTCAGTGCCATATGTTCATGATCGCCTGTAATTGCTTTTCAATTGTGTGTGTGTGTGTATGTGTGTGTATGTTTGCCAAGGATGCCTTTGTCTCATCATGGGATGTGGAGTTGGTTATCTCTGGGGAAAATGAGAGCTCACATACGTTACATCTCTCCATATAGTATAGGCCCTACTACATGGATATGGAGGCCCAGGAATGCCACAGGTTTAACCGAAAATGTATGAGTATTGTATGATGCAACTACGGAAGTAATAAGGCTCCTTCTTACTACTGTGGCCACGGTGAAGCAGTAGGAATGTTAACAATCAGTGGACCAGCTTAGATTTCCAGACCGGCCACTGAGAAGCCGTGCTACATCATTTTACATCCTAAAGGCTCTGGATGTTTCCAATGAGTATAACAAGGGATTTGCACGGATTTCCTATTGCAGTCTAAGATGAAGGGAAATGTTGAGATCAAGTGGTCTGGCTCCTAGTGGTTGATAGAGGATTTTCCTGGGTGCAGTAGGAAGTGGTAGGATACGGAATGGTATTTGGATATTTAGAGGACAGTAGTGTACACAGACTCAAGCTTGTAGTGGCACAGTTGAAGCGCTTAGTTCTTTATTACACACTCATGTATACACACCCTATCCCAGGTGGTGTATGAGTGACAGTAGACATAATCAAATTATAACCAGCATGTAGTGCACACACAGCACTTCTGAAATTTGATCATGATATTTATTTCCAGATAAATGATCCACATCCGTGATCTGTGTGCTATCCACATGGCAGACAATGATGTTGGTTTTCTTAGTCACTGGATGACGGTTCTGTTCCACAGTCATGTGTACCTACTTCAGGGCCACACACCTTATTTCCACTGAAATTAATATAGCTGGATTAGATCAGACAGCAGGCTGCATGTAAGCATACAACAATCTCATGTCAGATCAACAACAACAACAGTACAAACAGCACACAACAAGGACAGGCAAAATTCTGTGGCTTACAGGCTATGAGTTTGTTAAGTGCTGCAATGACTGTGGACAATAACTAAAAAGGGCAGATTCGCGTAGGCTGCTCTCTATACTCAGATTATGTTCAGATGTTTGATTCTCATTATTCTCAAGCCAATAGATTTGATGCCAAATTATGTGTTTCTTAAATCAGATTGTAGATTGTTTCAGAAAGTTGCTGTTTCAGAGAATTTGCTCAGATTTTCATCACATTCATAGTTAATGCCCTCCTAGTGCTACTCATCTCTGACCTCTTGATAGATATACTATAGTTCTTTCTTTCTTCCTTCTCTCCCTCCTCTCTTCTCTCTCTCTCTCCCTCCATATCTCACTGTGATGAGTAGCCAAAGCAGAATTTCAGCAGATCTTCAAGTCAAGGTCTCCAGGGTTGGTTCATCCTGCGTGTGCTGGCTTACTGTTACTATTTAAAGAATGATTGACTGGATGATTATGCTTCTCACTGTGGTGTGGAAATTGGAAAATAAATCTTAAGCCTGTCTAGGTGAGGTGTGTGTGTGTGTGTGTGTGTGTGTGTGTGTGTGTGTTTGTGAGAGAGAGAGGAGTTTGACTTGGGCAAGTCTTCTCTGATCTTGGCCATTTGCTCTGTTATCTGTGGCTTGTGCAGAAAGGACAGCAAACTACCTGCCAACAGTTCCACTGAGTCATACTGAGCACAGAACTTAGGAAATGTTTGACACTCAGAGAGCTGAGTAATCACATTTTGTGGACTGGACGCTGACTGAACACGCCTGACAGAAATCTGACGGAAAGCCTTAATTGATCTAAATGCTGACAGAAACTGTTAGATGTACTGAAGATCGCCCCAAAAAGCCGCGTGCCACAGGCACACTTAATGTCTGTGCTAGTGCTGATATGCTCCTTTGCAGGTGTTAAAAGACCATAGCTTGTTAAATAAACTGCACACTGACTAAAGATGTTATCTTGATAGATAGTGTTTTATTGACTTAAACAGACTTACTGATGGAATGTGTTGCAATGAAAACTGATGAGACATGTTAGACATAAACTCAGCTTTGACAGGATGTTGTTGGAAAATGTTGACTGAGCATTCTTGATGCACTAAACACAGATTCAGCATGTCCAACAACACTAAATGCTAACTAACCTACATTTGTGCAATGGACTGAATGCTGATTGTGTTCTAGCCTATGTAATGACTGTAGACTGAACATTGACTGAAGGTGCTGAATGGATTGAATATTGACTGAAAGTGTTAGGTGCACTGAAGTCTGACCCAGCAAACACATTTAATGCCACATTTAATGTGTAGACTGACCATGGACCATGAGCATGTTAGATGGACTAAATATGGACATAATATTGACAGACTGTGCTAAATGAACTCAACATTAAGTAATGTACTTACTTAATATTGCAGTAACTGATTACTGAGTGCATGTTTTTTCTGTGCCCTTTAGGCTAAAGGAGTGCCTGTCATGCCCGCTGTTGTGCCCAGACCTGCCATCCGCCTGGGGGAAGCATTTGTGGGGGAGGTGGAGGCGCTTCGTCGGGAACTGCGGGAGGTGCGAAGGAGGCAGGAGGCAGCAGAGGAGGAGGCCCTGAAGCTGCGCGCGGTGCTCTCCCAAAGGGAGGCTCAGCATGAGGAGCAGCGAAGGAGTGGCGAGCGGGCGCTGCAGGAGGCACACGGGCGCTCCTGGCAGCTGGAGGAGGCACTGCGGGAAGTGCAGCGGAGGATGGTAGGCTCAGAGACGCGTGTGCGTCAGATGCAGGCCCACCTGATGGCCGTGCGGGAGAACCTAGTGGAGGAGCTTCGGGTGCAGCTGCAGGAGGCCAAGGTGCAGCGGGAAGAGGCGCAGGGACAGGTGGCACGACTCCACAGGCAGCTGAGCATAAGCCAGAGGCGCGGACAGGAGCAGCGTAGCAGAGAAGAGCAGCTGGCTGAGGAGGTGCAGAGGCTGCAGCAGCACCTGGAGCGGGCCGAGTGGGAGAAGGCAGAGGTAGACACCAGGTTGGCACACGCAGAAGCCCGTCTGAGGGACAGGGAGCTGGATACCACCAAGAAGCTGCTGTCAGATGCCATGGGCAAGCAGATTGTCAAGCTCCGCCAGGGCCAGGAGAGCCTGGCATATGGCGAGACACTGGAAACACAGGCGGAGATGCTGCCCACCACTCAGACACTCTCAGAGGCAAGCAGCTTGGCACAGAACACCACCTCTGGGAGTGAGTTTGACAAGATGCACAATGACTTGTCTCTGGACAGTGCCATCACTCTTAAAGATAAACACAGGGAGGCTTGCATAGCTCAAAGTATTTCATCCTTAGACGCCACCCGGAAAGAGGACATAACAGTTTCAGGCAGCAGCTCTCTCCTTCCACCAGTGCCGCAGGACCCAGCATCCATCCAACCCCCTCCACAGGAGCACAGCATCCCTCGTGAGGATCACTTGGTGCTGACCAACACTCTGGAGCAGGCAGAGACACGGGCGCAGGAAGCCCTGAAGCAGTACCAGGGGGCGCGGGAGGAAGCGGACAGCCTGCTGAGAGAGCTTCAGGAGCAGAGGGCTGAGCTGGATATGCTCCAGGAGGCGCTGCAGTCTCGCTTTGTCCCACTCAACGCCCTTGAGGAAAAGGAGAGGGAGCTTGTCCGGCTTAAGGAGGTACTACGAGATAAGGAGCAGACCACGTTGGAAGAGAAAGAGAAAGAGAAAGTTGTGCTTCAGGTGAAAGACAAGGAGCTTGCCCAGCTCAGAGAGGTATTACGTGAACAGGAGCATGCCACAATGGGGGAGAAAGAGAAAGCTGTGCTCGAGGCAAAAGAGAAGGAGCTCTCCCAGCTGAAGGAGGCACTTCGGGAGAGGGAGCAGATCATGATGGAGGTGAAAGAAAAGGAGGCGACCATGCTCAGTGAGCAGGAGAAGCAGCTCACCCAACTCAGGCTAAGCTTGCAGGAGAAGGAGCAGGCTATGCAGGAAGTGAGGCAGAGGGAGCACACAGTGCTCAATGAGAAGGAGAAGGAGCTGGTGCAGTTGAGGCTTACCCTGCAGGAGACAGAGCAGGCGCTGCTGGAGGAGAGAAATGTGAACAAGGCGGCTCTGGAGAAGAAAGACAAGAAGCTAGCCCAACTCGAGCTAACTTTACAAAAGAAGGAGCAAGCTGTGTTACAGGAGAGGAGAGAAAATCAGGCTATCTTGGAGGAAGAAGAGAAGCAGTTGACTAAGCTCAGAGGTGCCCTTCAAGAGAGGGAGAGTGCAGCCATGAAGGAGGAGGAACGAGAGCAACTGGCTCTAGAGAGGAAGGAGAGTGAGTTAACCCAACTCAAGCTGAGTTTGCAAGAAAAGGAGCAGGCCATGCTGGAAGAGCGAGAGGAGAACAAGGCTGCTCTGGAGGAGAAAGAGAAGCAGCTGACGAAGCTCAGGAGTGCCCTGCAGGAGAGGCAGAAGACAGCCATGAAGGAGGAGGAACGAGAGCGAGTGGCTTTGGAAGAAAAGAATAATGAGCTGACTCAGCTCAGGCTGGGTTTGCAGGAGAAAGAGAAGGCCATGCTGGAGGAAAGGAATGGGAACAAGGCTGCTCTGGAGGAGAAAGAGAAGCAGCTGACAAACCTCAAACTAACGTTGCAAGAGAGAGAGCAGGCCTTGACCATGCTGAAGAAGAAGAATAGGGAGTTTAATGAGCTCAGTGGCGTTCTACAAGAAAGGGAGTCGACTGCGATGAGGGAGAAGGAAAAAGCACAAGCTGCACTTGAAGAAAGGGAGAAGGAGCTAACCCAACTCAGGCTATCTCTTCAGGAGAGAGAGATGGAGTCCAATGTAAAGGACAAGGAGCTAACCCAACTCAGAATATCTGTTCAGGAGAGAGAGATGGCTGCCATGGAGAACGAGAAAAAGCAAGCGCAGCTCAGGGGAACGCTTCAAGAGAGAGAGATGGAGTCTCTGGAGAAGGAGAGAGAGCTGGAGCACCTCAGGCTAGCAGTACAGGAGGGAGAGATGGGCTTCCATGAGAAAGAAAAAGAGGTTGGCCAGCTCAGGCTGGCGCGTCAAGATTTAGAGATGTTGTCCCTGCAGAAGGAGAAGGAGCTGGACCAACTCAGACTATCTCTTCAGGAGAAGGAGGTGGCCTTCCTGGAGAGGGAGAAGGAGTTAGCTCAACTCAGGCTAACTTTGCAGGAGCAGGACGGCAGAGGAGGGGGTGTTGGAGGTAACGCTAGAGATGAAGAGCCAGAAGCAGGAGATCAGCAGGACACTAATCTTGAGGAGCAGAACAACAACATGGAGCAGGGAGAGAGGAGCGATGATTCTCTACCCTGCCGCTGTGTGACGAAAGCCGCTCTGGAGACCTCAAACAGCACCCAGGAAGAACAGAGCCTTTGGCTAAAGAGCGCTCAAGATAAACACACTCAGGTAACACAGAGAGGTTTTCAATTTTAACACCTAGCTGTGTCACACCATATGATGATGATGAAACCGACTGAAATCAAAAGCTTGTCTGGTCATTTAAGGCCAGGTTTGTCCTCATCCATTTAGAGGTTTATTATTGTTAACTAATATTATTGTCATCAAAAGAAAGTGTTTTTTAAGCTATGCAGTACTTGCTCAAATTTCACAGAAATTTGATATACATAGATTGATAGAATTCAGACAATTTTTCTCATCTCTTATGTCTCAACTATTACTACATTGATTTTGCCAAACACCTTTAGCTATAAGGTTAATGCATAGGGGAGGGCTGGACACGGGTATGCAATTCTGGAGTTAATACATGGGTGTGGCTACTGTGTTACACAGCTTTTTTATTTTAATTTGCCTGAAACACTGTCCTGCAATACTATTTATCTGGGAAACATCTCTTAATTCACTCTTATTTACGTGCCTCAGAAGCTGTTTTGAATTACCGAACATGACTGTTACACAATATCCTCATAAGTTGTGTAAGATGTATGATGGGTGGTGTATGAGGTGGTTTGGGTTTGTGTGTGTGTATTTATGTGTGTGCACATGTGTGTGGTTGTGCACGCCTGTGTGTTTGTGTGGCTTATCTGTTTTCAGCTCCCGTTTCCTCCTCTATCTCTGGTTCCCATTGTTTCTAATTACCATGGCACTGGCTGTATGGATGCTCCCCTGCTGAGACTGCCATATCAGTGATATGTTATCTAGTCATCAGTCACACTGTCTTCATGCCTGATTCCTATCCGTCTGTCTGACTGTCTGTCTACCCACATGCCTGTTTGTCTGTCTGCCAATCTGTCTCACTTCTTGCCTGCCTGTTTCCATCTCCTTACTGACTTGCCTGTCTGTCTGTCTCCCTTCCTGCCTGTCAGCCTGATCAGCCATGTTCCCCTTCCAGGTTCCTGAGCAGGAGAAGAAGGAGCATGAGGGAGCCACGTTAGCTGCTCCAGGCTGCCTGTCCCAAGGGGCCGAGGCTGGGGATGAGCCTGAACATCTGGAGCCCCATACGGGCCTGGGGAGTGGTGGAGAGCCTCAGGGAAACGCCAGAAGCCTCCAGGCTCAGATCAGAAGCCTGAAGCAGCAGCTTGAGGTGAGAGGATGAGAGAGAGAGAGAATATGGGGTTTGTGCAAATTCTAGGATTTGATTGGATATCACGATTGTCTATTATCTATTGTAATGCAGGATTTTCTCATTGTGTGGGCTCTCTCACTTACCCGTCACACTAAATAGGGTTTTGGCCTTTCATATCTTAACAAATCTTAATTAACTGGTAGTCTCATCAGAATAGCCTCTGGCATTAATGCAGCATGGCATCTTTTTGCCACATTCTCCAACAGTAAGAGCCCCAGTCCTACAGTCTATGTCTATGTTAGTGGTAGAACTGTTGCCCTGTCTGACACAGAACGACTGGCATTGTGGCTGAGAAATTTATCTTGCAGCAGTTCTGGATAGGCCAGAATATACAAATATACATTGTAGTCTTTAATTATCTAACACGGTCTTGATTAAAATGCAGGCACACCAGACTGTAATTCTCACCACTGTGCAACATAACAGAGCCATTTCCTCAGCCATCACCTTCCTCTCCAGCACAAACAATGACCATCTCTGTTCACTCTTGACCACATGATTGCTTCTCGTTTTGATTCCAGTGCAATCTCATTAAGAGCCATTCTAGCTGATAGTCTTGTACAGCACAGTGGCTGGCGCCCATTCAGAGCAGTGAGCAGTGGAACTGATAGAAATATCTGTCTCTCAGAGCTCATTGTACTGTGGCACAATAGCAGACATGCATGTGTGATTTATCTCAGGCCACATTGGAATAGCTTATCATTGGGCTGTAGAAATGTGGTTTATATATGACAATTGATCCTGTGGAACCATAGGGTAGTGGTAGAGTGGCTTGAGGGTGGGTTAAGGGTTGTGTTAGAGTGTGTACATACAAGCATACAGTAGACACAGGCCTCACAAAGTCACACACACAGAGGCAGCCTCACGTATGAGGTAAGACTAGTCACACACCCCCTACACACACACGCACATACACACAAAGTCATACATACAAAGTCACACACACACACAGGACTAATCCTAACCCAAACCCCAACCCCCCATCTCTTTCCAGGAGTCTGAGAAGAGACACAAAGATGTCCTATCCTTGTATCGGGCTCGGCTCTTGGAAGCTGCTCAGGTACCCTTCATCTCTTCACTTTTTCCTGCTCATTTCTACACAGAAAGACTCTGCAAAATGTGTGCTTGTAAACTCAGCTGTGAAACCCTATGAAACGTGTTCATGTGCTGGGGTAAACTGCTGTGCTAGCACAGTGCACAGTTTTTCTCCAGCCTTCTTCCCTCTCTTGTCTACTTTTGTTACCATGACACTTCATTAAGATACATTTAAATTAGTGCTGTCAGTGTTAACACGTTAATGCATGTGATTAATGTGAAAAATGTAAGAACTTTTTAAAAATATATATATTTTTAAGGTAACGTAAAGTATACAAGACACTAAGAAGAAGCTCAATATGCGCAAGACTGCTTCAAAGACAGCTGTCCCTACACATATACATTTACACATGGCTGATAAAATATGTGCACATTTAAATTAGTGCTGTTCCAGAATTCTCCTTGATTTTTTTTTGAAGAAAGAATGTCACACATGCCTTTTCCTTGTGCTCTCATTAAACATGTCTGTCAGCTCTTTTAAAAAAGCCATACATCTACATCTACAACCATCATTAGGCTGCTTGTACTCTGTGAATGTCAAAGAAAAGCCCTTTCATCCCCAAACAGAGCTCTCGAAATCTTTACAAGAACTTGAGACTTTGGCAACAGGAGGCTACTTTGCCATCTTACGTTGGTGCACCGTCAACCTTCTGATAAAGGAGGGACCTATCTGTCTGTCTCTTTATGTGCCCCACTTTGTGTATACATTACCAACTTATATTGGATATTAATACAAGATCATTAATGTACAGTGTGTATAATTCTTCTTGATGTATGTGTGTTCTGTGCATGTTCTGCCCGAGGGTTTGCTGTTTTTACACTTTTTCTTGTGTGTGTGTGTCTGTCTGTGTGTCTGTTGTTGTCAACAGGGCTACATGGATGAAGAAGCTCGAGCAGCCTTGCAACAGATTGCTGTGATGAGGCGAGAGTGTGTGTATTGAGTGTGTGTATTGACCCCAAAACACCCCAAGTGCCTGCTGCCTGTGTGTTAGTGGTCCATCACACAGAGTGACTGCTGCCATGACCTCTGCACTGTGTGTGTTATGAACAACAATAACATCAATTTACCTGAGGACATTTGTGTGATGTGCGTGTGGGTGGGCAGTGTTTGTGTGTCCTCAGATCACACTTTTCCATCGACATTCTTTGGTTTGTTACAGAAATGGCCAGAGGTGTGCACTGCTGTGAAGGTGACAATTGTCAGGAATTCACATGAAAGCTTTTGTCAGTGTGTCAGACTGCTACTGCTGTGAAGATCCAAAGACGAAGAATGAATATTTGTGTCATTTTCTTCCATGTACATTATTATATGTCCAAAAAAAATTAATGGTCAAAAACTAAAAGTATGTTTCCAGTATGTTTTTATCTGGTTTTATTCTGTTTTGTCGAATAAATACATTGCATTTCATTATTATCTGGATGCTTGCTTGTATAATGAGAGTTTCCTACTGCAGCTAGAATTAGTCAGTTCCCTCACTCTGGCCAACACGACAGCCTTGCTGCCTTAATTCCATGATCCAGCAAAATGGAAGGTAAGTGGAAGCATAATTTTTACAATGTTTAAAAATTGCAATGCCTCTCTCTCTCTCTCTCTCACACACACACACACACGGAATATGCACACATACATGCTGGGCCATTATGAAGTAACCATCTCAACATGCTGCATGTGGTCTCACAATCACACAATTCTACCGCTACTGACTGCAGAAGATGTGGGCCGTTGTCTGTGCATCCTAAAAAAACTAGCCTAGTGTTAGGGTCTCAGAAGTTCCACTACACGCATTCCAGTACATTCTGAGAGGAGTGAGTGGCGGTGCCAATAAACTGCGGGGTCAAAGCTCTCTGCCATACATAGATGTTTGTCATGGTCAATGTCAGCCTCAGACACATCAGATATGTCCACACCAGGCCACAAGTATGAAATACTCATTAGGTAGCCTAAACACTTGTGATGTTTGCAAAGATAAACCAAAGAAGGTCACCGCTCAGCCATCCACAGCCAGCTCGTGCTCTAAAGGCTTTGTTTTTAGAAAGGTTCTGATTACAGAAAAAAACTTCCAAGTCTAAAGAGTGCCCTCTAGTGGTTAGATTTTGAGACAGAGGTAAGCTTCCTTGGTTTACCTCGGTCTTTCTGTGTGATAACTCACTGGGCGGGAGTTTCAAGCCCCATCTATTCCCCATCGGTTGAACGAAAGGTCAAGTGATTATTTTTGCACCATGGTTCTACTGGCTCTGATTTTATTTGGACTACAAAATGATGACAAGTTGAGGACAAATCCTCAACTGCGCAACTCTCTTAGCAAAATTGTTTCAGAGTTCCAGTCTGCCAGTAGTTCTAGATTCTAACTGAAACTGCTTGTGGAAAACTGCATTCCAAGCATTCCAAACGTTTTTCTTTCTTGTGTACCAGAACATAGCAGTGACAGTTATCAAATAGTTATCAAATGCATTAAACATTTATTTTTTTCACTACTATACTTTGAATACAGTTTTAATTTACTGAATTGGAAGGAAAATGCACCTCCACAGTTTAAGCACAGACACAGTCACCCTGATTGACTGTGAATAATACAAGGCCTACCCCCTTGAAGGATGAGTCACTGTATCATATTTTTGACGAATGAGAAAGGAACTGCAACAGTCTCATCTCTAGAGGGAGAGGCAGAGAGAGAATTTCAAATTTGCTAGTGGCTCATCTGTTTATCTAGGCCAAACAAAGACTGTGAATAACAACACAATGATAAGTTGTTGAAGATGTTTATACTATACTACTGTAATCTGAACCATTGTATGACTTTGTACCATTGTATGGCTTTAGAATGACATAGCCTGTTAACATTTTAAACATTTAGTTCAGGCCACAAATAAGACATGGTATTGATAATGGTATGAGCACACACACGCCAACATAAAATACTGGAGCAACAGTGTGTGATTACATTAAGAAAATGTTGCTGTTGTTTGTGTGTTTGTGCAAATAGCATCCTACCCACCTTCACATAAAGACTCCTCCCTGATCTGCGGAGCCCCTTCCTGCCAACACTTCATAGTATTAGTAAAAACACACACCACAAGCAAGGTCATTTTGGGTTACTTTGACAATCTGTTGTATTCACAAGGTATGAGGATCTCGAGATGGATCTCGAACAACACTACTACTGCTGTCACTGTATCAAGAACATTCTAGAAGTGAAGTGTACCACCTAATGAAAACTGGTGTAAAGCCCCATGTACTGAAGAGGGTTTCCAGTATATTCCAGATGTGTGCAGTGCGGTCTCTTATGTGTGGTGTATATCATATGCAATCTGACTAGAGTGACCACCTGTCCTACTTTTATGTTGTACAGCAATGTGAGCCTTTGCCCCACATGCCACATATTGCTATAAATGTCCGACTTTTATCTTGGACAAGATGAAAGCACTGATACGAGTCATTTAATAACCACTTTGGCTTTTATTAAGGCAATAAAATTATTTGAAAGGTTATGAAGACAAGGACTAGGTGCTATGCCAAAATAACTCAGTGCCATTCAGTCAGAACAAACAGCATAAGCCTAAGCCAACTGGTCAAAAGAAAATACACTTGTTTAAACTAAATATAATATAGTTCTATTGTGTTAGACAGGATTAAATTTAACAAATTATGTTACCATGTCTGTGCTTCCTGTCCCACTGACTATTTGGAGGTTACCCTATAAATGGACATGGATGCATCATCCAAGTGTGTTCCATGATGGTGTGGAAGTGCATTGCGATCTCATCTCTATTATATCTGAATTAGTGCTGCCCCCTGGTGCTGTTAGGGGCTAGTTTCCGGCGCTGCTGGTATCAGGAAGACAAGGTAAAAGTAGAAAGTGCAGCACACTGTGTAGTTGTATGTATGTATACGGATGTATACAACAAAAAATATAGGCTATTGTTTACATGAAAATCACTTGTGTTCTGATTTTTAAAAATGACCCAAAACGAAGGAGTACTGCACTGAAACCCAAATCCAAATAAATGGCGTTGGTCCTACGTGCTTAACTCCATCTATCCATACGGATATAAAAAAGAATAAAACATCTGTGTATGGCGAATGTCTATACAGACATTCCTACAGAAGAAAAGAATAAAGCGCCTGTTAATGACGAATAAAAGATAAAGGCGTTGGTCCTCATGTCCAACTCTAGCTCCTAAAACAGCCCACACAGCTAGTTCAACTAATCTAGCTGGACTCTACTGTAAGGCTAGCCCCTGCATGAGGCAGAAAGTGAACATAAACATTACAAGTAACGTTTAAAAAGTTGAAACCCACACTCCAGTCACGTTGAAACCGCACTTGTGTTAGAGGATATTTTGTGTTAAAATGTAAGGAGCAAGCTAGTCTGGGGCATCAGTTGGGTCAGATGGAAGTCAGGCCAGATAGAGAGCGACAGACAGAAAAACAGACAGGCGATTAAAACAAAAAAGATTTTACATGAAAAGAATGAAAAACTGCGATTATCCATTTTCAAACCAGTCAGCAAATTGGTTCCTTTTGCTTGTTTTATTTTTTGTATTGAGCATGCTTTGGGTTTTATGTTCACAAGTTCAAAAAGTTAAACAATGACAATATTACATTTTTTTTATTTTTGGCTTGGAGTTGGACTGAACTATGAGCGCAGGGGGTTACCATGGACAGGTCCGTTGTAGCTCAGAAGTTTCAGTTCAGCTGATGGACGCTTTACTTTTTAGGTTGAAGTCATTCATCACCTTACTTGTGTCAGTAATAATTCAAAGGCATCTGCGTCTCTGCGGCAATAGCAAGCAGATCAACTTTGTGAGAATTTGTCATTGAACATGGGTAACTTGTAGCTTATGCATGTTTGCAGAGCTTTTTTGCTTATTCGCAGTGGGGGTTACGCACTTTTAGTAAAACCATGTGTCAACCCGAACAAAGTTTCACTTTTACATATTACCCAAATATCGACATATGGCTACACCCAACAAGCATCACCGTTTCTTTACCCCCCTGATATAGAGAGTGATTGGGCTGACCTGTAGGCCTAGTCTACGGTTCAAAAAGCCTTTTGTAATGTTCATATCCCCAAAACATTAAAACATTAACCCGTGTGACAAGAGTAGCCTAGGCCAAGATATTTATAAATCAATTCGCCACAAGTTAGGCTATGCGAAGGGCTGTAGCCTAACCATCGTGGGGGTCGCTCTTGACCTGCCAGGTTAAGTGGGACATAGGATTTGTGCAGGCCCAAACCTCCCCCAGTCTGGTAGGTATAGGCATACTGTACGTCTCGAGCTCACTTGGTGTACTATGAGCTGAATTGAACTTGATAACTCCATCCATCTCATTTATACCTTTACGAATGACAAGCGGTGCCACCTGAATGCGCCGATGCTTCGGTCCAACACAGAAATCGAAAATTGGAATATTGACTCATTTTTACATTTGTTTCAAATTGAATATATACCGATTAAAAAACAGACAGAACAGCAGTAAGCAGTAGTGAACGATAGATAGTGGAAGTTTTGAGCCCATTTTTTTTTTTTCATGTGAATTCAGAAAATAGAACAAAGCACTGCAAAGCGTTACACGGACAAACCATACGTGATATTATATTCTATTTTAACCTACGAGAAGAAGGTACAAGGTTTCTTTGCTTCATTTATTATTCTGTGTCCTAAATATTTAATAAGTAGTGTAGAGTCAGACACACATCAGATACCCTAATTAATACGCTAGGGAGTGTGCTTTTCTATTGGTTAAAACCACTGGAAGGTGGAAATCTGTGTTGCCACCCAGATCCAACAGAATTTATAAAATAATCACTAGTGATCTTCCTAAATAGTTTGAGTTGTATGGAGTGCACTTTTCCTGCGAGTAAGCTGTGTTAGTCTGTGTCTATCTTGATATTTGTAATGTGTGTGTGTGTGTGTGTGTGTGTGTGTGTGTGTTTAGTACGCCTATGTGTTACGTGTTTATATTGCATGTTTAATGTGTCTGTTGAAACTTTCTCCAACTTCTTTGCTGCCACCTTGGCCAGGATCTCTGGAAGAAGAGATAATGCATCTCAATGGCCAGGATCCCTGGAAGAAGAGATAATGTATCTCAATGGGACACTTCTGGTAAAATAAAGGATAAATAAATAAATAAATAAATAAATAAAATGCTCTCAGGTTGCCCTATAACTTTGTACTTGGGCTTGTACATATTAAGCAGTCAGTTTCCAGTTTTTAAAGATTTTTCTGGGGCTGCTGCATCCCTTTCCTTAATGAACTGACTGTGTTATTAAACCAGTGAGTTTCGTTTGTTGTTATGCTGCACATCTTCGGTAAAATGTAGACATGAGCTGTTTGAATGTATTCATTAAATCCTTTCCCAATTTGTCTGATCTCTGCAGTTTCTTAAGATTGCATTTCTCACTTTGGAATAATAAGTGAGATGTATTTCTTTCTGATGCTATTTTATTTCTGTATCTCTTCTTTGACATGTGTCTTGCAATAAGGTGAGGTTATGGTCGGTCACATATACCTGTAATTATTACCTGTCAAAGTTACATGTTTCATGTTATATTTGTCAATATGAAATCCAGCAGTATCTTTGAGGTTTGTGTTATTGTTGTTGTCTGAGTGAAATTAAATGTATTAGCAATGCTCTGTAACTTTTTCTTGGGGTTTTGTCTAAACATTTCAGATTCACATCGCCCTTCAAGAGCATGTATACCTTTTTTGCCATGTCCTCCATCTAAGTATACTCTTTGCCTTACTATCTTCCACATTCTGAAGACTTTGGGACTTTTAGGACTTTCAGTTGCATCACAGGTTCAAACCAACAGCTAAAGTGGCCAGTTTGACTTCATCACATGAAGCAGCTTTAATCAAAAATAAGCACAGACATTTCCTTCAAAGTCAATCAGTCAAAATGTCTTGAAATGTTCTACATAACAGGTCATATAATTCCTTAGAAAAAAACATGGTAATATTCATGCAATGCTACCGTCAAGTCAGATTACAGGAAGTTAACAAAAACATCTGAAATGCTTCGCCATACATGAGATTCATATTGAGCAAGCGGACCTCTGCAGCTGGATGCTTCTGGGGTCATTAACTGAAATGGCTAACAACAAAATCTGTATGTTTCAAAGGCAAAAAAGGACTTTAAAACTGGTGGATGTGAAATATCTAAAACATAAATGTATGCAATATGTTTCACCCCTTAGCTTTGATAAACCTTTAGTACTATTTCAGAGGTTTGAAGTGTATCCCAGTCACCTCATGTGTTTGAACTGATTTTATCTGAGGTCAGGGCAGGTGGATATTTGTCAAGTTTCAAGTCAAGACGATCCTCATTGTGACACAGCATACTACGGACACAGCTCATTAGGACAATTCCAGTGGAAGATGCACTCTTCAGTGTAACAACTCATAGCAAGTGAAAGAAAGAAAAAGTGATATAATGGCATTCAGACAAACAGGGTAGTGAAAGATTAAAAACTTCAGCATAACATACAGAAGAGAGTCTCAGTTAATTTATTACACTGCCAAATAACTTGTAATAGCCTAAGTGAATTTAGATTAAGTGTATTTTGATTCATTGAACTTAAAGGCTCCCAAGAATAGGACAGGGCAGAAGAGGACAGTTAAGAGCTTTACTTACCCACAGACCTAACTAGTTCCTTGAGTTAAATAGAATTATAACATGAATTAGAGGCACACATAGTCTTTTTTTATTGTCCAGAGTCCACAGATGTAATGTCATCATCATTGTCTCCAGTTTACAAAAATAAATTAATAAAAAGCTGATAAGAAAGCCTTGGTATAATACATCCTGTGTGGCCATGCGTCTATAGAGATATCCTTTGGGAGGTGGTTGGGGGGTTGCTGTGCCTACTGGGAGGTTTCAGGTTGTGTGGATGAGTGAGTGTGTGCGTGTGTGTAAGTCAGAGTATGTATATGTTTATATATATATATATATATATATATTTATATATATATTTATAGGATAGCAGTAAAGGCAAGTGTGGGTGCATTGGCTGTGTGTTGTTATGTAGGGGTAGAAGCCCAAAGTCTGAGGAGTTTAACCATTAGGATGTCCAGGACTGCATGTTCTGAAGCATGACCTCAAAGCGCTCCATGCTTGGAGCCACAGCATGAGACAGTGGGTCTGTCAGGCGGCTGTACAGACTGAAGGACTTGAGCTCCAGCCAGATGAAGCCAAAGCGGTTGTCGTCGAAGAGGACAAACAGGCCTGGCGTGCGCTCCGGACTGGTGAAGCCGTGTCCTGCTATGAGGCCTGTCCCGTAAAAACTACAGGGAAGACAAAAATACAGATTAGCTATGATAAGTCCCTTTTGAACAAACTCTCAGACATGATGAGTGTGCACATGAAAGTGCTTAAGGGACAAGCCTCACCACATTCGGCAGGACCGGGGATACTCCTCGTTGCGTGCAATCACACCAAGAGGCAGGACAAAGGGCTGAGCAGCAGCAGCAGCAGAGGGCCCTGAGGTTGATGGGGAGGCAGCCTCCGCGGCGGGTGCCTCTGCCCCTGCTGCCGCTCCCACCACCGCTCCCTCATCTCCGTCAGACCCCGGAGCAGGTCTCTCCCCTGTCCCTTCACCCTGCACCTCCTCGCCCTGTGCCTCTCTCTGCATCTCCTCGTGGAGGCCAAGCACCAGCCGTGAGATCTCGTCCACGTTGCACTGCCTCTCCAGGTCAGGCAGACACACCGGCCTGTTCAGGTGCACCACCAGAGTCAGCTGACCCGCAGGCACATTAGGATCCCCCTGTAGCAGAGGCAATGTCAATCAGCATGCTACTTGGAAGAGACACAGAGGAGCACAATGATGGCCACATTATTTTCAAGAATGTTTATGCCTGATCACATGACACATGAAAAAACCTACATATGGTTCATTTATAACACATTTGTATTAGCCAATCAATGCCATTGCCACCATTCATACATGCACAGGGAATTTATTCACCTGGTGGGCAAGATGTAGTCCAGAAGCATGCCGACCCCTGCTCTAGAGCCAAAGTATCTTTTAGAGGAGTGAAGTCAAATTACTATGAGGCTAGGCAGAGAGTCTACAATCTGGCATCTCTAATTATATCCCTAAACCCTGCAGTAATCCCTTATCAAACGCCCTCAGCTATAATCCGACCCTGTTGGACACACTAACACAACACCACCTCAATCTGTTGAAATGGAAGCCAGACAGGAGAGAGAAACGTGGCTCACAGTGAGTTTGGTGGCTTTGGCACAGGCCCCATGGAAGCTCAGCATGATAATCTCCAGCCCGTGACTGCCATAGGTACCCTTGAAGAGCCCTGGAGGCAGCAGGTCTGACGGCTGGTGCGGAGGGAGGTATATGCGCCGGTACGTTAGGCAATTGCTGAGAAAAAAGATAAATTGAGTTTATGAAAAAACATCCCCTCATTGTAACAGCAGGAAAGTACAAGCTCCTTTTTACACTGGTCTTCCTTCTCTATTCTATCTGTGGGTAAGGTTATCGAATCTACTGGTGGTAATATTCTTGAGATTATTTCCGTTCCTGGACAACATCTGGTTAACCCATTCCTGCTGACAGGCAAACACCAGTCAGAGTTCACTCACTCGTATTGGCTGGTGTAGATAAACTTCATGAGAATCAGCTCTTGCATGTGCTCATGAAAGATATCCTCCAGCGTCCGCCCCCACTCCTCCTCCAACCAGGTCCTAAACTCCTGTGGGTTTGAACAGGCACGTGCACCCAATTATTCACAAACACAGACAGACACATACAGGACATGTACCTAGAGCTTACACAACTAAGTTTGCCGGTGCTTTTCCAGCACTAATGAAAAAAAGCCCAGTGGAAAGTTTGTAAATAACCAGTATACTACATTACCGTACATACCTCTTGGCCATCATTTTAGCCAACTAAGATCTTTTGGGGTACTGCAGTGCAAACATTTTGAAAACATTTATTTGATTTTAAACACATGCAACTGGCTGAGCCCATTTGTTTCTCGGCATTTTCAGGATATGATGAGTGATTTATATTAATGTTTGATAAATGGACGTGAATAAGCCAGTACTGTTGCTGTGGTTAAACTAAAGATATTGCAGCCTGTCTGTTTCCGGGCTATTCTACAAGCAACTGAAAATGTCAGGTCAGGATTTTCTTTCCAGCTTCAACATATCTAGGCTGCTGTCAGGACATGCACAGTGTAGTCTGGCAAGAATGCTTATCTATAAAATAGCGGTTCTCAAACTTCATTGGGCCGGGGATCCCTCATGGGGCAGGACATTTTCCAAGGACCCCCCCATAACTGCAACACAAGTTTAACAATATAGCACTATAGCCATTTGTTCTGTTAGATGTTTTTGGACCAAACAACAACAACAACAACAACAACAACAAAAACGTATGTTGCTAATATCCAAAAAAATGCTAATAGTAATTTTATTGCATTTGGCAAAACTTGACAGTATGTAGAAGCAGTTTTTAAAGGTTTTTTTTGTCAAGGGAAGGCCTATTGTGTAACATAATAGCGTTTACACCACATAACATTCATTTGGTCTGCAGCTAACCTTACTGCCTCAGGAAAGTTTTTTGACTGACTGATGAAAAGCATTGAGAGAGTGTTTGTTCAACATTGCACAATGCAACTGGGCTGATACTGATCTGTAATAAACTAGTTCAAAATTACTTCTAAAAAGATTCTAATACTTATATGTCAAGAGATATGCTTAACTGGACCAGCTGTGTGTTGTAAATTTTTTGTAAATGAAAGATTGTGTTTGGATCTGGGGCAATCTATTATGTTAAATTTGACTGAAAGAAGATAATCTGTCTTACATATTCAAATTGTATTTTCTAAAACGGTTGTGTTTCCTATACCTAAACTATATGCTGTTATAGGAATAACTGTGGGAGAGTCATACCTCTTGCCGTCCTCCAGGCATGCGATGGTGATCAGTTTGATTGCATTTGGTGGAAAACTCGTCTTTTTTAACAATCTGATGACAAAAACACAAGAGTGTCTTTAAGCTTGTTTTACACCACAATTCTGTAACAATGCAGTAATGACTATAAAAAAGTCTCTTTATGGGCAGAAGTACACCGTGTATACTGGTAAGTGTGTTATGAGTTGAGTGGAAAACTGTGATCAATTTTCCTTCCATTTTCTCTAGAGCTTAAAGGATAAGGGATGGAGATGGAAACTCTTCTGACACAACTCACTATACTCATTTCTCTTTTGCAATCCAGTCATCCTACAGCATTATTTGGTCGGATGACAAATTTGAAAGCATCATCATGTTAGCATGGATGTACAATCATCTGAATTACTTTGAACCCTTGCTCTCCTGTGACGGACCGACCTGAACCACACAAATGTGAGAGCTCATTTAATTTCCTCCAGCAGACTAGAGCCCCTAGCATCTGTCCTCTAGAGCCACTGGGTAGATGTGTCATTACTTCGAAAAATGAAAAACCTTTTAAACCTTAAAACAATTTCAGCCTTAGGTGGCAAATCAGACAGACCTTAAAGACTTGAAAGTGGATCAGAGTTCTGTTTAATGTTTGTGTTTAACAGTGTTAAATAGAAATAGAAAAAAATGAACTCATACAATTCATACCCATTCTAAACTGAGAATTCACTAGTCTGCAATTCTCCAAGTTAATACCATGTACCAGCTATTTTTTTACACTATTGACCATTTTCATGCTCTCCAACTGTCTCCAACTTTTCTTTCAGGCTTTTGGTGTCAGAGGTAAAGCACCTTGATTATTGTCTTCTCCTTTTTAACCCACCTGTATGTCTCCTTTGTGGGGCCCCTTATGCCCATACATGCACTCTACGCTCGCCCGGCTGCTCTCCCACATGTGGATGCGGAACAGAGGTCTTCGCCTCATGGGGTCCTCAACACGGGGGTCATGAGGGGGTAGGTACATCCAGCCAATGATAAACAGCCCATCCACCTGTGACAGGGAGAGAGGAGAGGAATGTCACTTTGAAAATGCCTGTGATGAATCTCTGTCCTTAGTCATGCACAGATTCATAGCTGGTGCATTAACATACCACCACATTGAGCAGTCCACCGTACGGGCCTATGTCAGGCTGCCAAAGCCCCAAGATGTGTCTGTATGGGTACAGCACTGCAGAACAAGGTAAAACAACAGAAAAAGGCCAAAACGTTGTTAATGTGGTATTTATAGATCTCTCACTTATTTGGTCATAGTACTCTGGCAGTTTTATTGAGTTGAACTGCTGTTAATGATTCCTGTTTTGGTGACGATCCTAATCTATTAATTTGCTAATCATTAAAAAAATACATGGTATTGCCCATGCAGACCAATGAAAAAATGCTTCTGAATAAGTCGGCTTGATTAAGAAGGATGGTCTGGCCTGAATATTTGTTTTTAGCAATTAAACTGTATAACATACTGGATGTTTGTTGTGCAGCACCTTAAATCATGTGCTGGCATCATGGAATAAGGCTCTGTCTACTTTCTAGAGTCAGGACCAAATTTCTTGTCATTATCAGTACAGAAAGCAACCATTACATGGGGCTACTTGCTATGTTTCAAATGTGTTTAAATATACATGGTTGCATGGCAAACATATATCTTAATTGAAATATTTAAATGACATGTGAAAAACATAAGTTAACAACATCTCAGGGAAGAGGGATTAGTTAAAACAGGAAAGCAAGCAGTCACTAATTTTCCACAGTCACTTCATGATAGAAGTGCATAATATGTTCATATACTAGATGTTCTAATAGCATTGTCAAGGGCCTGAAAAGAAATTGGTAAAATTTAAAGCTACAGAGACCAACTTAACACCCCACTTGTCCTCAGTGTGTAAAGAATACTTGAGAAAGTCACACCCATGCAGCGCACAGAGGCGTGTGCTGTACATACAGCGTGTGTAAACATCCCGATAGTCCATGTGCTCGTAATCGGGAAGCAGCTTCATAAACCGGCCCGACTTCACGCGCGGCGACACACCTGCACAGGTACACGGGGTGAGTGCACCACAAGAGGAGAGGACACAGGTGCACTGTTCACTTGGGACAGGGGCAGAGAGTGTGGTGTGTGAGGAAGTGAGTGACAGAGTTCAAATGCTGTGTGGTGAGAAAGGGAACACTGAGAGAGGATCATGGGAAAAGACAGCGAGCAGGAGACTTGGTAAATCTCAATGCTCAATGCTGGTACCAGGCTTCCATTCTCTCACTCTGTGTGACAAAAGAAGGTTGTTGCTGTACCATTCAGGTTTAAAGCAGGTTTTAATGACTATAATTACTTGGTCCTGTATCAAAAAAAATTCTATACTGTCCAATTTTCACATCAAAACTGCTGACTAGAGCTCACTACTACCATTGTACATAACAAAAAGATCTGTATTTAGCGGTTTCAAACCCACTGCTGAACACACAGTGGCCTGCTCATCTGCCTACAAAACCCATTGAAAAGGCAAATGTCTGAGACCAGCCCCCATGCAATGATATTCTCATCACTTTGCCAGTGTGTAGTGCAAACCAGCATAAACAGCACAACAGCAACATAACCTTTATCGGACTGCCTGAATGGTTTAAAACAACTAACCATATATTACTTTAAACCACAGACCATCTGAATTGTACAAGAAAGGGTAGATAGGCACAAGTGCAAATGATGCTCACTACCTGTAAGCAGTTCAGTGGAAATGTGGGCTTCCTGCCACAAGTGTACTTACGTTTGACATAAAGCTCCCGGCTGGACACTCCCACCAGCTCCATCTTGCGTAGGTCTTCCTTCATGCCAAACTCTGCATGCACGAGAAATAATTTAATCAATCTCAAATCTCTGACATTCACCACAACATAACATATTCACCACACACTGGAGTTAAATTAATCATATGCTTATTTGTGAACCACGTGGCCATCTTTTCATCTTATTATGTTCCTAACTCATATCTTACAGCGGTTACATGACACCATGTCACACCAGCACTAGATTAAGTAGACTACTTACAGGATGACCCTCTGAACAAATGGCATCTGAGTCATTCCTTTTGTCCACATTACATGCCCTTGTATTGGATACATGATGGAGTGTCAAACACATTTTCCTAGATGTCACCTTAATCTAAGCCTTTGCACTCTGGGTTCATAAGCCTGTACAGAAGTAGCTGATATTGCACAAAAGATTTTCTGTATGTTTTTCTGTATGTGGTGTGTTGGGCTATTACATGTGATAGAATTTTGTAAATAACTGATGGTATCTGACACGCAAATATGTGAGTTCCAAATGCATTTAGATGTAACAGCCCAACCAGTCAGATCACATGCAAAGAATTTGTAGATCAGCCTTATGTTAACTCAATTTTGGTGCTAATATGATTTTACTGTGCTCGCCTAGGATAGCATGGCATAAAAGTTACAGCAGATGCGGCTACACTCGGTACACGGTCATCGATAACAGTGAATTTCAAAGGTCAAATGCGTCCTTGGGTGAATAAGAACAACTCTTACAATGACATGCAAATTTGCATATTTAACCTACTGTCTACCTAGCCTGTAAAATAGTCAAATTCTGATGTGTCGAATAAAAATCTAGACTATTCGCTTAGCCTGATTTACCCTTCGTGCATCTTCTTCTCCAAATGGTTTCCGTGTTGAGTATTTGCCTAAATTTCTTGCATACAAGAGCAAGATTTGGCAGCGTAGTGCCGGGTAGAGAGGAGAAGATCTCAACGAGAAGCTCCGGAGGAAGATCCAGTAATGACTGTGGTTTCTGTCGACCAGCAGAATTTGCTTCCTCATATTCAAGTCTGTTGACATTTGCGCTACACAGCGCAGTTGTGGCCTCAAGCTCCAGCATAGGCCTCGCAGCACCCTGGCTTTCCTGGCAGCCATTCCCTGCTTCGGCTTTCAGTTTACCGACGATTCGTTCCTCCTCTTCCTCGTCCATATCCAGATCAGAGTCGCTGCCCTGATCTTGGTGGCTTGGCCTCTGTCGTCTCCGACACCTCCGTGACTGCCCCACTCCGCAGAGCCTGGCACACACCGCCATCCGTAGTCACCAAAGGGGCAACATTACATCACCACAACAGCTGTCAAGGCTGCAGTCTTCTGCTTCGGTTTGGACAACACTGATCTGTGCGTGCCTGGGCGTGTTTTCATGACGCAGCAACGTTTTGGAAACGTCACGGACAATACGTGAGGGCAAGACATTTTTTCTATGTGCATGGTGATACCGATGGCTATGACGCCTTCATTAGCCTCTCACTCTCTCTCTGTTAGACAACACCAAAAACTTGAAAGCATTTTTGCTTTCATCAATCAAGATTAATTTATAGGCATTTAATTTATAGGCATAAAATAATTCTTTAAATAACAGATGTTGAAATATCATGGACATGCATGGATATCAGCAAAATATTACTGTTCACTTCGAATGTTTCAAACATTCAACTCAACAGCAAATAATAGGCCCCAGGCCAGATAGGGTGCAGAAGTGTGGGGAGCAGCGGCGGTTCAACAGTTGATTACTCCCCGGGCAAGACCGCCTCCGAGCGCCCCCACCCTCCAAAGAAACGAAAAAAAAAATTGGCAATGCTCAAAACAATATAACTTAAGAATAACTCACTAATTGGATTGGAGTATTGCTCTATACAATGAATCCCCGTTCCCCCCTTGGTTTTGCGTTGTATTTGCAACGCAGAGGTAAACTTTTCCCCGCGTCCCCTTCCCTTTGCCCTTCTCACACACAGATTCTGTGCACGGAACCTTATCAGCAAGCACGGACGCGTGCAGTTAGGCGGCACCAATGTTCCAATTGCCCACATAGTGATATGATAGATATTGAGAGATTTTCAGTTTTTTTTCCCGCCCCCTTGGAAATGGCGCCCCGGGCGGCTGCCCTATTCGCCCGTGCCTAAAACCGCTACTGGGTTAACTGACTCATTACAGGAGAAATAAAGAATGACCTTCCAAGTGCTGGCAGATCAACAGATACCCTCTCCACCTCTTCCAAGAATATCTCCTGGCTTGAATTACTGAATACCAGGAAAGCACTTAATCTCTTACACTTAATTTCTCTCCATACTGCACTTTTATGACACTATTGTACTTTCATCTTAAAATACTGCACATTTCATGTTAGCAATATGCACTCTTTGTTAGTTCTTCAGTGTGCTGTAGCTTGAATGTTATCCTTTTTTGTAAGTCACATTGGATAAAAGCGTCTGCTAAAATGCATAAACGTAAATGTAATAGCACTCCTGTTCATTTGCGTCGCACTTGTGAAAGATCTCCGTTTTCATTGTGTCCAATTTTGCCATATCGGATTTGTGAACGTAAAAAAGTTTCGAGCCAGCCAGGAGTCGAACCTAGAATCTTCTGATCCGTAGTCAGACGCGTTATCCATTGCGCCACTGGCCCTGTGTTAATAGGCAATGTAGCGCTAGAATATAGCATTCCAAAATGATACATACATCACAAGTTAGGGTAGTTAATATAACGCAACATAACGCTAATAAATTTGTATAAAATTATTCAAACGATTGTTGATACTATCAAAACACTAGTCTGTCATGAAAACATTCTGAAGCGATTTACGTTAAAAAATACATTTGGTGGGGGCCAATGACGTAACGGAAAAGGAAGGAGGATATTGTCCACTTGAAACGCTGGCGGGAGATTGGACCGCGGTAGCTTGACAGCCGATATTGTGTACTTGGAAACTGAACGGCGTATATACAGTTTATGTCAATGGCAGATTGAAAAATAATTTCATCATCTATGCCGTGAAGTTCGTGAGTATTATTGCACACAACTGTAGATAACCTTGGTGATCCACAAAGACATTCAGGTTTTGTTGGCTTCAAGAACGTTATCCAACCTCAGCGCGCTAACTTGTTTATGTCATCTATCGCTGGAGCTAACCTTAACGTTACCATTATTTCTTTCTCTTGACCGCCCGCCCAGTGTTTTAGGCCCAGCTGATCAAATTAGAGAAGAAAGTTAAGTTTATTCCTATCAGCGTTAATTTTACTGTAGTTTAGCTATTCCACTCCCAGTTGTTTATGTTTACGTCTGACGTTAGTTTGAAGCGAGGATGCGCGGATGAACCACAGAATCATCGTAGTGTAACATTAACGTATTCAGCATGAGAATTGACACGGAGAAGATCATAACCTTGTCAGAAGGAGACAATGTGCAGAAACTACAGGAATACCTTAGCTCTGCGACTACTGAACAGGTCGGTACACCATAACGTTAACGTTATCCCAAGTTGCTAATGTTAACCTTACATATGCAACATTCTCACCGAAATTGTCCTCTACTGTGAATATTTTCCCAGCTCACCACAGCCATTACAAACACTGCACTTAAGAGCAAAGACATTGGAGCTCTCATCAAAGCCCTCTTTAAAGGTAAACATGCTACAGGTGTACTCGATGGTATGAGCGATTACACAGGACTATTTGTGAAAATACCTGACTTTTATTTAGGCTCTCCACCCAGCGTTCCTGATGGAGTGTCTAGGCGCACATTGCTGTACCAGCACTGCATTTATTTGTGTGACTCAGGGGACTTGCAGACAGAGGTGGCCTCAGATATCATGGGCTTGCTAATGTTGGAGGTGAGCGTTTGATGTATTAGCACTTATATTATTTTCACTATGATGCCAATAATAATAATAATAAAATTGTTAAAGCTCACTGATATTGTTGGATTTTCTAGACACACAGCCTCCCTGGGCCTTCTTTGGCACAGTTGGCTTCTCTGTATGTAGATTCCATTAAGGCAGGGCAGATGGGAAATGGAAAATCCTTGGAGCTCTTTCCAACAATCTTAACTGCACTTGCAGGAACCGAGGCCCTCGCCTATGGTAAAGGTGAGTGCAACAGTCACGTCAAGCTGTCAGCTGACTGCAATATGCATAGATTTTTTTTTGCCACAGTGCTGTCATTTGACCATTATAAGGCAGATCAGGATGTGATTTCCCCCTCCCCTCTTTCCTTTCTGTAGGAGAACTGAGTGGGGAAGAGTATAAGAGGCAGCTCATCAACACCCTTTGCTCAAGCAGGTGAGTACAGCGATCTCTTAAATGCTGCACAAGTGTTTCACTGTTTTTATAGCAAAATGCAAAACGCAAAAAGCAAAAAAAAGCAAAACGCAAAATGTTTTATACTTGTACACATGTTTTCACCAGGTGGGACCCCCAGTGTGTTATACACTTGACTACCATGTTTAGGTAAGTGCAGCACAGCATTATATAATTTAATTCCCCAACACAGAATAAAAGGAACACTGAAACAAGAAAAAATATATATGTTGTGTTATGAACATTATTTTTGCGTTGGGAATCGTAATTCAACTGTGACCTTTATTATGGTCAGGGATGTGCCCTTGTCTCCAGAGGAGCTGCAGTTTGTTGTAGATAAGGTGCTGAGAATGTTTCAGAAGCTGGAGCTTCAGGAAATCCCTCCTTTGATCTATCAGCTCTTGCTACTATCATCAAAGGTTAGGAAATTGTGTTGTTGTGACCAGCTTAATCCTATTTGTGTGAGTTAACAGTGTGTGTTTGTTATTTTATTTTAGCATTCAGTACACCTAAAAGAGCTCTCCTTGTCTTTCTTTCTAAGTCTGTCTTACCATGATGATTCAGAAGCTTTGGCAAAGTCAGCAATTCTCTCTTCTCTGCTTTAGGGCTGTAAAAAACTGATTCTGGAGGGAATAGTCCGATATTTTAAGCAGCAGGATGAACAGCAGAAATCAGAGCAGATGGAGGGGGAGTGAGTATTATTCTGGGAGACATCTGTGTGACCCTCTTGAAAGCTGTCCTCATTTGATAGAATGAGTACAGTATGGGAATTCTGATGGTAGTGTTTCTAAGATTGAAAGATGGCTGGTTTCCTCTAATTCGCATTCCATTTCAGTTAAATTACATTGGATTATTTCATTTTTACCTGATTGTCCATGCTGTTCAAACAAATACTAATACTACTGTTTTTACATGGTTATGTAAAAACAGTATGTATGTTTTACATACTGTTTTTACTGGTTTTACTGTTGGGATGTCAGTTGTTCTTTTGTTGTGGTGGTGGTGTGTTTTGCTTTGTTTGTTTACAATCCAATCTGAGAGAGCTCACGCAAGGCTCTGGTGTTACAGGAATCTGGATGTTGAGGTGCAGTCCATCCCTCAGGACCAGCTGCGGCACGTGGAGGGAACGGCCATCTTGCATATTGTCTTTGCTGTTCGGCTTGATCATGAACTCGGCAAGGAATTCCTCAAAACCATCAAGGTTGTGTACCCCCTTAGCTTTTTTTTTTTTAATCCAAAATGCTAAACCGTTTTTCTTCACATTCTGTCGGTGTCCTCAAGCAATCAGTGCTCACAAAGTGTTCAATTCAAATATGTGCAGGCAGCATTGGGTGAGCCGTCACGAGTGCTCTGCTCCTTCAGCATCGCCTTGCTGCTCTCCTTGTCTCGGGTCCAGCGTCTAGAGGACCAGGTACTGACTCTAATCCTGCAACCAGCTTCTGTGCAGCGCATGTAGTCAAGCCAGTAGTCAGTCTTGCATAGCCCATCTTCTATGGCTTATAGAGGACATGTGGCTTTATTTAAGAAGGTGTGTGGGGTCCTTGTCTTCCCTGGCTAGGTGTTTGACTTCTTGAAGGGGGGCATTACAAGGTGCTTCAAAGATGAGCAAGTGCAGCAGAGCTCAAAGTTCTTGCAGGATCTTGTGGCTCCACCTTGTAGTGTGTCCACAATGATCCTGGAGACAGTCAAAAACAGGTGGGAGTGATATTTTAAATATCATGATGCGTTCATGTTGCATTTTTTCATGTTAAATAATGGCATGCATTTTGAAATGAAAATGCTGCCAAACCTACCACCTATGTGTGAATGTTTGAATGAATGAATGAATGAATGAATATTTTGGGCTTCATTATTTTGTGTGGCGAATATATGTATGTATATAGGTCTCACTATGTCTTAGAGGGATGGCATGATGACTGCTATCTTGATATTTTCAGTGTTTTTGGTTGGGACCATGTCACTCAGGGACTGGTGCAGTTGGGCTTCATCCTTATGGACTCCTTTGGGCCAAAGGCTGGACCCTTTGGAAAAACTGCAGAAGCCCCCAGTTCCTCAGCCAGGAGTCCTACCCAACTGGCATGCCAACTTGGTGGCAAGATCCTCTTGGAGGGCTTCAAGGTACTGTTTAATCCCTGAAAGTTTAGATACTAAGCAACCCCAGCACAGAGGAAATATAGCTGTCTTCTTGTTGTGTTATGAAGATTTGGATAATGCACAGAGTCTACAGACCTGGTCAGGCAGATTTGCTGAAGAAGAAAGTTATAAAAGTAAAATAGTATTTTTTAATGTCCCATTTATCTCCTCTTTGATCCAGTGCTGCACAGATGTTTTGTATAAATTGTTCATGTCTTCTGGGCTCTGCTGTGTTTTGTGCAGATGCATGAGCAAATCAGAGGAGAAATTCTGGAGCAGGTCCTTAATCGATTGGTCACCAAAACATCATCCCCAGTAACTCATTTTATAGGTGAGGGCATCTCCCGCTCTCAAATGCCTAGTTTGTTCTGGTTGTGGAAATTTCTGGGCAAATCAACACAGAACTAGTGATAATCTCCCACCCTATGACCCCCAACCCTCCTCTCCCAGATCTTTTCTCCAGCTTGGTCACCTCTGCTCCCATGATTCTCCTGGAGTCCTCCTCCAAAGTGATCGAGACCTTTGACCAGCTGTCTTTCCTTCCACTCACTACTGTGGAGGGGCTCCTGAGGGCTGTGCAGGTGAGAACAGCAACTATTAGAAGACAGTTCAGACTTGTGTTCTACCATCCTCACCTTTATTTCTTAATTAATGTGGTTAACACAGGTTAACATGGTTGTTCTCTTCCTTCTCCCAGCCGCTCCTGAAAGTCAGCATGGCTTTGAAGGACTCCTTGATCATTGTGCTCAGGAAAGCAATGTTCTCCAGGTACTGCACTGGAGTTTTGGCATGCCGCATTTTTAAGTGTAACACAGCAGTTTAGCCATCAGCTGGGTAATCAGTGTCTTTCTCATAACTGGCTTCCTTTCCTTCCCCAAATTTGGCACCTCCATCCCCTGCAGTCATCTGGATGGGAGGAAGTCTGCTGTGATGGGTTTCCTCCTGCTACTAAAGAACTTCCGGGTCCTGGGCAGCATGGCCTGCAGCCAGGCCAGCCAGGCCATCACCTCCAGTCAGGTGGGTCATTCTGGCTCTGCTGGAGTTTCCATTCTGTCATCTGTTACATTTGACTCCAGTTTGATTTTGTGTATGTGTGTGTGTATGTGTGTGATTTTAAATGTTTCCCTCAGATCCAGGCAGATGTCCACTCGCGCTATAATGCAGCGGCCAATGAGGCTTTCTGCCTGGAGATCCTCAGCAGTTTGCGGCGCTGCCTCAGTCAACAGGCTGACGTGCGCATCATGTTATATGAGGTCAAGATGACTTATATATGCATACATACACTATAGATTCCAAATACTATATCCTCTTATTTAATATCAAAACAATACAGTTCCCTCCCTGGGGCTCTGAGTCATTAAGATTAGTGTGTGTACCCTGCTCAGGGTTTCCATGACGTCCTGCGACGCAACTCCCAGCTGGCCAGCTCCATCATGCAGACCCTTCTGTCTCAGGTGTGTGAGCTCGGGTAGGATTCAAATAGCCTTTGCTGTCCTGTCCTGTCCTCTACACCCACAGGTCTTGTGACCTCATGACTTTGTATTCCAGTTGAGACGCTACTATGAGCCAGAGCAGGACCTGCTTCCTCCCTTGAAACTGGAGGCTTGCATCAGTGCACAAGGGGACCAGGTGTTCCTCCAGGAACCTCTGGTAAATTAACAGCCACAAGTCTTTAGTCCTGTAGTAGCACACATCTTGTCTGTCTGCGACAGTAGATGTAGACTGGTAGCATATGCTGAGGCCACTGCTTTGAATGTCCTAATGCCCCCCCCCCCCCACTCTCTCTCTCTGTCAGGCCCACTTGCTGTCCTGCACAGTGCACTGCCTGCTCTGGTACCAGGGGCTGCAGGCAAGGCGACGCTTAGGGGGAGATGAGGATGATGATGAGGACGAGGAGGAAGATGAAGATGGAGGGTTTGAGGCAGAGCTCCAGACGATGCTGGAGAGTATGACCAGACGTATGGTGAAAAGCGAGTTGGAGGACTTTGAGCTGGTGGGTAGGAAGCGTGCATGAAGTCCTCAGTTGAGAGTTGAACTACGTGATGGAATGTGTGCAGTTGAACTCAGTGGAACTCTACGATCTGTGCGCAGGACAAATCAGCTGAGTTCTCCATGGCCTCTAGTGTGGGCGTCAGGAACAGCATCTTCGCTGCCTTGTTGATGGGCCTCTATGAGGTTCTCATAGAGTACAACTTCACAACTGCCAACTACAAGTAACCACTTCCTCTTCAAATGAGGTCAAAATGAACCCTTCAGATGATGATGATGATGATTTTTTTTTTTATTGTATTTTGTGTGTGTGTGTTTGTTCCTGAGCAGTAAGAACCGCTTTGAGGAGCTCATCCAGCTCTTTAACCGGTACCAGAAGCTGTGTGACATTGTGAAGGAGAAGGCAGGGAAAGGAAGGGCTTCCAGCAAAGCCCCTCGAAGCCTACTGTCCCTGGGCTTCATCTCTGCATTGCTCTATGCACTCTTTAGGTAGAACCATTTACCTGCCTTCATGACACACTGCTGTTTTCATGAGTACAACACTATGTGTGTTTGTGTGTGTGTGTGGAAGAACTGTACTTGCAAAGCTTAAACTTGTATGTATGACTGCATGGGTATATGTCTGTGTCAGTACTTCAGTGTGTATTTGTATGTAATTATACAGCTAGGTAGGCAGACGCATAGTAAGTATATAACCAATAGTGCCAACTGAGCGTGTGTGTGTGCGCGCGTGTGCGCGATACAGGGACAGTACTCAAAGCCGAGAGGATAGTCTGGCTGTGTTGCGGGGCAGTGCAGAGTTCATGCGCTATGCTGTGGGAGTGGCTGTGCAGAAGATCCAGCAGCTGGAGGACACTGGATACACAGACGGCCCTGATGGCCACCACGCTGACAAGACTTTCCACCACCTCTGCGACATCACCAGGTCTCACTCACAACTGCAAGCATACACCATAACACTTATATACCATAATGGTACACAATAAAAAACAAACCCATTCAGTATATCCAGACAAAAGAGAAAATGGTCAGCCTCAGTGTCATCTGTGTTTATGTAAGTTTTGGGGATTACATTTGCACACAGGTAATGACACATTTAACAAAGTTCACAGGCAGACTGACCAGAATAAAAACCACAGCATCACAGTGATCACTCTCTGTCTTATGTAGTGTGCTGTTGTGGAGGTACACCAACGTCCCGCCATCTGCGGAGGATGCTGGGAAGAAGGTTGGCAGCCGTAGCGTGTCGGTGCTGTGCCTGGAGGGGCTCCTGAGGGTCTTCACCACCGTGCAGCAGCGCCACCCCACCAGACTGGCAGAGCTCCTAGGCTCCATCGGTCAGGCGCTCATTCAACTAGAACACCTTTACTCACACTCAACTCATGCCACAACTTCATGCCACAACTGCAGTACATCCCTCCAACTTTATCTTCTTTTTCTCTTCTCTGTTCCTCCCTTCACTCCCCTACTCAATCATTGTACACCTCATGGCTTAAGCTAAAACTGCTAAAACTTAATTGGCATGATTGAAAATAATTGCAGTCCTTTGCAGTGCCCATGCTTCTAGATAAGATCTTCCAGTCCATCTGATCCTGTCAATTGTAAGGCAGCACATGGAAGTTTGTGTGCGATGAGAGATGTTTATTTTTCTCCCCATCAGACGCTGTGGAGGAGGAGGGCGAGGCAGGCGAGGGCCTGACTGAGAAGCTGTCTTTCTTCTTGCGCCAGTTTCAGGTGTGGACTTCTTGTATCAGCTGATGGGTGTCAGAGCAGAGGTGTGCTTGTAGAGTGGGGTGTTTAGAGTGTGAACCGTGTGTTTGTCTGTCCTCCGACAGCGCTCCCTGCTGGCCCAGCTTAGTGGAGGCGAGGAGGACTTCAGCAGTCGGGAAGCCCAGTTGTTAGTGGGGGTACTGGCTGTGCTCTCATGTCGTCTAGAACCAGGGTCTCCACAGGTATTGAAGCAGTTTACCTGTTTATGGTCTCATCATAGACCACTGAGTTACTCTGTGTTAACAGCACACCCACACCATACTTTTGTTCACAGTTGGACCAGATGATCACCTGGACACTCAAAATCTGCAAGGAAACCAGCTATGGTAAGTCCAGTCACCAACATTTTATCAGAAGTTATTAAAAAAAATCACTTGAAATGTCTGCCTATTTCAGTGCAGTACTGTGTGCCAGTGAGCTCCTGTAACTCCACTTAGGAGTGTTGGTGTTAGCTGTCCAAACTGAAGCTGTGCTCTCTCCCCTCAGAGGATGTGGCTCTGGCTAAGGGAGTGGTATCTCTGCTCTTCTCCCTGCTGGCCCTGGAGAGGAGCCCTGTGACGGAGCTCTGGGAACTCTGCCAGGACATCCACAGCCAGCTTGGAGACATTGACCAGGTAAGGGGTTACTTTCCCAACCACACCCTGGACACGTGAAAACACTTGTATCGTTGTAGCTCTCTGTGGCGCACCTTTTTATAGATGCCAGTCCTCCACACTCTGATGTAATACCCTGTGTAACAAGCATCTTTAGTGCTTCTAATGAAATGGGAGAGGCATGCGGACCACCTGTGAGAAAACACTTGGATGGTAGCTCATATGGACAATTACTAGAACTAATCAGAATGTCACAATTTATCCACCGAAAATGGATAGCAAGTGTGGAGGATTTAGACATACTCAGACTTTGAAAACAAAGTGATTCATGGTTTTGTGTGTAAATACTGATTTCCAGGATGTGGAGCTGGAGAAACAGTCTCATTTTAATATTGTCTGCATGAAGACTGCTGCCCCAACCACAGTAAGCACACAGTTCTACATTCTCAGGCTTACCTGAGGCTTTCTGCTTTCTACGTGGGTGTCTTCATGTGTGTAAAGTGTCTAGGTAAATGACCTTAGAAATTGACCTATTTCACAGCAGCCATATTTCCAAGAAGTTGCAGGGTAAACACAGGTGTTATTAATGACATGCAGTAAATCAGAATTGAATTGGCTGTCATTAATAATACCTGTACTTACCATGCAACCTCTTAAAAAAAATGGCTGCAGTGAAATGGGCATTAATTACTGCCCTGGATATATAAGTTTGCACTCTCTCTGTCTGTTATAGTTTCTGTATTTCTCTTTGCCATGTAAGAGCATTATCTAATCACTCTGGCAGCTGCTGGTGTTGGCACAAGTGGGCCGTTTGCTAGATGAGGTGGACTGGCTCATCTCCCTGAAGAAAAGCCAGGTGGCCTCAGACAAGAGCAACACAGGTGAGTCGGACTAATTTAAAGCTCCTGCATGATTGATTTTTTTTTTCATTCTGTGCACCCTGTTATGAGCGAAGATGCATTTACACATTTTAGCCGGATGGAGGTGTAAGTAGCACTAAAGTGTTTCCATAACTTATTTACTGTAAATAAAGTTTAGCATGTGCTGAAAAATTAAGTTTGTCTGCATAGAGGCTTACTCTGCCTCCTCATGTGCAGGGTGTTTCATTCTCTGTGTGCGTGTGTGCCAGATCTGTCTCAGGCGCCGGGGCAGCAGGACCGTGTGCTGAAGGCGGTGACGCTCCAACTGGGCACGCTGCTGACGGCACTGCATGAGCTGCTGCAGACGGCGCTGCCCTCTGGTGCCTCCAGCGACACCCTGCTGCGTGAAGTCAGCCGCACCTACAGTCTCCTCACCTCCCTGCTCAAATATGTCAGTAACTTCATCTGTGTATCTGAATAAATTGGTATATTCAATCTGACTAGATATTCTATCTGAATATACTCTATGCATTCTGTGCTGCTCCATATGCTAACTGGAGACACAATTAGTGTGCACTTAGTTTTTTTTAGAATTTCTTTACCAGTCTACTCTTGCTATAAAAAATGAGGAACATAAAATGCCTTAGCTGTATACATTTCATTTCACAACACACAACACCCAATACAGATCTTTAGTATATTCTATATACAGATTTCCATACAAACATTTGGTTACACATTACTTCAGGGTGTCTACATGAATGACATGAGCCTGTCATAGACATGACATGACCTTGGTCATGAACATTAATGACACTATTTGTAATTGTTTTCGTAATGTAAATTGAGAAGATTTTTCCAGTTATCAAATATGATGGAAATGCATGCATCAGCGGTTCCTATATGCTTAAGGCAGCACAACATTAGCTAACATTTTAAAACTTTTTAAACTTTGATTTGGCAGGTATGGTGGGGCCCTTTGGACTGAACTTTATGCCCCTGCCAAACATTTAGTCTTTCACCACTGATTTGTAATATAGTATACAGTGGTCATACAGTGACTGATCTCTTTAGATTATTGTCCAAATTATGTCCCTCTTCTGAATCTTATAGTAAATAGTAATCTGTTTTAGTCTGTGGTGATCTGATCCTTTGTCAACTCTTTTCTTGCAGTACATCCAGCTGTGTGCATCACAGCAGTGCCAGCTTCCATCCCGCCTGGAGAAACTGGTATGATGCATCTCTTTGCTCATCCCCTCAACCCTCTTTCCCCTCCCATTGAGTGTGAATATACAAAACTTCACTGTGACATGGCCTAGTGTAGACACAGTTGAATTCTCATAAGAATCTGAGGCTTACACTATGCTATTTAGATTTGATTTTGATGTTGGCATGTGAGTAGATAGGAGTGGAATGCATGTGCATGCTAGAGGACAGACAACACCAAATCCTGTAAACAGAGCAGTGAAAGTATCCTTTTAAACATATTCTGTAGTCTTGCTTTTCTGTTCACCTTTTACTGAATGTACTTTATTATTACACTGAAATAAGTAGGCCCAGATTTCCTGACATGGTAGCTATGCTGTGTTTTGACCCTGGTGTGTGTTCTTGTGCAGGTCAAACTCTCAGGGTCTCACCTGACTCCTCAGTGTTACTCCTTCATCACCTATGTGCAGGTAAACTGCTGTGTATGCTTCTGAGAACTGCTATTAGTGATGGATCTCTGAGTTTGAAATGATGTAGTCACAATGAGCGGCGTAAGAAAGCAATTGAAGTGCTCTACTCCACAATAGATGGTCATAGACAATAGTCAAAATACATAGGTTTTTTAATTTCACCAACTTTCTCACACACACACTTTTCTTTTGACGTGCAGTAGAGTGAGTTGGAATGGAATGTGATGGATATGATTATCTGTTCCAGAGTGGTGAGGTGAATGGAGGAGGAGAGAAGAAAAAGAGAAAGAAAGAAGAGGATCCTATGATGGCAGCTTCTGTAAGGACCCAAAGTCTGCTCTCTTTTTAAAAGCATTGCTCCTGTATGGAGGGAAATGTGTATAATGTGTGCATTCTTTCCAGCTGTGTCCTCTCATCCCTCCTCAGGCTAAAATCCTGCGTCAAACCAAGGCCATTCCCAACCTCATCTTCGGCATAGAGCAGTATGAGAAGTTCCTTATTCTCCTCTCCAAGAAGTCAAAGGTTGGCACTTTTCCAAGCAGTTTACCTATGCCTGCACTATTTAACGGTTTATTGAAACAAATGAAACATCATACATTGGCATACACACTTTAACTTAATGAATATCCATGTGTGTTGGATTTGTACATCAAATTTGTGTGCTCTCCCCATCAGGTAAACCTGATGCAGTACATGAAGCTGAGTACTTCCAGAGACTTCCGCATTAACGCGGCGACACTGGACGCTGTGCTACAGGAGCAGCAGGAAGCCGACAGTCAACAGGTGAGTGTGTTTCAGGTGTTTTCTCTCTCAGGCGTCATACCAGCTGCCTCACTACCACACATCTGTCCTCAGGCACCAGCCTCTCAGAGCCCCGAACAGACTCAGGAGCCCAGGAAGAAGAAGAGGAAGGTGTGAGGATTCCTGAGGACTGTATCCAAACTGCTGTGCCACAGTCTAGGAAAGGTCTAGTCCCAGCTCCATCCTGCTAGCTGCCCTTTTCCAGTGAGCTCTTGGTGATCTTCTGGATCTCGTAAATGTCCAAGGCTTCACCTGCAGAGAGTTTGCATCACACTATTAATGTTTTTTTTTTTGTATTCATTTATGGACGGTTGATTTAAGACATTTTCACTGAACATTTTAAATATTTTATTGTTTGTACTTTTCAATTTAATTTAATAAAAAGAATCCTACTTCTTGGAACAGTTACCTTCCATGGTAATCAATGGGACTGGCTACACCAGATGCAAGAACCCTGTGAATGTTTGAGACACCTAAAACTGTTTTAATGCTCTGCAATAAGAATGTCCTGTGTAGCCCCTAGCCTCAAAATCACTGAGGTATGGCATAAACACGAGAAGCACTTTTCCTAGTTGGTAGATGTAGTCAATAGCAGTCAGTTAAAATCCATGAATAATAGAATCCATGAATTTCACTTCAAATCCCACAAACCTGGTCAAATTGTTTACTGGAAAGGACTAGTCGTGGTGGTCTTAAATTTTGATCATTGTGGTCATAAAAAGGTCTTGAATAGGCTTAAATTTCAGTTGTTGAGACCTGCAGAAACCCTAAGGCCAGGGTATGGTATGTTGTCTTGTGCTGTTCACCTTGGGCAATGCAGTATCTGCGTTCCAGACCCGTGGGGTTGGATGGAGTGACACAGTCCATGGTCACCTCCTTTCGCAGACACTGGTCCACATCTACAGCACTGAAGAAAGCCACAGACTGGGGAAGGTCCTGCAGGCCCAGCTTATAGGCAAACATGCATCTACAGACACACCAGATATTACAGCTGAAAGGTTATGGCAAAGTGATGAAGTGGCTGAATATTCATTTGGACTCTCACAGAAATACTGAGGGACAATGTACAAATCCTCTTAAGTCACGCTGTTAAATTTGGTTCTGACCTGGTCAGGAGGTTAGTGATCTGCAGGGCTAAGGCAGCTCGATAGCGGTCCTCGCTACACACCAGGTAGCGCACCTCATCATGGATGCTGATGCAGAATCGGCCATCAATGTCATGCTCCTCCATCAGCCAGCGCATGGCAACCAACATCAGGTGCAGATAGTCCACTGCTGAGCTCTGGACCACCCAGTTTACCCGGCTGGTAATAAACTATCATCATAAAGGCACTTTTAATACCAACTGAAATATCCTTGCATAACATGTACAGTTGACCTCTTATCAGGCCATGCTACGTTTACATGAATTAACTTACATGAACTAACTTGGTCAGCTAGTAGATTTTGGTGGACTACAAAAAGGTTTTTTGTTACAAAGGTGTTACACAAGAAGATCTCATTATTGGTAAAGACATAAAACTTTTACCAGACAACTTGCAACTTTTTTTTAAGACATATTTCAAAACTTCCAACCCTTCTAAGCACCATCAGGGCCATTATCTGCAAGTGGAAGGAAGATCACTCTGCTGTCAACTGGGCAACCAAAGAATTTCTTGTAGATCAAACAAGGTCCCAAGGAGGCCCAGAAGAAGAAGACCACTCAGAAAGATTTCCAGGACTTGGAGGTTCCAGGTATATTTGTTATAGAGGAAACAATAGACAAAGTACTTCTCCAAATCTAGTATTTAGTGTGTCCACTGTCTGATTAAACTACAATGTCATAGTATTTCATAGCTTGTCTAAATGTTGTGTGGGAAACTTTGAACAAGTTTAAACATGTTCTCTTCTTCAGTAGTCTTATGGAGTCTTATGGGGTATGCCCATATGCACATTAGTAGAGGGTTCAGAGATGAACTACATTTGCGGCTGGATTGATATGCCTTTGCAACAATAAGAATGCATGTCCTGGGGGAGAGATGTAGGATTGCACCACATCTCAGTATTGAAAAGCCTTTTTGTGGCCCATCAAACTATAATGATGTCTTCTGTGGGATTATTGCTGAGGATGCTTGGTAGATTAACAGAATGAGGATGGCCTCACCTCTTCCCCCACTGCGGAAGGTTCCAGGGCTCGTGAAATTTGGCATCCCAGCACAGGGGTGGCAGGCTGAGGGGAGTGGGCAATGCTCTCCAGCTTGTTGAACATCTCCGACTCCGTACCTCCTGACCAAACACGCCTCCCGGCGATATCCCACTTGCGCTTGCGAGAACTACAGTACAAAGAAACTTGCAATTACTTTCAAGAATGCAATGCCTGCATGGTCACCAGTCAAAACCGAGTCCTGAGGTCTCTCATCCGAACTTGGCCTTCTTACCCTTTAGCTGCACTCCTCTGGATCCAGCGCATGTCCTGCATGGAGACACTCCCATCCGGAGCCCTCTTCACATCCAAGTCCAGCTTCTGTAGCAGCCACTCGCCCTCCTCATTCAAATGGCACCTGTGCATGGCGTCATCCACGAGAGAATACAAAAAGAAGACAATCAATCACTATCATGATCATCACAACTCTAAAGTGGGGCTACAACCAATGGTGCCAGCTTTTGGAACCAATGCAAGTCTAGCAGGATCAAATTCTTTCAAGAACATTGTGTCTTGCTATTCGATTCAACAATGGTCCTTTTCATTGCTAGTGACCTCTTCTAATCTCTAGTAACCTTGAGAGGAGAGAACACTGGTCGCTGGAACCCCACCTGCGCAATCCTTTGGTGAGTGTGTACATGCGCCTGGCTTTTTCGGCGGCCTCAGGCTGACTGAGCCGGTGGTTGAACTGCATGAGCAGGCGTTCTGCAAAGGGCTGGCCGGCACCGTAGATGCGGCCGTAGTTGAAGACCTTGGCATGCTCGCGACTGATGCTCACTGCGTCTGCCGTGCGGCTGTGCAGATCTGTGCCCTCGCTCTTCTTGCCCTGAAGGGTCATCCAACCAAAAGCAGTGCAGCCTGAAAGCACATCAACAGAAATTAGAATCCGTTTTTATGTCTCACATCCTGGAAGGAAACTCATGAAAACTAATGGAGAAAGGAGTCCGGGGAGAGGGTGCGCTGTCCACTTCTGACATCTCACCGTGCATGGCAGCAAAGTGGGCCTCTCCTAAAACCGCGGCAATCCAAAGCTCCTGAGAATCCACGTCAGCTCCCACCAGGTGATAACCTGGAGGCACCTGCACCATTGCCTTGAGCTCACTGCCCACCCGGTCACGCTGCGGAGATGACATATACAGTCAGTCAGTGGACTACTTAGAAATTTGCCCTCAGAGTTCTGAGAGTGACAGTTGATATTACATGGTCCTTGTCATAATGTAACTACACTATGCAGTTGCACAGCATCATGACAGATGAGTAACCCTCTGTACCAAAATGTAAGGATTTGGACAGAATTAGAACTAGGGTTGGTGTGTTTATAAGGGATCGTCTTAAGTGCTTTTGACAGAAAATACAAGTAAAGATTCACTGCACACTAGTATACTGTATAACAACATGATAGCAGAGGGACATTACACGAGCATTGCTGGCCGTCAGCCATGTTGGCTCCACAGCCCTGCGTGTCACCGTTCCTGCAGTGATGACCTGTGGCAGGATGGCACCATACTGCCTTTCATCATCATAGTCTTGATGTCTGTGGATGGGTGGGGATAGAGACGGGGGTAACGTTATTCACTGACTTGGAAGAGTGTCAGTTATTTCATTAGGCTCAGGTTAGTGCCAAATCCTGATGGATATCACTGGCAGACCTGGTCACAGCACGAGGAAGCTCTCCCTTGCGCAGCCAAACCACCATCTGGGAACTAGTGGGAAGAGTGAGGTGGAGCGTCAATTTAACAGAAGAAAAATGGAATGACTCATGTTCATCACATCACTTATGATGCATCCACTGGATTAAATGAGCTCTTCAGTTGAGTGCTCAAGATACATTTTAGGGAGGCAGCTAACACAATCAAGTAGACACCTGATGCGGACAAGTAGATACCTGATGCGATTCTGGGCATTCCTCCAGAATGAGATCATCTTATTAATTTCCAGTGCCCGGGTGGCGTTTGTACCCCCTCTGCCAGCTTGAAGGGTCCCATCCTCCATCTTACTTAAGAAATCTTTGGAGAAAGGGCTGCCAACATTGTTCTCATTCCCATCCTGTTGCCGTTAAGACATGGAGAGGAACAGTAAATGAAATGTCATTGTCTGTATTGGCCATTGTACATAAGAATACAGACACATACCTTATGAGGTAGTTTGAAAAACCAGCACCCTGGGATATTGACATCATTATATGGACCGTTTCCATGGTGATAAGGGCACTGGCTTTCTTCTGGGGGGCCATCAGTTTCTTTGGATTCCTACAACACAATATGAGAAATCTCTGGATTGCAAAGCGACAACAATATCATTTAAGAGCTGTGAGAGCAAACTGGCATAGTACCTTGATCTTCTTGACCCTCGACTTGCTCTTGACTACAATCTCCTCCTCAGACACATCCTCTAGGCGACTTAATTCCTCAGCCTGCTCAAACACAGACAGGAATCTTACATCATACCAAAGCTGAGCATGAAACATCAGTTTCTATTTAAGGCACTACATGTTTCAGAAATCCCTACGCTCTGCCACACAGCGCCATCACTCAGCATGAGGTCATCAGGCAAGGGTGTGTCCAAACACTCTGGCTGCTCCTTGCCCTTCTGCTCACAGTACTCTCTGTAGATGCTTTCAATAGCCCTGCAAATAAGTGTGTACATTCAAGGTCAAAATCACCCCTCCAACTCCCATTTCCCAATCCCTGCCATGGCCACATAGGGTTCATAGTAGTCTGGAGCATGGATCACCTGTGGGGGCACACTGGGCCACTGTCCTCCTCCACCCCCTCCGATGAGTCCAGGTTGTCCCTGCGGCCTGGCACTAGATAACCCCAGCCGTGCTGGTCTGAGTAGTGCAGAGGGAAGCCATCCCATGTCAGCCCCATTAGCTTGGGGGTCACCCGCATCTGCAGGCTGATCAGACTGGCTCCTGGTGACCAGTCCTCGCTCTCGGACAGCTTGACGCATAACTTACGATACCAGCTGGGAGTGAAGAGAAGATGACATTTGATAATAAATTCTTTTCGAATCAATAAATTAGGGCCATCAGACTGTCTGGTTTTCTGATGATACTGAATTCTGATCAAAGAACAAACATACATTCTTTATCTACACACCTAGGATGACCAGGCAGATGCTGTCTCCTCTTTGGTAAGCAGCTAACCGTCTGTTTGAGTCTTTCCAGCACTTCTTTACTGGGGTCAACACCATTCATCTCCTCCTCAGCTGGGGGGCCAGGGTCTACCAGAACAGAGAGACCAACCCATTCTCACTCTCTCTCTTATACAAGCAATATGTGGTACGTGCCATTTCAAAATAACACACCACTATGCATAACATGTGCTGTAAATAGACACAAATGCATACGTATCTCTTTCTCACCTGTGTCCCAGTCAACTGATGAAACAGATGGTGCTTTGTTCTCATCTGCTTTATTTGCTGCCTTCTTTTTCTGTGTCACCTTCTTTGTTTTGAACTCTTGAACCTCCCAGTCCAAGTCCCACAGCCAGGGGTCGTCTTTGTACCTGAAGTAATACAATAAACCTTGCCCTTTTTAAAGAATTATGAAGGATACTGATTTAGCACTAATTCTGAGACAAGCATCATCAAAGAGAGACTTCTCATTTCAAGCATCATGAAAGAGGAACTTCTCATTTCAAGAACGGCATGATGTCAATGAGAACTAAAAATGAGTGTGAGTATATTCTGAAGACTTCAGGTGATGGGCCCAGTCTACTGCCCTCACCTCTGGCCCTCCAGAAGTTGGCAGGCGTCATCTGCCAAGCGCATGAGGGACTTCTTCATCTCGTGCTGCAGCTCCTCATACGTGTCCTGAGCGTCCTCTAAATAGTGCTGCCAGCTCTGATTGACAGGCAAGTAGCTCACACCCATCTCCAGCATCCCTGCAAATGTGACTGGGTGGGGACACCTGAGAGCAAAGTGAGGATTAGAGAATCAAAAAAATTCAGTGAATGAACATGGAACAAGCTAAGTACCAAGTGAAAACTATGAGAATAATAACAGTCAATCACCACCGAAAGAACAAATTAATAAGTCAATAAAAATCATGCAATAGCATGCCATTGAAAATTAGTGTGGTTAGGCCTACTGCTTAAATGCTCTGACCTCTCCATGAAGAGTGGGAGTTGTTGGGTGAACACCTCATGGGTCGCTAGCACATCCAGGGCGCAGTACTGCATGAGCTCCTGCCAACACCGAGACAACAGTGTAAACTGAATACCCTCTTTTTGATCAGGGATTCATCATGTTCAAATCTGCATGTGCACACCTACTTGAAAGCTCTCCCTCACATCTATCATGGTGCCTTTGACGAATATTTCCCGGGCCTCTTTCTTCAGTGGCTCTCCTCCAACATACAGGGCATGGACATCAGCCAGATTATTAATACTACTGATTTCCACCCAGTCCCAGGAGCCAATCTACATGAACAAAGCAGAAACGTCCATATTGACCATACTGAGCTGTGTGTGCAGAGAATGAATGTACTATTGCTTGATTAAAGGAACACATGACACGTGGACAGACCTTTGGGCCCTCAGTCCGTTTGCCCATTTTCTTCATATGTTCCTTGACTTCCTGCAGGCCTTTGCGCTTGCCGTACTTGCTGGCCATCCAGAGAGAGCGCTGAAACCCAGTGAGTCCAGAGATGGCCATGTGGAGACTCATGGTGTCCAAGAACCGGACCTTGGAGCCCTAAGTGGGGGGAAATACTGTGCTAAATTCATTTCATGCATTTGAATCTGGGAATGAGCCAGGGTCAGAGTTACATAAAACTTATCTTCACAGTGTTGGTAAAGTTGTTAGCAGGCTTGCATATGAGTAGACAGGATTCACAAAAATAAGACCTACCTTTAACAGGTACTGCTCCTTGATGCGAGCACGGTCAAAGCTGACATTGTGTCCCACTACCAGTCTTTCCTGCCACATACCCCTCGGAGGCCGGATGGAATTGACAGTGGTCTCCAAAGGAATCAGGTCAGCTGGTGTCAGTTGATTAGACCAAGTGTACCTGTCTTCTATCAGCCTTTTACTGCACCATGAATACCTGATGAACAAAGGAACCATCATAGGCTAGTTTAAAATGTACATCTGAGTTCATTTAGAACCTAGACCACAGCTACAATTGAGAGAGTAATTTTTGGTAGGGTACTAAAGCAGGACTTTTGGGTACTTTATAAAACATTGTTGATTTTTACTAACCAAGCAGAGGGAGACACGGCTACGGCAAGTGTAGGACAGTGCCCTTCTGCAATGCACACCTCTACGTCAAAAACCAGTGCCTTCTCATCAGGAAAATCCACTCTTTTGCTTTCCCCGTCAGGTCCGTAGCGACTCCATCCCACTTCCCATGCCCATGCATTAGGCATTGGGGGCAGTTGCGTCAGTTGAAGCAAGCTGGCTGCCTCTAAATAAGGCAAACTCTGCTTCTGAGCCAAAAGGCGGAAGTGTTCGTCAATATCGTTGCCATACATCTGAGGCAACTTCAGCTCCACGTCTGGAAGAAGCGCAGCTTTTTTGTCCCAAAGTTGATGCTCCTGCAGATGCTTGACACTCCGCTCCACGTCCTCCTGCGCGTATATAGGCTCCGATCCGCGAAATATCTGTTCGTGCAGGTTTGCAGACAGCATCTGGATATTGAGTGGGTTCATTCTCCTCTGAGGACAGTTGTGTACCTGGTCGATGTGAGGCTCTGTCGAGGAACTCCGTAACCTCCTGACCTCCCGTGTAGTGTACCATCGTGGTCGACATTGTAGTAACAGTAATCGCAACATGAGACTTGTCCAATGTGTGGACATCAAGATCAGAACTTCATCCACAAAAAAATCCACATCGTGTATAACTGTAGACAAACTGCAATAATTGTTGTCACAAAGATAACCTCAATCAAAGTAACGACAGGAGACAAACCTTGGCTTTGATCCCTGAAACACGCTGGGAAATGTCAACAACTCTCTTGGTTTAATGTCAACGCTAGCTACCTAGCGACATCTTGCGGTGCGGATGTCTCTAATTGTTTTAAGCGGAAAGCTGATACGTTTTAAGAAAATATCACCCTGTCTAACAGCGTTAATGTATTGCAAGCACACCGAGCTACTACATTTTGAAATCAACTACCAGTTATTACTACTACTACTACTAAGAACTACTAGTTATCACTGAGAGAACGGCAATATTTTGATATGCCAAATAAAGAATTTTGAATTTCCCGCCTTCATGTCTGGCCGCGTGGCCTAATGGATAAGGCGTCTGACTTCGGATCAGAAGATTGCAGGTTCGAGTCCTGCCGCGGTCGGTTCTTTTCACACACCATTTCGCGAAGTCTATGACAGGCAGAAACTCTGGCATACTGGGCGTGAAGAAGCAAAACTATACCCGATAAACGATATAGAAAAACTGTGTACAAGTACTGTGTCCCAGTAGCACAAGTATGGCATATATGGTTTAACTTAAGACTTTGGGTATGATGCAAGACGTCGCTGCAGTGCATATCGTCGCCAGTATATCTGACTCTGGCCGAGTTTACGGAACTCGATAAATACATCAAATATATATATATTTTTTTTTAACTAGCGTATATTTTTGCCCCCTAGTGGCTAGTTTCGAACTGCCAGGAAATAGGGGACCTGAAAAGAGCGTCAACGGAGTTAGGCCTAAATTATTTGAATGAATTTAAATGTAAATAATATTAATAGTTTTTTTGACATAGTCAATTGACTATGTTTTTCTTTTATAGCTAAATGACATACAGAGGCTACCAGCTAATTGTTGCAAATGAATACATTTCAATAAGTATCAATTTAGTAGTTTAAAAAGGGTCATCACTGATGCAAACATGTCATGTCAAGATAGGTTTCATATTTTCATATTTAATATTATAAAAACAAACATTAGGCTAATCAAGTGACGTGTTCCGACCAGCTGTGGGATCAACGTCTATGGACAAAAACGCGGTAAATCAGAATATAGGCCTATGCACATCAAACTGTTTCCACTGACTTTACTCGCATCATGCTTTTCACATCAAGAGTTAATCCACCCCTCGAGTGAATTAAATTTATATTCGCATTAGGAGACTGATGCGATTTTGTAGGTGTTTCTAACCTAGGATTTCTTATTCGTATAACTTATATGCATATCAACTACCTGGATGGAAACCCAGCACAGATACTGCTGAATCTGAATTTAGGCAATGTTTTTCTTTTATTTTAAGGCTAAGTTAAAAAAAATGAAAAGAAAATAAATGCCTCCTTTAAATTCTTTCTAGTCTTTATCTCATCTAAAGCGAGAGCTGACTGGAGCTTCTGAGAGTGTTAACTATAAACGTCAGTTTTACTTGTAGCAACAAAATTCAGATTTGACAGATCATCGTTAGCCTGGATGTCCATACGGTTAATTGTTCAAAGCTGCCGCTGGGAGGGAGTATTGTCTTCTATTGCGCGGACCTTTTATCATTCAATTGTTAAAATCATACAGATTTAAAACGATGGTGAGTTTAAACTGATGTTATAGACCTAGCAGATGCCCAGCTTGACACAAAGTCTGCCATGTTAAGTTAAATGACTTTTTTTTTTTTTTTTTTTAGAAAACAGACAGTTAGGCCTTTTCACTTCATCTAGGACTAGGCTCAGACAACGCAACGCATTTGCAACTAATGGACACGGTGCAATTTTTTACATGTGACAAAGATAGTTCAAAAATCAACTTAATTTCTTACACTTTGCTCCTTGTTCACATTGCATAAAACTAGTTCGAAAAAAATATTGAATTCCCTCGATGCTGCTTTGGGGTTAGCCCATCCTGCTCAATAAGTCAAGTAGACTGTCACAGTATTCTGTGACAGAATGGTCTTTATGAATACAGAAGGTTAGAGTATAGAATATAGAATATAATATAGGCCTATTCTACATAGAATGGCAACAAAAAGGGGAAAGTTTGTACTTCCAGAAAAGGTACCACAGGAAAGGGAGATAAAGAGAGTAAGGAAAGCATAAGAAATTAACATATTGTTACGTGCTTTTATGTAGACAACTCATAGGTTTTAGCCAACTTACATTTAAGATCCATTTAAGTATGTTTTGACTGGCAAGCTTCATTTAACGACGTTTGCTAATATAGGAAAAATAACACTGAATGAAGACAGAATGGATTGCGGAGGCACAATTGATTCACTAAAATTGAAGAAATCATCCAGTGATATTCTCTTATTAAACACTGCACATATTAGTAAAGTATGAAATGTCATTTAACTGAGAAGCTTTGAATTTCAGTCGACTCTGATTGGTCAAAAGGAACCTCTGTACTAAAATGACGTCACTTCAAGCTAGGTCTATCAGAGGAGGCAGGTTGGGGTCGCACGCAGAAGAGCCCATGAGCTTACAACCCCGAAGGCAAAGACGCAAACTAGATTGGAGTGACAAGACCTTGGAGAGGGTTTGCGAGGGTGCTGACTTTGTCTCCAGACCTGTTGGAAGTACGCATGCACCTGAGGATACGTTTCCCATCTTCAGAAGAGATTACAAAATGAAATCTTCAATCCCGCAAGAAGAGACGCACCCTGGGTGCAGAGGTGGACTGCACCTCACAAGACAAGTCCACGTGCTGCTACCGAAGAGACACCAGTTCAGCTGGGCGCGAATGAATTCCAGTCGCACGTCTGTCACTGGTCACTCTTTTTCATAGTTTTCATTATATCCTGGATAACTGTAAAGAATATCATACCTCCTGCGCAAACCTGGTAAGTTTCCCAGAATATTTAATTTAATAGGATTACTAACTAACAATGTTCTGTATTGCGCTGGAATATACTGTTCTTTAAAATAATTCAGGTTTGAAGGACACTAAAGGTTCATACATGATTGGTAAAATTGAAATATTGTTTGGAGAAAGACGTAGTCTATAGACATATATATTATACCCTCGGTGCCTAACGATGTATGTTAACCCTGTAACCAGTCACGGGTGGCTGCTTTGAGTTCACGATATAGATATTGTTGTAGCCAAATCAATAGTTATTCTACAAATTGTAAACCTTTCAAGACAGCTGGTTGTATATAGAATTGTCTGGTCAAGCCATGATGGGTCTTTAAGTCCAAAGCTTCCAATGGCCATCTACCTTACAGGCTAGTGAAATTGCTTAACTAAAATGAATACCCAAGGTAAGCAAATGAAATCCAGTACCCTCTTTTATAATCTATGGGTAGGGGCCTGTGCGTGTTCGTAATAGTTTTAGGCGCACCATTGAATAAACTTTACTACGACAGGTTCACAGTCTAAAATGTTTTAGGATGTGAAAATAAGTGTTGGCTATTGTGTCTTTTTAAAACAGAGACATTACTTATGTCAGACCACAGTGTGATATAAAATGTACAGTTATTGAACAGAATTTTACAGAAGTTACACAGCCAATGCACAATGAGTGCCAATTTAAACCTGATTGAAGTGGAGCCATAATCAACTTCTATCTCTCAACAATAAACAATATTCCAATATACGACATGAATTATTATTATTATTATTATTATTGTTATTATTATTGTGGTAGGCCTATTATTGTTGTAGGAAGTCAGTTTTATGGGCAGTGGCAGAGCCAAAGCTGATGAACAGTGGAGTGGTTACCTAAGTGGTAGACTAGACTAGGCCCATATTTTTCTTTTTCAGTCATTCGCGATTATAATTCGATACCTTCAAGACCTTATTGCCCTAAACCTCTTACACGAATTAGTAATAATGTTGGTAATCGAATAGGACTAAATACTATTATGGTTTACGTGTAAGTTTGATTTCTAGGCCGCAAGGCCATACAAGTTAAATTTACTTGGGCCATATGGATAGTGTGCTGGTGTGCTTTTTCGTTGGAGAATAAATGTGTTGATTTTAGTTTTTCGCCAGATACAGGATGTCATGTGTTAATTTCATCCTGAATGCTATGCAGTAGGTCTATCGTAAAGAACATGCCCTCTAGGTTTTAGGTGCATTCATGTCATGCAATATTGTTCTTGCAGGTGATTAAGATGGCCCACGAACTAAAGCGCAGTGTCCATCATCGCCACGGAACAGCGAGAGTGGTTTCTATCTTTGGTTTTCTAGCTGTATGAGTGTACAGAACCTTTCATAAAGCTAGATAACCGAAAGTAGGAATAGTTCTCACAGTCACTGTGTTCGAGCCTACTTGACTTTAGATGCATCATCTCTCACCCTCATCGAAGGTAGGGTGCTTTTAAAATGGTTGATCCGCTGGCCTAATGAATAAACCGGATTTTAAATCTGAGGCTTTGTTAATCATGTAAAAGGTAGATTTATTTTTAAACCAAATGTTAATGTTGCCAATGAGGAATAGGCTAGGCTTAACCCTGAGGAAATAATTTGTATAATGACCTAAGTTTGAATTCGATAACTTTGTGCTGTCCCTATCATGTCTGAAGTATACATCTGAAATTATATATATTCTGGTCGATGAAAATATCCATGCTCGATGCGTAACTAAGACATCCAGCAACATGTTGTTCACGTGGCTCAGTGTTGCGTCATCAGCAGCATCCTTAGCAATGAAATCGAACTTCTGTTGTAGGCCTTGGCATTATATTGTATTCAGTGTTCAGTAGGCTAGCATAAGTGACTTAATTTCTTAAACAAAAAAGGCAGAAGACATTTCCCTGTCGTTACAGTTGGTCAGATGTGGCAGTGTGCATTTGACCAAAAAAAGATTTGTCATGGAACATTTATATGGAAAACGCTATACAACATTTCTGTAATGTCTGAAACATTGTAAATAGAAAATTATTATATAAAGCTGTTTTTTTTCTTACAGTGTGAATCTCACGTTTCTTTTGGATTTGAGACTTGAGACTTGAGATTTGAGTTATTCAGAATTAGCTCATCTATTGAATGTTCTCAAGGAAGTCAGGTATTTTCGTGGGCATTGACAGCAGTAGGATTGGCCTCAAATTTCTACATAGAGGGGTTGTCTGATTGCCCATAAACAAATCAGCGTGTTGAACTACTGTGTTATGGAATTATGTTTTTTGTTGATGTTTTGTTGTTTGTTTGCATTATGGGTCTATAGAGCAATGTGTGTGTGTGAATTTTTTTTTATTCATTTTTTTAATTTCTAGGAATAGACTTTTGCCATGCATATATAGCCTAATTCAATCAGATGACCACAGTAGGCTACATGAGATAAATTGTGTTGGCTTGCTAAACCTATTAAACAATTACCTGAGCTGGTCATGACAAAGAAATAGCACCATTTGTCATGTTTTGGCTTTTTATTCCTTTTGTCACAGATGTGGCGCCCAGAGGACCCTGGTGGTGGTAAAGTCAGTGCTTGGAGAGATTGAGGGGTGAAGAATGTCCGCAGCTCTCCCCTCCCTACCCAGAAAACCCCCCGTGCCATCTGAGAAGAGAGAAGGCACGCCAGTGCCACAGCGGGAGATACAGCCCGCCAGTCTGTGGGCACATGGGTGCGGGCAAGGAGGCCATCTTATCCGGGAATGTCTCTGCTGTGTCTAAGATGGCTGAGCTGGCATCTGAGGTGCGTAGCTACGTAGCATTTTCCACCAAGGTGGAAGTCTGTGCGTCTGTTTGTTGGGGGTTGTTCTCAATGTAATTTCTGTCGACAGTACATTATATGCCGTTTTAATTACCTCCCTATCTTATGGTGTTAATTAGTCCTCTGTTAGTGTATGGAGGAAGAGAGCAGAAGTAATAAGAAGAGGACAGACCACGGCGAAGGCAGGAAGCCATCTTTCTTTGTTTGGCTGGCCTCGTGCCTCTGGTCTTACAACTAGCATACAGTATTTCACTAAGAATACTACCTTAAAGTCAGATCAATTCTAGGATGTGATTTGCAGAATAAATTCACTCATTGTAGCTGCAGTGATGGATGATAATCTATATATTTTCACATGTGTCGTAACCTAGGGGACAGGGGAATTTCAACACACACACACACACACGTTTAACTTATGAGAGATATAAGAATCAAGAGTCCCTTAGTCCAACATGATTTGGGATACAGGCCACATGAGCACTGAGAATATGCTGTAACCAGAGGTGGGGCGGGGATTTTTTTAGTGGGGGTACTTGATATATTGCCGTAAATGAATGCCTAATATTTAAAAGTGATAAAAAGCCTACATAAATCTGTACATGATCTGTTCCAAGAAGATTCTGTATACTCTACACCACATCATTTTTGTCTCTTCCTGTGGGTCCCTATAGCTACGAATAGAAATCACGTGGCTTTCATGTATTTATAAGAACCCGTCATTTGTAAATAGATGCACTTTCTCAAGCAGAGGCATCTCAGTAGTTTCTATAATTTATGCTTTTTTCTAGAATCCGTTTACTACAGAGCCAACTCCCTACACCTGATTCACATGATCATCATTAACATTTTGCCAATGTAGTAACTACAGGGCAAACCAAACCACTAACCTGTAAATTCCTGAGTGTTTTTGCTTTGCATTCATTCTTCAATTTTGCCTCAATATAGTCAGCAGAAAGAGAGCAATGCACACTTGTTTGTGCTTTATTTTAATTTTTTTTACAGATATGTTTGCGTGCAGGAGCGCCACTGGTCAGCAGTTGAGATTTCACACACAGGGGATATGTTTTTGGTTATTTAACTTTAACTTAAAATATTCAAAGATGGAGCAAGAGTTCATGAAAGTTCTTGTGTCCATCTTTTATGTGAGTGAAGATCATCCAAGGTCTGTTATTTGTTATATTGTGGGGCAATGTGAATTGTTGTATGGACAGATTTCGCCAGTTAGGGATTATCAATGACCCTATTTATAATGAAGCCCATAACCAGCAGTTTGTGGTTGTGATGCGTAAGATGACCGCCGTTAGAAACTATTCATCCTGGCCTGATAGGTTACTGACATCTTTTCTCGTCACAAAGTAGTCTTGGGCAAATTTAGTGTGATTCCCACCGCTGCCAGTCCTCTGCTCTTAAGGTGCTCAGTACACCTGCATGCGGCACCCTGTACACATATGGCATGTGATATTAGGGAGCCTGGCACCACATCGGCGAGCTGCTTATTTTCAGTCAGACCACTAGTGTAAAGTTGGATTTTTAAATGAAGGGTTACACTGTATCCTATAACCCACACTGATGGAGCAATGTTTGGCTCTCACTGTTAGTCTCATAGTACTGTTACCGACTGTCACCAGTGGAGAGGGACGTAAATGCATCCATTATATGCTAATCGTGTGAACGTAACGAACATACGGATGAAAATTTTGAATCTGAGCCTGTTAAATTGGTCGTCTGGGATGAGCGGGTATGGGATGTGTAGACATTGCTGTCGCTGGTGTCTGACTGGGCTGGGGTCTAGCATGGCTGAAAGGGTGCTCTGTGCCCCTGGCTGACGGTCTCCCACATGCACCAGCTCCCCTCTCCAAGAGAGCGTGTGAGCGAGTGGCTGCCTGCACTGTGAGAGGCACGCCCTGTGCAGCTGCACCCTGTGCTGCCATGAACAGAGCCACGGTGTCACATTATTATTCTGCCCCACTCGCGCCGGCTCCCCATCAATGGTGCCCCCACCCCCACCCCATGCACACTCACTCACACACTTAGGGCCCTGTGTTCCCACCATTGTGAGCGCTAGTACCGCTGCCACGGTGCTAAGGGGGCAGGGTGGGAAACCGGGGCTGAGCAGACGCGAGCGCATGCCAAAGAGGCTGCTGGGTGGGAGAAGCCCCTTTTGTGCCTGCATGTACAAGGATAAGCACTGCGGAGTGCCACCTGATCATGCTAATTAGCCTAGTGCCTCAGTAATGCATGTCTGGACTGGATGGAGATTCGGGGCCATTCCTAAGTTAATTCAGTCTTGTGTGATCCATGCAGCTTGCATTGTTTTATGTTTCCCACAGTAAGGGGGTTGAATAGAATGCCTTCATTTTACTGCACTATGTTGCAAGTTTTCGGATTGATGCTTAAAAACTAGTTCCAGTGTAAACGTGCTCAATACGTTTCAATTTGTTTCAAATTGTGTCAGTATATGATAATTGTATGTAAATATGTGTTCAGTATATAAGAAATCATTACAAAATGCCATATTCTGTTCAGGTATCGTTGAATCTGAATGGTGTCATTGAGTGAGAATTGCGTAATTACAAACTCTTCTCAATTCTGTTTCTCTTTTAAATTATATGTGAGAAAGTAAGGGAGAATGAGTGAGCACCAAAACTTGAAATGCATATAGCAAGGAAAATGTGTGCTGTGGACAAGAATCTAACATTTCCTAAATTAACTATGAAATATGTGAAGTGCTTTATGGATAGTATAGAAATGCAGGGACTTAAACATTTCCAGTCAAGTTCAAGTTCAAGGCTGCGGACATGTCTAGACAGGGTCTGTCATTGCTGAAGTTTCTGCCGTCCGTCTCCATAGAGGGTGTGTTGAACTCTGACCCCCGTGGAGGTTGCTAGGCTGGGGAGGCCAGCCGGCTCAGTAATGTGCGGGTGAAAAGGCAGTGCTGTCAGGGCCGTGTGGAGGGTTCGTCAGCCCCCCACCCACACCCCCCCACCGCCTGGTGGGAACCTCAGCTCAGGGGGAGCACTTTAGATTCATCAGACTCCATTCTCCTTCCCACACACAGTCTAGCCAGCCAACCCCAGCCTCCCCACCTCCCCATCCCCCCATCCCTCTTAGAGCGCCTGTCTGGCTGCTCCCCATGCTGGTGTATGGAGTTTCCATCACAAACTGATCCAGGCCACACAAAGACCCATTACAACAGCAAGGACCTCACCTTTTAGAGGGAGTTTTGCTATCACATGCTAATGTGTGTCTCCAGCCCTGCAAGCACTGCCTCTCTCAATGAGAGCAGACCTGTGGACCTGTGGACCTGCACCAGACAGCAGCTGCACCCACACACATTTGCACCAGCATTAATTAGATATGAAATAATATAGAAGTCACTTAGAGCAGTTAGGAATTGGCATGTTCTCTCACACACTCGCTCCTGCTCTCTCTCTTCTTCCCTCTTCCTCTCTCTGTGTGTGTGTGTGTGTGTGTGTGTGTGTGTAATAAAAGGCTGCCTATTTGCATAAGCTGCATGCAGTCTAAAGATATCAGAGTCCAACAAAACGAGAGAGACAAATGTGCTTTGTGCTCCTTGAAAGGGAGAAAAGGAAACTTTGCGTGTGGAACTGGATGGAAATTCAGTGAGTTTACAACTGCCCCCGTAGAGAGAGAAAGGCCAATATTGCCCACTGGGTGTAAATTGAAAGACTTGGAGAGAGCTGACACATTTGTTTGTTATGCCCTATTTCAGGAGGAGAAGAGTGATTGATTTTAGTTTTCAAGCCTTACGATGAGGAAGGGATGGTCAAACACTAACACCATCTGGACCATTTACATCTGCCTTTTCCTATAGTATGCTACAGTCAATCAGCCAAAACCACATTCTGTCCTACAGTTGCCATGAAGAATCAATTTATGTTATTGGTTTTATTAACATTGACCGTTGATATTTTTTCCCTTAGGAGTTATACGTGGGATTGAAACCCAAAATTTGAAGATGAACTGGAAATACTGGCTGGCATGAGAGGAGCTGGGATGGCTAATTGGAATTTGTGTATAGTGATCAGGCAATATAATGAGTATGTCGTATGTCACTGGCCTTCTTAGACACTGCAATTACATCAACAATTAAAGCACAACTATCCTTGCTCTCTTTCAGTTGTTTGTCTTGAAATTATGTGTCAGTTTGTAATTAGAGTAATGGTGTTGAAACCAGATGGGCACACTTGAACCCAGATAATATCTTTGACATGTTCAAATAGTCCTTCCACCAGCATCTCATTTTATTTATTTATTTTTATTTTGTCTATACAAAATATTGGTCTGCTATATGTCCCTGAATTTGAGCATGTTTTATGAAAATAAAAAGTTCAATTTGTGACCGTTTATTGTCTTTTCATATGAAATCTGTTATTTTTACAGAAATTTCACAGCTTGTATGTGACACTATATGTTCATGAAAACTATTAAAAACTAAACTATTGTTAGAAGTAATACAATTTGTTTGAATGTTTTCTTCATTACAATAAACTCAGTGGTGAAATGAGAGGCATCCAAATCCACATGTTCAAAAAATAAACCCTGGTCACATTAAAGTGTGATAACAAGTAACACAAAGTTGAAATCTTTCCTGAATCTCATCAGATAGTAAGGATATATGGATATATGACAACGACTAATGGAAGTGTTATAAGGGTTAGAAGTTGTGCTGTTTAAATTTGTAGGCGTTTGACTTTATTATTAATTGTCCTAGTGAGTAAACAGGATATTGAACAGGTGAAATTCTTTGGGGGTGAGGATTTATCTTTACATGGCTATGGTGAGATTGCTGATTCATTTGGCAAGGTCTGTGAATGGACTTGGCTTCACCCATGGCACACATGATAGAGGCAGGGAGAGTGCCCCTACCTCTTTTTACTTCAACTGGGGCTGCTGAATTCCAGTTCCTCAACATAAACAGTTTAGTTGGTAATCAGGCAATTTAGTATTAGCCTGATTCTAGAACTTATCAGCATGCAATGCGGTCATTTTTTTTCCTCAGGAGTAATGAAAGAAAAATAAAGAAAACAGGCATGAGAAAATCCTTAAGGCAATAAATGTGCGTCAAAACACACAAGACGTACGGTAAAGTCCTGTTCATAGAAGAGCAACTGAAAATAATGATCATTATCTCAATGTCTTCTTCTCCTTATAATAATAATAATCATCATCATCATCATCATCATAACAACAACAGTAACAACAACAAAAACAACAATGATAATAAAAATAATAGTAATGATAATAATAATTGTAGTCTAATAATATTAATAGGGTTCAAATTCCTTTGAAGACGGGATATCATGGCTGGACATGGTGAAGGGTCATTCTCTTGGCAGATGGTCAAAGCTCTATAGACACGGAAAAGGAGAAGCAGGCCATAGGGCAAAGTTATAGGTCAAGAGCCAGTAATTAAAAGACTATAGCCTATCCCCTTAATCCATTGTGACCGTATTTCAACGGTTATTATGAGAACATTTGCGAGGTGGACCATCAGAGCATCAAGGTCTTAAAAACGTCGGTCTCGGTCGGCGTTTATCTGACCACATTAATTAGAACCATAGGACTAGACTACATCCTCAAGTCTAGGATTAGGCCATCAGATTTTGGATAAATATGGGTCATCAGATTACAGAGTCTAGTGTGCAAATTATGTCAAAATGAATTGGCCACTGAACGGTTAGCCTACCTTTTGACATGCTCTTTATACTGTTCAGGTTTGGATTCTCTCTTTTACCCGAAATTAAGATTTAAATCCGCACAGCATAATGGTGGTTATATCGAATAACAGCGAGGCGATAATTGATGGTAATGTCAATAATCACAAAGTTTTAAGTTTTAACAATGTTTTAATAATAATCAACCGATTCGTTTATAATTTTATTCGTTCGTTTTATTTCGTTGTGTCAGCTGTTATAACGCTAAATTTCGCAGGGAACTAAATTATAGCATAATCTATTCGATTTTTTTTTTTGTCTGGATCATAAATAGGCTAATCCGTTAGCCTAGCCGTCCTTATGTCCAGTGTCTACACGGAGCCCTGCGGAGGACAGCTTCCTTGTAATTAGAAGATATGCCGTAAACCATGGTCAAAATAATTTTACAGTCTTGTAAACTCAGGGTATTCTTTGTCAATGCATGGTTCTCTCTCTCTCTCTCTTTCTCTCTCTCTCTCTCTCTCCCTCTCTTTGTCTCTCTCTCTCTCTCTCTCTCTCTCTCACACACACACACACACACACACTCACACAAGTTGATTGAATAAATCTTTAACTCATGTTTGAAAGTTTATCAAATGTAATAGGCAATTGGATCTGATCCAGGCAGGATTTCAGTGTTACCAAAACCCAGACGGAATGATTCAAAGACAATTCATATCTGCTTTGCTTAGCCTATGTGAACACATTCTAGGATTTGAGTAGTTCATTAGGCCGAAATTTGACATAAAGATGCTTGTTTTATATTTTATTTTAAATAGGCATGTTGGTTGTTTGAATGAGGGTTTTGTTTGGTTTTGTAAACCACCATCAAGTGCTTGATATTGCTGCTGTGTAATCTTTAGGATCACAGGGTCACCATAACTAAAAAGCTGCAAAAGGCTGCAAGGTGTCTGGCGTTATACGCGTCTCAGTTTTTGGTGCAGGATAAGATCCAAAAACACGCCTCAGTGAAGACTGAAAACTTGAAGCAAAAGGTGAATAAATCTTATAGCAGCCCAAACTTCTTATGATACAACCAATGCTCCTTTTGTCATTGGCAACAGATCGAATGCTATATTAGAATATCCTCCGAATTCGTTACTTTTGAATGATTGATAGCCATCAAATGGGTTAGTAATACAAATAGTGTAGCCACTTTAAAAACTAAAATGAGTGAATCAAATAATCAAATTAGTTTTTATTTGGGTTTAGGCCTATTAGTAGTACTTTTCTACAGATAAACATGTTCCACCAGTTTTACAGTAAAAACATGAATGAGTAATACGTTTCATTATTAAGCATAATTATTAAACACTTTCTTTTCACGTAACAACAATTTGATCAGAATTGGATGTAATAAAGTTGGACAGAAATAGTGAATTTTATGTTTATTTTATATATAGGCCTGTTTATTTGTATATATTTATTTGCTGAGTTTGGATATCTGTTGATGTACTGTATAGGCTACTGTTTAGATGAGAGTTTTAAATATTAAAATGAACATGACGAAATCTAGTAAGCCTGTCTCTAAAAAGAGAAATAGAAAATCTTTCTCTCCTTTGTCTTTTTTCTTTCTTGATGAATGTACTTAGGAAGATAAAATGGGCTGAAGTGCAGTGTGGGATGTCTTCATTGATATGAATGGTAGGCTACACCATTTCCCAGGCATGTCTTGGTCTGTTTGGAGCTGTGTGTATAAGTTCATTGCGTTCCATCACACACCCACTCATTTGAATTCCACTCAGTGTCAAAACAGCCTTTGACCCCAGTGTCTGGGTGCCTTGTGTGATGGAAGGTCAAGGTCATTGGTTCTCCTGTGGTGGAGAGTTCACTAGACCACAGCCAGATCACACAGTGTCTATTTGAGAATATAACAATAACACCAGACATCAGTGCCCCCAAGTGTCTCATAATTTCACACCACAATGTTAGAGGTCCACACTGAATTTGTATTTTTCTTCATTTATATAAGTACACGGAATCCTCTATGTTGCACTTAGCTTCTATAAAGAGCATACTCAGGTAAGCTATTAGAATATTTATTTAAGTACACTGAATCCTTTATGTTGCACTTAGCTTCCATAAAGAGCATACTCAGGTATATTAGACATTTATCAGAATATTTATAGTTCACTTAATCCTTTATGTTCCATGTAGCTTCCATAATGAGCATACTCAGGTATAGGACATTTATCAGAATATTTTTAGCTTGTTGGATTTCATTTCATCATCTGTACAGTGTATTTTAATAGGACGTACATTTCTCTTTGCAAACAGGTGCCTGTTTATCATTGTGTGTCCAGCACAGTTTTGATATTTCACTGGTTCTAGTTAATGTAAGTTAAGCCTTTAACCTGACAGACTGGAAATACAAAACATTTAAAATATAAAGACATTACCTGTAGTGCTATAAATAATTTATAAATCTATAGTGCTATAAATAATTTATATATAAATATTATTGATTTATGATGTGAATGTGCATGATGTTGTAGATCCAATACTTTATTCCACCTGCTGCTGTACCTGAATGTTCAAAGTTGGCTCCATACCTGCTTCCATGTTCAAAGTGCATACTTTGATTAATCTTTACACACAAGATGAACATTTCCATTGGGTTTGTATTGAATCCAATATTTGTATTTCTGATACGCTTTATCAATGTATAAGAAAATGTTGAAAGGGAATTTCAACATGCGATGTGGAGCTTGTGAAAATCAGCCAAAAGTTTGCCTACAGCGGAGTATGTGTGAATGAGCGCTGGGCTGGTGGAGGAGACAAGTGAGAGCTGGGTGGCAGACATGCAGAGGACCAGTGAGGGAAACAGAGAGGGAGGCTGAGTAGAGTAGATGAACACAGCAACACACAGGCCACATACACATGGGGCCGCATGCTGTATCCTGTCTGCTGGATATATAACTCTACTGGAGGCATATCTTTGCCCAGATATATTCTATAATATTAACCAAGACAGAATGTCAGTGCAGTGGCTTGTGTAGAAGTTTTGGTTGCTATTTATAGCAACATGATTTTCCTTCCAGTCAGCACTGAGCATTAGCTCTTTTGGCTTGAATGGGTGTTTCACCCTCTTACACATAAGCTTAGGCTTTTGGAGTGTAATGCAGTCCCTTACGTGTACGGGGTGTCCCCAAAAGATTCAGATTCTTTTTTTTTTTTTTTTTTTTTACTCAAATAAACAGTGAAAATAAGCCTGTCATGACAGTGATGGGACAACTGCTATGATCTTTAAGCCTCATAGTAGCCTGTGTGGAGAAGTTCATTAGGGTTTTATAGACTTCTGTAACTTTTACGAGCATGTTAGGAGCAGCAGGGGAGACTGCACCACTGGCTTTAGACACAAACCTCTAACATACACCATGTCCTCTCATTATACAGAACCAGCAAGAGATTACGTCTGAGCTTCTTAAAATGAGTAGTAAAGTTCAAACATTTTGCTTAGAATGAGTATTAGAATTAGTATTTCTATCAATTGAATCCCACAGACAATTCAGCAATTTGATATGATAATGAATATTAATTCATTATCATATCAAAGATTCTTAGAAAAGCCTGAATGTCAGGTCACTGTCTTCTAAGTTAAACATACTCTCCAAAGTCATTTCCAATCCTATATCTCAACAACATTCCTTCCCTGTTCATGCATTCATTTGCATGTCATCTGCAACTCGTCATTCCTTTTCCAGGAAAGCCACCAGGAAGGCTGCAGCATTGGGCGTATGTGTGTGTGTGTGTGTGTGTGTGTGTGTGTGTGTGCGTGTATGTGTGTCTGGGAGGGCTGTGTGCGGCTGGCCCCCTCGTTAAGATGCTCATTGTGGGACCTCCATTCGGAGGGCTGTTTTCTCACACTCGTGGCTTCATCCCAGAGATGCACGCTTGGCCCCCTCCCTCCACAAGCCTGTCACTCACGCACACACAACACACACACACACACACACTCTCTCACACAAACACATACACATCCAGACAGGCAATCAGTCATCAGTGGTGAAAGGGGGGCCTCTCCTCTCCCTCTCCCTCTCCCTCCTCTTTTAACGCTCCCTGCCTCTTTTCTCTGCCTCTCTGTATCTCTCTCTTTCTCTGTGTCTGGGCGGGTTCGCCTTAATCCCCTCACTCGCTCACTCTCTTAGTTCCCGCCTTTGTGACTGCGCCTCTTCCACTGGGCCGAATAGTAAACAGGGTCATGTGTCTGAGGACTAGTCCAACCAACCCAACCCACCCACCCCCACCCCCACTAGCACCCCCACCCCATTCATTCTCCCAGGTTATGGCCCATCAGGACTACCGCCTCCAAGTCCCCTTTGACGGCCACAAAAGGATCATATCATGAAAGGGGCTTGATTTAGTTTTAACAGGGTCCTGTGTCCTCCCTTTAAGGGGCTAATGAATAAACATGTTGAACAGCCATCTTAAGGGTGGAGTGGGCTTGTGTGTGTGTGTGTGGTGTATGTGTGTGTGTGTGTGTGTGTGTCTGTGTATGTGTGTGTGTGATAGGAGTGGGACTGAGATCTGGGAAAAGAGGAGTGGGGAGACAGAGTCTGGTTTAAATTGAGTACTTGTGCCACCATTACCTGCTTAACTCATATGTGCAAGTGTTTATCCTTAATCTTGCTGCAGTGGAATTGAGGCCTAGTTAATGCAAAAGACCTAGATGGTGCTTATTGCAGAATTTTAGTTTAACATGTTCCAAGGAAGCTTTTCATTTGAAAGCATTTTTTCATGCAAATGTACTTCAAAAGTAACTAGCAGAGAAGCTAAAGAAGAATTACACTTCTATATTTGTGATCAGGATAAGACAAATTCAGCTTACATAGTAGTGACCTGAACTTCACACTCAAGACCCCATGACCTTTGCCCAAAAAGGCTAGTAAAATAAGTGTCCTTCCTTATCCCATCAACTCAAACAACCCAGAGGGCCTGATCTTTAACATGACCTTGACCTGGGAGAGAGCCCAGGGGGACATCCACAACCAGAAATCCTGAACATTCTAAAAGTTACTGGAGCAACGATAAAAAGAACAGCGGACTGATTTCAGTCCAGTTTCAGTCCAGAACAGCAAAGAGATATAGAGAGACGGAGTGAAATTGGGTATAATGATGTTAAAATACTACATGATATTTAGCAGCAGGTGGTGGCACAGGATACGCAGTAGACAATATACTCAAGGAAGAGAACAAGAATTATAGATTAAAAACATAATTTATTGACCATGAGGTTTGATAGAGAACTTTAAAGCAATAGTCTGGAGTGAATCAAGTCATAGCCCGGTTGTTTGGAGTTGCCAAATGCGTAGGTCGGTAGGATAAGAACGATAAAATTAAAAAAAAAAAACTTAGACCAAATAGCCAAACGGCAGCCTGCACTAACTGCTGAGGACAAGGAAACTGTTTCGCTTGTATTTTTGGTTTGCAGTCAGTTGAGTCTTATGAAGCAGGTCAAGAGCAACAGATGAGAGGAGAACAGATCTTGGGTTGCTGGGGTTAGATAGGTCACAACGGACTTGATTAATACTTCAGTAGTGAGACTCTGAATTAATTCTATTTGTGGATGGCAGTAAAACCTCATATCCAAACATACACATTCTTATTAAAACAAACAGTTTACTTTGGAATATTCACATTATTGCAGTATCATGCGCTCATGGTTTTGCTTCTCTACACTTACAATTTACACACTTAGACACAATTTACACACTAGTAAATTTCTGCTGAAACCTAGTATTTCAGATTGCATTATTTATTACTCAATTTGTCAGCACTGCCATAAGAGCCATATTCATATCTGTAAAATTTACACACACACACACACACAAAAACAACAAAACAAAAACAGTGATTATCAATTAAATTCCAGCAGTGAGCCAATCAAAATAAAACCCAAATATTTTTTCATCCACACATCCACTTTGCCGGTGTCACACTTTTTTGGTAGGTATATATTTGTGTTATTCCTTAAAGAAAAGCAGCAGTTCTGCACAAAAACCAACATTCCAGTGTGTGCAAGTGCACAAGTATGTGGAGTGTGTGTTTGTGTGTGTGTGTCTGTATGTGTGTGTATGTGTGTGCACACTTTCATTCAGTTGGCAACAGTATTCTCCTGCTCCTCTAACTCTGTGGTTCTGAGAAATTAGACTCCGCCCTGTAAATGAGAAAGGCAAGTTAACGGTGTGACGTCATGGCACTCCTTCATACCAAGGGGTTCTAGTGACACCTTCTGGAGTAAAAGTGCAACAGATCCTACTGTATTATGCAGGGATCTCAACACTTTAGCCCAGTGTAAGAATGTAAGCTCAGACACAAGTTTTGTGGCTACGTGGAAAGAACAAGAAAATAGAAACCGTGGAAAGCTTGACAAATAACAATGAGACTTACATGTCTGTGCGCTTGTTCATCATCATGTGGTTGCTGTACTCCAGAATGGGAGGAAGACTTTCCTCCTCTTCTGGTACCTTTACAGACAGACAGATAAATAGACAGACAGACAGAGACAGACAAACAAAAACAATTTCAGAAATAGCTCAGAACACTTCTCCCATAGGGCTCCCATCAAATCAAATTATTACAAATTACAGAACCATGATTCAACATGTCTATAAATAGTGGCGTGAACAACAGAGTGAAGGACACACAGACATGTGGGAAGTTCCTAACATCATTTTATCAACAATTCAACCAACGTCTGTTTAACCTGTAATCACGATCAGTGTTGATGGACCTCAGACGCACGTGTCAGTACATGAAGTCATTTCCATGGAAAAACAAAGAGCTTAGAACCTGAAGTAGCTTCAAGACCTACCTCCCAGTAAAATTCGTCATCAAAGCAGTGCTCATCCGCAACATCTCCCCATATGGGCAACTTCAGGATACAACCTATAGAGCAGAAACTCTTTAACCGTTGTGCTTTTATGCTAAATTGGCTCAACCTAATTCTATGGAGCCTGGCACCCACCTACTAAAATACCTCCACCAATGCCAAACACTAAGGACACACACAGTCCCGCTGCCTGGTATCCTCCTTGAATAGAAGGATCCCGCTCTTCAAAAGGCCCCTCAAAGTCAAAAGTGTTTATCAACCTGCATCAACACAGAGAGAACACAAGCCATGCAGCTCTGAGGCCATGATTAGTCACTGTGAGAGCAAATCATGTCAGTGCAGTAAAAGTACTCACCCTTCTTTTCCGTACACTTTCGTGCTGGCAGCCGCCGCAGTGATGGCGCCGACTATGCCCCCTATCACGCCTGGCATGGCATGAAGGTTGTGGATGCCACACGTGTCCTGGATCTTGAGCTTGCGCTCCATAAACGGCTAAAAGCCACAAAAGTACTATAATTTCCCAGTCCCAGTCATGCAAAACCAACAACCCCATTTTACAGTGTGCCATTAGTCCAAACATAGGCTGTATTATGAGAAGCTATAGATTTCGCATATTTCAGAACAGCCAATCAAAATTAAAGGTGAGAACTATCTGTTTTAGAAAAAGCACAGCCCAGGTTCATTGCAAAACATGAGATTTCCAAATCTAGATCACTTTGATCCAGATTTAACTGTTGGTGGGTAAGTCTAGGTAAACCCAGGCTAAGAAGTGCTGCCCCCTACTGTTTAAGATAGGTAGCTGCATGAGAACTCACTGTGAGGAAGTTGTAGCCTAAAGTGGAGATGACCCCGCAGCAGAAACCCACAATCAGAGACCCATATGGCATCAGCATGAACTCTGCTGCTGTTCCCACGGCAACGCCACCAGCCAGTGTGGCGTTCTGGATGTGGACCTGAGGGGTGAAAAACAGAGAGAGGTGAACTATGTCCTCTTCAGCCCAGTTTTTACATGTAAATATGTAAGTCAAATTGATTTACATGTAGCCTATATATAGTGCCTTTCACAGACTGAACAATGGCAAGTGCAGGTAAGAATATGTAATACACATGGAATGTACAAAACATACAATAAAATGCAAAATACACAGTAGGTACGTGATAAAAAATGAGGTGCTTTTAGATGTAAAGAGTTTATTCAAATGCTTGCCTTAACAAGTGGGTCTTTGGCTGCCTTTCAGCCTTTGTGAACTTCTGGAGACAGACTTGCAAGCTGACTGTTTGAACTAATACTCAAGTAGTGTGATGGTTCATTATTCAGTGTTTGTTCAACAGATAGAAATAATTTAGGCAAATGACTTACCATGTCAACTTTGCCCGTTTTCTGAAAGAGGCTGGAGATGGCAAATGTGGTGAGTACCGTTGAGGCCAAGGACAGGTAGGTGTTGATGGCGGCACGGTGCTGCCCGTCTCCGTGGTCCGTGATGGCTGAGTTGAAGCTGGGCCAGAACATCCACAGAAAAAGAGTTCCTGAGGACACAGGCACATGGATGTTTGATATTCAGTAGTTATCCATCACCCGCACCATCGTTAAACAAGCAAGAACAGGCATGGTGCAGAGGTTCACTATGGAAGACAAAAATATATGCTCTTTATGCTTTAGCAATAATCTCACCGATCATGGCAAAGACATCTGAGTGGTACACCGATCCATGGAGACGCTTGCTCTGGTCCAAGTTTGGTCGATAGAGGACCCATGAGATGGACAGACCATAATAACCTCCAAAAGTGTGAATCACCATGGATCCTCCAGCATCTTTGGCCTGTGTATCAAATACATTTGTTTTGTATGATCTATACACAGCTACATGAGACAAAAGATACACACACTGACAAATAAATTAGCTTTTTAGTTACCACCAAACCTATGTGAGTGCATTTGATATCTGCATACTGTGCATGATGTAATTGTTGTCACTTACATGTATGAGATTGAGGATAATGAATTCCTCTATGGCAAACAGTGTCACACCAAGTAATGTCAACACCATCAGCTGAACTGGACTGACTTTTCCCAGGACGGCTCCATAAGCAATTAAACAGCCCGCCACACAGAAGTCAGCGTTGATCAGGCTGAATGACAAGAAAATTGATGTAAGTATACTATTATTCTTGCACATTTTATACTCTAGCTATATGGCCCCTTTTATATTGTCTTATATTGTCGTATTTATACCTTTTGCCCTCAAGCAGGACATTTTATGTGATCTTCATTGTTGGGTTGAGGGGTTGAGGATTTATATTAGCCCCTCCTGCTTTATATTGTTGTATAATGTTCAGTTGTATGTGTGCATATCTTCATGACTGTTACACCACAGACAGTAACATGGCACCATGTTTGTGGTGTAAATGAAAAAATAAACAACCTTATACATATTGAAGTGAAACCAAATCCTAATGACTTCTCTGTCACATCTCTTCCCAAGCTATCATTCCACCATTGTCCCCTCTCATAGCCCCAGCTATCAAACCAAACATACTTTTCTATGCCAATTTTGATCTTGCCATCTGTGTAGTCCAGTGAGTGGAACCAGCCCTGCATCAGCAGTGCCCACTGGATGCCGAATGCGGCAATGAGGAAGTTGAAGCCCACGGCGCTGAAGCTGTAGCGCTGCAGGAACGTCATGAGGAAGCCGAACCCCACAAAGATCATCACATGCACATCCTGGAAGCCTGGGTTGGAACACGTGGAACAAGCAGTTGTCATTTAACCTGACCTGACTAATCACAGAGGTCAAGGCAGCACTGTTTGACACATGCTGTAATTCATCTGAGCAACCCAAACACGTGGAACTTGGAAATACGTGGAAACATAAACGGTAAAGGTCCAATGATTTCACAGGTATCTGGAGCGGGAAGTCAGATGAAATCTATTGACTGTAAGCACATCATCTCAATAGGCATCTGTTTAGCCATGATAGTGGCTACTTAGTTTGTACATAGATGACTTCATGCTAAAGTGTACAGCAAGGGTACAATGTCAGCAAGACAGGTGTTGATGACTATACCAGTAGCCAACAGATTCCCCTGTGTGTCAGGAAAGGCTCACACCTCCTCAAAGAGGAAAGCAACTTTACTTCATCAGACTAATGACAGAACTTGTCACAGGATAACAATTAAAAACCATGCCACTAAATGCAGTGTTACAAAGAAAGAATAGCCAGCAAGAGTGATTACACTGAATGGAGTAGTCAACCAATGTACATTTTAGACATCTGTTCAGGTGTCACTTTGCCTCATCTCTAAAAAATCTAAGCTAATTAAGTAGGAAAAGAAGACTGAACCAAAACTTAAAACAAAGCCCTCCTATGTAAGGTTTGTATTATTTTTTATTACATTGCATTTTGACAATAGCCAGCTATACACCCCCCTATCAGTTACCTAGCTACCTAACACTGCATACTTCCACACAAAAGGCCACCTGTTCGCCCACGTATTCCATGGATGGTCTTTAGCCTTAAAAGCTTAACTGTTTCAATGTGTTCATTGGTCAAGCTTTCTAGTTTGAATTTTTTTAGTCAATCAAACTGATGCTGTCCATCCCTGAGGTCACTTTGATTAGCTGTGTACTGGTGTTTCCAGGAAACAACATTTCATTGAAATATTAATGTTATTGTTTGTGTGGTATGGAAAGGCACAATCAGTATTAGTACCATTATTCTTACTGTCAAAACATCAACAGTCTGTCCTGTTTACATAATAGCCAATCTCTCATTTCAAGTCTAGGGTGACTGGCACATGAGGGTGTAGCCACGTTTCCCCTTTGTAGAGTGAAAACTATACCTCAGCATTAAATTAAGACCCACACATGGGTACTCATTTAGGTGATCTCAGTAGTCCGCAGTGACCCGATGCCACATATGAGACAGTAGCCAGATAGTCTGATACTAATAGGCCCAGGCTACGAGAAGACAGGCCCCCACCCAGTCGGATCTTGATGAAGCGGAAAATAACACCTGCCCTTTATGCATGTGAATACATAACCTGACGGTTAGGTTGTATTGAAAATACTCCTGTGTACCATGAGCACACACATCACAGTACCCTGCTAAAAAATCCTGCCTGACCAGTTTATGATGGTTTGCTGGTTAAAGCTATGTTTCTGCAAGAGTTGGGCTGGTTGACCCAGGTTATGATGGCTGACCAGTTGAAGCTACGTTTTCGCAAGAGTTTTGCTGGTTTAGCTGGTTGACCCAGCTTATGGTGGTAGAATTTTGATGATTTTGTTGGTCAAACCAGCTTAGGCTGGTATTTTTAGTTGGAGATCCATTTGTCCAGCAATGTCTAGATTTATGGCTGGTCAAACCAGCATAACCATCTTAAACCATCAACGTAAACTTGTTAGGCTGGTCACCCAGCATGGCCAACATAAACCAGCACACTAACGTGTGACTAGCTTGTCAGACCAACATGACCAGCTTCCTGAGATGGTCACACCAGCTGGCCCAGGTGGTGGACAAACCAGCTAAGCAGTTAAGACCATCCAAAACCACCGACAATCGGCCACCAGCCTAGGCTGTTTTTTTCAGCTGGGTTGAAAAGTGGATACAGAAGCCTGCGCTAATTTACGAAAGGCTACTTTAGATTTACATTGACCTTTTAAATCTTTCTGAATGATGGCGACTAGCCTCGCACAAGTCTAAAATCCATAGACTAAAAATCAGTTAGTTCCCATTTAAGATGGTGATTGGTGTGATAAAAACACTTAATCTGGTAAATAACGGTGGAAGGTGGTTAGAAAATGTAGGGTCCACCAGGGGCACTGTTTATTTTCTAACATGCAGACAACGTCAATTAAATAAATAGGTCTAGGCATACATTTGTATATGATAATAACCTGCTTCAAGGTTATTGTCGTTTCCCCGACACTTAAACGCACAACAGACATTTTGAATTACACTTTTCATATAAATAGGCATTTTTTTAATAATTACATTTATAAAATAAAACGCTTGGTTACTCACTTGGATATCTGAAGTAGAAGTCATTCTCAGCATCACTGGTGATATTATGTGCCAGTTTATGTTCTACCCAGTGCGTATCAGATTCTTCATCATATCGGATAAAAACTCCAAAGAGAATAATCATGGCAATCTCCCAAATAAAGCAGACAGCAGGGAAACTCAATCTAATATTTGTGTCTTTCGGCCGATCACAGTATTCTCTTACGCCATACAAACAGTTCCCCATCGTTAATGTTTCTGAGGGACGTGGACCAGCCAACACAAGCCCTTGCGTAGACACGAGACGACTGTAGTCTTACGATCTCGACTTACGAACTAGTTCAACGCTCACCTTGGCTGCAGGGCGTGGTGATTCCTCAGAGTTCCGGAGGTGGGATGTCTTAAAAATTAATTTCACGTATCATTCATTAGACATCAGTAACAACTTTAATTGTAATCGAACATTACTTTGCAGTATCCAACATAACCTTATATTATCTTTGTCGAAATGTAGCACAGAAATGCAGTGTTGAGACTGATGTGCCTTGTTTATCTAGGTTATTTTGTTATAATTGAGACATAGCTGAGACAATGCGTTTGTCTGCAGACAGTATAGTTTGCTTTATGGGATAAGAACTTATAACCATAATTAAATCATTGACGTGACATTAGAAACACAAGACTGTGGTTTGTTGCTTAAAACATTCATTTTGGGTGCACATACTAATAGTGAGCAGCATAATCAGAATGCCAGCCACTATGACTGATGAGTCAAGTGATGACCAAGCTCCCTGGGCAGGAGCATCCATCCTGTGGGAATACTAGATAAGATTACAGTCTCTGGAGGTATACAGATTCTGGGTCACACAAGCACGCACGCATGCATGCATGTCCCATTCCATAACTACATATGAAGAGTACAGATGCAAACCCCTCTAAATCTATTTTCAGAAATATTCAAGAATTAAGTTGTTTTTATAACAATTTCCAAGTAATCTCTATCAAAATGCAATTTAAATGTTGTTATTTAGTAAAAACAAATCAAGCAAAAGCAATTCAATTTGAGTTGGACTGTTAATAAAGTTGATCAAAATTATATAAATATATTTCTGTAAATTCACTGCAAATAGACTTGAAGGTTTTGCATCTAAACTCTTCATATTTTAATTTTGACAAACTTTTATTTCATAGAAATATTTCCTTATTGAACTGAAAGCAACGAGCCAGAATGGAATAATGGTTTTGACTAAACAATCATTTATTGTAAATATATGAATTAAGTAATAACATGTAATAAATGGGATATCAGGTCAGTAAAATTTGTAGGAGATACAGTGGACTGTTTTAAATTGGTTTTGAGGCAACGTTATTGCCAGGGACACTTCATCATAGTTTTTGTAGTGTCAAAGTTGTGAGGCCCCAGTAGAGTCTAATTGTCATGTCAATCAGTGTTTGGGCTTAGTGTCTGTGGTGTCCAAATGCTCTAGGAAGACAGAATCCACAGAACTGAATCAGAGGAAGTGGTGAGACTCCGTCAGGTGTCCTTGATTGAAGTCCTGTGCTGGCCTGTAGAGCAGCCTGATACTATCACACAAACACACACACACACAAACAAAGGAAACTGTCAAGTCCGCTTCAAGGTTACACATTAAAGGGCATATGTAGAAGTGCCGTCTTACTCCATGGTAGTGTTGGCTGTCTATGTTCCTGCTTCTCAGACAGGGCTAGTTTGATGACAGACACAGACAGCCAGCAGGTCTGGGCCCCTTGGCTGTTGGTTCAGCTGTGGCAAGTTGAGCTGTGGTCCCCTACACAGGACAAATGTGGGTGGCATCATAGAGAAGTGTCCTGAGTGTAGAGGACCTGCGGGGACAGTAGGGAGTGGAGAGGAATCCAGCAGCATTGTGTTTATGAATTTGGGCTTCCGGAATTGTAGGCTCTGCAACATAAGCATAACGTGGGGCTGCATCTGACAGGTAACAATGCATCTTGATTTACACTCAACATCATGACAATGACCATGACAATGAATGAATGAACAAATGAATGAATGAATGAAAAATGTACATAAAAAGAGCTCAAATTTCAAGCCTATAAATGGACAGGGAAATGGACTACAACAAGTGAAAAGTGTCTGAGCCAATAGCACTGTTTTTTTCTGTTTTTTTCATCATGTGGGAAAGTACAGGGTAAAGTAAAACATTTGTGACCATTTGTTGACTGGGTTGTGAGCCTTAGCTGGTACGCAGTGATGGCTTTTGGGATGTAGGAGATTCCGAATGATATCCACCATGTCCCTTTGTGCCAGACAACGCAGTTCTTCCTCCTTAATAATTAGCCGGGTCTCATACGAGTTTCATACCATCTACATAAGTACACACACACACACACACACACAATTAATAATAATAATTAATAATAATAATTCATTGTGGCAGCCCCATCATACACACTTTCATGCTCTCCCTCCCTCTCTCTCTCTCTCTCTCACACACACACACACACACACACACACACACAAGCTGCTTGAGCCTGACTGGTTTGTCTTCCCTGTTAAATCCCAATGATATGGCTTCTCCTGAGGGCTTTTCCTCCCCTCGGAGGTCAGTGTTGCCCTTCCGGCTCTGCTCCCCAAGTGACTCGTCCTGCTGACCTCTGCCCTCGCTACGGCTCCACTGTTTTCGCGGCGACCGGCCCTGGGCAGATATGTCTTTGAGTGCCCTTGAGTGTGGCTTTACCTGGAAAACTCCTTCCATGCTCTGGAGGTCACCCACCCTTCCAGTAGCTGGCACCCTGGTGGAAGAACTTACTGTACTTGTGGTCGTTGCTGCCAGGGTAGATCATGTAGAAGCCTCCAGAATTTACAAAGCTTTAGAGATGGAATATATGACTGCAAATTCATTTTGGAACATGATGAATGAATGAATGAATTTGCTTCTTAATAATGGTATATGTCACATCTGTTAACACATGTCCACTCTGCCAGACTTATATTCTATTGTAACAAACAAGGTCACACTGTGAAGACATTGGGCGTTTCTGCTAAAGCTGTTCTTAAATCATGCATTTCTTCTCTTCCGCAATTCGACGGCAGTCACATGCTCCAGCATGGTTCAGCAGTGTCAGGGTGTCCTTAAGCAACACCTCCTTCACCTCAGCGTGGTCTGTGTTGAAGCTGGGGGAGTGGTTTACCTGCCATTGCAAACACACCTGCTCTCTATCAATCACCCTGACAACACTCAACACTCCTAACTCTCACCTTTCCCTACTAAAAATGGAAACCTTCATATATTTGCATGATGGTAAATCTTCCATTTCTGGACCTTTCTAAATACCTAGAAAACACACAAATCTGGAGAAATTTTATCCTCAATATGGGCTGAGGTAGGCATCTTTACTGCATTTGAAATATCAAAACAATCTGAAATTCCATTAAAGTGAAACAACACGCAAATTGAAACTGAGAAACTCTATCTCTGCTTCTGCTGTGTTCTTTCATCAGCTATTAGAGCAATCTAAAAGAAAACATTCTGAAAGATGGTCTCAGAGGAGCCCTCTCACTCTTGCAAAGATACACTAAATTGTCATGCAGGAGCAACAGCAGCAACCCCCCTCTAGGAGCCAAGGCTTGAACTTACTGTCCAGCAGTATGTCAAAGCCCAGAAGGTCAAAGCAGGTTTCCACATGGCTGGGGAAGGCTGTGCGGTAGTTCTGTCGGAGAGCAGGTGTTGCAACAATAACTGTCTTTGTAATCACATCCTCAATGTCGTTCCACACCAACTGGGCATCATATGAGTGTTGCCCTATCCAAGCCATGAAAGCTTCCTGAGCAAAGATGAACAGTGGCAAAATCGGTCAATTAGCTGTATAGAAGATTAAAAATGACCATGTCGCTTTGGCAATATGTTTTACACAACATTTTAAAGAATCAGGCCTACTGCTTGCTGCCTTTTTGGTCATCATGATCAAAGTTCTCACTATGTTTGTTTATTGCATAGTTGGTGAGATGCATGCACTTATCACCCTAAAAAGGAATACAAATTTATACAGTACATAAAAATACATGTATGACACAGAAGGTTATATCATCTCTTATGAGTGTTATAAAACTTACCATATTGCTGTTATGAGGGTTTTGGTACTTAGATGTAGCAAATCACACAAGTTCTTTGTACAAAAATATCCCAGGGGATCACACAATCTCATCAAGACATAGTCATAAGTCAAATGTGTATTCATCGATGATGAAGGACTATCACAGACACACAAACACAGACTTGTCTCCATGTACGTCACTGTTAACAAGATCATGTACAAATCCACATTTTAAAAAAAATTAAAACCCCAAAGGAAAATGTAAGCATCAAATGCATCTTAGTAGAAACTATAGGCCTACACTTTTTTACATCCAGTAAAAGAAATATTAAAGGTACAGTCAGCAATGTTGTGGCTTGTGAACGCATACATTTTTTCCTGAAATTCAGTTCATATCTCCTCATGATCCACTACCTGTCCATTCTCTGAAGACACCATAACCTCTCTGCCATGTTTTGTTTGGACATCAGATCAAATCAGATCAAATACAGTGAAGGTTGTGTGGATCAAAAAAGTCTTTTAACAAATGCAAACATAAACAAAAAAAAAACACAAGTAACACTTTAATTGACGGGTGAGTACATAACACATTCATAGCAGTTGTCATTAATTGCTCACAAAGCATTCATGACTGTTTTATAAGACATGACTCAACATTTATAGATAATGAAGACAGAATGGTGATAAATTATCAAAATAAAAGTCCAACACTCTCAAGTTGTAGACCTGTTACATTTTCATGTCACACCTAAATATTTCATTAATATCTTATGTCTACTTCAAATGTGACTTTAGTATACAAGTTGTCAAGTATTCATAATCACTTATCTGAGTTTAACACACAGGGATAAACTACTGTACATACAGCTGAGCAGTATTTGTAGACCTTGCAACAGTTGGACACATTCCCATTCGATTGTAGGTAAGGTAGCAAAAGATGATAATTACTTGCAAAGGTTACATGACATTTTTAATGAAACATTTAAATGATATGTTCTTGCTCCAGTGCTCTGGTCTCAAGGCAGCATGGGCGTTTTTGGTTTAAACCTGTTACCTGATCGTGTCCCATCAGAGTCAATAGGAAAGTCCAGTGTTAGAGAAGCAGGTCACGAGCAAGCATATAGTCTAATTTCAATGTTTCATTAACATAATTAATGTAACCTTTGAAGGTAATTGTCATCCTTTGCTAACTTGCCTACACTCAAATGGGAATGTGACCAACTGTTGTGGGGTCTGGGATTATATGTAGTTTACCGCACAGTGTTAAACACAGATGTGATTCTGAACACTTCACAACTTGTTCAGTGACGTTTGAAGTAGATTTAATAAGACATTCATAAAATATGTAGGTGTGACAATCAGGTACCAGGTTAAAAAAAACAAAAACGACAATGCTGCTTTGAGTCTGCTGCGTTTGGTCTTAGTGGCTGTGGTGTCCAAATGCTCTAGGAAGACTGCCTCATCCACAGAGTGCAATGAGAGGAAGTGGTGAGACTCCGTCAGGTGTCCTTGATTGAAGTCCTCATGTGCTGGCCTGTAGAGCAGCCTGATACTATCACACACAAACACACACACACACAAACAAAGGAAACTGTCAAGTCCGCTTCAAGGTTACACATTAAAGGGCATATGTAGAAGTGCCGTCTTACTCCATGGTAGTGTTGGCTGTCTATGTTCCTGCTTCTCAGACAGGGCTAGTTTGATGACAGACACAGACAGCTTAGCAGGTCTGGGCCCCTTGGCTGTTGGTTCAGCTGTGGCAAGTTGAGCTGTGGTCCCCTACACAGGACAAATGTGGGTGGCATCATAGAGAAGTGTCCTGAGTGTAGAGGACCTGCGGGGACAGTAGGGAGTGGAGAGGAATCCAGCAGCATTGTGTTTATGAATTTGGGCTTCCGGAATTGTAGGCTCTGCAACATAAGCATAACGTGGGGCTGCATCTGACAGGTAACAATGCATCTTGATTCACACTCAACATCATGACAATGACCATGACAATGAATGAATGAACAAATGAATGAATGAATGAATGAAAAATGTACATAAAAAGAGCTCAAATTTCAAGCCTATAAATGGACAGGGAAATGGACTACAACAAGTGAAAAGTGTCTGAGCCAATAGCACTGTTTTTTTCTGTTTTTTTTCATCATGTGGGAAAGTACAGGGTAAAGTAAAACATTTGTGACCATCTTAAACTTTGAACTCTTTAAACCAAACATTGCCTATTTACCGGTTCTTGGTTGACTGGGTTTTGAGGCTTAGCTGGTACGCAGTGATGGCTTTTGGGATGTAGGAGATTCCGAATGATATCCACCATGTCCACCTTTCTCACAAGTGCGTCCCTTTGTGCCAGACAACACAGTTCTTCCTCCTTAATAATTAGCCGGGTCTCATACGAGTTCCACACCATCTACATAAGTACACACACACACACACACACACAATTAATAATAATAATTAATTAATAATAATAATTAATTGTGGCAGCCCCATCATACACACTTTCACGCTCTCCCTCCCTCTCTCTCTCACACTCACACACACACACACACACACACACACACACACACACACACACACACACACACACACACACACACACAGCAAGAGAGCTTATGAAGCTGCTTGAGCCTGACTGGTTTGTCTTCCCTGTTAAATCCCAATGATATGGCTTCTCCTGAGGGCTTTTCCTCCCCTCGGAGGTCAGTGTTGCCCTTCCGGCTCTGCTCCCCAAGTGACTCGCCCTGCTGACCTCTGCCCTCGCTACGGCTCCACTGTTTTCGCGGCGACCGGCCCTGGGCAGATATGTCTTTGAGTGCCCTTGAGTGTGGCTTTACCTGGAAAACTCCTTCCATGCTCTGGAGGTCACCCACCCTACCAGTAACTGGCACCCTGGTGGAAAAACTTACTGTACTTGTGGTCGTTGCTGCCAGGGTAGATCATGTAGAAGCCTCCAGAGTGGCACTCTGCCTCTGCCAACCATTATGCCTGACTGCTTAGAAGGAGCTCCCTCCTGTGAGCACAATCACAGTTTGCAAAAAGCACCTGCAACTAAAATACTGTCCAAGTCATATACACAAATTTGACTGAGAGACTCACTGTGTATGTCCATCCTTGATAATAATAATGTCACCTCCCTGACAGTGTTTCGATGACTGCAAATTCATTTTGGAACATGATGAATGAATGAATGAATTTGCTTCTTAATAATGGTATATGTCACATCTGTTAACACATGTCCACTCTGCCAGACTTATATTCTATTGTAACAAACAAGGTCACACTGTGAAGACATTGGGCGTTTCTGCTAAAGCTGTTCTTAAATCATGCATTTCTTCTCTTCCGCAATTCGACGGCAGTCACATGCTCCAGCATGGTTCAGCAGTGTCAGGGTGTCCTTAAGCAACACCTCCTTCACCTCAGCGTGGTCTGTGTTGAAGCTGGGGGAGTGGTTTACCTGCCATTGCAAACACACCTGCTCTCTATCAATCACCCTGACAACACTCAACACTCCTAACTCTCACCTTTCCCTACTAAAAATGGAAACCTTCATATATTTGCATGATGGTAAATCTTCCATTTCTGGACCTTTCTAAATACCTAGAAAACACACAAATCTGGAGAAATTTTATCCTCAATATGGGCTGAGGTAGGCATCTTTACTGCATTTGAAATATCAAAACAATCTGAAATTCCATTAAAGTGAAACAACACGCAAATTGAAACTGAGAAACTCTATCTCTGCTTCTGCTGTGTTCTTTCATCAGCTATTAGAGCAATCTAAAAGAAAACATTCTGAAAGATGGTCTCAGAGGAGCCCTCTCACTCTTGCAAAGATACACTAAATTGTCATGCAGGAGCAACAGCAGCAACCCCCCTCTAGGAGCCAAGGCTTGAACTTACTGTCCAGCAGTATGTCAAAGCCCAGAAGGTCAAAGCAGGTTTCCACATGGCTGGGGAAGGCTGTGCGGTAGTTCTGTCGGAGAGCAGGTGTTGCAACAATAACTGTCTTTGTAATCACATCCTCAATGTCGTTCCACACCAACTGGGCATCATGTGAGTGTTGCCCTATCCAAGCCATGAAAGCTTCCTGAGCAAAGATGAGCAAAAGAGCAAAATCGGTCAATTAGCTGTATAGAAGATTAAAAATGACCATGTCGCTTTGGCAATATGTTTTACACAACATTTTAAAGAATCAGGCCTACTGCTTGCTGCCTTTTTGGTCATCATGATCAAAGTTCTCACTATGTTTGTTTATTGCATAGTTGGTGAGATGCATGCACTTATCACCCTAAAAAGGAATACAAATTTATACAGTACATAAAAATACATGTATGACACAGAAGGTTATATCATCTCTTATGAGTGTTATAAAACTTACCATATTGCTGTTATGAGGGTTTTGGTACTTAGATGTAGCAAATCACACAAGTTCTTTGTACAAAAATATCCCAGGGGATCACACAATCTCATCAAGACATAGTCAAATGTGTATTCATCGATGATGAAGGACTATCACAGACACACAAACACAGACTTGTCTCCATGTACGTCACTGTTAACAAGATCATGTACAAATCCACATTTAAAAAAAAAATTAAAACCCCAAAGGAAAATGTAAGCATCAAATGCATCTTGGTAGAAACTATAGGCCTACACTTTCTTACATCCAGTAAAAGAAATATTAAAGGTACAGTCAGCAATGTTGTGGCTTGTGAATGCATACATTTTTTCCTGAAATTCAGTTCATATCTCCACATGATCCACTACCTGTCCATTCTCTGAAGACACCATAACCTCTCTGCCATGTTTTGTTTGGACATCAGATCAAATCAGATCAAATACAGTGAAGGTTGTGTGGATCAAAAAAGTCTTTTAACAAATGCAAACATAAACAAAAAAAAAAAACACAAGTAACACTTTAATTGACGGGTGAGTACATAACACATTCATAGCAGTTGTCATTAATTGCTCACAAAGCATTCATGACTGTTTTATAAGACATGACTCAACATTTATAGATAATGAAGACAGAATGGTGATAAATTATCAAAATAAAAGTCCAACACTCAAGTTTTAGACCTGTTACATTTTCATGTCACACCTAAATATTTCATTAATATCTTGTCTATTTCAAATGTGACTTTAGTATACAAGTTGTCAAGTATTCATAATCACTTATCTGAGTTTAACACACAGGGATAAACTACTGTACATACAGCTGAGCAGTATTAGTAGACCTTGCAACAGCTGGACACATTCCCATTCGATTGTAGGTAAGGTAGCAAAAGATGATAATTACTTGCAAAGGTTACATGACATTTTTTATGAAACATTTAAATGATAGACTTGCTCCAGTGCTCTGGTCTCAAGGCAGCATGGCCGTTTTTGGTTTAAACCTGTTACCTGATCGTGTCCCATCAGAGTCAATAGGCAAGTCCAGTGTTAGAGAAACAGATCATGAGCAAGCAAATAGTCTAATTTCAATGTTTCATTAACATAATTAATGTAACCTTTGAAGGTAATTGTCATCCTTTATTAACTTGCCTACACTCAAATGGGAACGTGTCCAACTGTTGTGGGGTCTGGGATTATATGTAGTTTACCTCACAGTGTTAAACACAGATGTGATTCTGAACACTTCACAACTTGCTCAGTGACGTTTGAAGTAGATAAGACATTCATAAAATATGTAGGTGTGACAATCAGGTACCATGTAAAAAAAAAAAAAAAAAATGACAATGCTGCTTTGAGACTGCTGGACTTATAGTTTGATCGCCATTCTTACTTCCACATTTATGAAAGGTTGGGTATGAATGTTGAGACATGTCTTATGAAACAGTCATGAATGTTTTGTGAGCAATTTATGACAGCTGCTATGAATGTGTTATATACTCAGCCATCAAGTAAAGTGTTACCAGAAACATACAAATGCGATTTCTGCCAGCATCACTGAGTGCACCTTTAAGGCATGTAACTGTGTGATGCCTGTCAGCTGTGATTTCAGCAGTAAGCTGGAAACAGCTGAATGGACACAGGACTAGTACAAACTTGCCTCAGGGCCATTACCTTGGAGATGTAAGCCTGGCAGATAATGTGCTCATCTGGGCTAATGCCCTGGGGCTGGCGGGTCATGTGGATGCCCTTGCCTTGGCATCCACTGTCAGGCTTGCAGATAAACGTCTTGTGTTGCCACATTCAATATATGAACTCAATATCACTGCATTGCAAATAAATACTTTGAAGTCATTGCCATTCTTGTCATGAAGAGGTTTCACAATATTTCTTGACAGGTATGGGCGGGACACCCTCGTGGAGGTGGCAGGACCGGGAGCACACGGGCAAGACTCAGGTAGAGAGACAGGCGGCAGGTCAGGTTCTCCGGGGCAGAAGAGCAGGGACAGCCAGGTCGGTCCAGGTCGATATCGGGAAGACAGAGTAACAGAAAAACAGCTCAGTAACACCATGACAGAAAGATGGACTGACTGGAAACTGTGGGTTTAAATACTGAGGGTGGAACAAGGAGCAGGTGGAGGCAATGATTGAGTCATTAGCGGGAGGAGCAGTAGTGACTGAGTGAGCAGAGTGGGCGTGGCAGGTGATTGAGAGGGTGCAGTGTGGTGGAAGGTTGCCCGCGCAGGGTGAGACCATGACAATACATGTTAAATATACTGAATGCATGATGTTACCAACATACCCTCCATTACTCAATAACAATTTATCTGAAAGTTTCATCATCTATAACTTTCCTTAGTGGCATCATAAGTTCAGGATGCCAAATTCTTCAAACCTGGACCACACCTTTGCCCTTTCCAGCGTTAACTGTGTGTGTATGTGTGTGTTTTATAAATATTGTGAGCTTTCCAAGTGGTGTGGGGGTCTTACTCTGTAGGTAAACACCAGGTTTTTGGGAAGATAATATACTCTTCTGGAAAGAGCCGCCGCATGGGATGGAGGTTTCGAGCCAGCAAGTCCTTCCTGCAGATTTCATTTATGCCAGGGAAATGGTTGATCCTCTACAGAAATGCAGCCTGTGAGATTCCACAACAGACTCAGTAAGCAGTCAACCGCAAGCCCCCGGGAAGTTGAACCCTCACCTCATACCTCTTCATGTCCACGATGCGCTCCATGGAGACAGAACAGTCAGTCCAGAAGACGTCCAGTCCTCCATTTCCCCAACCTCACTGAGCCCTACTGCAAGGGCTGCTTTTCTGACTATACACAAGGCACTGACATCTCTAATTATACTTTTCTGACTGTATAAACAAGGCACTGACATCTCTAATTATACTTTTCTGACTGTATACACAAGGCACTGACATTTCTAATTAAGTAATGTTATTGCTAATTTCTTGAACTGTTCGTTTATGGTAAAGATTAAGACCATGGACAAAACTTCTGTTAATAATGCTCTCACCACATTCATCCTTTCAATTAACAAGGTTGATGCAAAGTTGCCATTTTAACTTGACGCCTGCAAGTTGCAGATGCCTCAGTATTCTAAAGTACTTTATGACAATAGAATCATCATTTCTACAGAACTTCCTCTCACTGTTACATGATTTGAACAAAAGTAGTCCTTTCCTGTGGGTCAAATACAAGTGTGCAAAAAGTTTGTCACATGCATATCGTTACTGGATGTAAAAAAAATGCAGTGAAATTGTGTCTGCTTGTCAGCCCATAAAAAGGGGCTGGGGGTAGGGAAGTGGTAGGATAAAGTGAATCTAGTGCAGTAGGGGAGGGGGTGAGGGCAAATTACAATACTCCCACACATAAACAATGAGCACCCAAGAGCTCATTGGGTGTCCCTTATCCAAGAAAAACCTTGGACAGATCCATCGAGACAGAACGTTACTTTTAGGGGCCGTGCAGGAAGACGGAATCTGTGTGTGTGTGTTTGGGGTGGGTGGGGGCTCCTGAGGATGGGCATAGGTGATGGCTGGGGTGGGTGGGGATGGGGTGTTAGGCATAAATATGATGCCACACGGTGCAGGCTACCAATCAACCATTTAATTCAGTTCAATCACAACAATAAATACAACAACCACATCCTTACAGGCAGATATAAAATACTATTTCCATTTAATTACATTTGGCAAATTTTTCCATAGACACACACAGAGGACGCAACTTATTTAATATGATTTGTGCCAGACTCAGAGGTTAAATGAGAGATGAGTTGAGTCTCCAAGTCAATAAAAGTTTCTGGGGGAAGTGTGTATTTTCTGATAATGCTGTGCACTTTCTCTTCTGTTGTAGTCTCATAGTCTTCTCTGTTCTTGAAAGGCAGGTGGCCCGCGAGTTCGCACAATGCCACATTGAAGGCAGTTTCCTCCTTAGCCCCAAAGCATGACATCCTGGGCCAAACAACGATGCGCACTCCTGACCTTCTGGGGTCATGAGTGCCTTCTGCATCAGGCGGAGACCCTCGGGTTAGGAAAAGATTGTGAGCAATATCATGGCTCACCAAGAAGTCTGTCAGTGCATGAACAGCTTTAACAACTAAGTCTAGATCTCCTCCTTCGGTGTAGAACAAGAAGCCTCTCGGAAAATTGGTCAAACAGTACAAACCCATTGCAGGCAGAACCGATTCAGTGGGAGCGCTTTCTATCACCAGCTCATGGTTTAGGTAGTATGCGTGAAGATGAAGGTGGTTGACAGAGGCAAATGCCCCAAGACTGTTGAATCCAACTCGAAAGCCTGGGTCTGAGCTTAGGAGCACACATTCGATTCCCACCTGAACAGAATGAGGTGTCAATACCTGGGGATAGCACTGGTGTGATTCGGGTACTATTAGACTATGTCCAAACTCCAGAGGGCTAACATTTATTACCATCTTGCAGCCTTTGGTAAATCCATTTTCATTAACTGCCTCTGGCACTTCCTGCTTGAGTATTTCAAACATAGTTTCATTGGGATTTGCTTTGTTGAAATTGAACAGCTTTGGATCAAAATCCTGTTTGATGCTCAAGATCTCTTGAGGTTTGCGTCTCTGTTGTCCCCTCTCAACATTTAGCTGAGCGACCAGATAAGCAGGGCCAGGGAGAATTCGTGTTTGCAAGTGTCCCAGATGATACCGGAAGAGTCCACGTTGCATTCGTTCCACCCACGCTGATCTAAGACCCATATCAAATTTGGACAGATTTGGAGATTGACCACATACTCTTGATCGAGACACGTGGTTATTATAATCCGCGCTACTGTAAATAAAGGTGGAGACAGAACTCTCCATGGCCAGCCAGATACAACAGTAGAATGACCGAGAGAAATGGATCGTTAATAAGATCTGCGCTCTCGCATCTCACCAGACACGGTACACCTGATGATCCTTGTAGGCGAAATGTCTGGAAGTTTAATATATATATATATATATATTAGTCGCCCAGTGTTATATTGTCCTTTACGCAATCACGTATATAACTGTCACAACGAAAAGACGCTAAGATGAATCATTACGGCTCACAAAACTCCGCTGTTGAGGTACGAGCGTACCGGCGAGTGCGCTTCTTCGTCTTGTCAAAGTTTATGTCAACGTGCTATACTTAGTATTGCCACCTACTGGTGCGGCCGTTATACAACAAAGGTTATCGGCTGGTTGTTGACAAAGCCCCACATAAAATCTCTAGGCTATTGTCAGTGTTCTGCAATAAATCGTAGTTGTATGTTGGTTTCAATACCACGCTGTCCTAACACCCTTGTGGAAAAGTCACAATATGAATCAATATATGATTCATAGCAGTCTTAATAGAATAAGGACCACGTAAGTACCTAAATATATAATTGTTTAGTATCGGTCAACCTGTATGGGCATTCTGCAGTCTGATGGAAAGCCATCTTTTGCACAGTTCTACTTTCTACTCTCTACTAAAACTATGGTATCTCCCCCAAACTGCACCTCCAAACTGTATTTCCCAAACTGGGTTTTCAATAGGGAAACCTCCTCATGTATTTGTCAAGAGAGGAGGGAATACACAACAGAGAGATGTATGCTGTCTCCAAGGACACGGCTGCGTTTACTCTTCCACCTGACATAGGTGGACTTTGATCACTAGTCACAGCATAACGCTCATCATCACATGTGAAATACTCCATTAGCGATGGCCCAGACAAGACTGCTGGCTATCTTACTGGCCATTTGGACAGTGTGTGCCTCCCAGGGATTAGAGATTCCTCTTCAGTTGCCAAGTCAGTGCAGCGGGGATCAGTTCTTCAATTCTGCATCACTGAGATGTGAGGCCTGTGGAGTCAATCAGCACAGAAGCCCCAGTGGTGAGTCTCAGTGTTCCAGTTAGAACTCTCCTACTACCACATGCACATGCTCTGTGGATGTCTGACAGGTATCAGCATCAGCCATTTAAAGCAAAAAAGCTGTGTTATGGTTCATTGCATGGGTCGTCAAAGGATCTGTTACAGTTTCAGGCTCATGTCATTGTCCTGATGCTCAACTTGTAAGTAGCAGTTATTGTGACCCTCTTTGCTACTTGATTTCATTTCATATTCATGTCTCACATATATTTGTATGTAATTATTTGGATGAATATTACAGTAATATAATGTTATGGGACCAGAATCATTCTCATTAGAATAAAGTTATTGTTTTAAAAAATCAATGATTCTTACAAACCCAGGTATTTAGAAGTGCATTAAATATGTAAATATAACAACATGCAGTATGTTTTATATGATGAAGTAATATGATCATTTCATGACATTGAACACAGTCATGGCAAAGTGAATTGTGTTCTTGAACTTCCAGTGATACATAGTAGATGTCAGGGCCTATGTAGAATATTATTAAGATTACTTTCTTTGGATACCTGTTAGATGAGGGATGTTTTTTGAGAATTCCCAAAAGCAAAGGTGTGCCCCTAATTGTCTCCACTATACATAGCCCCAAAGAGAACTGGTGCCAACCATCTTTTTAAGCAGATACCATTGAGAGTAAATTTGTCACGGATCCACGAAAGTGCCTGGGGCAGTAGAAACATATCACACAGCACAAAGAGCAGATTTGGTTCCAAGTAAGTGTATATCAGAACATTGTGGCAACAATGCAGTGTCTGCAGGCCATTGCGTTATGGTTCATTGCATGGGTCGTCAGTGGATCAAAATTATTCGTCAGACATAGGTGGCAGCCCTACACCATATGCTTTGCTCTGTTTGGATGTCTGGCATATACTGCTTTCTCCACAGGTCTAGCTTGTACCTGTGATCATGGATTTACTATGACAGACGTGGGCAGTCCTGTGGTGCAGTGCTCTCCATGTGTAAGAACTTTAGCTGGGACATTCTAAGCATCCTCTGACTAGAGGCATACTAACAGAATATAGATTGGATTACTTCTCATTTCTTATCCTTTGTTGCAGAATGGCACTGTGTCAAATAACAAGCGGAGATGCCTAAGATGCACAGAAGAAAAGGGAGACTGCCAGTGTGGAGCTGGGCAAACCTGTGGTGAGTGACACTTCTTCCTGGAGATTGGTATTCATCAACACACAACAGGCTGCTGTGTCACACAGTCTACATTCATGTTGCAAAAAATATATGTTCCAAGAATCTGTCATGGATTTTATGTTACAATTTTGGCTGTTACTACCTGAAACTAGCCTGGTAATAAAACCAGCCCCTCGTACTTTGTTTCGTACTGAGAATCTGGACATTCTGTAGTGAGAAATGATTGCTTTCTGGTGGTGTTTGAGTTTAAAAATTGGATCAGCCACTGACTGATAGCATTCTAGCTCAGCGTTCACAACACCTCCCTCTGTTCACTGATTTGATGTGGTAAAATGCTACCAGAGGCAAAAAGCTCAATGGGATCAAATTCAGACTAACACTGACTGTATAGGGAGATGATAATTGAGTGTAAGTGCGTAAGAAGGAGTTGCCAGGCTAACCTGAACAGATGTCTTGAAGTATATCGGCCAACTATTGTTTTTACTGTTTATCAGTTGAGACCCTGGCTAACTGGACTGCCTCCTGTTTTACTTGTTCCCCTGATGCTCTTGGGATTCCCACAAGTCCCATGTGAGTAACTGTGGAATAAGAGAATAAGTAGTCCCCACATAATGACCAAGTTTATACCTCTCAGTGGCGTCTGTGCTTTAAAAGTATCTTTTTCCCGTGCAGATGTGGTTTGTGTCAAGATTCATTCTACACAGTTACAGGCTCATGTCATTGTCCTGATGCTCAACTTGTAAGTAACAGTTATTGTGACCCTCTTTGCTAAAGTTATTGTTTTCAAAAATCAATGATTCTTACAAACCCAGGTATTTAGAAGTGCATTAAATATGTAAATATGCAGTATGTTTTATATGATGAAGTAATATGATAATTTCATGACATTGAACACAGTCATGGCAAAGTGAATTGTGTTCTTGAACTTCCAGTGATGCATAGTAGATGTCAGGGCCTATGTAAAAGATTATTAAGACTACTTTCTTTGGATACCTGTTAGATGAGAGATGCTTTTTGAGAATTCCCAGGAGCAAAGGTGTGCCCCAAATTGCCTCCACTATACATAGCCTCAAAGAGAACTGGTGCCAACCATCTTTTTAAGCAGACACCATTGAGAGTAAATGTGTCACGAAACCTTACACGAAAGTGCCTAGGGCAGTAGAAACATATCACACATCACAAAGAGCAGATTTGGTTCCAAGTAAGTGTATATCAGAACATTGTGTCTGCAGGCCATTGATCAGGTTTCTGTTCGTCGGGCAAGAAATACTTTGAGGACCGTTATCATCTGATCTTTTGGTTGAGTAATGAGCTGCACTTTCCTTCATGTATTTATTAAGACAGGTGGAGTCTGTTTTACTAGTACAGATGCAGCCAGTGTATCGGTAGGTCATTTCATTTAGAATTAAATCATTATACCTTTTTAAATATAAAAATAATAAGACATGGATATTTCACCTTAAACAGTGTTCAAACTCTGCTGGGTATCCTTATAGGGAAGCCTACCACAGGGCTCAGTCTGGTTTAAGACCTACTTAGACTCCAGCTTTTTGGGATGTATGGTGAGGATTAGTATAGTATCTACACAGAACTCTTGCATATATGAATACAGTATCTCAAGGCCTTGTTTTGAACAGTTCCATGTGTTCTCCACACTTTACATGATCTCTGTAGCAATACAACAACCTCACAGCCTGTCAGCTTCTGGCTAACATGCTAACACTGACCTCTGGAAGAGGAGACTCCAAAGTTGTCCGCCTGTATCAGCTTGCTGCTTCACAGCAGCCACCACTGTACGTCATCTCCTAATAATCTGTTTACTGTCAAAAGTCACAGTATGGCACTTTTAAATATGTAAATGCTACAAATTATGTGGCACCTTGAACCAACTGTAGATAATAAGAGGTATTAAACTTGTTAATTGTAGACTACTTTTATCTTTGTTGAGTGCAGAATATGTTGTTTTGTCTATAGTCCTTTCCTGCCAAGGATTTACCCAGGTAGCGGAACACCAACATTTCCAAGAGGAATAACCTTCAAGAGTAACGAAAAGGTCTTCTAAGCTCTCTCTGCCTCTTTTCTCCAGTGGTTAGTCAGCTTCACAGTATTTTGTGTAGCTGAAACTTTTTTCCTTTCTTTTACTTCGGAGAAACCAACTTACTGGTATGCATTTGTTGTTCAAGTCAATATCACATGCATTCATTGTCTGCAGCTGTCTTTCCTGCTGGCAAGCTACAGTGCCAATGGCCAGTTCCTTGGTTGGGAGGATGCAACAGGTGGAATCCTACAGGTGAAGCTTCTTCTTTTGAAGCACTGTGTCATTATCCAGAATCATCATGAACCATCATGCCTATGCAGTACATGTAGAACATTAGTAGACCTCCCTCCCAACATCAACAGAGCCTCCTAGTCAGTTGACTGGGCTTTTCGGTCGACTGGCTAGATCGCTTGAGTCCCATTCTGAGATGCTGTGAGGTTGTGAGTTTGGTCACCGGGCTAGAGTGTGTGGGATGACCTTGGTTACACTCACAAGTCTGTTTTTATATTCTAGCTTTGTCCAGACAGCAAGCCGAGACTGAACGCAGCTTATCTCTTTGGAACTACTTATCAGCATTCTGTAAGATTCCTTCTCTGATTTGACAGACAGTGATGAGTGGTAGTAAGTGTGTGAGTTACTTGCCTGTTGTCTGTTGTATGACCTCCTCATATCTCCTCTAGTGTTCCATCTCAGTTCAGGAGCTCCTTACCAAGCATCCGGAGCCGGTTTTCCACCAGATTTTCCTACGGCACACTGACAGAGATGGAACTGTCATGGTGTGGCCAGTCCCCACTGAAAGTCATTTTTCAGACTCTGGATCCTCAGGTGCTCAGGAAACTCTCAATAACTTTACAATAATCAAAGTGACTATGAGCACAGTCCTAATCACCCATTCACTCATTTGGAAATCCTAACAGCTGGTCTCCTTACTCAGTCCACAGTGTGCAGAGGTTCTTCCTGGTGGATGGCCTCACAGGCAGAACAGACAGCCTGACGTCACCACCAAGATCCGTTCACTACCTCAGCTCTCTCATATTCAGGTAAGATGCTTGCCCTTTCTTCAGAACTGCATGTACTCAAGTGGAACTGTAACACTTTGTGTGGTAAAGAGGGGGAAATATGAATGGATAGCATCACATCTGACAAATACTAACCAGTCTGCCTCTGTTCTGTGGCCTGGCCTAGTATGCATATTCCAGTCAGTAGCTCTGGAGCCAGGGTGCCTCTCCAGCTCAATCTGCAGTATGGCACAGCCAGAGTTGAAAACAACGCCAGTGTCAAGGTTAGTACTCTCATTCTCACATAGACTCAAATGGTTTTGTAGGCATTTTAGTGTTATTAATTTGTATACTAATACTCTACTACTACTGCTACTACTACTAATAATAATGATAATAATAATATAGTATTAATTCATACCACTTTGTAGGTTTCTTTTGCTGTGGCTTACAGCATGGATGAGGCCTCCATGCATTTGGCTACCACTGTATGTATTCCATCCTCTTTATGTCATCTGTGTGTAAACATGTCTGAATCTGCACTAATGAACTTAGACCTATATTTTCCTCTGCCAAGAAGGTTATTTTTTGCCAGCCGTTTGTCTGTGTGAAAAATAACTCGAAAAGTACTACATAGATTGGGATAAAATTTTTGGACAACATGAGCATTAGGACAAGGAACAGATTGTTAAATTTTGGTGGTGATCCGGAAGACCATCTGGAATTTGTATTGTGTCACTGACTCTATATTGCCTTGGCAGAGGACTGCGCTCTCTGAGTGCTTCTCTAGTTACTTATGTATCTATGTTGGAATGTATTGCGTGTGTGTGTGTATGTGTGGTGTGTGTGTATACTTACTTGCTTACACATCTGACTCTATTTTGTAGATCTCAGTTGTAGTGTTGAGTGTTTTGTCACTCCTGGTGACACTGCTAGAGACATGCAGTTGGAGTCGCAGATCGGGACAGCAGGCACTCAATTTCACAGTGAGTCTGAATCTGTGTGTATGCTTGTGTGTGTGTGTGTGTGTGTGTGTTGTCAGTTTCTGATTACAGTTGAAATAAAATTGGATGATCTTCTTACTTTTAAGTCTATGAATTCCATGGTTTGTAAGTGGCACCCTGTGTAGTCTGAACCTCTCGGCTATTTTTGCTCTTGTTTGTATCTTGTAGACATTATTAAAGTTCCTGGCCTTTTTAAGTGGCAATCTGGCAAATGCTTTCTTCCTTGTTACATTTGGGACAGGTGTCTACTGGCTTGTGGCCTTTAAGGTCAGTATGTTCAAAACTTTAACTGACTGGGATTGAATGTTATTTATACATTTAATTCTTTAAATCAAATTCCATATTTCATAGCTTTTCTGTCTTTTTTTCTTTCTTTCCTTTTAAGGCCCAGCGTTCCATTGTCACTGCGAGTTTGCCATCTCCTGGTGGTACTATAGAAATTTATTTTAAAAGCTATGTGTCTCTGGCCTTCATTCTCAAAGTAAGAAAGTACTGTAAGCAGTTTACAAACTCCATGTCATCTTTCTCTTGTTACCTGTACATTGATGAAGTGCTCCTGTGTGTATAGACTTTGCAACTCCTTCACCTGTTGGTGGTGCAGCTGTCTATTGATATATTTCTTATTGATTGGGAGAGACCTCAGAAAAAAAACAAAGGTCTGTTCTTTATTCTCACAATTCATTCAAACACTCCATATTATCAGGTTTAGAATAGAAAGCTTAACCATCAGTCTTATTGAGCATTCTTTCACAGTGATCATTTGACATATCATGTTTGTGATGTGTGCTAAGGTGTTTAGTTTAATGGGGTGTAGGTGCAAAACATATATACTACTGTTGCATATGATACAGGACACCCAGCTCCTTGGTCTTTTACAGTTACCTCTGCTGCTCCCTCTGCGTGGAGGAGCCTCCTAGTGGCCAATGAGTGGAATGAGCTACAGACAGTGCGCAGGATCAACCCAGTGCTCCAGCTGCTGGGAGCTCTACTCCTCCTGCAGGTGAGACTGAGTCCTCTGCTGCTGCTGCCTGGGGCTCTTTTGAGGAGAAAAGGGTGGGAAAGTCTGCAACCAATACATTTTAGGCTGTATCTGTCAAGAAAGAAATGAACAAAGAGTCAGATGTGTTAAAAACAATAGTTCGAACATGTCAAAATTAGTGAGTGAGTGATATCATGACATGTGTGGCTTCAAACACGATAATACCAAGTAGACAGTAATTACACTGAGAATAGGAGGTTGCATCTAAAAGGAAGCATCTACAACATAAACAAACAACTTCTCAAATAATGTCTTTAATAAAAAATGGAATACTTTACTGGAATACTTTCTCATTCAGTGTGTCTTGGTGCACCAACAAAGAGCCTGTTCTGACAAAGTAAACTCCTGTACACTCAGTGTGCCGTGGTGTATCCACAAAGAGCCTGTTCTGACAAAGTAAACTCCTGTACATTCAGTGTGTCTTGGTGCACCAAGAAAGAGCCTGTTCTGACAAAGTAAACTGCTGTACACCCCAGTGTGTTGTGGTGTATCAACAAAGAGCCTGTTTTGACAAAATAAACTCCTGTACACTCAGTGTGTTGTGGTGTATCAACAAAGAGCCTGTTCTGACGGAGTAAACTCCTGTACACTCAGGTTGTGGGTCTGGTGAACTTGGCCAGCCGTGACCTCCAGCTGAACCTGTATCCTGGACCAGATGGTTACTCCTCCCCCACCAGCCCGATCCTCAGATATGGCATCATCACCTCAGTTTGGCTTGGACTGGGGCTACTCCAGGTAAACTCCTACCTTAGCTCAGGTAGATGTGCTACAGGTAGCCTAAGCAATTTATAATGCAGCAGTTGTACAAAGGTAGCCTGGGTTGCTGGCAAATTCTAAATTTGTTCTGCAGGTCTTTTTAGTGTCAGGTCCATTACAACCCATTTTAGAATCACCAAAAAGCCATGGAGCCAATCACAATCGCTTAACTGTGATGGGGTGGGCTTTATGTATTTCACAACCAATAGGTGTATGCATTACTGTCTGGTTGAATTATGTATTTTCCTTTAAATAGGAAAAGGCTGAGTAGGCTAAACAACTCAATAGAGACAGATACAGGCCTATGTTTTCAGCACATCTGCTGCTTTCCATCTGTAATATTGTGTATCCTCTGCCTTTTTTACAGGTGCTTATCTATCACTTCTTGTATGAGCGCTGCGTGGAGGACAAAGTGCGTCAGTTTGTGGACCTGTGTTCAATCAGCAATGTGGGTTTCCAGCAGTTAACTGGTCATCTTAATCTGTATTTACAGTAACAGGAGCTGTGTGTGATATGTGTTTGTTTGTTTTCTTCTCTCAGGTATCAATACTTGTTCTCATGCACCGTTGCTATGGGTATTACATACATGGTAGGTCAGTCCATGGATATGCAGATGTCAGCATCGACACCTTAAGAAATAACCTTAGGAATGAAGAGGTAATACGCTCTTGTGAATACACCTAGACATTGCTTGCTTTAAAGTCTACATAAATATACACACACACAATATGACTCAGTCTAACATTATTTTCTGCAGGAGGATCGTTGTGCCCAGCGTGGTTTGGAGCCACTCTCTGATACTCAGGTCTTTGAAGTGGCACTGGCAGATCGCACACGGCAACAGCTAGACAGAGTGTCCCTGCCTCTTACCGAGGTGTGTTCCTGAGTACACATCATTCATTTACCGTGGTGCATCACAGATCTATGGTCAGATAGAGCTCCATTAAAAAGACAGACTGACTAAAAGACAAAATGACATGAGTTTATAATCAGATTAGTTTTTACATTCATCAAAACACCATTTTATTTTGTATCTTATCCAGGGGAGACATGGTGACAGAGCAGAGAGAGAGACCCAGACAGCTCGAGTCTCCCACAACATGAACACCCTCCTCTCCTTATTCCTTCAGCATGTGAGTGTGTGTCAAACATAAACATCTAAGTGTCCCTGCAGCAAATAACTACAGCCATTAGTTACATTAAGACTATGATAGCAGAATGTACACGTTTGCTTTTTTCTCAGTCCCTGAAGGACATGGACTACATTGTGAAAGATAAATTGGCCCTGGAAAGGATGATGAAGTACGAATTTCAGCAGCCTGTTGAGAGGAGTGTGTTTTACAGAGGTATTCATCCATCAGGCACCACCACCACTGTATAGGGAACAGATTGAAACACTGTTTAGTGTGGCAATGATGACAAGGTGCAATGTGAAGTATGTTGTATGTGTAACAATATATACTTTGGTATAAAGAATTAATAAATTTTATATAGTTAGATATAGTATTTGGGTCCTTATCATATTTTGAAGTGCTAAAGAGCCTGGTGGTGGAAGTGAAAGTAAGCCAGTGAAGACCTATTCATCTAATTCTTACTTTGTCTTTCTCTCTCTCTCTCTCTCTCTCTCTCTCTCTCTCTTTTGCTTTCCTAAGACCCTGATGGTGTTGTCTTTGGTGAAGTGCTCTACTATGGTAAAGAACTGCTGCTTTTGATCTTTGACACCGTCCTGTTCTGTGCCATAGGTATGAATCAACCTTAATGCATGTGCATTTAGTTATTTTTCCATTGCAAGACACTAAATTATTGAAAATCAGTAGACATTAAATCATGGCCTTAGGGTTAAATGTCCTTTTTTGTCAGATATGGCCTCGCAGGATGTGGTGCTGGCAGCAGTACTCACTTACACTGTTCAAAAGGTAAGTCCAACAATAATAACAACAACAACAACAATTTCATGCCTTTCCTCCCACTCTGCCAAAGACTGATACTTGCCTTCTCTTAACACAGGTACTGGATATGATACGTTTTCATATCTCTAGGCGCAATTTGTCTTCCAAGACCCTGGTGGATCAGTGCTTTCTTATCTGAGAAATGCACAATATTTATTCAGTCTTCACTGTGCTAATTGTTGTAGAATTGTTGTAGAACAGGTTGCAATGGCCTCTTTACATGCTCTTCATGTATAGATTGATATAATCAACTTTGAAAACTAGACTTGTTTTGAATGATCAAAGTAAGTACGAGCAGGCAGGTAGCTACAGATCTATGCCTTTCTTGACATAAGCAGATCTGATTCCAAAACATTTGTCTTTTTCATTGTATTATTACAAGCACAAGAATGATATGAGGCCAAAAATAAAAATGGGTGGTAGATGGAGTGAGTCTGAGAAACAAAAAAATGTCCCTGTGAGTTGACAAACATGTTTGGGTTTAGTAACCTAATCTGGCCTATGGGAATTGAGAGTTATTAAAGGCCCAGAGTTATTGACAGTTATTGTTGAGTTTAGAGAGCTCGAGCCCACCCGAGGAAATACAGTGCTAGGATCTGCAACCTAATTTTAGCTGACGCTAACTTCTTGGTGACGTCACGCCCCAGCGCCGATCACGACGGTTCCATAGTGTAATGGTTAGCACTCTGGACTCTGAATCCAGCGATCCGAGTTCAAATCTCGGTGGGACCTGGGCTTTTGAGTTGCTACGCCTAATGCGCCTCCCAAGAACCACCTCTTATCGACATGATAGCGTAGCCTGAGCTAGAGTAGCGTAGCTTGAGCATTCCGAAAAACACAAACTGAGGCCTACAGGCAACTCGTTGCTGTGGCTGTATGCCAACTCCGGTAGACTATCACCATCACGTGGTGTCTGTATTTAACGTGTTTTGATGATAAAGCATTTTGACATTAGCATCTAGGCTACATATGATGGCTTTTCGAATAAAAAATAAACTTAAACACGTTAAACACGTGACAGTGATCACCACTAGCCCTATCAGACTGTAGCATAGAGCAAGAAACGGACAGTTATGTTGATTTTCCGTATCCCTCATAATTCCTTATTTAGTGGAAGCGTAGTCTTCTCACATAAATACGCGCAAGTTTTTAAAGAGACCTTTTAAAGTGTAGAGTAGGTTACACTAATAACAGATGTGAATGTAGAATGGTATCTGGACTATAGGCGTACACAATTTATATGAATAGCATTTGACCCCATTTGACATTTGCATTTGACATGAGATCTCAGAAAATTATACAAATACATACATATAAATTCCAATTCACATGGCAGCACTATATATATGGAATATATATATATATATATATATATATATATATATATATATATATATATATATATATGCACAAGCGCCAGCAGATGGGGCTCATACCCTGAACAACTGCAGCATGTCTTCTGCAGTACAACCATTGTGGCAGGTGCAGTACTATAAAGCTTTGTTGGGCCACACAAAGCTATAGCAGGGGCTACAAATATTTTACAAGGGCACAGCTGATCAGTGCCACATTAAACAGGCGTAAGCAATAATCATGGACAGATATCAAGTATGAGGACACTGATAGCTATCATGTTTACCTATATTTTATTAACTTATGAATGCATATCATGATAATGATGATAGGTGAAGAACCACAAGATAAAGCACAGATCAAAAACAAAGACCATGAGGATACATTTGTCCTGTAAAGTGGCCAGTATGGTCCTGGGGCCAGACTCACTACCGTCAAGCTGGCTGGTTTCCAACTCTGACTCACAGTCATCTAGTAGGTGCGTCTCCGACCAACTGTCTAGCAAACTGGTGTTTGACTCACTGTCATCTAACTGGCTGGTCTCTGACTCCGAGGACTGCAAGGTGTCTACTGAGGCAGTATAAGGCACAACATTATTACATTACATTACATTTAGCAGACACTTTTATCCAAAGCGACTTACAAAAAGAGGACATAAACAATAGCATACAAAGTGTACAGTGTTCACAGGCAAAGAATAGAATAGATAAGTACTATTGCAAAACGTTACATACACAAGGGTCTAATATACAGATGTCTGAATGCAGGGTAATAACAACATCCTCCTTCTGTATAATTCCTAGTTTCCTCGGCGCTGAAAATCCTGTCTCTCTCAACCATGGCAAGCTGTCACCATCCTGGGGGCATTGTCATTACTCAGGGGCAGTGTGGCCCATGTCCTGTTGCCCTCATCTATTAGGCTGAGCCTCAGCATGTAGAGGAGCTTTGCCTTCCTCCGTATAGGCACCTGTTGCCAGCTGGTGCACGGCATAGGCTCCTCTTACCAGCAGGCAAAAGCTGGTGTCTTCGCCTCTCCCCATTGTCACCTCCTCTGGCCATATCTTGAGAGGTGACTTGGTTTGAAAGCCATGTCTTAAGAGTTTTTTTCTTACTTCCCTGAAAAAAGTCATGAAAACACTGACATGTCAGAACCAAAGAAAAACAGTAAGAAAATCACATAAAAGGCCACTGTAAAACGGTTGGCCTTATCTTCCTCTGGCCTAATCGTTAGACATGTTTTTATGACTGCTACTAAGCGTTGGCTAAATGTATGCACTTCGATACATGGAAGGAACCATCATGACAGTTATAAGCTTAAGGGGTCAGAAAATATAAATAAATTATTTAGGATACATCAAAAGAAAGCCAGAGAACCTACTGTGAAGTACTGCCAACTGTAGCCTTCTAAACACTTTTGAAAAACTTTGTTCGTTTTGTTTCATTTCTGGTAAGGAACATTAAGTATGGTCATGTAATAATTGCAGGCTAGTGATGTCATTATATGTCTACACTCCTGAGCCTAGAGGCACACAGTTTATGACGGATGTTTACTGTTAGACACCTCGCCTAGTTTTCTGAAGACGAGGGGAAAGCCATCCATTACTGGCTACAGACAATGCACATTGGGAAACATGTTTACTTGAATTACCTGTATACGTTAAACATGAAAAGTATTCACAAAACGTAAACATGGATAGGGAAAAATTGTGTCTGGTTCATTTGCCGCCATAACACTGTTGGGCCAGGCAAGGCTAGGCATTGGCATAGCAGGGCTAACTGCTTTCACACTGTCTCGAGCCACGCTGAACTCCTGCCATTTCTGGGCTACTAGACCAGTGAATCTCAAACTTTTTCAGACCATGTAGTGCCCCCTCCCAGAGCCACGTGTTGCTTCTGTGTACACCTGTGTCGCTGAACTATGCATCATTCCATGTAAGCACCACGATGATTTTGAGAAACAGTTGTGTTTTAACTAAATGTTTATCTACTATGGTTTTGGGAAATGCATCCCTGGTGTCGTGGCCTCCACTGCTCCCTCTGCTAGGAAGCAGTGGAGGCCACCTTCTAATGGCGGTGGTAGCGGAGTGGACAAGGATTTCAGTTACACAGGATATGATGTTAACAATCCAAGGTGTCTGGGGACTGTGCATGGTAGGGGCGTTATTTTCACCTAAAGACTATTCAATTAAATTCAAATTTTCTTTATACAGCGCCTTTTACAATAGTATTGTCTCATGGCGCTTCACAGAAGGAGCACCCAAGAGCAACAGGGGCAAGAAAAAACTCCCTTATGTTCAGTTAATCTAGGAAGAAACCTTGGGCAGATCCACGACTCAAGGCGCTGACCTAACTACCGGGGGTCATGCAGAAAAATTACAATCAGTGGTAACCATGACAGACTACAAGTTGCCTATGGTTTTAGCTGAGGTTCGTAACAGTTCATAATGGAGTGTTATCCCACTTTACATTATATGGTAGTCAGTCTATAGGTGGTTATCAGGAATTATGGCTGGACAATGTAGCAGGAGTGAGATGGGTCATGGGGGTAACAGTAAGGGTCCATTTGACAGTGCCATTGTGAGGGGGGGGTCACAAAGCCTCAAGGAAGGGGAGACGGGCCTGGCATGGGCGTCCAGGAAGGGCCTCTATGATGGACAGTCAGTCCTGACATGGGCCTCCCTTAGTGTTGGTTGTAGTCCACTTAGGAGGGGAGGGTGAGAGGAGTCCGCCGGAATGAGGCAGGGATGACACTCAGCAGAGATAATTGTGGACAGAGGAAGAAAGTGAATTAGGCCAGGTTCACACATCAGAGAGCAAATGTGTAATTTGGGCATACATATATATATATATATATATATATATATATATATATGAATGTATATACAAACATACACACACACACATATACACATACACATACATACATACACACACATATATATATATATAAATATTGAGAGAGAGAGAGAGTTGTACGGCATGACACATGAAACTTCATGAAACATGAAACATATATTTATATTTATGCATTTAGCAGCTTTTATCCAAAGCGACTTACAATTTGTCAACTATCAATTCTTCAGGGCCAGTCTCCCCTAGAGCAACTTCGGGTTAAGTGCCTTCCTCAGGGGCACAGCGGTGGCAGCTGGGATTCGAACTTTTCACACTACTTGCACTACTAGGCAGGTTCCTTAACCACTACGCTACCACCGCCCAAGTGATGATTTGCCACGCACCATCCCTAACTATGGGAAATAGCAAAGAGGAAGATTTTAAGTCTAGACTTAAAGGTATTGAGAGTGTCCGCTTGTCGAATGTGGGGGGGGGGGGGGGGGGGATTTTTCCACAGGAGGGGTGCACGGTAACAAAAGGCTCCTATCGTAGATTTTGATATTCTTGGGATTACAAGGAGACCAGCATTTTGGGATCTTAGGGTTCTAGGAGGGTGGTAAGGGACAAGTAAGTCTTTAATATATGTTGGTGCATCACCCTTGAGAGCTTTGTAGGTTAGGAGGAGTATTTTAAAATACTGCTCTCAACTACTTCTCGGCTGTTGTTGAGACGACTGGATAGACATAACATCAGGGTTGTTTGTAGGGCTCCTACCTAACTGATATGGCAGAGAAGTAGGATATGGATGAGTCCTTTTTGTTAGTGCTGATCCACTGACACAGTGCAACTGGCTTGTGGCAGCTGCATGCTGTGCCCGGGATCTGTAAAGGCACTCCTTCACGGCACAATACATATCCCCACCGAGGCCAGTTATCCAAAGTACATAACCCATAAGTGGATTATGAGTACTTACCTGCTGGGGCTGTGATCCATTTGGACTGTGTTGTTGGTTCTGGCTGTGGTGTTTCTTTTTTTGGTGATTCCTTTACAGTTGGTACTGATCCAGAAGTTGTGCAGTGTGTGCTTTTACAAGAGGAGACTGGACAGACACGTCATTGGGGTTGTCAAGTGGGCTCCTACTTTCATCTATGTTTCGCTGACTATGTCCACAATGTCTCTAGTAGGTTCAGCAGTGGATCCTGGTGTCCCAGAACCACCCCTCTATAGGTGAAACATAGCTGCCGATTTTGGAAATGAATATTTAATGAGGTTTGTGATGGTTTTTGGAATTCTGAAGTTCAAAGAATGCCCATATGAAGCTGTGCGGGACTGATCCAAATTCTTTTGCACTTTGGATTTGGTGCCAAATTGACAACCAGCCGACCCTGGGATGCCCGGTTTCTGGATTATTGTATCCACAAGCTTATTTCTCTCCAAATATGTGGACATTTTCTGAACTATGACAATGAAGAAAATCTTACTCTCTACATGGGACGAAATTGGCTTCTGGGATCAGGACTCAGGACCTGCTCCAGCTGTTGGCTGCACTACTGGGACTGTCCATTGGGTGTCCATCGCTGCTGCTGCTGACCTTGGGCTCTTTGGAGGAGAAAAGAGTGGGAAAGTTTGCAACCAATCAACTTCAGGTTACATCTATCAAGAAAAAAGAACAAAGAATCAGATGTGATAGTTCAGTAGTCATCATTTGCTTATGGATGAGTAATATGACATCTGTAATTTCGGTGTGGAGAACAGGGCTATGGATAGACATAGTAAAAAAGGCTTCTTATCCACCCTTAATCTCTACAAAGAACTGATTTTGTGGTTGATGCCACATCATGCTGTTAATTCTCCAGCAAGGCAATTTATCAGCAAATATACCGTCCTATTCTATCTGGCATGGCTATCAAAGCACCTGTTCTGGCAAACTTAGCAAGCAGAGACCTTGGACTGAATCAGTATCCTGGAGCATTTTTTTTACACATTTAGCAGATGCTTTTATCCAAAGCAAGTTACATTTTGTCAACTATCAATTGTCCCCTGGAGAGTGTTAAGGGTTAGCCTTAAGTGCCTTGCTCTTGCAGGAGGGATTCGAACCCACAACTTATCAAGCTACTTGCTCGCTAGTCATGTTCCTTAAGCGCTACACTACCACTGCCCGAGCAAGCGGGCTTCTTTTTCCCACACTAGTTTATCAGTCATTGGTCATATCTCTATTAGTAATATTAGTTTGCCGATTTGTCTTTCTGTTTGTTCTTCTTTCAGGTGTTTGTTCTTATGCACCCTTATATGGTTGGTTAGTACATTAATATCAGCATTGAGATTAAGAAATAACCTTCAAAATGAGGAGGTAACAGATGTTCTTGTGGAGTCTGCACAGACACACACCCACAGACACACATCACAGTACACTACACACTCACACTCACACTAACACTAAGTTAGCAACTGGTGTTGGGGATCAATCCCCAGATTAGATTTTACATTTTACCATTTTATTTTTTTGTCTTATCCAGAGGAAATATGGCGATGGAACAAACAAACGGAGACACCTTGTGTCTTTCACAGTTTATAGATGGTACAGTACAATAGGACAGTAAAAGAGGCACTCTGTTGAAAGCTGTGGTTTAATCTCTGGCTAGGAGGACATCTGTAAATTCACAGTTGCCAGTGCACAAGCACCAGCAGATGGGGCTCACACTCCAGAATTACAGCAGCACCTTTGCAGTGCAAGTTGTGTGAGTATAAACCAAAAATCAGAAGACTGAGAGTTATCATGTTTCAATATTTTATGAATTACTTTATGCACATTATGATATATAATTGCCTGTACAAAGTCCTGTAGAAAGTTGTAAGAAGTCCTTAAAGGTATGTTTTTCTTTCTTTTAAGGTGTAAAAGAAATGCTACAATTGTCAGATGGGGTCACTTCAATGTTTAATGGTCTTTATGGTTTAATGTTCAATGGTCTTTAACTGCCTTTTGAAAATATTGTATGTAACAACATGGTTGTGGCCAAATTTGTTGAATTTTCTCATGTTCCCATACACAAACTTGATTTCCTGACTTCCTGGCCATCCCTGGAAAAGAGGACCCCTCGGCTCTCTAGCTCTCCCTGTAGGTGCTGTAGGAGAATGGGCTCAGCAGCAGGGGGAGGTGAATGTGCTGCTCAGGGCTTGTTATGGTGAACACAATCTGAGGACAGGAAAGTATGATATTTATGATGCTAGAAATGTCACAAAAATGTTTGACATAAGAGACTGACTACAGCAATGTGTATTGTATATTTTTGTACATGTTAGTCTACTTTTATTTATATGGGGTTAAAAATGACTTGCTGTGTCAATTAGACTACAAACAGACAGGCTTCACAGAAACACCCACTGAAAGCCCTTCAACCCTCACCTCAATGTAGGGATAGAAGCAGGTCTGCCCCAGATTTTCCCAAAACTGTCCAGTCTCAAAGCGCAGTTTGTACATGCCAGGAGACATGGCCTCGCCGCTGATCAGCGCTGCACAGCGGCCCTTTTTATCCGTTGTTCTAAAGGGAGATGGATCCATAATGGAAAGTCGTACATCTCAATTCAATTACAAGTGTCAGCAGAGTCTGTGATGGTGATAATGTTCAGGCGCAATTGGGTGTTCTTCTGATTGATTGTTACAGTGGGGATGGCGGCGGCTCCAAGCAACCCCCTTTAATAATTACACGAATGTATAACCAACCTACCGAGAAGCAGCTGCTAATATCCATGCCCATTTGCATGGTATAATTCAGTCCTGTTGTTTGTAATTCTGTACTATTGCTCTCTGTTCATCTTGAGGCAAAACTATAACCACAGTGTTAGACAATGATATTAAGGGCCAAAATTCCCTCTAAAATCATGGCTTACCCGACATCTAAAAGGTTCCAGATCATCATTTCTGTGTTCAGTCTGTGTAGACTGAGCGCCATGTGTGCTGCTGGGATCCCATCTGCAGTGTTCAGTACATGTGTGGTGATGGAGCTGCTGCTGTTGGAAGGATTCATTTCTGCAATAAAGGTTACTCTGGGGAAGGTGAAAACATGTGTGTGTCATTATTGAACCTGCATCCAAAGCTAAGCACAAAAACAGTTTTTCACACAAAGATTTATTCATGTATAGGCGCAGCTAAACACATCAGTGTGACCAACAGTATTATCCTATAATACTTGAAGTTACATTAGATTAAAATTGATTGTTATGAGACAATATTTTGGAACTACTATGATGCTTAGCTGAAACCATGGACAACTTGTACTTTTCCTGCATGAGCCCTGGAAACTGGGTGAGCCCCCTGAGTCGTGGATCTGCCCAAGGTTTCTTCCTAGACTAACTATCACAAGGGAGTTTTTCTTGCCCCTGTTGCTCTTCAGTGCTCCTTGCTGTAAAGCACCACGAGACAATACTATTGTAAAAGGCACTGTATAAATATAATTGAAATTGAATTCCTGGTAGTTATGTGTGAATGTGAGAAATTTAGGATAGCAACTGCCAGATAAGTCATCATCTTAAAGATAAGTGTTAGCTTAAAAAACATAAAATATATCACACACTCAAGATGTGAAGTTGCAGAAGCATGCATCACCATGCTTGAGATTAGCATAGAAAGCTGTAGGTCTAACTGACTGGCTCCATTGAAAAGTTCTAAACAAGATGGAATTATAATTTTTGAAGCACATGTTCAGCATATCTGAGCTAATAGCAGGCAGTGTGTCTCAAGGTTAGTTTTAGTCTGCAGTCTTGCTGTTGCTGATGGCACGAAAATGCAGGTTTGAGTGAATAGGTGATGACACACAATGTCTATCAAGAGAAAACCATGGCAATTCTTTTGTGTCTTAAAGTATCTTTCTTTCAGCATGACAATGTGACTTCTGTAGTCTTACCTCTGATAAAAATAAACTTTAGATGAAGAATTGCAAAGGGTCTTCAGTCAATCCTCAGACAATCATCAAGCTTTGTGACATTCAGTAAGCTTTGAGATGTGGAGGTCTATTTTAAAGCAATTGCTTCAAAAGAAGCCTATTAACCATCCAAAACTCCGCCCTTAGTAGTTTTTGTGGGGGTTTGGTTATTTAATGGTCTAGAGAGCAATGTCTCCATGAGTGGACAGATGTTTGAGTGGTAGGTTAGATTACCTTGAATGTGCCTATTTATTAACCAAAATATGTAGTCTGGCTGTTTATTAGACAACCTAAATGTAGTCTGTTTTTGTTTCTAGGGCTACTTTCCCTCTAAAGAACATGAGGAACACACTTTCTTCAATGAGCATTCCACATCTTAAATCATTGTGGTGCTCAGCTGTATGCCATGTCTTAAGTCAGACTGAGGAGGTCAAAGTATAGAGTCCATTACAAGAGCTTGTTTGAGGCCAAATGCAATCACAAAGCACAAGGGAAGGAACACACAAAGGGACATATATGTTATCTGATTAAATTCCTTTAACAATTCTTCGACAGTCATAATCCTCTTAAATGCAGGGGTATTACAAAACTCTGTGTCCTTGCTAAGTCAGATAAACGTTTCACCCTTATCTTTTCAGCCAATCTCGGGAGTTGAAGGGGCCATCAGTTGTTATTGTTTCTGAATGAAAATGACCTTGGTTGACACATGTTTGTTTATGAAATATGAAAGCACCTTTATTAGTGTTTTCCAGTCATATACATTCAATTTCATATGACTATAAACTAAATAAATATATTCTAACTTCCCACTGCCACCAAACACCGTATAAATGATACCAAATGATTAAATAATTGCATTCTAAAGCTAAGCAGATCAAGGACAAGCATTGTACAATAGCTTTACAACTTTACACAAAGGAACACTTTAACTCTCCATTTTATCTTCTGGCTGTGCTGAAAATGAGATTATAAACTATTGTTTTTGTTGTTGTTGTCAAAGGTCGTGGTTCTGGTGGTGTGTGTGTGTGTGTGTGTGTGTTATGATGGATAAATGAGTTAGTCTTTTCTGAGAGGAAAATCAAAAGTTATTCATTTATATTTAGTCTAAAAACAAAGTTGTCACCATTTGCAAAACAGACGTGTTTTCCTTCTTAGTCTTGTTACCACATAGAAATATAAAAGATAGCTTGAAGTTTTACATCATCATTAACATCTAGTGGGTATTCAGATGATCTGAATAAATATAAGCAAGTTACTCCAACTTGACCTCCCTTTCTAGTGCTCAAAATTTGAGATAACAAATCATACTTCTGATTCTGTCAGGGTCGACAGTCTATTGAATAACTATTTCCATACAGCATTTACTGTGTAACATTTCTCTTTATTGTTGTCACAATATGAAATCAGGTATAATTTCCAAAATGTGATGCAGTGCATCAGAAAATCAAATGGTGCTGGTGACCAGGCTATGCAGTGATTCCAGTGAGGAGGCCAGACATCAGTGCAGAGCTTCATGTAGTAACTGCTAAGTTGGACAGAACCACCTTTGGCCCCCTGTTCCACCCCCCACACACACACCCCAAGTGGTTCCTCCTTTGGACTCTTCCTGTCTCCATCTAAAGGGAACAATTGCACACAAGCACAGCTGCTCAGCATCACTGCATTAACACCGGGCCTGCCATGAAAAGTTGGGTACTTTATACCTCGGAATCAATGTCACAGCATACATTTTTGCTCACAGAACATGTTATATTGTTGTAGATCATATGAGTAATACAGACAGAAACATTCCAGGAGTCTTGCACAATATTTTTGAAAAAGCCAAATTGTCCTGGAACAGTCTGGAACAAGTAGCAGCAATCAGTCCTGCACTGGTTGTAGAGAATGGCTTGCTGGGTGACAGGAGCAGCGCTCTGACACCTCCAAGGAGGAGAGGTGTGTAACTGTAGGTGCTAGTTTGTAGTGCTGCTTACCTCCCCATCACCATTCACATGTACTCAAAGTCAGAGCTGTGGTAGGTCATCTGGAAAGCAGAAGGGAAACTCGTTACCAAAACACACCATACTGAATCGACAGAAGGGACATGAGAGGCCAAAAAAACCTGCAGTAGTAATGTACTAGAAAGTTCTGCGAGAGAGAAAGTTTGTTGTGTCCAGAGGGAGCCTCTTTCACCTGCTAACTATGGTCACATTGAACTATGATGGTCACAATTGTATCCTATGTACTATAGCTCCATCACATGTGTGGGTATCTGGTGTTTGATATCTGACCCACTAGCACTGCGGATTAGGTCTTTAGACTAGTTTGTCTGTTTTAAAAAGTAATAATACTATACTATCGCCTAGGCTTTTTGCAGGCTTTGTCTCTATTCAGAGCATTTAAGGGATGTTTACTGAAAACACAATGAAATTTTACATTACCATTAATCTAGCCTTGCCCCAACTCCCTCTCCCCATGCTTCCTCGTGTAACAACCTGAATGTGCCAGAGTGAAAACATTCAGCTGAAAGATGAAAAGAGATATCATTCCATCCAGTGAGAAAGCCTAGACTACGACACAATCAAAGTGCCAAGTCTGAATGTGTCACTCTGTCTCTCTCTGCTAAGTTTGCCAAAACAGTGCAGTTTTCTCATCTTGCAAGCACCCTGTTGGAGAGTACAATAATGGTCTGGCATCTGGCATCATCATGCCTAAAGCCAGGCAGTTGCTTCTCTTGCACACACAGAGAGAAAGTTGACAGGAAGATTGAACCTCTTTGCTGTTCTGATCTCATGTCAATTCACAAGAGGGGGTGGAAATGGTTCCTTATGCCTGCCAGTCAGTTTTCCCCCCACTCATCCAGAGAGGATGATGCCCAGAATGCATTTAATTCTTTAAATATACCACTTTGCTGGCTAAGTTTGAGAGTGTTTACATTTGAAAAGTTAAACTGCATCTAACTACATTTCAGCCTTATTTTGTAGAGGCTCAGGTCAGGCATAGCCACAGGCATCATTATCATTCTGTTTTTGCACTGCAGTTATAAACATCAATAGGCTTCAAAAAAATCATTCATTTTAATTTGACTGTCCTAATAGGTGCCTCATAACAGTCACAACTGGGCGAGTCCTTCTGCTTCCTTCTCCTGCTCCTCCTGTTTCATTTGATTAAAAACTGCCTGGTGCTTGAACTCCTACTGCACTCCCATCCTCTGCTTGTCTTGTGCTGTTTGTAAAAGCAGTATTTAGTATTTAGTATTTTCCCTAAGACATCCTTTTCGATGTAAGTTGAATGTTAAATCCTTGCTTGTACAGTTGCTTTTGATAATAATAATAATAATAATAATAATAATAATAATAATAATAATGATAATAATATATCTTATTTTTAGAGCCCCTCTAAATACTAAAAACTAGCAAAAGCATACTGAACAGACAATATAAAACAATAAAGCAATGGGCCAATCTGAAAGGGACAATGAAAAGTTACAGGTATGCAGTTGTGAAAAGGTGGCTATTGAGTAGTAATTTGAATTTCAGAGCAGTAACGGATGCCAGAGTGAGAGGCCAGCAATCATAAAGGTGATAAAGGTGAAGTAAATGAATACATGTAATGTCTGCTGAGCAGCGTAAGTGTAGTGGGGTGGCTGCTGTGATGCACCTGAGAGCTGTCGTCATCGCTGGCCTCTCCGGGCTCAGGACTCTCTTGGTCTCGGCGTGGCCGGTTAAAGGGGGAGGGGACCCGGGGGGAGCCGGCAGTGCTGCCTCCTGAGGCAGGGTACGGGGAGCACGACACCCTGCCCTCTGACAAACACACACACACACACACACACACACATACATGTAAAGATGTAGACACACAGAATCAGTAATCCAAATGTTGCATGTAACTAAAGAAAGACCACACAAGTGTGTATGTACTCATCACATGGTAGAGCACACACAAACACATGGATTCATGCACACACACACACACACACACACACAAAAAAACCCTCCATCAGTTCCCCAAACAAATACCTTTGTGACGAGGCAGACAGACGGAGCCATTGACAGACAAACAGACAGAGAGCTCAGCTTGGTGCAATAATAAGGGCCCAAGATTGAAGAATAAATACTCAGCGAGGATCTGATCAATATGTGAGGGAGAATCAGAGACGCAGCACGCTCACCCGCACTCCTTCAGCAGATAAAACATGACCACTGCATGTGGGGCGCTGCTCTGATGCTATCAGCCCAAAAAGGCAGACTTGGAGAAAAAAAGGGGTCTCTCTGTGAAGTAGCTTCCCCCAGGGGGGTAGTGCCACTCTCTGCCCCCTGCAGTTCTCCCAAACACACGGCATGACAAGCGAAATGAATGTGTAATTAAAAAGACATTTGGAACGCACGCTTTGCATTTGGGTTTTTGTGTCCGCCTGCGTATGTGTATGTGTATGTGTATGTATGTGTGTGAGTGTGTGCTTGTGTGTATAGGGTTGGAGAGTTCATATAGTGGTGGTGTATAAGGAGCTTTCATCAGTGGGGCAGACTGGTGTAGAGGGTGTTGAGGCCTCCCTGGAGGTAGAGCAGGGATGGCAATGACACTCATCCATTCATTCATACACACACACTCACATACACACACACACACACGCCATTCCGTGATCCTACCTGACTGATCTCTCCTCTGTCTGTCCATCTCATCCAGGCTGTCCAGCAGTTCATCAATCTGGACCTTAATGACCGTCAGCTCTTTCTTTATACTCTGCAGCTCCTCCATCTTCACTGGAGAGGGACAAAGAACACAGGCAGGGATGAGAGCAAGGAGAAGAAGGGCCAGAAGAAAGAAAAAAAGAAAAAAAAAGAAATGAAAGTGAAATTTTTTGAGGAATAGATTACTCCACTCAAAGCCTAGAGATAGGCGAGAGAGACAGTGACAACTGACCGAACATGTGGAGAGAGAGAGAGGGAGAGAGGGAGAGAGAGGGAGAGAGGGGCGGATAATGAGAGATGAGTTCCCTACAGCTGATCATCACCACCACCACCAGCAGACACACACACACACACACTCATACATGATTAAGAGGACCAAAAGAGACAAGCATGAGAGAGATAGACAGATAGAGAGAAAGAGTGGAAGAAGAGAGACAAGCGATTGATGTTGGCAAACGAGACACTCAAGCGGGTGATGACAAGGAGTCTAGGGATCTACGTCAAAAAGAAATGTAAAAGAAAGAAAAAAACAAAGCTAGCATTATAGCAAGTCTTTGATTGCAGATTCTGATGCGTGTGGGGTCGGAGCCGTTCCTCCCTGACGGTCAGAGAGATCAGACGAGGCCCCACGGTGCCCGTTACATGCCCCACCGTCCTCCCCTCACCCACGTAATGGCGTTTTTAATGACGAGCGCGGCTCCAGAGCGTGACCCCACTTGCTTGCATTTATCAGCACCCCAATCGGCATGGCTCACCCCGGCACACTTACGTCAGCCATTCCAACCCGCCTCACACCATTAAAAAGCTGTTTTGACCTCCAGGCTACAAAGGCAAACTCATTTCACTGTGATGTGCCGGCACTAAAAACTATTAAGGCTTGTAATAAAGAATATAAACACTTCTTATTGGTTACGCACTATTAATTTGGTATAATTGCATGCCCCGATAGGCTAGGTTTGATTACGGATGGGAGCGCTCACAAGTGGAGGAGGTTCTTAATGAAGGAACCATCTGGAACATCATTGTATACACACTCTCTCTCTCTCTCTCTCTCCCCCTCTCTCTCTGTCCCTCTCTCTCTCAAGCATACATACTTTACCCTGGGGATGCAACTTCACTTGGGAAGATCATTCTCATCTATTACTAAATCATCTATTTCCATTCCACTGCAAAATACACATGACAGTGTGTCACACACCAGCACTGACAGAAGAACTAGTCCTACCATGTTGTATTGTTCAAGTCTTTCTAAAAGGTTTCTAAAAGATCAGAAAAAGTAATTACTAAGTAAACAAATGCAGAGCAACTAAACACACACACACACACACAAACCAAGTAAACAAATGCAGTAAAGCTAAATTAACACACACAAACTCACACACACAGACACACACACACATATACTATGTACACACATGTACACAAACACACAGACATCCACACTGTCACACACACAAATGCTCACACATGCATACACATTCACACAAACACATAGCAACAGTAGGACAAACGAACACACCACTTTCTACACCTATTCTTTTCCCAAAGCCCCTGGCCTCAAATCAAACCCAATTTCCCTCTCCATAATGTAATAGCATTCCATTTCAATATTGTCTTGACAAAGTCATGGTCACCATGCAACCATTAGATGTGCAGTCTGAGTTTGGAATTGCTTGACATCCTCCCTCCCACACTGCTCCCTGATCAGTTTCAGCTGGAGTGGTAGTCTCACACTTGGCAGTGCTGGAGCTGCTCCCACTGATCCTGGACCTGTGCCTGAGCTGGAAGCGCTCTCTGCTGCGGCGGTGGAGTGCTGAGGAGGAGGAAGAGGAGGAGGAACGGGGGCGTTTGGGAGGGGTGACGTCTTGTGAGATGGTTGCCATGGAGACAGGAACACGCTGGTAATCGAAGACTCTGTGAGTGCAGACACACACACACACACACACACACACACACACACACACACATACACACAGTGTCAGTGCTGAGCAGTAAAGTGTCAGGCTAATTTAAATCACAGCCACCTTTACCTCTCTCCTCAGAAATCCTCCACTTATACACTGTAATTCTTTTCTCCTGTTTAAAAGAAGCCTTGACCTGATCGTGCCATATCTACTCCAATATGAATTACTTGTCTGGTAAAAAAAAAAATGATGCTGTCACCAGCACAAAAGCCTCCCTGATTCTATGCCGTAACAAGAAAGGTGCCCTTTATTATTGTAAAACTCACAATGGATGCTCAAAGTATTTATCTCTTGCCTTTGGCCCCATGCTGAGGACACCCTTTCAATGGCCAATGTCTCCTTCAGTGTTGTGGCTCTGACTGACTAAGGAGCCAATCTCCAGCTAAGTGCATGGTCATTGCCTGAGGACAACACATATCTTGCAGCATGACTGAATGCTGAATGCTTGAGACGGGTGCCCCTAAATCACACATTTCATAACCTCGGCCGGCACTCAGACAAAACACATGTATCCAAAATTAGCCACTCTGCCTTGGTAGATGACAGGCCTATTTTTTTTTCTGTGTGTGTGTGTGTGGTGGTACTTTTCTGTGCCTCTCCACGCTATATAACTGTCACTGGCTGCAGACGACTAAGTGTCTCTTTGACAATGGAGTGGAACGGTTAAAGCTTTATGGCAAATTCCAGCCCTCTGTTTCTCTACGCTTTCTGCCTCAAACATCTGCCTCCCTCTCGCTCTCTCTCTTTCTCCTCCCACTCTCTGTCATGTTTTCTCTCTCTCTCTGTCTCCCTGTCTCTCTCTCTTTCAGTTTCTGTCTGCTCTCTTATCTGTGTTTCTGCATGAGGCGTGCGATGCCATGTGCGCTACACTAATCAGCGTGGGGCTAATCACGACGTTCCCATGCAGCTGCCTCTGTGGAGGGCCGCGCACCACACGGCACAGCGCAGGCACCCCACAGATCCCCTACTCTCCACCACTCAATCATTCCACATAGTTCTGCCACAGACACAGGCAGAGAGAGAGAGAGAGAGCAAGATAAGAAACAAAAACCGGCTCAACAGTTTCACTTTTTTAAGAGCTGTAATGCTTCTGCTTGTTTTTTTTTTCTGTGTGTGTGTTGCTCCAATCTTACTTCGAAGATAACTCAGATGCTGCATGATGTGCCCAGGGGTTTGGGAATAAAAAGTGGTTTGTGACCTCACTCCAGTGTCTTTAAGATTTGAGAAGAACGGAGCAGTCAGATGAGGCCTGTCTGACTTACACAAGTCTGAGACAACAGAGCAAGGCTGAGGGATGGAGAGAACAGAAGATGAAAAGAGAAGCAGAAAAACATGAGAGAGGGAGAGAGAGAGCGAAAGACACAAAGGAGAAGAAACACAAGATATGATGGAACAGTGAAGCTACTGAGAGAGAGGTGGGTGAGAAGAGCCGAGGAGCGGCCAGATGTGGGGCAAGTGGGAGAGAGAGGAGCTGAGAGATGAGACACATGACCATCAGCCCAGCCCTGTGTCCCTGAGAAACGGAGCGAAGGGAAAGAGGGAGCGAGTGACAGCGGCCCAGCGAGACGCCATCAACTTCAATGGAGTGTTTCTCCAATGGTCCTTATAAATCTAAAGAGACAGCTGAAGCATTTTTCAGAGGCGACACAAGAAACCATCCAACAGATTTCATACAACAATTTAAGCAGAACATTTCAGGGGGGAAATGCGAGGCATATCAAGCACAGCGACAGCCAGGACAATGGGGAGGATGAAGGACTTGCTTTTGACATTTCCCCTCTCACTCTTCTCTCATCCTCTCTTTCTTTCCCTGTCTCTCTATCTGTCTCTACTCTTTTTTTTCTTCTCTTGTCCATTCTTTCTTCCAGAGGCAGGTGGTGCCAGTGGCTCTCAAGGCTGGAGGGAAACATCTCTCAGAGAAAGTGACAGCACCTGTCATAGAGCTGCTCCGGGTAGCAGTCGTAGTCCAGGTCGTGCTCAGATCTGCGGGGAGAGAGAAACAGGGCATAAGCTCAGAAGCCCTCACATGGGACCTGCACAGGCCGAGAAGTTAAGCAAATTACATCCAAATCTGATCCCTGGGGATGTAAGCTTCAGTTCAGCATTGCCATTAATGAACAGATTATCACAGAAACACTTACAAATATAAATTCACAGAAAGACTTACAAATATAAGACAACACTAGCATATTTTTTCTTAGGTTAGCATTAATTTTTTTTTCTTGCCAGTCAGAAAGAATGTGTTTCCTGGAGAGTCTCTGAACTTATTAACACATCATTAGCAAATCCCTAAGTAATGTAGCCTGTGTTATGTGCATTCACAACAGATCAACAAAAGAATGACAGTGATTGTTTGGTTTCAAGCAGTAATCCTGAGGTGAGATTGTAGATGTAGGCAGGGCAGCCAAATTCCTCCCTCCTTCCTTCCTTCCTTCCTTCCTTCCTCCTCTCATTACATTCAAGTATGTGATTCAAGAGAGAGGGAAATCCAATCACACCTTGTTTTTGGTGGGAGCGGGAGTGGGAGCCCAACTACGCCTTCTAAAGCAGAGTAGTCATTTTGTCAGTGAATGGAAAACCTCATCTGGATTGACAAGCACATCAGCTCACTCAACCAATCACACGGTTATATTTGTACTGGGTGGATCGAATCTATTGGAAAATATCATCAACCAAGACCTTCTCCGAATGGCCTGCAGGCCCTAAGCTTCTACCAGTAAAAAAGATGGTTTGGGCAAATAGAACTGCAACTGTAAAAGTAAATAAGTCTATAAACCTTTCTTGCAGTTGTTGCCAGTAACTGTCCAGTTAAAAGCTATCACACAAGCCAAGAGAACAGCTGATATTTCCAATATATTAGACCCGCCAAACTGAGATAGAGTCACAATGGTTGTGTCTGATCATCAGTACCTTCTATGCAGCCTTTTGTGCACGTAGCGAGTACTTTGGTGCTTTATGCATAACGGCTCTTTTAAAAACACAATTTATGCTTTTGAATTGCCTGTCGGTGCACTTGAGTGAGGATGGGTGTGTATGTACTGCCGTGATTTGAAGCAAGGAGTATGTAGTCCATACAGATGAACTGGGTCTAACACTCAACTCTGCATTCAGTAAGCGTGACTCCCAACTGCTCTACGTGGCCTTGCCAGCGTTTGTGAGGCGTAAGGCATAAACAACCTAATAGTGTGAAACTGACTGAGGTTTTGTGTGCAGCTCCACGTTGAAATCAAATGAACTAAATAACAGCAAAGGTTCACTGAACACAAATGTGTGAAAAAATATATATATATTTATGCTGGAATTGCCAGATCCTCTCGGCTGTAGTTAATTTCAAATTCACAATCTCAAGCCTTGTAGAAAATGCGATTCCCTAGCATGACATTTCATTTGTATTCTTCCTGAAGCCCGTGTAGAAAATCCATAACTATTGGCTGCAGAGCCAGCCATCACAGGCTTGTAGACATTCTGTTTCATTCACTGGAGAAAACCAATTCTGTAATGAGTATGTCTGTGTGTGTATGTCTGGGTGTATGTTGTGTGTGTGTGTGTGCGCGCGCAAGTTTGTGTAAAATGCGTGTGTAGTGTTCATTTGAATAACCCTGTCTAAGAGGCTTCTCCGCCCTTCTCTGGTCAGTGTGTGATCAGATGGAAAACAAACTCAGTCTGATGCCATGGCTCAGTGCTGTGCAGCCACCCATGCCGTGTCAATCTCTTTAAAGGCCACACACAATACTATATACCTGAAAGGTCGCCCAGCAAAAGAAGTCACGGACATTCTGGAGTGAATGCAGCCCATGTCCACAGCAATTCCTATATTTCTGTGTGTGTGTGTGTGTGTGTGTGTGGTGATGCTTGTTCTTGTTGGCTGACCTTTAGTCTTCCTCAAATGCTCTGGAGCAAAGCTCCTCTTGCTTCACCGGTGATTACCGTCAGCACCGCTGATCGGTCACACAGCACAGAGGAGGCCGAAAATGGCTGTTATAGTTTCCACACCTCTACAGTATTCCAAAGTACAGAGATACAGAGTACAGAGAGAGAGAGGAAGAGAGGGGAGAGGGAGATGGAAGTAAGGTAATGGCTGTCATTACACTGCTCTCTCTCTGTCCTGGGGAAAGACTCCTTGCATGTCAGATTTTATGGCGTCTTGTTAAGGGTCTGCCTCTGGGCTGGCTTTGCCTTCACTGCTCAGCAGGCCCAGCCTATACAGCAATGGTGTTTCCAACAACCATGGCTTACAGGCTACTGCACTAGCCAGCGTTCAGGGAGAGCTTTAAACCCAGCAGTACTGACAAGAGTAGATTTATAAGCAGTACTCTCACAGAGCTGAAAACTGAATTTTGGAGCCATTCCCTCTTACACCTATATCCCCCAGCACACACACACACACACACACACACACACACACACACACACACACACACACTCTCTCTCACACACACACACACACACACACACACACACACACACACACACACACACACATACACACACTCACACAGGCTGTTGTCCAGGGTGTCAGGTACATAGCAGTGCTACCCATTAAAATGCACTTTCTCTCTCTTTCTCTTTCTCGCAGTGCAAGAAGGAGGAGGGACACACTCAGTTGGACAGCAAGGTCCCTGAAGGCTAATTAGAATTTTTTTCATGAGTTCACATGCGACAAGGCCATTCCTCAGACAAGGCTCATTATACAAAATCTGAGCGCCGTCCCTCTGTCCGTTCAGCGGCTCTGTCCGGTTGTCTGTCTGTCTTTCCATCTGTCTGTCTGTCAGCTCTGTGAGATGTTGCTCTGATGCCCAGTGTATCAGTACTTTTCACACTTTCTCTCAGTGTCTCCAGTTATATGTCTGTGGCCTGATCTTCAAATTTGCAAGGCGCTCCATCTGTTGTTTCCTTCTGAGACAGTTGGAATCTGTCTGTTTTCTCTCTCTTTCTCTCTCTCTCTCTCCCTCTCCCTCTCTCTCTGCCTCTGTCTGCCAACGTTTCTGTTCTTCTGAAAGGAAGTTACCTCACTGAGACTCCCCGCCATTTGCATACAGCTTGGCACAACACACAATCCCCACGCACGATGCGCTGGGGCTGCGTGCGTCTGACATTTTTACAACAGACAGAGAAGGGAGAGAGAGAGAGAGTCTACTTCGCTCGAAGCCAGAGAGGCCCCGTCGTTGCAAAAGATGAGCGATGGCAGAGGTCCCTGTGCTGAGATTCCCCTCCATACGTCACACAGACACAGGAGAGACTCATTGCGAGCGACTGAGTCAATATGATTTATGTCTCTGGGGGACAATCCTAGTGTGCATGCAAGCGGCGTCCATGCTGTTGGCTCATTAGTGCAGCTGTTGGCTTCTCCCCCTCCGGAGACATTAGCTTCTACAGCATATCTATAATTTACAACACATAAGTGTTTGCCGAGAGAGAGGGAGAGAGAGACCATTAACTACAATGATCTGTACAAAGGAGGTGGAATCCATCTCCATTTTTCAGCGCACTGTCTCCTGCCGGCACAGGAGCGCTGCGGATCCATTTGTTTGGGTACATTTGTTTAAGAGATCATTACTGCACTAATCATCCGGGAGACCTGGAATCACAATCAACAGTCGGAAGAGGCCCCTTATTTCACTCCTCTCTGTGTTGTTGTCGGTTTTGTTTGTTTTCGTTGTGCCGTGATTGTGTTCCGTTCTGTTCCGTTACCCTCCTGTCTATTGTCTCTCCTCTCCATCTCTCCTTTTCTTTTCCCTTCAATATGAACGCCTCATTCTCTTTCTGTGTACCTCTCCTTCCTTTCTCGCTTCTCTTTCTGTGTACCTCTCCTTCCTTCCTCTCCTCTCTCTGTACCCCACTCCTTCCTTCTACTCTCATCGGTCCTCTGTTTTTCTCAGCTTGGCTATCTCTGCTGCTACTCTTGTTATTTCTCCGCTCCTGTCCTCCTCTCTTCTCTTCTTCCCTTTCTGTGTCTAGTTTACTGCTATCACCCCCCCACCCCCCTCCACACACACACTCACACATGCGCACACACACACACACACACACACACACACACACACACACACACACACCTCCACTCTCACTCCCCACTCCAGCTGTACTGTCCCCTGAGGAGGGCGGATTGATTAATTCAGATTCAGTGTTCCCTCGCGCTTCTGAAATGAATCAGGATCAGCGCGGCGTGACTGAGCTTAATGGGCTGGAGAGACGATTTCCTGCCACTTCAGCGCCACCGCAGCCCGGGCCAGAAGGCCTGAGTCGAACTGCTGAAACACTGCAGACCACCACCATCAACTCTCACACTGCAACACCACTGCGGCTGAGACATAAAGACTAACATGCCAAAAAAATTATGCTGGCAACCATCAGCCCTGCAACACCAGAGCAACAGTGTAACATCACAGTGTAACAAATTATAACATACCATAACAGGTTGCACACTTATTGTGTATTCTAACTAATGTTTGGAGAACTACTGTCTGCCTTTAAGGGTAAAGCCAGTACCATTAAACCACCTGCAGTCTCAGTGGTCAAAATAGAAAAGATTTTACTAGAAAACATTTTATCATGGAGGAGACCAGAAATGACAAGTGAATCAGACTGCAAATAAGCACATTTTAATAATTAGTCCATCCTTGGTGTTTTAAGCTAAAAACAGCAGTACGTGAGCAGTACGTGATCTAGATCTAACCTATATGGTACAAATCTTTATGTCTCCATTCATACAAGAAACAAGAAGATAACAAGAAACATATAACAAGAAACATTGTCTCAACTTTTCTGACTGGCAGAACTTTTGTTTATGCTCTGAAGGAATGCTGAGTCATCTCTCGATTAGATAGACACATCAACAGGACTCGTCTCACAGATTGGAGTTACACCATGCAGCTCTCCCTCTGTTCACACACACACACACACACGCAGACACACATTTAAATAATGGATTCCTAATCTTTTTTTTCAGTTGGCAGAACTGTTTATGGGTGCCAGCTACACTAAACAGGATCCTGTGAAACTACATCACGAGGAAATAAGGTTCTCTGCTGCTCTGGACTTCCAGGAGTGACATCAATGGAAAGCTCCTCTCACCCAAGAGAACCTTCACAGAGGGGTTATTTTTGAGGACAAAGGATTCTGGGCAAAATGAGGCCTTTTTGTTGGACAAATGTTTTCTCTCTGAAAACAGAGAGAAGAAAAAAAAATTTTTAAAGAGTGTTTCAAGTGTTCCCCCACAGCAAGAGCACAAACCCAAAATGTCCTTTAAACAGAAACAGACATACACACACAATTTTGTGAGCATACACACACACACACACACACACACACACACACACACACACACACAATTACATACCCTTCCATCTAGTCCTACAAAAGATTCATCAAAAGGTACTTTGTCCGTCCTCTTTTCACCATCGAGAAAACAGGTCTGCTTTTGAGAAACGTCAAAGTCAAAGGTGTCATCAATCATCTCTCACGTCATTTCTGCAGACATCATCATCACTGCTGACATCGAGCATGGAAAAGCAATTTCACGATGCCAGCACTCTTCTCCAATTCTTTAACATCTCCCATCTTTCATAGCACAGAAACTCCAGCAGGAGCTTGTGTGTGTGTGTGTGTGTGTGTGTGTGTGTGTGTGAGAGAGAGAGAAAGAGAGAGAGAGAGAGAGAGGTGAAAGGAGTTGTATGTGTGTGTGTCCAAATGTTTCACTGCGTATGCATTTGGAAGGGCAGGTTACGGCACACAAAAAGACAAGAACGAGTGGACAAACAGAATGTGGAGCTTAGAATGACAAGACCCCAAACACCTCTCCTCTAGTTCCATGCCGTCTGTCTGTGCTGGGGTGCCAAAGTTGACGACTGGGCTTTCTAGACTTTTCTACTAAGGGATCATTCATCAGTGCTGGCTTCAAGCTCAGCGTGTCTCCTGCTGCATCGATCCGTGCTTGTAATTACCAATCATGTATTTACCATCTGGGTCAATAGGATGGTGGGGTGTGTTATTCTCATGAGAAGGTTTTATTTATGTCAAATTACCCACAAAATAGCAAACGGCCTGTGCTGTGACCAAACAATTTGCTCAGGCTTCACAGCACAGGTCACTGTCTGGATATGAAGTTTCTTTAACAAGTTTCTTTTTTGTTTTGATGAAAGGTTGTTGCCCATCTGAAGATAACTAGCCATGGCTGTCCTATCTACCAACCACTCCAGAGACTGACCTTAGATCAGGCTACAAATCTTCCAGTCTGCTGCTATATGGGCATCTACTGATCCCTCCACACAAGGGAGGAAAAGATACAGTCTTTCCTTGATGGTTCCTTGATGATAGAAAGATGGGACGTTATCAGTGCTATCAGTGGATGGGCGTCCCTACCTACCTTTTGAAGACTCATCCCTTTTCTGAGCCCTTTTAAAACCTCAACATGCCTAAAGTTGCACACTAGACGATTTTAGCCATGATCATGAGTCACCAACCTCAAAATCATGGCTTCTTGCACTTTGCTATATTAAGCAGAATAAGCATTCAGCACTTAAAGGCTTCCTAACTTAATGATGCTAGATTAATTGTTGTCCCTTGATTTAAGTCAGCTTGGATTAAGGGATCTGCCAAACGACTGTGACGTAATCTACATATATAACGAGAGAGAGAGAGAGAAAAAGTAGTGATCTATCCACACAAGAGAAAAGGTCACTAGGGTCGTGGAAGTGATGGGACACTAGTGAAGAGGATGCCAAAGGGAGTGAGAGATGGGACTGAATGGCTGCTCTTTCCATGGTCAAAGGCCAGTGAGGAGACCTCATCACACAGATAGATGATCCCATCAAACCTACACAAACTCAGATCAAGGACAGACGGCAAGTCCATGACTCCCCATAGGGGACCACCGTTATCACTCCTGGCTCCCGGTGAATGAGAAAAAGAAACCAGCCATGAAAAAAAAGTTGGAAAGGGAGCAGGTTAATTTAACAGTGTGAACTCAGTGGGACAATTATGTATACCACTATCCAGTGTCCTGTTCCTTTAACATTTAAAAACTAGGTTTATATTACAACTTGGTATGTGTTCTTATGCCCAGTATTGAAAACATTTTGGAAGGAATTTGATAAAGCTACAAAATATATGTTTGATTTGTAGCAGACCTCAACACCAAAGAACATTCTAGGGATAAACCTGTCAAAGAAAATGTAACCTAAATATCAAAAGCTATTTAACACGTTACGCATATCTGAAATAAAACAAGCAAAAGCCCCAGATATATGTAAATGACATAGCACAATAGAAAATATCTTAGACATGGAAAATCTTACTCTTAGAGTTAGGAACCATCTTGATACAGGCAATAAGCTATATCCAGAGATAATACTGCATAAAACAACAAATTATTTTAATAATATGAAATGGTAGGTATGTAGTGGTCTGTACCGGTTACTCAGAGGACAGTACATAAATGTAGGCTTACACAACACCCGCCCGCATGTTTTTTTTTTTTTTTACATATAATAGATTATTATAAAAAAGTGCAACATGTGAAGTAAGTGAAGTATGCCCTTTATGGATGTGGGTAAAGATTGCAATAAAGTAAAAAAAAAAAAAACATTTACAACCAACAATCACAAGGACTAGCAGGAAGAACTGACTGTTCAACACAGCAGGAAGCAGATCTGCAAGCATCCTTTCTGTTCAGAAATGCACAGCACCTTTCCATGCAGTAGTTCCTTGACTGAACATACAATTGCTTGCTTAAATGGAATCAAAAAGTGAGCTATGCATATACATAAAAAGGCTTGTGAGGGTTTTTTTATTTTGTTTTATTTTTTTCAAAATGTACCATCAGGTGCTTTTGCACCTGTTTAATTATAGTTGTTCCCAGTTGCTTTGACATATTCCTAAGATTACAAATTAACATTCTCCAAATGGCTTGTTCAGTCTCCACATCATCTTCTCACATCATTACAGCAATTTTTGGCTCTTGGAACAAATTGTAAAACCTTTAGTATAAAAACAAGCATTGGCAATTACGTGGAGAACCATTTACTTGATTTCATGTTGAATGTATCTCACTTATTTGAATAGCATTATCACTTACAACACCCTGCCATCTAATCTTAAAATACAAAATGGTTAAACCTTTTATTGTAATTTAATAAACAGTATTTTATGACCATCACCAGCATTGTATGAGTTGTACTGTATGTTTGATTGGTGACAAATAACTTAAAGCCATTTGAACTTTGATGATTAAATTAAATATGACAGGATTTGATTCAGGTTGTTCCAAATCAAGATTTGATCAAATCAAATCAAAAATGTGCTAAGCCAGTGAGCCCGAGTAGGGTAGCTGTGCAAGCCAGCCATGAGGGTAATCTATAACAGACCACTGGCTGCTACTGTACACTATACCGTCTAACACTATCTGCCACTGTGTCTGCCTAACAGTATCTGTCAGTGTATCCACCTGAAAGATGTTGAGTTATTTATTCACCACTGTGCTATACAGCACAGAGAATCTTACCCTCCATAGAATCCACTTGGTGCCCATTCTTGGGAATTACAAGTAGTTGTGTCAGATGCATCATGCCAAATATGTCAGACAAACACCATCTGGGAATAAAGGTGGTGGCTTCAAATGAACACTTCATTACTTTTCAAATTAATTTTTTAATTTACTATCAAACATGGCTGCTCTCACCTCAAGATTACCTGCAGATGTGAGATTGGAAAATATGTAATAACAATGGTCAAGACAGCCAGACCCTATTTGACATGAGGACTAATCTCAGTTTAGTGGAAATAAATGTATATATTTTTAACTACATTTTATTTTTAAATACTTTTATTCATCATCAACTACAGATAGCACATCCGTGGCTGGTATATAAAGAATACAGAGTGGTGATTTGGCTGGTTTTACTCTCCATGGAGTGTCTTATAAAGGGCACACATAAACTAGGTTTGATGGCGTCAGATTGCTCTGAGATCAAACAGTTTTCTTCATGAGCATCCAAAACCACTGGCAGTAAAGTGAAGGCCAGCAGACTGTAAAAAGCTGGCTCTGTCAAGCAGGAACAAATATGTGATAGGTCCACTGTCTGATGGCAACCCTTAACCCGAGGTCACCGCATATCGCAATTAGCATCCTCTGTCAGACAATAATTAGTTTCCAAAAGCGTATTCTTAAATGACATCAAAACTAATCAATCTGCACTACTGATAGTGAATCGCTTCAAGAGATGTTGCTAGTGATTTACCCTGCTCCTCCCACAACCAGGCAGATAATGCAGAGTTGTGAGATGAATGACAAAGAGAAAAGAGTGAGCCGAGCCTCCTAAGCCTTTCGGTGCCTTTAATACACTCTTCCCCCCTCTGCGGTGCCATTTCCCCCTTTTATCAACTAAAAGCTTAAGTGCATCTCATCAGAGAGAGACAGGCTGAGCAGCGCCGGGCATCTGTCTGTGGGAATGCTCATGAGCTGATATATCCCCCACACCGCCCCTAGAGACACACACACAGAAACACACACAGACACACACACACACACACACACACACACACACACACAGACACTTGTTATGTCTTCATCAAGGGCCTTCCATTGATATACACAGCCATATGCCAGTCTTTTGAGGGATTGGTCGCTTGCTGGGAAGGGAGTACGGTAACCGTGGGGGGAACATTATGTGGCAAATCACCCCTGGTGCCTGGAGAGCAGAGCTGTGCATTCGTCCGATCTGTTAGGACTCGGGGATGGTTGTAAACAGCCCAGTGCTGAATCTGGTATTCATGTTGCCACGGAGGTCCCTTGTGGAATTCAGATTGGGTTGCCTTGGGAACGACGGGATATTACACGGCCCCCTCGATGCTGTTGTGTTTGGAAGATATGATTCAGGCTCCCTATCATGAATGGCTGTTGGCTATTACCGATGCTTCCGAGAGCGGGGCGGGCATTCACAAGCATGTGTCGCATTTGAGCTCCCCCAGGGAGACACAGGTCAACAAAGACTGAGAGACAAATAGACTGGCACACTCACATACTCATGTGTGTGCAAACACACACAATTACACACTCACTCACAAACACACACATAGACACACACTCACGCACACACTCTCTCTCTCACACACACACACACACACACACACACACACACACACTTGCTCTGGGCCTTCCATGTCAAACTCATGCATATGGCTTCTCTTGAAGCCTTGGCACAGCCGTCCTTTGGGATGTCCGTTTAAAATGCAGACCGGATACGAAGGTTTCACCCCCTCCCCATCCCCAACACACTGCCTCTGATGAGTTTGGTTGGAGGGCACGAGAGAGAGAGAGAGAGAGGGGTCACCACATCCGCCTGCTAAGGAAGGGAGGGGTAAGGGAGTTTGGAAAAGATGAGGAGCTGCAATCCTGCTGACATCAAGGCCATGAAAGCATTTAAGAGAAGCACAGAAGCCCAATCATACAGGCATAAATCAGGCGGAGCCCACAGCTATGCAGGCTAACATGAGAGAATCACATTTACATAAATGATGGAAGTCATGCTCCCACTTAGTTGCACTGATATGCAAATGTGTCTGTTTAAAATATGGGCATGCATATGTACCTGGAAGTGTGTGCATATGTGTGTGTGTGTTTGAACCCATAAACAAGTTCAAATGTATATGTGTGTGCATGTATGTAAGGGTGAGTGTGTATGAGAGTCAATAGCATTTACGTATGTGTGTATGTGAGACAATGTGGGAAACAATCCATGTGTGGAAGACTATGTGTGTGTGTGTATTTGTGTGTGTGTATTTGTGTGAGTTGTTTGTTTTCTCAGTGGCTGGTCAGATCCTCAGGGTTGTAAATGATGTTAAATGGAGCGTGGAACAGCAGTTGCGACCAGGCAGAGAAGAGGTATGCAAAAAAAGACAATGAGTGTGCAAGGGGAGAGGAGAGAGGAGAGAGGAGAGAAGGAGGGAAGGAGGGAGAGGGAGAGAAGGGGAGAGATGGAGAAGGGGAAAAGATGGAGGAATCAAGGGAGGATGCAGGAACAAAGGTTAATAGCTGCAGCACACTGCATGTAAACAAGTTGTCTGTCTACTAATGTAGTCTGACTTGAACCCACCAATGCACTGTGAACCTGAAGCTAATGCATCGCATCAGCATCTCATTGCTCAAATAAGTACTTCCTTACAAATAAAGCAACTTCGGTGAACTTTAAGGATTTTAATCTATCACTGTAAATGTCATTCAGAAATGCATCATTCGGTAGTTATGCTGTATTATAACCTAGACCACCAGCTTTACTGGTGAATTTAAGAACTCTGATTTCAAATATAATAGCCCAAATATATAGGCAGAACTGAATATTGTCCTGCTAGTTCTGTAAAAAAAAGTTCTATTTATGACTGTAACATACCTTTTTGCAATACAACCGCTGGACAATCTGCCTTTTCTTTTAAAGCCACTACACAGTGGAATGCAATAACAGGTGACATAAAGAGCTGCAGTTCCAACAAGAGCTTCAAATGTCAACAGTAAAATTTTCTCAAATCTGCAACCACTGATTTAAGTCACTTTAAGTGAAAATGTACTTTATGTGTGTGTGTGTGTGTGTGTGTGTGTGTGTGTGTGTGTGGATGGGATGGAGAGCGTGTGGTTGTGCCCTGCCAGATGACTGCAGATGTAAATTAGCCTGAGGCTAACTCTGATATAATGCAACAAATGCCAACATTTATATTTAAAAATGTACATGCTCCCTAATAAATGACAAAACAATAACACAATTACTATATAAAGGATCTCATACAGTATAGTATATTACCAGACCATATATATTTGATAAATTAAAACATCTATAATACATACAAGAATATACACAAGCACACACACACACACATTCACATTAAGTCATTCATGGCATGTCATTTTGATTTTGAATGACAACTATACAACAACCCTTAACTCAAAATAGGTCACAATGGTCACAATGCAATTAAACATAAATTTGATTTAAAGACCATTACATTGCAATTTATATTATAATTACATTAGGCTGATGTGTTTCAATTTGATTTAAATTGACAATATTTTACATATCCTCCATAGAATCTCCACTATTTGTGCTTTGTGCCACTAGGATGCAATGTAAAAATAACCCCCTGCAAGCAAATGATGCACTCTGTTGTCTTTTCAGTTGGTCCATGCAGTTGGTGACTTCAGGTAACAGCTGATTATTCAAAGGATCTCTGCAGATCAGTCTGGCTGTTGACAAGAGGCCTAACTGGCTGCAACAAGAAGTGAGTTTAGCCTTGTGTCATGGTGTCACTGAGAGTGCAAACGGCCTGCCATAAGCATCCCTAGCACAATACCATACACTCTGGTTCTACTATATGCTCCCTGCCCTACATCAGTACTACCCCTTACATCTGTGCTGACAGCCTTTGCAAAGCTTCCAGGCTGCGCGACTGACCAGCCAGGCCCATAATGACAGATGGGGCCCGAGCAGCCAGTGCCTGGTCCTGGCACTCCAGTGAGGGCCTCCCCTCACAGTAATGAAAACTGATGATGGGCCATTAGAGGGCCACAGCGAGCTCCACAAATACAGTCAGCCGTTCTCGCCCACAAACACACAAACACGTATAGACAGCACTGCTCACACAGCACTTTGAGAAGGTATCTGTGCTACAGCACACAGTACAGTACAGCACAGGACAACACTCACACTGAGCAAGGGAGGAAAGGAGGGAGGGAGGGACAGAGAGGGGGGGTAGTAAGTTTGATTTTGAAGACCTGTATTTAAGAAATTTAAGGTCAGTCATATCAAATCAATCTACTTGTTAATAAACGTTTCCCGCAGTCATTAATTTGTACTAATTGCCTTTTTTATTCAGTATTTCACATCTCCAGCTGAGCCAAACCAAGGGCGTAATCCACCGCTATGCTCCCTAAATCAAAAAATATCCATCACAGCTGGAACATAGTTTTTACTTTGTGGGATGTGTGTATAGATCAGGAAAAGGTATACTAGTGCATCTTGTGTGCGTGTGTGTGTGTGTGTGTGTGTGTGTGTGCATGTGTGCATGTGTGTGTGTGTGAGAGAGAGAGAGAGACTCTCTTCAGCATGTATGCTCACTGTTTGAAAAAGCTGTGATGCTGTTGTAGCGACTGCACACCTGCTCACACCTTCTGTGTTCTGTGATGGATAGCGATGATGAGTCATAGTTCAACAAGATGAATGCAGATGAAATCAGACTGATCACAATGCATCACTATTGTTTTACAAGCTTTGGTGATTACCTGTACAATGGAACTGTTTCATCAACTTTAAAATATGTTGCTTGCATGCAGCATGAATATATTAGGTTTACATGATTGACAGGTGGCTTTTCAAGAAACCTACATGAAACCACAGTCCCGGAGCACAATTCAAGAGTGCTGGAGGGGAGAGATTCCGAGCACGGTGGATAGCTTTGTAGGCCACCCACACAGAAGCAGTGTCACTGGCTCTCTCCCTCTCTCTCTTCCCTCCCTACTCTGTAACACACACAGGGCCAGATGTGCCGATATGTTAGCATAGCATCCTAACATGTTTTAGGATTAGGGGATTTGAATGTGGCCTTTGGCTGACAATAAATGACAGTGTACAGACAGTGTACAGACTACACAGTCATGAGCAAGTCCAGCACATTCTTACTATAAGCTACAGAAGTAGACTGAACATTTTTGCCTGGTATGTTCACTCTTTTCCTTCTACTTCATTATGAGGCTTTCAGTAAAGTCTTTCTGTGTATTTTTTCATCCAAGGTAGATGGTGCAAATCACTCAGGACTGGTATTAATAGTGCACACTGTCACAACAAACAATTGAGAGCACTAAAGCACCATGAATAATGTATGTCAATACATAATAGATGAACATAAATTAATTTGTCTCACCATTATATCCTCTTTGTTTATTACAAATATGCCTCCTGCCTCTGAAAGTGCCTTCACTGTAATAAACAGACTACTTCACGTGGACAGCGGGACTAAGGCATTTTGTGATGCAGTTAAGGAAGGGAACGAAAGGCTCAGTGGCACATTTTGTAGCAGGAATGTGTTGTGAGTGGCACAGATGCATTAAGCTGGCACTTTCATTGCCAAGCAACTACTCCAGCACTGTTTTTTGGTATGCATCGCACCAGTAGGTGTGCTCTCTGGGAAGCAAGCCTATCATGCTGGTGTTAACAGCCTCTGCCCACAGCACTTAAGCTGCAGGAGTCCGTATGGTAGCGCTTGCTTGACGTCAATGTGCTGCACTGCTATGCACAGGTATACTACGGTGTATTTATTAGACCCCCCGCAAAATAAAAACAACAGGGAGCGTCATTTGATGGTTTGTTGGTAATCTCTTTGATAATGCAAGTTTACCCTAGAGGGCTAAGCTATATAACACTGAGTTGGTTGGGTTTTGTTCATTACATATTAAAAAACAGGCCCTTCAGATGATGGTAACACTCAGGTCCAACAGATTATGCTAAATTCAGAACTATGAAAAAACTAAGATCACAATGACCTTGATGGACAAAGTGTTACCCGTACATAAATCCACATAAACCCACATTTATAAACTCAATATCTCTTGGCATAATTAGCACAGATCAGCACAAGGCAAATTCTAGTGCTGCTGCTGTGTGTTGTCTCTCTAACGTAGCGGTGTGTTCACTATCCCTCTGTTTGGGCTCTGTGGGTGGGAGGAGAGGCACTGAAACTAATCTCCCTCTCCTAACACACACACACACACACACACACACACACACACACACACACACACACACACACACACACAGTTACCGCCTCACCACTTTGCATAAAGCGAAGTAATGTTCCAAAGTAGTGCCAATGCAGAGACAAAGCAATGAAAGAATAAGTCAAAGGAGGAGATAGCATTTTGTCGGTGAGTGCGTGTGTGTGTGTGTCTGTGTGTGTGTGTGTGTGTGTGTGTGCGAGAGAAAAAACACCGACAGGATAAATGACTGCAACTCACAATCCCATCATGCAAAAACACAAGCGCAGCAGCTAACAGCAAATCGCCTTGATTCCGGCACTCTGTCACCGAGATTGGTGGACTGTTATAAAAGTGTATCAAAAAGATGCGGCAAGGCATTCATAACATCGGAGGAAATAAACAAGTTATGGCAGAGGGGAAGACAAAGTGAACAGCCTGAAATGGAGCTTTATGCAAATGACTCGAGCGCAAAATGCCTTGTGCGGAGAGGTTGCGTGGCTTGCAGAGATAAGTGTAAGGATCTGGGAAGCAGGTTGCCATGGGGATGCAGGTGGAACAGAGGCTTACCTGTACACCTCACTGCTGGACCTCTTGCTTCCTGCCCGGGGTCGACTGGATCGGCTCTCGCCTGTCATGCTTATGTCTGCAACAAATGGAGGCAGAGGTCAAAAGAGAAGTCTCGGCTTACTGCGTGTGTAGTGTGTGTGTGTGTCTGTGTGTGTGTGTGTGTAAGTAGTGTCCAAGTAAAGATAGACCTGCAACCGGGCGAGAGAATGAAAGCAGGTATGCAAGAACTTACACCAGAAAGATCTAAAAGGGGGGCAAACAAATGATGTAGAAGACAGACAATCAATGTTGGTGAAAAATGAGAGTGGGAAGAGACATTGATGGAGAAAGACAGAGCGAGAGAATCAGAAAACAGAGGGGCAGCGGAGGAAGAGGGAGACAGAAAGAGAGGGACACAGCGGGCCCTGATAAATGAAGGCCTTTGGAGCCTAATTGCACTCCATCTGCCACTGTGAAATTAATTGCCTCTGACTCCCAAGTTTAATTCCTCCCCCTCCTTTGGTACCTGCCAGTCATGACAGAATGCCTATCTACCCCCCAACCCTCACACTCTCCCCACCCAAATACTTACTTTTCTTATTCTCTATCTCTCTTTTTGTGTCTCTCTCTCTCTCTCCCATGCACAGTGTTCATCTGTATCCACCATCGTCTGAAACCTCATCAGACATTCTTCAAGTCTTCTCTCTCACTTCTTTTTCCCCCACTCACATTCACTCCTTTCTCTGCTTTCTCTCGTTCCTCTCACTACCTTGCTATGTCTCTTACCTGTCTGGGCTCCTGTCTTTTTTTCCCTTCCTCTCTTTCTTTCTCGAATGAGACAAACTGAGTGAACAGATAGTGTGGGACTTGGCGCATACAGATGGAGGCTCGGCTTAAGAGTGGTGTGGGGGTAGAGTCGCGCCTGAGTGGCCCCTTTGAGGTGCTCCACTGACAGAGCTCAGGTGGGTCCCCATGGCTGATGGGAACAGAAAATAAAGTCCAAATCTGCACACTGGCCTCTGGCTGTCTCTGTACTTCAGTATTAGCAGTCATCCGACTCCCGTGAAGCAGCAGCCAGCTAATGTCTGGCTCGGAGGGAGATTTAAATTGCCTCATGTTGTTTACCTGTCACCTTGCTTCTGGTTTACTTACCAGCTCCACCTGCCTGTTTACTTTCCGACACTTTCCAGAGAGGGAGGGTAACCGAGAGAAATAAAATGCGCCCTCCCAAAAGTCACTGCAGAGAACTGAAACTGAGTTGTGTGTTTTTCAGTGTCACCTCCTATCATCTTTATAAGGAATATTTAAGGAATTTGACAAACACAAATACTGTTTTTCATTGTCACTGCTGCTTGGTGCTAAGTTTAATTTAATCACACGGGCTGTCGGAAATAGTGTCAGCATCTGCTTCACCCGGGCTTTTGGCTTTTTGCAGAGTTCTGAGCATGAAAAGACACGGTCCCTGCAGACAGGGCTGAGGGCTGGTATGGCCTTGATGCCGCTCTGCACAGGGCCATGAGAGAGAGAGAGAGAGAGAGGGAAAGAGAGAGAGAGAGCCGCAGGAAATGGCAGCTGTGTAACTGGCAGAAATAAATTGAGCTGTGGGATCAGAGCAGCGGCTGAAATCTGCCAAGAGCCGGGGTACAATTACTGTTATTTTCAAAAAAAAAAAAAAAGTAGGTATCCGGTTTCAGCTGCCTGACAAACTGCAGTCTAAAGGTGAGCTAATTGGGGGTTATTAAACAAGAGCATCCACAATCGTGCTCCTCTATTTTAAGAGCCATAGTTAGACATCTCAAGACACACTGGAGGAATAAACAGATAAATTACTAACAACATTATTTCTGAAATGCTTTGGGCTACTCTCTTTCAGTTTCCTCATATTTTTCCATCACTCAGTACCATTTATTCTGGCTCAGTGACTCTTGGCTCAAACTTACAAGACCACATCGCTTCTGGAGAGACCCCACTTATGATGCCTGATGGCTCCCGTCCAAACAACTGAGTAAGGCCCACACCTCTGCAGATCATCTGGTCGCTCTGCTATCGGAGGCGTATTGTTGAGGCTGGATAAGAGCCACTGGCGGTCTGCTTGGCCTCCTTGTGCCCTGCAAACACAGCCCCAACGGGGGGGAGGTGGTGGTGGTGGTAGGGGTGGGAGTGTTTTGCAGTTCCGAGCCCGACTGTACTCTCCGGTTCCGAGAGGGGCGCGAGGCACAGTGCAGCTTAAGGCCGTGCAATTTCCTGTTGAATCCGAGAAGCAGATCCGCAGGGTCTCTCTGCTCCTCCTCACTACTCAAACCCTCAAACCCTCTCTGGGACCTGCAGAAAGACATCTAGTATTCCACTTCCTCACACCACGCCAAGTGAATATCAATATCACATACAGAGCGTATGTGTGTGTGTGTGTGTGTGTGTGTGTGTGTGTGTATGGGAGGGTGATCATTACTGAATGCAGACCTGAAAGATGTCTTAGTTAACATCGATGGGGAAGGAGAGAGAGCTTCGGGTGGCAGCCCCGCACATCTAAGACACCTATCGACTGAAGCTGCGGTGGTATCGATAGGGCGGCTCAGCTGCTAATTCGGCGCAGACGCGCTGGAAGGGGATAAGCCAATTCATTTGCTTTTGTTTGGATTGATTCGACTCGGCTCAGTGATTCCTGTGCTCTCAGCAAAGTGTCTCAGGAGTCAGTCAGCTCTCATAAACAGTAATGGCCGTCAAAGCCAGTCTGGAGGGCGGCACACGCGGCGCCGCTGTCACTGTCCATCAGGGCTCGACTCCTGCATACCTCTCTGCGGCCCAGGCCTTCCAGCTGGAGGGGCTCTGCTGGGATGCCCTGCTCTCTGCACTCAGAGTGCCTGTGGCACAGCTGGGTCAGAGAGAGTCGTATGTATGTACAGACGCGCAAACATCTCAGCAAGTTGCACTCCACAGCCAGAGAGACCTCACACAAAGCACTTGAAACATGGTGAAAGAGACACTGTGTGAGAGGTGTAGGTGGCCAACAGCATACCTTGTGACAAATAAACTCATCACGGACATGTAGCATATCAAGTTTTTAGCACAAAATCGTGACCATTCCACGGTGGGGTTGTGCAACATTGGTTCTGTGTGGGATTTGTCACTAGCTGTCACCTACAGGCGTATCTGCTGTACAGACATCCAAAGAGCTGTCACAAATCTGCACTTCTGGCAGTTTATACAAAGTGAGGGTGAGCCAGAGCAGATATGAATGCTTGAGTATCTGGGCAGGACATATTATTTTGGCTGTTAAACATTTTTTTCAATTTTTTTCATAGTTCTCTGATTCTGGAGTTTTCCAAGAACCAAAAGATGATATCATTGTGTGAGCACACACATCTGGATGCACAATCTTCCACACGAAGGCCTGGGGCATCTTTGGTCCCAACCACTTGTAAAATATTTTGTGTACGAGAGCAAAAGCCAATGAGTGCTTCATCTCCCCCTAAACCCAACCCTTACAACCTACTCAACTCCCACTGCCACCCTGCTCTGGAGTGCTGCATGTACCAGAGCTCTCAGGGGAGGATGAGGAGGCCAGGATATTGGGGGGTGGAGGCAAAGGGTAAAAACATTGGGTGCTGCGTTGAGGGCAGAGTAGAGCACTGACAATCTGTGATCCCCTGCACACGCTTGGGCTCTCTGTCAGAGAAAGCGCTGCACACCTGTCCTCTGCAGATGTCAGGGGAGAGAAAAAAAAACACCCTACAGGCTTACCCAAGCAATCTTTCAGGAAGCTAATTTAAAATGACACCAATGGGTGCTTGGACTAGCATTGTTATAGTCATTTTTATAGCTATTTCATTTTTTACAATATTATTTCATTCACAGGCACTTCCTATAAAACAGGTTTAGTGAAATTCAGGCTCAGATTTGTCTGTGTCTGGAAGACTGTTGAAGGAAACTGGAGCACTGAGTATAATTGCCGCCTGTTAGGGCTGGAGCTGTCAGGTCCACTCTAAGCAGAGGTCCCAGAGCCCAGCTGGATGAAGGGCACACTGGAAGGGCCAGTGCCCGTGGCCAGTGGCCAAATGGAAATCCCATTGTGATGGACAAAACAAGGCAGAGTGATTACCAGACTTCATTTATCTGCCTTTGTCTGCTTGTCACATGTGGAGAAAAGTATTGTTACCTAGTAACCCCAAGCATATGCTTGAGCACATAGAGATATATACAGAAAGATAGAAAACCTTCATATCATAAATCATGCCATATTATGGCAATTTACTCATTTTCGGGAGATTCTGTGAGTTAAAAGAACAACTTGTTATGTGTAGTTTCATCACGGTCTTCTCACTTTTATAAACTAATCACATTTCTGAGCCTTTTCTCAAGTGTGAAGTAATGGTTTGGTCATCTCTGAGTACCTCTGAAACAGTGACAAATAATTACACACATTGTAAACCCACAGTCTACAGTCCTCACTCAACCTATTTCACATATATAAGCAAAGCAAGTCTAGTATGCAAAAGACTGAAAAATAGACAGTAAGAGAAGTGGGAGAAAGAGACGAAAGCAGACGAAAAGAGGAGAGTCTACTATACTCACGTTTCAGACTGTAATGCTCGCTCCTGAACAGGGTCATACCAGTCGAAAAGCTGGAAACTCACCAAGAGGCTGCCGCCAACAGTGAACAATCCTTCTCCTCTGGACCTTCCTTCAACTTGGGCAGAAAGAAAGAGAAGAGTGGGGGAAGGAAAGAGACGGTGGAAGGGAGAGAGAGAGAGAGAGAGAGAGAGAGAGGACAGAGTAGAGAGGTGACTGCTAACAACTGAATCAATGCTTGTGCTCCAAGAACTGTGCTGGCAGGCTGTACCATCTCTCCCACCACTGCACAGAAAGAGGGGGGGATGAGACGATGGGCCATCCCACTTTAGCTCTGCAAGGAAGGGGAGAGGGGAGAAAGCAAAGGAGAAGGAGTAGGTCCATGCCAGTTCTTCATAATTAAATCAGTCCGGGCCGACAATTGTACGATATGCCTACCACATCTCCGGCCCATGCAAACTAATTTTGAGGCCATTCCAATCTCTGCTGTAGAACATACTTTTGTGTAGCTCTATCAACAATCTCCATTATTATTTCTTCTACACAAATGCACACCTCATTCTCTATTCTCTAACAGACAAGCTTACACACACAGAGAGAGAGAGAGAGAGAGAGAGAGAGAGAGAGAGAGAGAGAAATAGAGAAAGAGAGAGCAAACTTATATCTCCAAACCAAGCTGTAAAAGGACATGGTAGTAGATACACAAGCCTAGATTTGTTCTTTGTGCTCAGGACATACACAAACACTCTTCTTCTCTTGCTCTCTCACACACACCTAAACTAGCTGTAAAACCAGGCTCCGTAGCTTGCAAAGTTAATGAGAGTGGGCATCAGAGCCATTTTAATGAGAAAACCAGTGGAATGATTCCATTTAATCCAAAAGCTGTCCTTTCCAATTAGGCCCTAATGTTCTTCAGACACGCTCAGACTTATTGTCTGTCTCTCACTACTCTCCCCAACCTCACCATCATCAAACCCAGTAATGGCTTCCGATTAGGGAAACCTTTGTGCAAATGTGGCATTTTAACACTGCCTGTTCTGTGCTGCTCTGCCTGACTCCTTTTGTGAGTGAGGCTGGGTAAAAGAGCCTCCAAGAGCCAGAGGAGCTCACCCACCCACTGCCCACTGCGTCTGCAACCCACTCGCATCCTCTCGCCTCGCAAGCACTAAAATAAGCGTAGTACGGGGCGTGAAACACCATTTAAGAAACTGCTGATTGAATTAGCATATTCCTTAACAAACCATGACACCCCGCTGTCATCTTTGATTAGAGCGCTGGCAAAGGCAACATCCCTATATGAGACCTGACAGTATTTGAACCCTGCATCGATGGAAGGCTGTTTTTCTTTTTTACCCCACACCACCCCACCTCCAATTGAGCCTGCAGCAGAATCAAAGAAGAGCAAAGTGTTGCTTAAATGGAGGCTTCCTGCAACACAGAAATGCAACAACATGCTAATGAGGGTCAGTGGCTCTATGCGGAATTCCATTAGACGGATCAGCAGACGGATCAGGGCCTCGCTGTAAATGGCAGTGGTCATCTGGGGATGATCACGGCTCAATTAGAAGTCAAGCACAGACTGGAGGCAAAACCTACAATGATCTGCTGCTCCCCAGCAAATCACTTTGGTCTGTGAGTAGAGTGTCGTTAAACATATCAGTTCGGTAAAATAGTAAGAGCCTAGACACACCACATAAAGCAATCCTCGCTGCGGCTAAAGAATGTTCTGAGACATATTCCCTTCCTGTTTTCCCACCATGGGCGATCCTGGCTTTATGAGCATGTGACTGAACAAATGAAATATAAAAGGCATGGTGATTCACCAGGATGACATCATTATCCACTAGTGCTGTTTGATGACCACTTTACAAAAAAGGCCGTGGGTTGTAATAGATCTCTGAGCTGTGGCGTGATTCTGACAGCACCTCATTGCCTTATAACCAAGCCTTTCTGACCCAGCTCCAAGTCCTCTAATTAAATGTCAGACAGGAAGAGGATGTTCACAGCTGCCAAGGCCTTATTATTACTTGCTGTGTGTGTGTGTGCATGTATGAGAGAGAGAAAGAGACAGAAAGTGTGCATGTGTGTCTGTAAGATACAGTTCCTGGAAACATTTCTAGGAAATGTCTCTGTGCCTAAACTCATGCTCTGTATCTTATACTGACAGAATAGTGGGAACAATCTCTGGGACACAAAAAAGCTGTTAATAAATTTACACAGTGTCAGAATAATGTGAAAACACCACTGTTGGAATGGGATTGTTGATGGTCATTAAGATTGCAGAGATGAGCAGTCATTGACTTATTATCATGGGGATTTGGGCTCAGTATCTCTGCCTTCAGCTTGCCTAGACACACAAGTGAACACAACTGGCAGTGTTTGGTGGATAGGATGCTGTGTTAAGGATAAGATTCCTAGCAGTGCGACAGAGACTCCTGCTGTTAGGGACGTCTGAATACGGCAGGCACAGTGTGGCCTGGGCGTGTGCCGTAGCTCTCCTGGAAAGTTACCATTGAGTGCGGATAAGAATCAGCAGGTTGCACCATGTGTCCTGGAGGAGGCAAGTGGGAACATACAGCCCTCCCCAACCAAGGCAGGGGTTGAGCACGACAGGCAACAGTTCAATGCACAAGGAATGGGCAGGAACTCAAGAACTAAATAGGGGAAAAGGGGGTGGGGGTGGTTAGGAAGGCCAAAAAAAATCCAACATTTGGAGTGGATGTTCAATGTGTATTTATGTGTGTGTTTGTGAACAGAGTTGTATTGCTGCATATGAGTTGTGTATGCCCACTGCTGCGATGAAGTCAAAGAAGACTCCCACAGTTCATTACCCAAGCTCAATAAAGGTGTTGGATCCTTAAATAACGAGAGGCCATGCTTCCCAGTTTGGCATAATGCACACACTTTAATTGGTTCGCGCCCTCCTCTCTTCGCCTGAATGGAAAACCATTTGAAAACATTCATTTTCAGAGAGTGCTGCAATTGTCATCCCCTCTCTTTTTTACAATAAACGCCTCCGAGGGAATGACATTGCCTGTTGCCAGATTATACCGAGTCCGTGTCCAACTCTGCAGCAAAATACTGACTCCATTAGCATAACAATGGTAGCTAATCCTTCTGTCACTGCCCTGCTGCCAGCCACCTTAATTCACAAGTTTTTGTCCATCCTTATCAGAAGAGCTTGACTCAAGAAGAGGCGTTGGAGGGGAAACTTTGACTCTCTGTTCAACCCTTGCTGAGACCTGCTTAAATATATCACACACACACAGACAGACAAAGACACAGACACACACGCACACAAATGCATCAGCATGTACACAAACACAAGTGGGCTTGTAAACACAGCGGATGTCGTGACAGAAATAACGAACCCTACCCAGTCATGAAATAAACATCTGTGCCATTAAGGAGCTAGTCATGGAGACTGAAACATATTCATGTCAACTAATGCGTGACACTCCTCTTATGCTTGGAACACTGAGGATGAGATAAATGTCAAATTGTCTGTGATGTGACGGATAATCATTTAAGAGGAGCCAAAAAGAAAAGACTTTTAAGTCCACATCTGAAACTAATGCACAGACCCATGTCATGCCCACAAACACATATGCAGTCGCATACACACCTGCTTTTGAACCCATTCCTTTTCGCACAAGCCTCTATCTGACTTCCATTGTGCACCCAACTCAGTCCAATCAATACTCCATTTGCAGGTTAACTGCACAAATTAGGTCATCAGTGTATTTCACCCTTCCTCATTTGCTTGTGTGTGGGTGCTGAATACCAAGAAGGAATGCTAGAAGTACTGTGGGTGGGGAAAGGGTTAAACACAATCAACACATTGTTTTCACGGTCGATGCAGGCGCCTAAGCATTAACGAGCTGCAGAGCAGTTGCCTTGTTCTTACATCATTGTTTATGAAGCGAATGGAACAAAGGCCTTAGACTTACTCTGAGGCACATTGTTAAAAAGTCTCAATAAAGCACAAATGTGGCCCATAAATATCTGCCCAGGGCTGATGTAGAACTCTCGCTCTTCACATAAAGATCCCTATCTCAGAGGAGCTACAGAAGTAACAATAAACTTTACAGTTTAGAGAGTTTGGGGAAACTGGACGTAGATAGTGTATGATTTTTCGAACGCCAAAGAAACTGTTTATGTGCCAATTCTCTGTAAATATTGTGAAATTAAAACAAACATGTGTCCCTGTTGATATGCAATGTTTTGGTCTTCAGTATTTGTTTATAAAATTTGCCTGTTTTCCTCCCTAGCACAGCACCAGAACTAACATACAAATTGCTCATGGCTCTTCAGAGTAAAGACAGAAATAATCTAACATCAAAGATCAAGATCAAGGAGTTTATTTGTCACATACATTGAGATACTAATGTAAGACATGTAGTAAAATTTCATAAATCATAGTATTAGCTCAATTAGAAAAAGAAAATTTACTCATTTAGTCAATGCTGACAAACTGACAGAGGGCACACATAAATTGAATTCTCCAGAGCCAGAGTTGCACTATGTTGCCACCTTGTGGTTCTTGCTGTTGATTGTGATTGGCTGAAATGCTGAGGCATGAGGTCATTTCACAGAATGAATGAATGAACAAAACGTTTCTGGAGAACAAATAAAAGGAAATGATCACAATTTAATACATTTAGATTTTAAAGATGGACACATTGGCAGGTGATCAGTATTCTACATATTATTTCACACTATTGATTTCAGATGACAAAGGTCAGTCACTGTACAGTCCATCCATGCAATCTTTGTAACTTACTTGTAGTGATATGCCACTTCCACATTGCCATTTTTGTTGTTATTTCGATCATTTCTTACGTATAGCTTCTTTAATATACCCTACATATGACCCTGGATTACCTGACCTAGTTCAGTCAAGTTAAATGTTTGTTATGATGACAGCTTTAGAAAAATGCATAGTGTATGATTTAGAACTGTATTTCAACCTAACCTATGTAAGATAATTACACCGTTTACGTGAAAGGCTGTCATTGTAGCCCACTTGTAGTGGTCGTGAAGAATTCAAATAGCCAGGCTTTTAAGCCACATTTGCAGTTAAGCACAAACGCTCGTTGGCTGCACTGGTCTTTTTCTTCCGTCATTCTTCTCTGGTGACCTAAATGACGCGAACAATACTTATTTTTCAATGGAAGAAGGAAAAACTAGGACTAAAGTATCATCTTATAATCTTGACCTGCCCAAGGCAGCCAGAGGCACTTTAGAGAAATGACTTAAGGATTTTAATTGAAGTCTCAATTGGCACGATTTATATATGTTCCTTAGAGTTTAGATTTTTCGGACAGGGTTGGACCTAACCATGGACACGTCACTGTGGTACTTTCTCCTCATCCAGAGTATTACAGGCCCGCAGTAAGCTAGGCCACATACCTATTTTAGGCTAATTGTGTGAAGTGCAGAAGTGGTCGTAGCCCAGAGGACCTCCTCACAGATGTGAGCACCATTGCTTACTTAGCCGCCGAGTTCCTTTTCTGCGCGTAAAAATACCACAACTGGGCGGCCAAGGAGAGGGGAGAGGATCTTGGCATGAGATTGGAAGAAAGGAAGGGAGCTAGGAGGCAGGCCAGTGACCACTGGCGCTCCTTGTGCGATGCTGTCTCACTCTTCTTATGTACAGGGAAACCGTTGCGCCTAAACTTTAACTGAACCTCTCCATGATTACGGATATTAAAGTGAAGCCTAAAATCAACTTCGGTTAACGTTTTTGGTATTTCCGGGGTCAACATCTTTTCCCTCAAGATGAAGGAATGTGTTGTTTTCATAATGGCCATCTCGGTGTGCCAGCTCAGCTTTGTCCAGGTGAGTGAAGGAACGTTACATTTTGGTAACACAACTGGAAATGTATAGCCTTGTTTTGTGGTAATATTTCCGCCTCTGAATAGGCACGTGTATGATCAATAGTTGGAGGTCAGCTGATAATGAAAAAAAAGAATTTACATTAGTTCAAGAGGATGTGATGACAGCAGTATTCTCAAGTGTTGACAGTCAACTCATTATGCCTTGTTAATGACCGGCTTTTCTGGCGTCAGGGAGACGACATTTAGCCTCCTAGCACACCAGTGAGACCCTAAGAAAACTGGGTCATAGAATTTCACAGGTTTGTATGTCAACTTGAGAGCCTTGTAAATAGACCTAACACCTGAGACGTACTCAGTGCTGGGGCCAAGGTGCCAAGGGTCCTCTCTGTTTGCAGAACCTCACCCCTCACTCACTAATGAGCTTTTTAGACAGGTTCAGGTTCACAACAGATGTTACAATGGAGATCTACAAGTGCATGCAGCAGTAAGATAATTGGCACCATGTCAGCATGTCATAGATATTTGCTTTGATGTATTTTGCTTTGAATATATTAAGATTTCTGCTGATATTTCTCTCTCTCTTACGCACACACACACACACAGACACACACACACACACACACACACACACACACACAGAAATAACTTTCAGGGAGTTGTCTTGTTCAACCTAAAGTCCTTTATTTTTCTGTTAGTGGTACTGTTAGTGTACTTTGAAGTCATGAAGCTGGAGTCACTAGCCTTAAAATATTTTTGTTCATTATATTAAATTAAACATCTGGAGTCAACTAGATAATACAGTACACCCACAGGTTGTGGCTGAGTTTTATTAAGCACTGGCGCACTGCCTGCTTTAATCAGCTCCACCCAGGTGGCGGAAATGTTAGTGTCTGAGTGAGTCTGTCTGATGCAGATGGACTGTCCCTCCAGTCAGGAACTACAGACCGCCCTGCGGCAAGTTCACAAGCTGCTCACTGCCCATGAGACCGCATACATCCAAAGCCTCCGCAACTTGAGAAAAAAACTTAACTTGTTGAAGAACAACACAACAAAATCCAGTGTCAAGAGTGGCAGCAACAGTATTGGTGAGATTTGTGTAACACATCTTGCCTTCTCTTTGTTATGCTTGTTTATATTCCTACTAAACATTCTAACAAGTGTGTGATATGTTTGTGTTTTTAATAATAAAACAGGCAGATCAAATATATTGTGTATTAGCTGGATTAATGTTAAAGTTGATTGGTATTTCACAGACACCTCTATTCTATGGAGCATGGTCTATTATCAGTTGGTGACATTGCCTCTGTTATTCTCTTGTGAAGTACCCTATGTGTGTAGTCTTTCAGACGACTCAGACCTATTCACCAACTCAGTTTATATACTTAACCTGTACCTCTGTCAATGTTCTGTTGTTTTCTGTAGCCACGTGCCCTGTCCCGGAACCACTGGAGAATGGACGGAGGTTAGGTGGAGTTCTTGCTGTGGGTCATGAGGTGCACTTCCTGTGCGGTCCTGGATATGAACTAGTTGGCTCAGAGACCAGGGTCTGCCAAGAGTCTCTCAGGTGGAGTGGACAGGAGCCCTACTGCAAGTGTAAGTGACCCATCAGTGACAATAATAGACATTCTATTACATGCTTATAAACACAACGTGGAGTAATAAATGAGGGGGAATTTCTTGCCTCTTTGCAGTGGATAGGCAGTCTGACAGCTCAGCTCCATTGCCAACCACCTTGGCTCCTGTTCCATCTCTTGCCACCGGCTCAGACTTTGTGCGAGCCTCCCGGTGCATCCACCTGCAGGGCTCCACCCACTGCACCTGTGAGGGGGGATATGCTCTGACTGGCATTAATAACAGCATTTGCACAGGTGGGGCTTCAGAACCTCTCTGCTACGTCCTTCCTAAATGAAATATGAAGAAGTCCTGTAAGACTAACCCTAGACACCATTCAAGCATGTTAATGTATGTATGTGATTAATACTTCAAGAGTTTTTACATGTTAAGATTCCCTGATTGTCAGTTTTTAGCAGTGTGTGTGTGTGTGTGTGTGTGTGTTTCAGACATTGATGAATGTGAGCTCTATCGCAGAACTCAGTCTGTCCGACTGTGTATGCACAACTGTGTCAACACAGCAGGAAGTTATCACTGCGTCTGTCCTCCCGGCTACAGCCTCGGCCGAGACTACCACAGTTGCCAAGGTCAGAGATTGTCCCCACAGCCACTGACTCATCTTCTTAAAGAGTTTTTATCTACTGTACAGGGGTTTTATTTGTATCAAGTCTTACACTTTCACAAAGTAGTTCTTGGCTTGATACTGCAGGTCACAAGTTCAGCGCAAGTTGACCTGAAGGGTGTCTTAATATACAGCTAAATGTTGCCAGCAGTGACAGTTTTGAAATACGGCCAGATGTGAGCTAAATGCTAAAGTGAGGTGGTTCTCTGTACTCTCACTGAAACAAAACTGAAAACCTAAATGGGAGTAATAAATGAAGTAGCAAGTGTCGAATAATAAAATGCTCTCATTGTGGTACGATGTGCACTGCAGCTTTTATTTGCTGTTACTCTCTGGCTGCAATGAAATTGTTCTTGGTGGAGGAAGAATTGGCCAGAGGCCTAAATGCAATAAGCCAAGCAATTTATTTCATAATGATAATGGTGAGGTAGCCTGGCATGGCCTGCCTGGTGTCTTTGCTCATTTTCATTGTAGTGAGATAGTTTGGCATTAACCTGGGTAAATCCAGACTGCGCTTCTGTTCAGTCAAGATTGAAAGTGGCTCTGAGGGTCTGAGGACAAGTGACTTACTTCCCATTTCCAGGCTAGTGGTGTAAATGTGTTAAATTGAATTTCAATCAAAGCCTTAAACTCTTACAAACTCTTCAGTAGTGCAGCAAGCAATTTCATGTAAACTAGTTTTAATTGCAAGTTTATACATCCATAGTTTTAACAGTTGACAGATTATTGGTTGTCAATCATATAGGCCTAAACCCTGGGCCTTGCTGTATAAGTGGTTTTTGGTGATTTGAAAATGGGATGCACTGGGCTCTTCTCCAAACAGACCTGCGGAGTGCATTTCAGATTTGATCAGTGTGGACCTGACTTTACCAAGGCTTGTCTGACAGTGATTGATGCAACAGTGTTTCCTTCAGCCACCAGGATACATAGGCAGTCAGCAGCCAGAAGGGCTGATGTTTCCAAATTGAAAGTGGCCGTGGTACTAGAAATCTGTAGTAGCAATGCCTATAAAAGAATTGCAGTTGGATGAATGTGCACATTTATGTGGCAAAGGTTAATAAAGGTAAATGTTTCCTAGTAGGAGGGAACATTAGGAATCTCTGATCAATGTAATTGACAAGTCAGACACGAATCCTATGTCCATAATGATGCCAGTTTAGAAAGGTTTCAGAAGGTCAGACTTCACACTGAATCTGGTAAAACTAGACTAATGGTGTGGGAACCGTGATGCACTAAAATGTTTTCAACGTAAAAGAAAAATGTTATCTATTGTCATTGCAGATATTGACGAGTGTGAAAATGGGCAGCACAACTGCACACAGGCCAAGGTGTGTGTGAACACACATGGAGGCTATGAGTGTGTGGAGGCAGAGTGCCCGCACTTCAGAAACGCCACCTACGTCAAGACGTCAACACTGTGAGTATGGTCACTCTTCCCACTTCATCACTTAGTGCTTTCACAGGGTGAGTCATAGGACATATATGGGATGATCCTGGTCAGAAGCTAACAGCACTGAATGCACTGAATACAGTGTTGTTGCAAAGTCTCTGAATCGGAGGGCTTTGTGGCAGACAGAAGATGACTCACTGCTTTAAAGCCATTTTAAAGCCATCATTCTGTTTTTGAGGAGTAAAATTGTATGTTTACGTGTAACTGGGTGAGTGGCTCCTATTTTTCATCCAAGAAGGTGTCATATTGGACCTTTGTCATTTTTTTGGGTGGTGTTTTTGGAGCACACAGAGAAAATGAAAATGTTCGGCCTGCTGCCTTACGTTGTGAGCGACTGCACTTAAGGAGATTAATGCTTGACATATGGGCTCACAAATACTTTCACTTGGTTGCACTAGAAAAAAAATCTTAAAAGTCCACAAGAATTTAAATGGAATACATCCACTCAAGTATGAAAGAGAGAGAAATTTCTGAAAAGGTCCTTACAATATACTAACTGCCGTTTGTCTCTAGGCGTTGTGAGCGAAACCCCTGCATGGTGTGGGACAAGGCTTGCTTGCAGGCACCCAGCTCAGTGTCCTTTCACTACATGGCGGTGGTGTCCAACATGTCCGCCCCGCGTGTCCTGTTCCGCGTGTCGGCCGCCCGTCAGCTGGGAGACACACTGCGCTTTGGGCTGCTAGGGAACCGTGGTCGGCACCACTTCTCCGTTCAGCGGTCAGGCCAGATGATGGGCCAGCTGCTGCTGGTGGCCCCCCCACAGGGCCCCGCCACACTCACCGCCCAGGTGGAGATGAGCGAGCTGGAGAAACGCAAGCTGCTGGGCCGTTACGTCACTAAAGTCACCCTATTTGTGTCACCATACACCTTCTAGAGAGGGCACAGAAAGAGCAATGGAGATGGATGGAGGAATTGAGGGGTGGGGGTGTGTTCTTGGGCCAGTGACAGTTGACACATAAAAAGGGCTTGTGTTTGCCATGTTTCAAGGTCATGATGGAATTATTAAACTGCACGGTGCCACAGAATAAGGGAAACGTATGGAGTTTTATTTAGTTTTGTAAAAATGAATGAAATGATTCTTTAAAGAGACCATCTGGATCTTAGTATCTTTTGTCTATATTTTTGATAGATACATTGACAAAGGCTTGAAGCATTATACAGAAATTTCTGAAGTTGAAATTTTGAAATGCAGCAGAATATTTTGCCCTTATTTATTACATTACAGTTATTATTTATCTGTCATCTGCTTTGGTGTTTGCCATTATGTTCCACTTGTCCAGAAGCTTGTATATTTATTGACAAATGAGAAACACCCTAAATCAATTAAAGTATTCAACATTGTGAATAGTCAGTGTCTTATAGTTTGGGTAGGGTGCTGTTTTATGTCAGTGTAAAATGCAGCAGAACCATAGTTTTATAAGTGGTCTATGCAAACTCTGAATGTGAATGTGCCTCTGCTGTTCCTTTTAAGCATGTGTTAAGAATATGGAGGGATTGCAAATAAAAAGGAGAGCATAGCTACATATGCTCACAAAAATGTTTCACCTTGGTGGCAAAAAGCCCCTCGTTCTCACACTCATCGTGAGAGGAGAGCAACTTTGACTTCCATCTCGACAGGGAATTTTGAACACATGTTAAAAAGGTGGAGCAACACCTACTGTCAGGTGCTTAAATTAAGAACACATTTGCAGATTTCAAATGAAAATATGTCAGCTTGATAGTTTCAGAGTGAGTCACTGCAATGCTCACCTTTACAGATAAGAGGAAAGTGTCATTTCCTAACTAAACTTGTTGCACAGTTCATGTATTTATTGCTGTGAGAAGCTATTATCTTGATCATCCTTAAAATGTGTTGGCTTTACAAGTCTGTATCTGTATCTGACAACTAAAAGATTTTCAAAATGAAAATGGAGTTAATATACTCTTAAGAGCATCAATGGTAGCCAGCTTATTCCTTAAACTTTCAACCCTCTGGAAATAAATATTTGGCAATATGTCACCTTCTTAAGTGCTTTGATCATTTAAACCCTTCACTGACCATCTATCATTTTAATGTGGTAATTAACCTTTTTATATCTGTATGCTAAACCACTTACGAATCTAATAATGCTAGCAAAAAAGATTTCTGAAAACAATGAAGGACACTGAGACCAAACTCAATTAAAGGTGTCCCTAAGACCAAACACATGAGTGAGCAGTCAACACAGTGCTGTTTTGAAGTTTTTTTTTATCTATTGAGGTTTGTCCTCAGAGCCCTCCAGTGTTAAATGAGGTAAATAATAACAAACCACAATCACGGACATGAAGTGCAATATAAAAAGCAGTAGACCGATTTTATTAACAACTTTTCAATTTGACCTGTACAGAAAAAAAGGAGAAGAACAAAAAGAAATGCACAATGTTACTCTGTTACATCTCAGTACATGGCATTATCAGCTTTGAGAGGAAAAAAAAGGTACAAAATAAAAATACAAAACCAAAATTTTTTAGAACCATTTATCACTTCAGTAAAGTAACATCATTTTATATTTCAGCTGGACTTCAAGGAACTCACTTTTTTACGTACAGACAGTTAAAAAAAAAAAAAAAAGTCTGTCTTTTTCAGACCAGCAACTGTACATGTATGTGAGTAAGTTGTTTTGTCCAGAAAACTTCCAGTTGACCATGTTTTTGTACAGTGTGTGTGATGTACCTGTTTGTCTGGGGTGGAGCTGGAGCAGCTGACTTCAGCTAAGGGCTAGAGCTGACCGGGGGGGAGGGGGGCTGGGAGCCATGCCCCCGCTCCACTCTCAACTCTGATGCATTCACAAGGCACTGAGGCCCATGGGAGAGGAGGGGGCAGCTAAGAGGGAGAGGTTTCTGATAACTTTTCTTAACAAATGCATAGAAAATGCACAGACGTCATCAAAAGCCAGTGTGTTAAACAGAGCAAGGTCCTAACACCGTTGGGTTGGTGAAGCAGTGATTCACTCATGTGCAATGTTGGGGTGCTGACTGACAATTTTGCCTTTGTTTGCCAACTCGTGTAAGTGCATTTAGACAATCTATCCCCTCAGCACTAAATGCTAATCATCGATCAACCCATTCTTCACAGAAAGGTGGATCCTTGAATTGTCACAACATCTGGTCATTTGGGCGCTTTAATATTGGTTTGACGCATTCTTTTTTTTCTCCTGATGCAATTGTTTACAGCTATTTACAAAGCCTTCCCTCCGTCGTGATGTCAAGCAGGAGTTAGAAAGCACATTTAAAGTCTGAAAAATAAATCTGCAAGATTTATGCTCTGTACAGTAAAAGTACACGTTCCAGACTTACTGACAAGGCCAATAATGCACAAGCGCGCAGGGTAGGAGCAGGGCACTCGGAGAAGACAGCCAATTGGTTGTAGTAATGGTCAACATCCCACACCAGCCAATAGGACCCTGGACAGTGGTGAGTAGGGCGGGCTGGAGTGGTGTGTGAGGAAAATAAGAGGAATACAGCAGGCACGCACACAGACTGGGGGTGGGAGTGAGAGTGGGGGGTGCCACTCACACCCAGGGCTCATAGAAGACTACTTTGACCTTCAACCTCTGGAAGGAGAGGATAGACTGCAAGGCAGGCTTAAGGTCAATCTATAATATCTAACCTCTAGTGCTGCCTATGAGCTGTGAGAGATAACAGAGGGTGTCTCTCTGCTGAGACAGTTATGCATTAATTGAAATGAAGGCCAATAAACTGTGAGTGCAGCAGGACCCCAGAGCTAAAAACAGCAAAGCCCTCGGGTTGGCTTCATTCTTATTGGCCGTCTTCATACTCTCTCTACACACTGCCACTGTCCCTTGCAACCCAAACTCACTCCACTGGCCAGGAGCAGAGTCTTAGCAGTCAGCTGACAGGTCTGGAAGGCATCATTCATCATAACATTCAAAATCAGCCCAGAACATGTCAACCTCTAAGGAATTCTGAATACGGCAACCTCAAAATGAGCTCATCCATGAACAGCGATCTCTGTAACTCAACCCAAAATCTTCCTCAGAATCATAAAACCAGTTGCTTTTTCTAGAATAAATAAGGCTGGGCCAAACCATGCCTGATAAGGGGGTGAAATGTGCACAGTTAAATACTAAGTTATGGAAGAGAATTCACTTCAGTATTGTGCAATGAGTCGATGTCTTCAGTACTAATGTGACACCCATGAACCGTGCCACGCTGGTCAACAGAAGACCACCCAGAAAGCCGTAACAGGCAAAAAATGGAGACAGGGAACAAGGGACTGTACGCAGTCTCACATACTTATGGTTACCGAACCACGGCAACCGCGCAGTAGCCTTCTCCGAGGTGTACGAGAGTGGCCACATGCACATCTTAGGGATCAATAAGTCAAAATAGCTGTGGCTGTGGTGCGGGGTAAGTCCCTCTGATACCCATAACACACACACACACACACACACACACACACACACACACACACACACACACAGTTTTGACTCAGGAAGCTGCCCACGGTACCCTGTTAACTTTACCTCCATTGACCAGTGCCTCACACTTGTACCTGTCCTGCACTGGACTATGGAAGGTTCCAGAACTTGAGTGCCTTACACACCAGCCTGAGTGCCTCCAGAGCTTGACACATCTAACCATTTTGAAAGATATATCTACCTAGCATTATTAACAATACTGTTGCACAAGTCGTATATATATTATTCTTCGAGGATATTCTCTGTACCACATAGGGCACTGCATGTGCGGATCTGAGACTTTGCTGACTTCAAAACAAAACAGAACAAAACAAAACATCAGTCAAATATAAGTACAGACATTATCAACACCATCATCTGTAGATATTGTGGTAAGGTTATGGTAGACCTGGTCTCTGTGACCGGAGGTAAAATGTGGTGGGTCTAGCACTGGTTGCTCCTCCAGAGCAGGGGATCCAGTGGCTGCTTACGGCTCATCGATGGGAAGAGAGACGATACTTCCCTCTTTTCCTCTCCTCTACTCTCTTTCTCTCTACTCAGCCAGCCGTTTCTGGTCAACTAACGAGACTGACACTCATAGCATGAGCCACCACCACGACCACCGCAGCTTACCTCCAACCAGCACTCACACACGCACGCACTCAGGCACATACATGCCAGCGAACGCACACATTTGCACGCACACACGCTTGCAGGAACACACACAGACGCACGCACGTGCGCACACACACACTTAATCTAGCAGTCAATTAAGACAACAAAACAAGCCATTTCTCCTATGCACACACAGACAGGCACCCGCACACACATGCCCACATACACGCACACACACATAATACAGGCTTTCCAACAAAACAAGTAACATGAGTTCTTAAGTTGCATATCCCAAAATAATAAATTCCAAACAAGTTATAGAACGCTCAACAAACATACCAAAAAAGGAAAGAAAAGGGTGAAAGATAAAGCAGCAGGAAGAGAGAGAGAGAGAGCAGGGGGGGGGGCTGCAATGCATAAAGAACACACACAAAGGGCAGATAGTGTATCAGTGGTGAATCAGTAGTGCAGTGGGGTGTGTGTTTGCAGTTTATGGGAGGACATCAGTAGTGTGTTGGAGTGAACCTGGACTACATTAGGGTGGATCTGTTGGGAAACAGCACTTTTGTTCAGCATGTGCAGTGCTAGAAAGAGACATGATTATTTAGCAAAATAAATCATCACGTCCTTAACACTGAAAATGCAGATTGTAGATGAAGAGACATTAAGACAGAAGACATGAAAAGAGACAGAGTGAGAGTGAGACAGAGAGAGGTTGGTAAAAAGATGTAGACAGTCTGTTCATCCAGAGGGGTATGGGGGGGTAGGTGTGTCCCTCCTCTCTTGATGTGGCAGAGCCAGGCGGTGCTGGGTGGGGAGCAGGTGGTGGCAGAGCGATATCCTTCACTCCTCTGGTGTGGTTCCCCCCCAATCCCACGGCAAACATCACCAGTGCAGCAGTCCGTCTCTGCCCTCTCTACCCCCTTCCTTTTCCTTGCACTCTCCCTTCTTCGGACACCCACCAGAGCCAGGGTGGAGCCTAGGAGTGGATGGGGGATGAGGGATGGGGGGTGGGGTGGACATGGGTGGGCTAGCTCAGGTATGTGGAAAGGGCAGGGGGGTAGAACAGAAGGGGGAAAGGTGGGGGGGTTCAAAGTAATGTGAGGGGTGGGTAGGTAGGTAGGGGTAAGCTGTGGTGGGGCATGGGGTATGGGGGCATGGGGTAGGTGCTCCAGGTCCTGAGCCGTGCTCTACCGGTCCTTGAGCTGCTGGGTGACGCGCTTGGTGATGCGGCCGCACAGCAGCCCCATGAGGAAGAGCAGGGTGATGGCCATGCCCAGCATGGACAGGAGGTAGTTCTTGGCCGGGGAGGAGAACACCTCACCCGCCAGGTCAGCAAAGCCCTCTGCAGGAGCTGCAGAGGTTATGAATTACATAAAAGAATTACATAAAAAAATTACATAAAAGAATTATATAAAAAAAGTGACCCGAGTGACCTGTTTGTTCAGTCCAGTGGACATTTCCAGATACAGACAGAAAAATGCTACAAAACAGTACTAGAATATAATATAAGCAATTGTACTAACTGATTTGGACTGATGATTTGATACAAGCCAACTATTTCTGTATCCTAAGAGATGACTAAAGGAGCTTCAGTGTCAGCAGCACATGCCTTTTTACAGCCGTCATGTTTGATCTTTAGGAGGTTGCTCTTCAGACACTCCTCCACCTGCCCCGTCTGCTCCTGAGCTGCCACCTCCTCAGCACACAGTCGGGGGATCTAAAACAAACACACACACAAAGACAGAGTTAAGCAAGCCATCCAGACAAATAATATATATAGACAGACACCTGCTGAACAATAGTGTACTGACCTCCTCAGTGCACTGGACCTGAAGCTGAGGGTCGAGCCTGTAGTCCAAAGCAGACTCCTGCAGGATTACCCTGATTTGATCCTCACAGTCAGGGGAGAGACGCTACACACACACACATAAACATATACACACACACACACAGAAATAAAGAAATACAAGTGTCAAATTTTCTTTGGTAGTATGCAGTCCTGTGTTCATGTGATTCAGTGTGAAATCTCAAAGGCAGGACAGCATGGCTATCCCCTGTATCCCTAAAAAAAAGGCAGTAGCAGCAACAGATTCCAGCAGGTCACATCTCATGCATGACCGACGGAAAGAATTCCCAGAGCAGTTGTATCCCGCCGCACGCACACACACGCTATCCCGACCCCGGTTTATTTGCACTCAGGGAAACAGAGCAGAAACAGTCCAATAAAATGCCCTGCCGATCAGATGAGACGACGACCCACAAACCCTGACCCCTCCCAGCTGTAGAACCGGACCGTGCTGCCCGGGGAGCATGTGGCCACGGCCTCGCACAGCTGGAGCTCTGCCCTCTGGGAGACGGCCATGGGAAACGACAACGGGAGACCTCAAATGGATGGGGGAGGATGCCAAGATTCAGCCAAAAAACCCCACAAAGTCAAAGTGGAACGCACAAGAGAAGTCAAGCAAAGTTTTCAGCTGCCATGAAACTGGCAGTGCTGAGGATCTGGTTTTCCACACGCAAATTGGGCTGCTACAATCATTCATGTTGTGGGAATGAATAAATGTTGACATTGCAGGTGAGGATGTGTGTGGGAATGGGTGTGGACTTTCAAGGTGTGTCACTAGTTTAGTGCGAGTTTGGAGCATGGATGAGTGTAGGGATATGCGTATAATGTGTACCAGTGAGAGCTTTTTTGTTTGTGTGTGTATATGTGTGTATGTGTGTGTGTGTGTGTGGAGGTCAATGTTCAAGCATGCTTGTGTGCTTGTGTGTGTGTGTTTGTTTGAAGGTCAACGTGTGTGTGTGTGTGAACTTACCTGATCTGCATATTTGAGTTTAAGGCAGGAGATGACCTGGCCCTCTAGCTCGTTGTCATCCTTGGCTTTGGTCAGGATGTTTTGGCAGAACTTGGGGATGTCAGCTTTGCAGGCCTTCCTCAACACAGGGTTCAGCCGGTAATCTACACATGATACAGATACACAAGCACTCTCACAAAGGACATTGACTGTGATTTAACAAAGGTCCAAAGCATGATTCAGCAATTCACCGCAGACCAGTTCAGCATCAACACACAGTGACAGAGTCTATGTGGTCCTGGGTTATGTGAGCATCTGCTTACATCTATTGCATGCCACTGTTCAAACGTCATTTGCACCTCCATGCGAAATGTCTGTGCACCTTTGGGTGCCTGAGAAGTGGAGATTCAGAGGAGTTGCGCACCTGTGTTCTGGGTGATCTGCCGCTTGGTGATCATCTGTTTGCACTTGGGGTCCATCAGCTCGCCGTTCTTGTTCTGAATCAGGCACTGCAGCATGTTCTTGGCATCCGCCTCAGCGCAGAACCGCTGCAGGAACACAGAGCATGCCAAGAAGTCACACAGTGACTCACACAACTCGGAGGAGATGCTGGATTAATATTGTTGGGAGAGACATGGGTTAGACAGCAAAAGCAAGGACAAAGATGCCAAAAAGGCCCAGTGATGTACTACTGCCTGCATATGATATGTATACGCAGCCTGTGAGGCGTCATTGACTCTATTTACGCCAAGAGAATGTTAATCGTTTAACTTGGGTGCTCACTTCACCAAGTGTCTTAAATGAAAAATAAAATTACATTAGCAAAGTCGCACAATGTGCGCACATTTTCTTGACATATCAAAACAAAAATGTAACAGTGTTACGCCCCAGGCCCAGTTCAAGTTGTGTGCAGTAAGTGGTAAAGCAGTCTGCCATTGTGAAAGTTGCCATTCAATTATTAAGGTGAGATGTATGCAAAGGAGTCTCATTGGACAACTACAGGTGTTTGTGTGTGTCTACTGATACAGTTGCAGGAGAGCGGTAAGTAAACAAGCCTCAACCTAACCAATTTGTTCATCCTGTCAAAGACTCAGCCACTGGACAAATATCAAAATTAGGTCACCCGTCCAACGCTTTCCATCAAACACTCAAACTGGGTCAACATCCACAGTTTTGGTGGGGCACAAACGCTCTCACTTCTACCATCACACAAGGTTAAGAGCTAACAAACATGAGTAAAAAAGTTAGGGGGAGAAAGAGAATAAGTTCTGAAGGCAAGACAACATTTAGGGCAACATTTTTTTCAGAGATTTTTTAAACAGAGTCTTCAAACCTTTTGTTTTTTTACCAATGTAATGTAGGCATACATATAGGCATGTAGGCAAACACCTGATTGATTTCACTGATGTAAGATTTATGTTAGACAAGCAAAAACACATACAAGTAAAGCCCTTAGGTCATGCAAAACTGAACTGGCTGCCTGCCTCTCTGCCACTCTGTGTGTGTGTGTGTGTGTGTGTGTGTGTGTGTGTGTGTGTGTGTGTGTGTATTGCTCACCCGAATCATCTGCTTGCAGACCCTCATGAGTTGAAAGTCCAGTTCAGGGTCCATCATCTCCGTCTCCTGCAGCTTGAACACCTTCTGGTGGCAGCGTGAGGACAGCTGCTTCTTATTCTCTTTCAGACACTCAATCACCTAAAACACACAGACGCACGCGCACACATTAAAAGACTTTGTCTAATAAATATGCCCATTAAATGAAATCTCCAGGGATGAATGCCAGGCTGGCACATTTAAGCGCTGTCATGGCTTACCTGAGCGTTCCCATAGGGCACGTTGTGGCACATCTTCTTGATGTCATTCTTGCAGTTATCAAAGAGGTCAGGCTCCAGACGAATGTCTTCAGACTGCAGGAGAAAACAGCAGTTCACACACAGCGATCTGTAACAGACCCTAGACTTCATCTCAGGATGAGAAAGGACACCTGACTGAGTGGCTCTATATTTGCCCAAGAGGAAAGAAAGGATGTAGGCCCAAGATTTTGAGCTTTGACCGACTGAGCATATAAAATCTCCAAAATCTTGATCAGTTTAAAGAAGCTGACTTATGTTATTTGTGTGACTCCTGGCAGACCAACTAAAGCAAACATGGCCAAAAGATTTCAGTGAAGTTTAAGTGATACATCCTGTGGCCCGAGTGGCCTTTAGGAAGAGGGGAAAGGCGTTCTTCACAGAGTGAAGGCAACATAAACACTCTCACCATCTCCAGCTCCTCCACCTTGAGCTGCCTGCGGCACTTCACTGATACACGCTGGTCCTTCACATCCTGCAGAGTGTCATTCCTCACTGTTGTACTCAAGCAGATCACCACATCCACCCTGAGAAAGAGAGAGAGAGAGAGAGAGAGAGAGGGGACCAGTAAGTGTGATCACTGGGTATTGAGTGCCTCAGTGTTGAGTGTGTTAAATGCAGAAAAAGCTCGCACTTCTTCTTGATGTTGGGACAGAGCTTGAGGACGTCCTCCTTGCAGGCCATCTTGAACTTGTAGGAGAAGCGGAAGTCCTTCATCTGGATCTGAAAACAGTAGCAGGGGAAGGGTAGAGAGAGAGAATTTCAGATGTGCACACATGAGAGCACACAAACAAGCAAGCACGCACGCACACAGCAGGTTACTTCAATGGAATAACACTAGACACAGTCATCATCAGTGACTAAAATCAAGTGAAAAGCCCCAGTGTCCTGCTGGCCAGTAAGTGGTCATTTAGTTTGGTCATGCACGGCCGTGCCGCTCACCAGCTGGAAGTGAGTGACCCCCACAATACACTTCTCGTTCATCTCCTTCTGGTGCTTATTGAGTACCAGGCACTCCATCAGGTCGCCCGTCTCAATCTGATTATCGGCCACATCCTGAGGGAAGGAGGAGGAGGAAGAGGAGGAGGGAGAGAGAGAGGGAGAGAGAGAGAGAGAAAGGGAGAGGAAGGGGAGAGGAGGTGTCAGATGAGTGAGTGGGGGTCTGGGCTGTCAGACAGAATAGCTACTTTCAGACAGTAGGGGGTGCTGCATGTACGACAGAGGATAACCTGGAGCCACAGAATGACATTTGGCAACACTGACGGGGATGAGACACAGAGAGAGAGCAAGAGAAAGAGAGAGAGAGACACAGAGAGAAAGAGAGAGAGAGAGAGAGAGAGTAAAAATAGGCAAGGGAGACAAGCAGCAACTAAAAAGAGTGAGAGGTGAAAATGACACTTTTGAGAATCTATTGATTTCAGACTCACATGGCAATGGGACTGGATCATAGGTTCACAGGCACGGATCAGCAGAGCATCTATCTGAATGTCCTGTGAGAGAGAGGGAGAAAAGGAATGAGAGAGAGAGAGAGAGAGAGAGAGAGAGAGAGAGAGAGAGAGAGAATGTGAATATATGTGAATATATTTAGCATCAAAAGGATGATCGACTCCTCAGATGCATGTCATTTCTACACCTGTTGGGTGTATCATCAATATATTTCATCACAGTATGTATGCACACACGCACACACACACACACACACACACACACACACACACACACACACACACACTTCACCCGGTAACCATACCTCAGACTCCAGCTCTGTCAGGTTCCCCACCACATCCTTACAGTCAGGGCCCAAGTCATCCAGACGGTCCTGCAGACATACCAGCTCCTGTGTGGGGCAACACACCGCACATAAAGTGTGTGTGAGAGAGAGTGAGTAAGAAAGGGAGTGAGTGAGAAAAGAGGAAACAATCTATGGTGCAATGAAACGTAATACAAATGTGAACTTATGTGCAAGCACACCTGTCCAGGCTCTGTCCTCTCACTGCACCACTTGCCCAAGTCGGTCATACAGCGTCTCTGCAGCTCTGGGTCCAGCTTCACATCCAGAGCCCTCTGGTGCAGGATCCTCTGCACCTCTGTGCGACAATCTCGCGAGAGCTACACACACAGACACAATGTCAGACCACACAGCACCATACCATCATCCAACATTAATTCCAACATTAGATCTTCTAGAAAACACCACCAATTACTCCGCACCAGCCACCTTTTCATGGTAATTATGTTCCCATCACAAGCTCAACACATCAGTAATCTCAATTAAGACAATTTCTCATTCCAATTTCATATTCATCCTCTTGTCATTTCTCAGCGTGATGTTCTGTAAATTTCTAATTATCCTTGAGCGGTAAAATCACCGGCCTCAAATCATCATAATAATTTGTACACGGGTGACATGCACACACACGCACACACACACACACACGCACGCACATGGCTGCTATGTCCACACTACTCACTCCTTAGTCTGAACCTCCATTCCCGTCTGCAGGCTCTTGTCAAAACAGTGCAAGATAGACCACTATCACCTTCATAGCAATGCCAGACAATTTCAACTTCAAACCAATTCATCACCTACTCCATACAAATCGCACTCTTGGATCTTCCATGAAAGCGTTCACAACAAACCCTCTCTGCTGAATATATATCACAAATGAAGGACATCATCATCTGTAATGACTTCATTGGGGTGGTTCTGATCCATCATCAGTGGGTCGTACATTACTTATTACTTACCCGTCTGCCTTGTTCCTCAGTGCGGTAGGCGTGGCGGTAGAGGCAGGAGAAGACGGCGCCAGGGGGCATCGACTCGCTGGTCTCATTCCAGCCGTGAGTGTGGCAGATCCTCGCCGCATCGTTCTGGCACTTTTTGTACAGAAGTGGGTCTAGCCTGCCAAGGAGTTACACACAGACACACACATAATTATTACACACACACACACACACACACACACAAACACCTTAAATCAGCAAAGCAAATATGAAGATACTGAGGAAAACATGAGGAAACAAGACACTTAGCAAGGAATAATCAGTCTCAAATGGAAGCAGGTCTCTCCAGAGGCTTTTTTTCAAACAGAGACATGTCCATTTGACTAGATTTGGAGACACAACACTCCCCCTGCTGCTGAGTATGTGCTTGTGGTTTGGAGCAAAAAAACAAAAACAAAAAAAAAAGCTGCTAAGCTAGCTGGGCGTCCCTGAAGGCTCAAAGGCTAATAAGATCATATCAGCCTGGGAAATAGCCCACAGAGAAATGTTCAACATCTTCCATTATTCAGCTGGATCTTCCTTCATTATTTAGTGTCTGTAGGTGTCCTGTCAGCCACATGAGCTTCCACACTCACTTCCAGTCTCTGGAGATGAAGTACTGAAGCTCCAGCAGTCGCAGCTCACAGTCCTCCACCATCTTATCTGTGTACAGGTGCTCCATCAGACACGACAGAACCCTGGAGGAAAGACAACACTTGGATTTATTACTCACTCACACTGAGACACAAACAAACAAACAAACAAACAAACAGGTAACATTGGCAATGCAATCCAATGGCCCAATCGCAAACTCAGCCCTGAAGACTCAGCCCGGAACCTTCACTGACTTCACTGACACTGACAGTGGGACAGCCCCTAACCTCTAACAAATTTTAGTAAGAATGCAAGTCTATGAGTCTGTGAGAGTGGACTTTGACACTGGGCCCTTAATCTGAATCTCACCTAGTGATCCAAATCTGAATGATGGATACATATCTGAAAAACTGGGTTTTATTCTCATCAGTGTGCTTCATCACAGTAAAATAATCCACATACGTTATCAACAGATGCAAAGTAGTGTGTGTGTGTGTGTATGTGTGTGTGTGTGTATGTGTCTGTGTCTAATTCTATGATATACACCTAAGCAATGGTTGAATTTGTAATTCTTACCCTGTGATGAGATCCAAATAACAGAATTAAAATGTGTGTGTTTATGTATGTGTATGTCACTCACATGGGGTCTCCGTTGCGGATGTGTTTGCAGGCGGTCTGGATGACTGATTCACAGGCCTCGTTGAGGGCCCGGTCGATGCGGTAGTCTGCCCCGGGGTCTGCCTCCTGCACCAGACTCTGGAGCTGTAACACAATACACAACATCAAGAATAACCAAGAAGTTAGGCTGGCTTTTTCCAGCATTTCAAATGCACAAAATCCATACTTCACAGATTCATGGCATACATTTATAATTTACAGTTCACAAGCATATGTTGCATCAACTCTACTTGCATCAAAACTACTTAATTACAAAAGGTTTGATATATATGCCTGCTAGTGCTTAGGCTGTATTGACTGAGGCCTGCCTTTTAAAATCCATTATTATCTCTGCTTTGATCACCTTATCCTACTCCTTTCTTGTCCATTTCTCAGCAACAAACATTCTTTACTTTCCCTTGTTCCCTTGTTCACTTATTTAGCTCATGGTACACCAGGTGCCTGCCCTCAAGGTCTAAAAAGACCTTTCATGCAGTCATTCCATGAACCTTGCGTGTTAAACAAAGAACAGACTTTCGTCACAAGCACACTAGCTGTCAAGACGGTGCCATTTATTTCATGTTAACAGTGCCATTATCCCATGACAGAAACGGTAAAACTGTGGCAAAACTCTGAACTGGATTGGTTGAAAGGGCCTTAAAATATAAGAGCACTGATTGTCTCGGTCGATGGTGTTTAAGTATGTGTGAAATGTTCCTCGTTACGATCGACCTTGAGCAGGCTCAGAGCGGCGCGTGTGCTTGCATTAATTTGACGACACCGTGCCACCTTTGCTCAGAGACATTTCTTCATGGGTTACTGGAACTCAACTCGTGCTGCACATGCTCACCAGCCAAAGCTGAAATTGTGTGTAGCGTATGCCTTAACATGGCCACAGATCTGTGTTTGTGTGTGTGTGTGTGTGTGCATATGTGCGTGTACACTCACAGCCTTCTGGCAGAGGCTGTCCACCGGGCCCTTGTCCCCACGCATCACCCTCATGAGACAGTGCAGCGTGCGGCCCTTGTGGTGGAGACCGCAGTGCGAGTCGATCTCACCCCGGCAATGGAGCACGATCTCGGGGCTCAGCGAGTAATCCTCCATCAGCATCCGCCGGTAGTCCAGCATCTCCCCCTGACAGTCCCCACTCACAGGCCGGCCTAGGGTTGGACAAGAGAGGAAGTGTATGTGGGTGTGTGTTGGGTTAGCAAGGAAAAACAAACAGAGACTCCGCGTTGAAAGAATCCAGAATACAGACATCAAAGCAGAATGCAGAGCTTTGAAGAGCTTCTGAAGACACATAACACACCTCTGTGGAGAACCGACTCGAGGCACAGGAGCAGGTAGGAGAGTTTGGCTTCGCGGGCGCGGGGCATGTTGGTGTCTTGGTTACAGCGATTCTTGCGCAAGTCGGCACGACACGCTTTGGCCAGTGAGTAGCTGACCTTGTAGTCCTGAGCGATTAGCTTCTGACGCGTGGACAGGGCATCCCGGCACTGCAACCGCAAAAAAACAACACAAAGCTCAATACTGTCCTTAATAGCCAACTACTATCTCATCGGCCAGAACCACTCCTGTCACTTAGGAGACAAAAGAGATGCGCTTCCAGACAGGGCAAACTTGGCCATGGGTTTCCATTTTGATAAAATGGAATATATCTATTATATATCTAATATAATATATTTTGATATCTTAATCAAAATTAGTGGAGATTTTGAATGAATTAATTAAAAATTCTGACCTTGACTGTACACATTTTAAAGACTTCATTCTTCACATTGCTGTGTTTTTATCAGTGGTGTTCTTGCAAGGTCAGATGTGGAAAAGCCACAACAGTGGCTCTTTGCCCATTTTGTGCCTCCCACTCTCCACTGCGACTATAAATAGTATTATTCGTCTATAAAATTGTTAGAAGTATACCTCTGCACCATAGTCACAGTGAAGCCAAGTGCTACATACCCTTCGGCATATTCCTCATCTTAGCCTTCGGGTGACTTTTGTTTGTCTCATTACCTCCGTCCCTCTCTGCCTTTCTTTTCATCCCTGTTAAATATTTTTTCCATGGTGTCTCTTACGGGGTTGTTCACTGCACTTCATATCTCTTTGCTGTCTGAGCATGATCAGTGCAAAAAACTATATGTATAACTATACTCCCTGCGCACACTCTGACAATGAGTGCAATTACACATTCTAGTACAGCAAAGGAAAAGCATGTTCCTCGTGGTCATACGTACTGTAACTTTTTTTAAGCATTTTAAGAAATTTAAATAATTTATTACACAGCAAGAAAAGCAGTCTTGGGTTCATTTCATAGCACAGTTCTTCCAACAGTGTACATCTCAGGGGGTGAAATTTCAGCAGTGTTACCTTTTCTGACATGCCATCCTCAAATTTGTGGTTGAAGAGACACTTGTAGACCCGCCCTTCCCCTGCAGCAGTCTGGAAAAAAAAACAAATGATGTGCTGACACCACTATCAAAGCGTTCCCATTTCAGTTCCAGCATTAATACATTCATTATAATATAAACTGTGCCAAAGTAGGTGAAATCTGGATTACTTGCAGTATGTTTAATTGTGTGGGCATAAACTGTAATTCAGGGATTACGTGCCAAACCCCAACACCCACTGCATAAATGAACACTGGCACTACAGTTTCAGAATATGTTTGCCACACCATACAATGTTGCTCTGACTTTGCCTCAGTGTACTCAGTGCACTCACAAATACTGTATCTGCACTTCTTACACCATGCTGATAGTCAATTTTGATACTACAGATGAGGTAACACCCAGGCAGGCAATGGCAAAAAAATCTGAACCAGAGTTTATTTCCAATGATGCGTGTCAAAGGAAAGACTGCATGCTTTAAAATAGTCTGACTTTTACCAGTGCGGGTAAAAGCAGAACAAGAGGCGCAAACATTTGTTAAGTTCCATGCCCTATTTTCGGGTCGGACCAGAGTCGAGCGCTCATTCACTGATACAGAAGATCATTGAAAAGTTTATATTGTGATGTTATGTGACACTACCACTTATGCAGACTGGAACTATTCACGTTTGTAACAATATTATGCTTATATTAGTCAGTAGTCAATGATTTTTGCTTTTACTATAGAGAAGCTCCAGATTGACAGAGGATGGCCTTGGAATGGGAGGAATGCTTATTGGCTCTGATAAACTCATCAGCAAAGCATTCAGCGATGATCTTGATGTTAGGGAAGGCAACTCCTATAGCACTATAGAGAGCCTGGCTGACCCTGGTTAGTGCCAGCCTGGCAATCTAGCACCCAGACAGTGCAGGAAGCACAGGTATGATATTCCACCTTATCCCTCAAGATAGTCAAAGGATAGACCCAGGGCCAGTACACGAGTACAGAGAATGAAATGTGTGGAACGAAATGTGGAACGGAATGTGGAACAAAATATGTCATAGATGGAAAGAGATCTAACAGTTCATTCAGGCCTAGATAAAACATAAGGACATCGACTACATACGAAAAAACATACATTTTCATTTCAGTACTCTCATACAAGCCAAACCACCTCTTTCTCCATCAAACACACAGTTCTCACAGTGGCCACTAGATTAACACCACCACCTCATGAGCACCTAAACAAAGGCCAGTGCTGAAAGGCTACCCTACATTTTCACAGAAACGTTCACGGTCATCACGGCAGGCGAAGTAGAGATGCCGATCCAGGTGAAAGTCGTCCGACGAGAGCTCGGCCACTCGCATGATGGCCTTCTTGCATTCATCCTTGATGCCCGTGGGCCCCAACTGTTGCCCTGCCTGCTGCTCGGCCTCAGTCACCAGCCCTTTCTCCAGACAGGCAATCACCTCACCCTGAGAATGCACATCCTGCCAGAGAGATGGAGATGGGGGACAACAATCAGTGTGTAATTAAAGTCTATTCACCAGTATTTGTGTACATTTAAAAAACAAGCAGCTGGTCCACGTACTGAGCCAAGCGGAACAACATTTTAAATAGATCAAAGACACAAGCTGTACGGTATATAATCAGATTGATCAGCTCTGCTGTTGCTAAAGACAGCGAGAAGGAGACTGCAAGACCCAGGAAAGAAAGCAGGAGAAGACTCACCTTCTCTCCTGTATTGATGCTTCCACAGTGCAACGTGTTGATGTCTTCACGACATTTGTCCATGAAGCCGCAGATGAGCCGGTAATCGCTGAAGATGATAGTGGTCATCTTAGTGATGTACTGACTGCAGTGGTGCTCACTGATGTTGCCACGGTGATCTACTAAACAGGACACAAGGTAGCCCTTCCCCTTCTCCTCTTGAGCACATTCCTTAATCTGAACAAGATGGTGTCAAGAGGATATACAATATGAAGTTACTCCTACTGATTTTAATACAAAAACACAACAGAGACATTTGAATTATTGAACATATTTTTTAGCAAATGGTCACTCACTTCACTGATGGTGCTCTTGCACACCTCCATTGCCACAGACTCGAACTTGGGGTCGGTTGTCAAGTTTAGCTTGTAGTTCCATAGCAGCTGCAAGATGATTGTGACACATCAGAAATACACTCTCTTCCAAGACTTCAGTTAGCCAGCGCAATCAGTGGAAGGAAGCAAGCCAGTAGACAAACAGACTTCCATAAAGAGAGAGAACCAAAAACTGCTTAGACATCATGCTGTCACAGATGCTTGTGGTGCGGCCTCGCTTACAGACATCCGTGCGCTATGGTAAGCTGAGCAACTGCATCACTTGAGTGGAGGAAGTAATCATATTACATGTAATCAACAACACCTGCCAGATGTTATTTAATCAGAATATGGGTAGGACAGCTTCACTTCCTGTACAATATTGATTTAGCCTCCTGCAGCTAGACAGCAGATGGGAAGCTTGATGAGGGATGGTGGGGTGTAGACACTCTGTAAGCTTGCCTCTGAGATTCTGAGCTATGGTGGTGTGTTCTTGAAGTATTTCACATTTTGAGTTGCTACTAATGGCTCTTGGTAAATAGAATGTGGCCACACCCAAATAGGCAAAGACTCTGTGTTCACTCTCACTCTCAAGGTCCAGCCCAACCACTCTCACTGATCCGGAATTCCTAATGGGAATGTACACTTTCTTCCTACATACATTTTCTGGTGTCAAAATCAATTGACAAATTGTTGGCCAGGTAAACCACTGGCAGAATGTTATCTCAGTAAAATGAAAAAGAACTATGATCACAGGGGGTCATCCAGGCTAGATGGCACTAAGGTAGATGGGCATTTTCCTTAAATAACTTCACTCATTCAGAGAGGAGAGAGTTGAACTACTATCTAACACACTGGAGAAGACAGAAGCCATTAAAGAGACTTTGCTGAGTGCAGAATGACTTACATGATTGCAGTCGGGAGAGAGCTCTGTATCCTGTAGGGAATTGGAGAGAGAAAGAGAGAGGGAACAAAAAAAAGAGAGTGAGAGAGGGCAAAGTGAGACACAAAAACAGACATCTTTCTTTATGCCGGAGTTGCAAAGGCTATTCTTAAACAGTCAAACCTCTGACTGACAAACACACGCTCACACTAGTGCACAAATGTACACACACATACACAGATAGACAGTTTTTTTGTCCTTATGATGCCTACACACACCATACAAAGTAATCAGTGTGGTCAGCTAAATGGCAGAAGTTTTTGTAAGATGGCAGAGATGATGGTGGCTATCGACACAAAACCACACACTGGCCATTTATAACTGCAGGGGCTTTTCCAGTCACACAAAGCCAGTGGATATCCCCAAACAGAAATCACACACACTCTCTCTCTCACACACACACACACACACACACACACACACACACACACACACACACACACACACACACACACACACACACACACACACACACACACACACACACACACACACACACACACACACACACACACACACACACACACACACACACACACACACACACACGGCTATGGGATACACTAATCAGCCTGGGTGTAGAGATAAAGAGCTGAGACAGTCCTGGTGTTGGGGGCTGATTATACAACATGCCTGAACGCATTTCTTCCCCCCTTCAGGGCACAGTTGAGGCCCACACTGCCTTTGACAGGTGCTATTCTCCTCTCACTCAAACAAACTCAAGAAAGCATAACCAACTGACGGGGTCAGGCATCAGGCAAGGACACACAAAAAAAGCACAGGTAAAATCAATGACAAACTGCTGCCCTGTCTTTGTATGTGTGAAAGTGGAAATATCAGTGCCTCAGCCAGTGATGATGACCAGACAGCTTCCTTCCTGGGGGTACTGATTTTCTGCAACTTTCTGGATGTCGGCACCATAACAGTCTACACCCACTATGAGGGTGGATAGGCCCTGTCGTGGTGTTAACCATGTGCTGGCCGACAGCGCAGAGCTCCATTGTGGAGACAAACAAGAGCCAGAGATACAGGTAAGGTTAAGGCTTCTTTCCACACTTGTACACACTCCAGGTCATAAATGGGCAATCCAGACTTGAAAGAACCAAGCCTTGAGGGGATAAGAGCCACATGGATTCATGTTCCACCTGGTCAGCAAACAAAGGAAGGCTAATGCCTGATCCATGTCTACCATCCAACCAGATGATGGGTTCTCTTTCTCCAGGAGAGCTCCAGGGATGGCAGCAACAGCAGTCGGACTGACTGAACTTTTATGTTCAGCTGAACACATGGATGAGAATTAGGTAACCCAGATAGGTAAAGGTACTGCTTGAGAGAGTCCCTGAAGGTCATCTGGGGATTTGAAGCTGTGGTCCTTAGTCACATGACTGGATAGATTCAATATGTAGTGATCCTTTCCTAATTCAAAAGCAAATTCTTTGTAATGCCAAACCACATCAACATCTAACCACCATAGGAGCCCTGATGATTACAACAAACCAAGTAATACATCTTCTTTGTTTCTGCAAGGAAACAGGCCCAAGACACGCTTCAAGGCCATCTCCAGACACCACTGTCTGTCTGACTGATGGCTTCTCTCATACTTTTTAATGCCACAAATCTCCATTCAGTGCATTTCGTCAACCAATTAAACACAGATCTGACAGTGAGTCACCACCCTCTCGCATATGCCGTTGGCTTGTGCATAAGACATACACACACACAGACACACACACATAGTCTCCTTCAATGAGGACAGCTGCTGCACCAATACACACCCTTAGGGCCAGCCACTCTTCAAATCAACCATCACTAGTAAACAAGCATCAATGCATTAACCAGCCAGTTATCAAATATCACAATAACCCCTTTGACCTTCTGCCATTCACTGCAAAGCGAGGAACAAAGGGGTATGTCATTGCTGAAAACAGAAAACAATCAGTTCTGCATCAACTGCAGCATTTACTTCACTGACCCGGCAGTTTCTGCCTTCAAAATGGGACTTAAGTAAGGTCTAATATTCAAATGCTCAGCCTTTTTAAAAAAAAAAAAAAAAGAAAAAAAAAAAAGGCCATAATATTCACTCCCATGATCCAACTGAAGCCAACATCTATTAGCCACTGCACAAATAAACACAATGTTGCTCTTCTACAAACCTCCTAAAGGCGCTGACATGCACTGAACTGACGCCAGAGTAAATACGGGCAGGAAGTGGAGTCTGGAGTAAGGGGGTCAAGTGCAGGACATAAAAGACTTGTAGTAGTGTGCATGTAGTATCATACAAGCTACTTCTGGGTTTATTTGTGCCATTTTTTTCCATAAGATCTTCATAAGGGATAACTTATGCATCATTCCCACATGTCCCATCTGCTCTGTTGGCAAACACAAGCCAAACAATATCAGCCATACTCACCAAACCAGTTTCAGTCATCTGAACAGGGGCACACTCTTTCCCAGTGACATTAAACTATTTGGGAAGTGTCTTATGTACACCAAGCCTAACTCTGGATCCTAACCCACACCTCCCACTTCACTGGAATTTCTTCCAAAAAGAAGAGGCCAAGTGGCAGGCAGGCAGACAGGCAACAGAGAACTGCAAAACTGGTCCAGTTGGTTCATCTGGGTGAGGTTTACATTAGGAAGGATGAAGGTGGGATGGGAGGGGGCTGCACAGCATGTCTTCCTAAAGGCCTAGGAGATTGTGGGACGTGTGGATTACGAAGTGGAGGGGCTCAGAGAGAGCTAACTGAGTACATCCGGCCCACACACCGCAGCCTCCAGAGCGGCAGATGCCAAATCCCGGGGTGCCTGTGAGCCCAAAGCCCTGGCCCAGCCTCTGAGAGCTGGGAGAATCTGCTCAAATCTCTTCCACAAAATCCACAGGGCTCATTTCCTTTAGCCAAAGCAGCCAAGATCTAAGTTATTCTCATCCTTCAGAATCTCATTTGCTTTCAGTGCACAAATCTATCTTATTTCAACTATGTGCTACAACTCCCAATTTCACTTCACTCAAATCAGCTAAAGAAACATGACCTGTGTATCTATCCCTCTCTGAGATATACTCCTTCCTCAGCATTTACTAATGTGGAAAACCTGAGATAAACAGCACACAGCAGGCCTACGTGAATTAGCCTTCTCAAGGTCACTGTCACATACATCCTCAAGGAATTATCAATATCAATGTAATTGCCTATTCTACAGACAAGACTGCATCCTTTTCAAAAATAGACTCAGACTTACCCTCCTTGGTATGATACTCTAAAAAAATAGTAAAGGTAAAATACAAGCATCTGGCTATCGTTTTTTTTTGTTGTTGCAGGGATCCCATACGCAGCATAGATCCTCAACCTCACCTGTAGCAAACAGTTTTTGAACTAATGCTATAATGCTTGGACAGAAGGCAGCAGCTAAGTCTGGCCTATTGCCTGGTACAACCTCACCTGTGCGCAGTGCTGTGTTAGCCAAAGAATAATAGGAATGACATGACCTAACAGAGTCAGAGCATTTTTGATTCACAAAGAGAAATCTTGATGAGTACAGCGATGGTCTAAAAACAGGCTCTCAAATCCAATCAATCTGACAGCACAACCTGCTGTGACCTCATTCTGCTGCAAAGCCTTTTAAACTCCTCCTGTGGCAGCTCTTGAAGTCATCTGAGCAAAGGAATAGTCAGCATTCATTGTATAGCCATTGTCTGATGCCTGTTTCCCACAGACATCCAACCGTGCAAGGAGTCACAAGACATTAAAAGATGGCTACAAAGCAGGCTGTCACTTGAATGGTTAGTCTAAGCATTACAAATAAAGAGTGTGCAATGCTGCTTTCTGTCATTCTTTTATAAAGCGAGTGTCACTCTCAAGTTAGGTCAAGTTGGGCTTGGCACAAATTTAGCTTCTGAAAAGCAAGCAGTGAAAGACTTTTCCTTGGACCACAAAGCCAGATATGAAGCTCTAACAGCAGGGAGGGAAGGACAGGGCGAAACACAACACCCATGATCAGGAGCCCCACAGCCAAGCCACATCAGACGCCTGGGCCAGAGAAAGAGGCTGGTGCTGGCATTGCACGCTACCACGGCTGCATGCCTTCACTTTGCCCACAGGCCTTATTATAGAATAGGCACTGTGCCCTGAGATTGGGGAAGACAGCTCTGACAAATAGTCTAACTCCTGTCAGAGATGGGGAGTGAGGGCAGTGTGGGGGAGTCTCTCAGAGTGCCTCTGTGAATGGGATGCTTGGTGACTTGACCCAAGGGCAAGTAGGGTCCAGCAAAACTTTACTGCTGATCTTTGGAGGCCTAATTGCAGAATGAAATATCTGAGGGACGGATATGAAGATCCGTCCTTCTGAGGAATGTGTCTCATAACTAGTGTGGTCAGACCTGGGAAGCTTGGGCCTAGTATTGTTCCGAAAAAAAATTGGATGGCAATACTTGGAGCTTTCTTTGCTTCAGAAATGTCTTCAGACTCCATGGATCCACTCTGATTTACAATATGCCCCACCTCTTGAACTGGTTGGGTCTGGAGAGTGAGAACAGAGTATGATCCAATGACAGGACACCATCCTGATTGAGCCTGACCACACTGAAGAAAGTGCTGTTTCTCCCATCACCACTCTGATGTGTCTGGCCTATAAAAACGGACTACCCATATTGAGGTGTGCTGCCATATGCTTGGCAACAGAGACAGTCTTCTCCAGCAGCCAAAGGAATCTCCCACTAGCCAACTGTAATGTGACAGATGGAGACACTGAACATGGATAAAAAATGGCTCAACACTGACACCCTTGTTCAGAATGATTTTCCAGGAGGAGATGAGTGATTACAGATTGTACTGCTTACTATATGCCACGCACTCTCCTATTCGTGTGTTTTACGTGTTACTAGTGTTCCACAAAATATAGACATGATCACATAGACATAATCCCATGTAAAGATTGGGTTGTTTGCAAGTCACTCTGGTGTGCAAAATGATGACCAACTGCAGCACTACGCTACGTTTCTGCAAACTTCATGCTGGGGTGTCACCAAGATAACAGGCCAGTAGGTACACGTCACTCAGAGACACATAACCCAGGTTAAAGGGGCTGGCCAACCGGCTGATGAAGACAAACTGTCGGCTGGTGATAAGTTAGCAGCTGAAATAATTTATCCAGTCAATGGGACATGTGCACTGCCATACTAATCACTGAGCGTACAGAACTTCTTGGACTGGACAGTGCCATAATTGACGAGGGTGTTACAGTTCAGACAGGACCTAAAGATTAGGATAGCTAGGGATTTGAAGTGAAGCAATAGCTTTCTTTTTACCTCATTTCCAAGTAAATGATGTTAGCACAAGGTTTGTTTACGTGCACGGCCTAACGTAGAACCATATAAATAAGCCACCGTGCCTGCTAGATGCTGACAAATTTCACCCAAATTGTACACTCGTCCAATAGCATTAGCAGGCTAACAATCAAACAACTGCAACTGCCAACATCAAGCCCAGATGTGATCCGCTGACCCACAATCAATTGACAACCTACATCTAGCCAACTAGCTAGTTTAGCAAGCTATGCAGCAGCTACTTATACTGAGCTTCACGTTTTACGGAAACATTCTCTATTCTTCTTACCTCCTTATGATCCTGCAGACATTCCAGCACGGCTAAGTTGTTTGACCAAGAGTGTTTATTTGGACAAAGCCTTAACAGATCTTCACGACAGGCCTCCTCTTCAGCCAGCTTCCAGCCGGTGGAGCGACGGGGCTGCGCTGCCACAGCCCCGGGAGCTGCATTCGCTGCGGCGGGTAAAGCGCCTTGATTCTGTGGGCTTCCAATATTATCGACATTCCCGTTGGCACCAGCCTGTGTTTTTCCTGCTTGAACGAAGTACACACATATAGATAAGGATAACAAAAGCAGGAGAGAATGAACACGTCTACAAGCCGCCATCTTCAGCAATTAGCTGGCGACGCGGTGGCGATTGTGGAGAGGTGGCTAGCTAGCTAGGTTTCTTTTCTTTTTTTTCCCCTCTGTGTGCGTTGCCATGCGCATAGATGTGCGTACGCTGGATAACCTCTTCGAAGGTGTTGCATAGACAATTTTGTTGTAAATTTGCATTTCCAGTCATAATTTAACATGTTGTATCGTAGTCAGTAACTTAGAAGTAAAAATATCGGAATAGAAGAAAATAAACATTTCTTTGTACAGGGAAGGGAGCAAGAAGTTTTACATTACAGATGCCGGCGATTTGCAACCACGTCACAGTATCAAAACTTCACCAAACAACAAATGTGGAGACCCCATTTGCCTGCCAGTTTGTTTGTTTTTGTCACTGTAAATGTCCAATAATAAATTCTATAATCACTTCCACAATAATCATACATTTCTATCACCTGTAAAATGTGCGCACATATGTTCCCACACAGCGCAACTTTTATTTATAGACAGAAAGCATAGTGCATGTTGCAAAGGTTACTCCTGTTTTCTTGGACAGACACGTCCCATCTAGCAGACTATACTGAGTTATGACAGCACAGTTAGTGTGGGTCATTTATCGTTCTACAAAATATTGTCGATCTTTGCAAAATTCTCGGAGACAGCCGAGTTATAGACAACAATCACAGCTGAGCAAGGCGCAGCAAACCGCAAAATAGCGTGTGACTCAGAGTGGATAAATGGAAATTCAAGAAGTGGTTTTTGGTTACGGGAGATACTAATCTGTCACTTTTTGCTGGATTATTTGTTTGTAGCCAGGATGTTTGCAGAAGATTTGCATGATGCAATCTAATTACAGATTAATTACAGTTCTTTCCAAGTATTGCATTTTGTTCAGATTGTCTGCCATCCCACACTAGACATATTAAAACTAACTTTACAACAGCAGCATCTCTGGATATATCTAACATTATATCTGCCACTCTCTGATGATTCATAACCCCAACCATTTTTTTTAACCAAAAGTGAAAAAGGGCTGAATTTGGATACTCAAAAGTGCTGGAATATTTAGACACTGCCTTGTGTGTTGTGTGGGTGCCAATTTAGCCATTTTTTTCTGACTGGTATTTTAAGGCATTATGAATGGTTTCTAGTTATGGTTTGTCTCAAGTCCAATTCAAAAATATTCAGAGCCATTATATTATACAACACATTTATTTTAGAAACCAAAAATATACATATATATATATATATATGCAGACTCTTTTTATTTGGTATGAATAAACACATGTAAAATCTCTTGACAATATGCCATAATTGTACATACAAAATAAAGCATTATTCTATAAAATACAACAACTTAACCCTTTAGTTGCTACCTGCTTTTCTCATTCCCACTTATAGATCTTGACCATCTTTTCTGTCAGTGAAGCAAGGTAGTGGCCATGGTTCACCTGGAACGGGCAGATGTCCAAGACAGGGAGGTCAGCGGGGAGTTTCTGCAGCAGAGCTCCACTGCCAGCATCCCATACCTTCAGAGGAGGAAAAAAAATTGTTCCAGTGTTGTACTCTAGATCTAGTATATATAGAGTATATTGTTTTGATATGACAAACTTGGCAAAACAATAATGTGATCACTACAAGAAAGCTGCATTTAAAAACCAAACTGCTCCATTGGTGACAGAAAGTGTCTAACCATGGTTGTTTGTGAGGCCTCATCCCCTGCGCACACCAGCATCGAGCTGTCGTTGCCTGGGTTCTTGAAGATAGAGTTTTTGGTGAGCATCTTGGAGGAGGCTCCAGCGGTGAAGGTCTGCACTGGGAAACAGGAACATGCCTGACCCATGCGGTTCATCTCCATGAGGACACAGCGCAAGGATGGGTTAGCGCGCCCTACAACATAAGCAAACACAGTTAGCATTTAGCAGCATAAAAATCGATGGACCTCTGTATGCATAACACATATCCTGTATCTGTATTGTATAAAGCTCATCATCTTTAACTTTTCAACTTAAAATTTTCATGCAACATCCTGGGCTGACTGAGCAGTGTGGGAATGCTGAAGACATGAGTGATAAAGCATGCCAGCGTTTCTGTCTGGTCTAAATAAATTGCACTATAGTCAAATCAAAAGCAGTGGCCAAGGAATGTTCTAGCATCCAAAAGCCAGAAAATGTGATAGTTTAAATCCCAATTGTTCCACTGTTCCCAAATGTGATGGTTTAAATCCCAGTTGTTCCAGGTTACAAACAGAGCCTGACACAGCAAACTCAGAGAGTGCTTCCTGAACTGCATTGAAGCCAAACAACAAAGCAGGGCCCCAGATGGTGTGAATGAGTAAGTAGGAAGGGAATCTGCTGCCTGTGTGCAGCTGCAGCACAGAGACCCATCTGGGCATCGCCACTACACTACATTCCACTCCACTCACCCGGCCTGTATGTCACCAGGCAGTGGCGGCTCTCGGGCTCCACCTGGATGTCTGTGCAGTTGCCCACTTCCATGGGCAGAACGTGGGGCTGGTAGCTGGTGCCCTCCAGCAGCTCCCAAAAGCAGCCGCCCTCAAGGGAGCCCGCCAGCAGGCCACCCATCGGGAACGCACTGGAGGCAGCACGGGGCAGATATGTTAGAGATGCCACTGGACACCTGTGGAGAGGAGAGGAGAGGAGAGGAGAGATGTGGGCATACAAATAAATAAGGCATCTCAAAGCGTCTCAATCCCCGTTGTGACTGATATTAATGGAAAAGTTATTGAGAATTAGTCAGCAAAATCTTGATGAGTATTATAAAGTGATTTCCTATTGTTTTAGTGTGTATGTAGGGGGTTAAAGATGCAGTGCCCCTGACCTGGAGCCCAACGGCAGCAGCTCGTGCACATGTGTGCTGGTGTCCCGCAAGTCGTACACCCGCACTATGCCGTTAGTGAGGCCTGCGTACACGTAGTTGTTGTTGTCATGGCACCAACAGCAGCTCCACACTGGCACGCCAGTGTTGTAGGTCTGGACCACGGTGTTTGTCAACAAGCTACAATTAAAGAAACACAGAAGTCCAGCTGTCAACCATTTAAAGTGGTATGACCATTGATGGTTAAGGGTCATAGCATAACAGGTCTGACCTGGTTAGCTTGATGGTGTTGTCCAGAGCGCCAGAGAGCAGCAGGCTGTCCTGCTGGCGGCTGAAGGCCAGGCCTCGGATGGGCTTGATGTGGATGGGGATGTACTGGCAGGCCTTCATCGTGGTCGTGCTGATCTTCTTCACCCCAAAGCCTGGTGGAAGAAGCACATAGTGAGCACTCAGGTATATGGGGCATTGGGAGGTAAGTGTGAGGTAAAGGAAAGCTTTTCCCACTATCTGGTCCTGCTGATGTAAAACATAATTGCAGCAGTCCTAGTAGGACCTCTACTGGCTGAAAGGAGTTTGTGCTGAACTGCTCAGCTGTAGGGGTCCACCACACACACTCAAAATGTGTTGTGTGCAAAAACTATTTTCTTTAACACATGGCAGCTAAGTCTCCACTTCCATTGTTCAAATATCTAAAGCCTAATGTTGTTAGCTTGGTTCTCACTGCTAAGGTAATTCTCACTGTACTCTCCCCAGTAGACCTGGTTTGCATGGAGAACAAGGACCCATATGAAACAAACATGGCACAGTGGCACTTTCAAAGAGTTTTAAAAGTTAAAATGAACTATATATTTTATCGTTTTAATTAGTTCAAACAGGGAGTGGGCAGTCTCACCGGGAATGAGTGAGGAGTGGGCGGAGGGTTGGGATGCCAGTAGGCACCCGAGGGGTTCACAGAAGGCAATCACCCTGCTGCCGCCCGCCTGGGACACCAGCACCCCGGTGGAGAAGACATAGTGGCCATTAGCAGACGCTGAGGCGCTCTGGGACTGACTTAACCCCAGTGCAACCTGGGTTTTCAACTTCCTCAGCTCCTAACAGGAAACAGCAGAAACGGAGAGCAAACAGTTGAGCCATATTTGTCTGGGGCCTTCATCATGTGACCAATGAGGATACGACTTGGGTGAGTGTGCTGGGATGTACAGGTATAGGGTGAGGCAGCAAGAGTGCAACATGCCTTTAACTCTTTGCGTAGTTTGTTGCACTCCTCGTTTGCAACCTGCAGCTTCAGCCGACACTGGGCACACTCCAGCTCAGCCTTCCTGCGCAGGGACTGCTCCTGTTCCAAGGACCTAAGCCAGCAACCACCCCCCCCACACACACACCCAACATAAACACACACACACACACACACACACACACACACACACACACACACACACACACACACACAAAGAACCAAACTATGAACAAATGTCTCCATAAAAAAAGTCCTGAGAGTCTCAAATGTAGAAGATATTTGCACCTCTTTAGTGTTTCGTGCTCCGTGTTGTCTACAGCGCGAAGCTTCCGAGCATACAGCAGCACTATGTCTGTACGTTTGGATTTTTTGTTGCACTGTGGAGACAAAGAGACCCATCAAACGTGGCCTGAGACACAGCTTACTGACTTATTGACAAACTGTGTGTTTGTATGCATCTGTGTAACTGGACAGTGCAGATGTGTCCTTGTAGCCTTGTCAGTCCACTAACCTGAGGACACTTGGCTCCTTCTCCTCGCAGCCAGCGGTTAATGCAGGTGTAGCCAAACAGGTGGCCGCAGCGTAGGGCCGCCAGGCGGTGTTCGCCAGATGTTGTCCAGGGTTCAAAGCAGATGGGGCAGCACTCCCCCTCCCCCTCCTCCTCCACAGGCTCAGCTGGAGGAACAGGCGAGGCAGCAGGAGACAAGGCCGGGGCTGAAATGAACTGATGACCCAAATGTCTGTCATTACACCTCCATGTGATACAAACTTTTCTCCAGCAGAAAGCCCATATTACAGTTAAATATCAGACTGCAAAATAAACACAGCCGTTCTAAATCAAGTCACTCAAAACTGAGTGTTTGAAATAAGGGGGGGGGGGTGCAATCGCAGAGCTGTTACAACAAAGTAGAACCTACTTTTGAATGTCCCAGGACTATTTAATGTGGATCTCCTTGACACTGTACAGATGCTAGTGATTAAAAGCAAGACTGATAACCTAAGAGATATGCAACAGCCAAGGACAAGACTGCCTCACCTCTGCATTCTCCTGCTGAGCTGTAGCCTCCACTAGATCAGCTGGAGCTCCACCAGCTGGCTCTGTGCATAAGACATAAACAAGGCCCACACTTGACCATCAAGATACACAGCCAATAGAACACAGATTCAGAATAAACTGCCCATAGAACAGAACCTATCATGGCTGTAAAGTTCTCACTGCACTTTCACACCTGAGAAGGTCACTCCCTGTGCAGGGGCTGAATCTGCTGCGGGTCCCTGACTGCTGTTGGGCTGCGGCCGTGGGTCTGCCTGCCATCCAGAGACAAGCCGAGGAGAACCATGCGGGTCAGGGGGAGGCCTAGGGCCTGATGCCGCTGTTCCCGCTGCTATTGGTGGAAGTGGTGGTTCTGTTGGTGTAACTGTGGCAGCTGATGGTCCCTCCTGTGGCTCTTCCTCAGAGTCACTCACTATCTCTGTGGGGTCAGAGGGCCGTTCAAGGTCACTGGTAGTAGGCACCTGCAGGAGGGTATCCAGTGAACCCCTGGTGGAGAGCGCTGACTGAGAGTTAGGCAGTAGACGCCTGGAGACATGTGGAGGAGAGGAGGAGGTGGAGAAGAGGAAAAACAGTCAAAAGGGAAAAATTGTTTTTTTTAGAAAAATGTCACTGATAATGGAAAGCATCCAACTGGAAGGTTATGTTAGATCTTAATAAAACTAAAAATTCAGTGGAAATATAGAACACTATGCAGCCTTAACTTTAAAAGTACTGACCAAACTTGCAGTGCATGTTGATAAAACCATAGGAACAATATATAGTATATTATATAAACATAAATGATAAATACTTTTGCATGGCAATTAAGCAATTATTGAAACCCTTTTTCCAAAATAACCAAGTAAGAATAGATTGACAGAGACAAAGTAAACCTAAATAGAACAGAATAAATTGTCACAACATATATTTACACTGTATATTTTAGATAAATCTGATAAATCTATCAATCAATCATCCTACAGTTCTGTAGGATGATGTCCTTAGTTAACAATTTTCTCCAAACAACCCCTTGATTGGAAGATGTGGAGACAGAGACATTAAAGAGGTTACTTTGCACATAGAACTTTGGTCAAATTGTATCTAACTCTGTGTGTCTGGCAATGCTGACTCTGCACACAAGAGTAAACATTACTACATAGTTACCCATTACAGCTAGAAAACCATTGTATGTTTACCAACAGACAGAATAGCAATGTCTGACTGGTGACTGACTGGACCAAAAGTGTGGGGGGTTGTTGCTGATGTCAGCAGTTAAGTGCTATGCAAGCTGAGCTGACATGTTACTACATTAAGGACAGTTAAATGTTCATTTACAAAACATGGCCTTCTAGCAGAGAATCTTAAGTACTTGAACAACATTGATAATCCTGCAAACATAACTAGCCTAACTCTGTTGTAATTATACATGCAATGTCACCAGACAAAGCCATACAAACCCTTGAGCAACGTTTGACAACGTACACAGTGCCAAGTACCCAGTGTCACAATGCTTACCTCGCCATTCGTCTTCTCCTAAGGGCTAGATTAGATCTCTGTGGCCTGGCTTCAGCTCTGCTATTCAGGAGCCAGCTCCATGGTAACCGGTTGGGTGCTGTGGCAACTGGAGCTGTGCTTTCTCTGGGTTCTACCCCTTCATCCTCCACCTCCGTGCTGCTACCCGAATCGTCGATGATCTCTGGCATGAGAACCCCCTGAGAGGCGCTCAAGGCACGTTGGGAATACCAACCGGGTGCGTTGATTCCTCCCAAATGGACATCGACATCCATCACCTCATCCATGTTAAAGACGACTAAGAGACTAAACAAACGTACGAGAGGGAATTCAAATAAAAATCTGTATGACTATAACAAATAGTATCACAGAGTAACGTTTGACGACTAAACGTCAACCTGCTTGAGAACAACATTTATGCCAAATAAGAGTAAATGTTTATGCACGTAATCTAACTAGATATCCAACAAACTGATTATGAGGCATAACGTTATAGATATCATTTGAACGCGAAATTATGGTTAGCAACTCATTTATCAGCCAACATCACAAGTTGATTAACGTCTGTTAGGAGTAAGGTAAGGTAAATTACATGCAACATTAACTAGCTTAGTGACTTCGGGGATCAGTTAACCCATAATCTCAACAATTCTCTGACACACTGACCGGACAAGTCAAATAAGTAAAACCTAACACAAAATATAAGTTACTCTATGACCGGTGTCATCTCATTCTTTGCAGAAGGACTGCAAGAAATTGGGTGAAATTAACGTTAGCTGTCTAGCTAGCGTTGTTGTGTTACAATGCATGACAACAAATCTCACCTGTTCAAGTTAACCACGGATCTGCACAAAAATCTTAGTTACATTATAATACAGAATATTCTTAATTAGCATAAACTCGTCATCATTTCTCAATTGAGAAAAAAACTTACCGATGTAAACAAATCAAACCAATATTAGCACATCATATAGATCGAATAACCCCGCCACCAGGAATATTACTTCTCTGGAAAATTTTGCCTTATGTAAGATGTGGTTGCTGTGGACAAATCAGCGCCTCCTGTCAGTATGGAGTGGAATCGTTCGTGGAATCGTTTTAAAAATTGCAATTCTTGATACAAAAACTTAACATACACGTCAATACCCTCTTAAAGCCCTATATTACCCCCTGGCCTTTCCGCTCCTCCAAGGAACGTTGTCTAGCACGGCCAATACCTCACACAAGTCAATGACTGTTCTCATCTGTTGTTCCATGCTGATGGAATGACTTACCAAGTGCTGCCAGAGCAACAGATACCCTCTCCACATTCAAGAAATTCTTGAAGACCTCCTTCCAAAAATATCTCCCGACTTAAAACTTCTGACCACCTTGAATGCACTTACAATCTCTCTCTCTCTCTCTCTCTCTCTCTCTCTCTCTCTCTACTGCACTTTTATCACACTCCTGCACTTTCATCTCCTGCCAATTTCACGTTAGCAAGTTGCAGTCTTAGTTTTTGATTGTGCTGTTGCCATTGAGCTACAGTGTTTATCCTTTTTTTGTAAGTAAAAACATCTGCTAAATGCATAATTTAAGTTTGATAGACTGTGAATACAGTTTTTTTTTTCTAAATTGTGGGTTCGGATCCTGGCTGCTACCATGGTGCCCCTGAGCAAGGCACCCTAAGTTAACCCTTAACCCTTACCCCAAGTTGCTCTAGAGTAAACCGGCCCTGAAGTATTTGATAGTTGACAAATGTATGTCGCTTTGGATAAAAGTATCTGCTAAATGCTTAAATGTATACAACATTTGGATCATTGTGAAAAGTGGCGGAACATACAATTTCCCACTTCATCCATGTTCACCCTTTTAAATGTGAGAATGTAGTTGGTTTTGTTTCTTGGCTATAGCAAAAATCCAGTTTTGCACAAACCCAAAATAAGTGAGTGCACTTTCTGTTGCAAAGTCAGCCTGTAGAACACATTTTCATGTATGAAATTCAGAATTATTCATTTGGAATGATGTAATGATTCATTTATTTTTTATTTTCAAAAAATGACATCAACATATTACTGAAGTGCTGCTTTGCATCCAGCCATAACGGATTACATTTTCAAGTTGGAAATGTGGCCATATTTATGCATAGTAAGAAACAATTGGTCTGTTGATTGGTACGCAAAGGAATAAGACAATTTCTTATCAAAAAGGTTGCTGAACCCTGTCCTAACCAGTAGGCTATGGCTGCCCAATAGCACTAGCACGTAAAAAGAATATTATTGGTAAGCTAATAAATGCTGATAAATCTTGGTAAGGCACAGTAGGCCACTAAGAACATTATTGGATGATGGGGCATCAGCTTTAACTAGGTTAAAACAGAGACAGTTTAATATTAGTTTTATTACTAATTAGAAGGACTGCAATCCATGTTTTTACAGAACAAAGAATAAAAACCAGCGATGATCATTTTCATAGAGTTATGTTGACTGACAAGGCAATAAACACGATTTTAGTTTTATTCATTTTCGGTTTTGCTGGCTCACCATTTAAAGCATTTAAGCCCTCAGTCACCAGAATGCCCTACAGGCCAGTAGCACTTACACCGGTGGTGATGTGAAGTGTTTTGAAAAACTGGTGTGGTTAGGACTACCCATTTCAACTTGCCTTTCGATTAAGGACTTTCTGACAGGATGCACACAGGGTAAGAGCAGGCCCCCATGTCTTCACACCTTTCAGCATCAGCACTGAACAGAGTAGAATAGAGAATAGAGCCTTTCATTGGCACTATACCATTGTATTTGGATTAAAAGCAACTCTTTTTCCATTGCAGACATGTATGTACAATATAAAAATAAAATAAATAATTAGTGCAAAAAATGGGGTATTGTACACAGTTCTGAGGCACTATATTCAAAAGGATATATGCTGTGTGGGTTATTGCACATTATTAAATATTGCACAGTAATGACCATTTGCAGTGAGTAGTGGATATTGCACAATGAGAATAATGATACTGCACAGTATACAAATATTGCACAGTATTATCAATAACATTTAAATATTAAATATTGCACAGGTGAAGGGAAGGATGTCCAGGGGTTGGGGCCGTTAGACTGTGAAATCAGTGCATGTGTGAGGTTGTGTGGTTATGGCTTCTGGCTCTCCTCAGGTTAGTCCCCCTTCTCTACACACAACTGACTGCACTGCCATTCACCTTAGAAACACATGAGTTAAATTTGCATATGCCACTGCAGTGGTGGAGGGCATCACTGGGGGTGATGAGTCCGCCTACAGGGATGAGGTGGGGTGCATCACTGGGGGGTGATCAGTCCGCCTACAGGGATGAGGTGGGGTGCATCACTGGGGGTGATGAGTCCACCTACAAGGATGAGGTGGGGTGCATCACTGGGGGTGATGAGTCCACCTACAAGGATGAGGTGGGGTGCATCACTGGGGGTGATCAGTCCACCTACAGGGATGAGGTGGGCTGACAGCATGATTCAGAAAGCTGAGGTGAGGCACAAACAACAACCAGAGAATGCTGGTACCCTTTTACCACTCCACCATAGAGAGCATCCTCACTTAGGCCTGCTGCCTCTGCGGTATTCCAGCTGCACTGTGACAAACAAGAATGCTCAAGAGGGTCATTAAAATGGCCTAGAAAATCACTGGTTGCCTGCTAGCCTCTCTTGAGGATCTACACAGTTCCCACTGCCTCAAATGAGCTCAAGACATCCCACATTCTCTGTTTGACCTATTACCGTCAGGCAGACAGGTACAGGGCTATAAAAGCATGAACAAATACACTCAAGAACAGTTTTTATCCAACTGCTATATGATGTGTAAACAACCTGCACAGAATGTGTATGTTTTGTGTGCATATGTATACTCTGCAATAGGGGATCTGTGCAATGTTCCTGTTCCTGAATGTAGTTGTCTCCTGGAAGTTTACTCCCAATTTATGTTTCAGCTTAAATTCAAACCTTTTTATACATTATTTATTATTTATTGTGTGTCAAGGTACTGACAAGTGCACTTTCTGGCAATTTCTGTCAAAGTTCAAGGAACTGAAAATGACACCAAAAGCTTAGTATTTAGGTTCTGTGTATACTTATGACATGAATTTAATGTATTTCAAAATCCTTTGATCTTTGTTAAAATACCACTGCACACTGAAAGTGCATGCAATTTCCCCAGCCCTCATCAAGAAGGAAAAAGTAGTTAAAAATACAATAAATGTCAAAATATTAATACCAAAATAATTGTATGCTTCCATAAAATGTCACAAATTACATTAAGTGAAAGTGAATTATTTTCTATAAAAATGTGCTTATCAAACTTTGTCCTCACTTTGATACTCCATCAGTTTTTTTTTTAATCCTGAATAAATCAAACATATTATGGTAAACGGTATACACGAGGGCCCCTTATGCACTCTTGCTTTTGGTGGATGCAAAAGTTGCACAGCTTTAATATGTTAACACCATCATCCAATTATGATCATCTTAATTATGAATCATTGAAGAAATATTGGCATTTTAGTTTAGGTTATAGAGTCATCTGTCTAATGAGGAAAAACAAGATGCCATCAGTGTCTTGAATAAGATGAAAAAATTAGCTATTTTGTCAACTCCGTCTGGCATCAACTCCATCAAATTTTGACGTTCCTACTGATTGAGTTGAGAGGTCTTCGTAAAAAATTTTGTAATGGACAATCAGATGGGACAACCCCAGCTTCACAAGGACGCGATTCCAATACTCCAGTTTCCACTTCTACAGTTCTTTGTCAACACCGTCATGTTTGTCAACTCCAAAAAATAAATATGTTTATTTCTAATATAGAATGTGCAAAAATATTTCAAAATGGGGTTTTCATAAGTCATAAAAAATCCTAGCAGAAATGTATTATGTGCATTTTAATACTTTACTCTGCTAAAGGACAGAGGATGGTTTGATTGACCTAAAATTTTGAATGGTTAGCCTTTAAGGTAGATGGAAGTAGATCCATCAATCACCCTTTAGGCCAACATTAGTACACTGAATCTGATACGAGTGGCTAAGGGCAACCAGTGAAGTTCAGTGAACAGAGGTGTAACATGCACTTTTTGGCTGGTTGGAAATCAGACGTGCAGCTAGATTCTGGATCATATGTAACGGCTGTTAGGAGGGCAATGCAATAGTCTAGGAGAGCTTATATGTTCCCTATCATAGCTTTTTCTTATTAATTTATTCATGCTTTTGAGCATTGACTACAGCCGAAATGTCGGAAATAAATAATAAGTAGGCAAGATCTAGCCTACATAGAAATTAACCAGTGAGCCTGGAGTGGCACGCAAACTTGAGGCAAAAGATAGAGATGAAGTGATCTCCAGTTATGTCTATTTACGCAAATTGGTCATCTGAAGCTCTAGAGCTAATGAGTATAGGGAGAACCACTTTCATGGAGCAAAATCCAACCCTGAGTAAAATCAGGTGCACCATGAATTTCTTTGAAAGAAAGTTAATTTCTTTCATCTATCTGTACTGCTGTAAATTTCAGTTTACTGTTTTTGTAGGGCTGGAAAATTCCACAGCCTCCTGAAATTGTTAAAAACAGGCCAATGCAAAATTAGTCCTATACTATCAGTGTATGTTACAGTGGCCCAGTGTACCAGGGTTTTCATAAGTGCAAAGTTCACACAGTCAAGAAAAGGTTAAGGAAAAAAAGATAATTGTAGCTTAGTGCCAACCAATGACAATTTACTCCTTCAAGGATTCTCAACCCATTCTCAATTTTGGCTGGGATTATGTTCCTCATATTATATAGACCATATGGGATGTTACAATAAGAAAGCCAACCACCAAATGACTACTAGGGGGGCCCATCAGACATTTGTGGCTGGGGGCCTTTGACTTGTTAATCCGGCCCCTGCATGATTTACCAACCATTTGAAAAGCCTGAAAGCCTGAAAAGTTTTTCTGAAGCATGCAGAACTACAATGTAAATTTGCACTATTATTCTTACAAATTGCTTGCTAATTTACTAAATCTTTACAACCGTTGGGTTGGACAAGCCTCGGGAACCAGACTCTCACGTCATTTCACCTGTGCGAAAAGTGAAATCTGAATCTAAATCTGAATACTTGAGCGAAGTTACTCCAAATTCAATTTCAGGGAATCAGGGAAAATATATTGACAAAAGCAAGCTAAATGACGCGGTTCTTCTTCCAGTCCATCTTGAACACGCCCTGAAAGACAGTCACATGATATGTGAGTCATTCTCATCACCTGACCGAAGAGCTTTTGTTAGTAATCCTGACTGCACTTCTCACAGTTCAGAAACGCACAGGTCCCCTCCACAGAAGGCAGCAAAATGAGGCTCCTGTATGTCCTTTTGCTTGCAGTCTTTGCATGGACCTCCGATGCGATCGTGCGGTAAGAAAACTTTTACAATCCCTCGGAAACCAGTAAATATTAGCTAGCTAACGTTAGCTGCTCTTCGGCGTTTAAGGGCAAGCAGAAAAGCTAAGTTACTTATTAGCGGATGGTATCATCAAAATTGCAGACTCATAGACACTCGTTGTGCCCTTAACTAACCATAATAGTTAAAGAGCATTGTTTACAATATTCAAATAAATAAAGCAAACATTTCCGCTCAACTTTGCCAAAACAACGGCCAAGCTTCATTTATCAAAAGAAAGGGAATGCTTAGGGGCAAGGCGCGTGCCTACCTTTCACAACAGGGCATTATCCAACTGTTAAGCACGCTATCGTGTATTGTACCAACTGTAGAGCACCGCAATTAAATGCATAATATCTGACACAGTGCCCTTTCATCTCTGTTTTCACACGAGCGTTACGTCACTGTAAAGGAGCGGTGTTGTTGACACACTCTGTGGTATTGCTAACTGATTTGCTTGTCTGTTTTGGTCGACTGGCACGATTTTCAAAAAAGCTGTGTTTCAAACATTCTACGACCGTATCTTGTTTGCACAGCCTAGCAAATATAAGGCATATTAATATCAACTTGCTTAACCGACATAGCTTAACTTCGGACTCGCCAACTGTGACACTTTTTTCATGGTGGCCCACTTCTTGACGCCGTGATCTGAGTGGAGGTTAAATGTCGGTAAGCAGGGCGTTAAGCAGTTCTTGGACATGCACTTAATTCTCCCACCATAATGTCTGATGTCTGTCATACCATTTGTATGATACTGTATGATCATGATGTATGATATTGTATGATGCACACCAGGAGCAATGCCCAGGAAACCTGAGAGCTGGGGAAGACTGGTTTTGCAGCTTTTCAGTCTTTGGGATTGTCCTCACATGTGGCTGGTTTAAGCATTGGTGGTTAAGCAAGGGTGGTTAAAAATGTCCCTTTAAGACTCTTGTGAATAACATGCTTTCCATGACCACAGGATTCCTTTGAAGAAGTTCCGCTCCATAAGACGTACCCTCACTGACTCTGGCATGAAAGTAGAGGAGCTGCTGGCTGGATCGAACTCCCTCAAGTACAACCAGGGCTTCCCTTCCAGCAATACCCCCACACCAGAGACTCTGAAGAACTTCATGGATGTGAGAGCCCCTGTCCCTAAAACCCTTTAAGTAGATCTGTGGTTAATTAGCCGCCCGTGCCTTGTTGTTTGTTGTGCTGCACTGCGCTGGCTAATCTCATGGTCACAGTGGGAATTGCTTGTGGGAAAGCACCAGCTTTTGGCCTAGTAATGTTTAACAGGTGCTCTGTGCTTTACTTACTTTACAAACAGAAGATGAGTGTTGCCTTGAAATGTTAGATTTTGAGTGTCAGGAAGTGACAGGATGTGGCTTAGATAACTGATGTGGTTTCCTTTACAGTGAAGCAGGCAATGTGTGAAGAGCGTCCTTTTTTGCCTGTTAGGCTATATCCTGTTGTCCAAACAGCAAATGATTTTTTGGTGTATTAAGGTATAGAAAATTGCACAGTCATTGTAGAAGAAATGAAAGTGATGAGTGGCACTCTTTAGGTCATGTGCAGTGCGTGACTTAAGATGTCAGAGCTACTGTCATGGGGTTTTGTATGTCCACATAAGTTTAAATGTGGTCACGCTTTTTTCTACATTGCTAGTTTCCCAATAACAAAATTTCGCAATGATTGTGAGTGGTAAAATAAACTAAGTGTCAGCGTCATCTCTGGATTGAATTTGGTTTTGGTCGCTGAGTCTTTTGAAACAGCCACCCCCATCTCTTCCTTCTCCTCTAGATCAGCCTTGAAGCAGAATAATTATTTGCTTGCTAAAGCATATGCTAACCCATATGTGGTGGTTGATTATGTGTCTGCATGCTTTTGAATATTTTGTCACCAGTTTGACAGCCAAATTGATCTTAACTGCCCAGTGTTGACTTGGGGCTGTGGGACATGGGGAGACAGAACTTGAGTCACTGGGGTAGGGGGTGGACTGAGGTGTAGCTGAAGACTAATTTAATACAAGACACAATGTCTGTCCCAGCTTTTCCACTGGTGCTGTGCAATATTTCCCTGTTTTCTATTTCCACATAATTAAAGCAGGTTACTAGCTTAGTTAGTTACATTGACTCAGCACTAGGAGTTCTGCACACGGCTTCACACTTGCAGTGCTATGTGCAGGCAGTGTTTTGTGACATGTTTGAAATGTCTGCCCACAGGCTCAGTATTATGGGGAGATTGGACTGGGCACTCCTGTGCAGACATTCACAGTGGTGTTTGACACCGGTTCCTCCAACCTCTGGGTGCCATCTGTCCACTGCTCCTTTTCAGACATCGCCTGCTGTAAGTGTTTTTTGCTACCTTTGGACCAAGGACAGTCAAGTGCTACTCTGTGAATCCTATATTCATTTTTATTCTTTTATATGCTTGTGTGTTATGAGGCATTGCCATTGTTGTCTTGTTTAGTGCATGGTGTCATTCTGGAGATTAGCTTCCTGAACAAAGGTCAGGCCAAGTTTACCCTGCAGACACCACTTAATTGTCCAGGCTTAATCTCTTATTCACTGGGTGATCGCCATCTGCTTCTTGAAATAAGCCAATGAGAAGAAAAATCTTAAACAGACTTGTGGATGGGACGGTTTGTGTGTGGAATGACAACCCAGTCAATAAATCATGCAAGATGATTTGTTTTAGTGATTGACAAGAGTTAGTCCTGTATTTTAGATCCCACAGAGTGTATTAACTCTTTCAGCACAGTGATGGCAATTTTGAAATAGGAGGAGATTTTAAGGGCAAGGTTTTCTTTTGCAGTGCTTCATCACAAGTACAATGGAGCCAAGTCCAGCACCTATGTGAAGAATGGCACAGACTTTGCCATTCAGTATGGCTCTGGGAGCCTCTCTGGCTATCTGAGTCAGGATAGCTGCACGGTAGGCATTAAAATGCTCTAGTTGCCATAGTAATCATGGTAACCTTTTGCCAAACAAAGAAGCTTTTTTTCTGCAAGGAATGATGTGTTAATGTCTCTCTCTCTCTCTGGCCTCCATTTATTTGCCTTGTTCTTGTTCAGATTGGAGACATAGTTGTGGAGAAGCAGGTGTTTGGTGAGGCCATCAAACAGCCTGGCGTGGCCTTCATTGCTGCCAAGTTCGATGGCATTCTGGGCATGGCCTACCCAAAAATCTCTGTGGATGGAGTGCCCCCTGTTTTCGACAACATGATGAGCCAGAAGAAAGTGGAGCAGAACGTCTTCTCCTTCTACCTCAACAGGTGTTTGAACATTCCACACAACCCCACGCTAATTACTCAATGAAGTAAACAAACAGTGGCAATGTGTCAGTGGTGCTTTCCCTTGTAGTAGTTTCCGGTCTTATGTTTGATTGCATTTACTCAGTCTAACTGTAGCCCTGTTCAATGTTTTCTCACCATCTCACCCATGTTCTCAGGAATCCTGACACTGAGCCTGGTGGCGAACTGCTCCTGGGAGGAACTGACCCAAAGTACTACACCGGAGACTTTAACTACGTGCCCGTCACTCGACAGGCTTACTGGCAGATCCACATGGATGGGTGAGCACAGAAGCTTCTAGAAACGTCTGGTCATGCAAGACTCATTGAAGGAGATTTTTTTTTTGCCGTGGGACATAATCCCGGAAACATAATCCCAGCATTTGGCATTTGAGATGATTGTTTTCAAACACAATAACCAACAAACTTTAGCTACCCCTTCCTCTTCCCCTCCTAGCCATTAAAAGCCAAGTCTCTAATGAGGTAGATGACATTAGAACTCCCCTTCAGAAATCCAACCCAGTCCACCCCAGTGCTAAGAAGATCTGAGACTGGAGGAGGGTCTGTGTTTGTTCCCAGCCCTGTGTGTTGTCCACAGAGGTGAGGTGGCCTTTACAATCATGGGGCAGTGTCCAGCCAGGCCAGGAATCCCCCCTAGCTAGAGGACACAGAGCTCTTGGCTGACATTTGAAGAACACAGTGACAGTCTCTGACCGCACAGCCTGCACTCTTGTGTTGTGCCAATAGCCTAGTGTTGCCCGTGTGAAGTGTTAATGTGCCTTAGTCACAAAGGTGCCTGGCTGAAATCTCACCTGCATTCAATTCTCCAAAAGGTTGTGCTTATCTGTCAGTGTCGCACAATAGATCTCACACAGGTGCCCCTGGCAAATCTCCCATTAGCCCTTCATTTGGAGCCTTTCTCCATCAGATGGTGTTGATATATGAGGTGTGTGTGTGTGTGTGTGTTTGTTAATTTTTGTCCCTGTGTGTTTGCTGTGCAGAATGAGCATTGGCAGCCAACTGAGTCTGTGTAAAGGTGGCTGTGAGGCCATCGTGGACACAGGCACCTCCCTCATCACCGGCCCCCCAGCCGAGGTCAAGGCCCTGCAGAAGGCCATTGGAGCAATTCCCCTCATCCAGGGAGAGGTACCTCCACTTCCTCATGTTCATTCCACAACACCTCACATTTTAAACATCCATTTCACCACCTTCAGTGAATGTGTTTGAGGTTCATTCCAAATAATATACTCGCATGGATAAGCTTCAGTAAGATCCGTGTCCTTACACACAGAGGCATAAAGTTCACAACTGAATCCTTTAACCACCTCCCTTAACCACCTGCTGCGCTCTTACAAGAGGAATTCTGAGTGTTTGCCTTTGCTCTGTGTGTTTTAAACAGTACATGGTGGACTGCAAGAAAGTGCCCACTCTCCCCACCATCTCCTTCACCGTGGGTGGACAGACCTACTCACTGACTGGAGACCAGTACATTCTAAAGGTTGGTCCTGTTTTGAGTGTTTGTGTTTCTCTTATTTTTTCCTCCACCTCCTTTCTGTGGTCCCTGTTTGTCTCTGAGAAGGACTTTGAGAAGGACTTGGACATGTGAGTGTGTGTTTATGACCAGCATGTTGTCTTAAGCGCTTTTGGCCACTAGATGTCAGCACATGACCTATTCTGTAGTGTGTTGGGTAAAGCACAAAGATAGGGTTAACCCTAACCCTTTGGTCCTTCGGTAAGACAGTGGTTGATTCTGGAAGAGATTCAATCTTTCAGTACAGGGATTAGTTCATGTACATTTTGTACAGGTCTGATGTGGATCTTGGTGTATGCCTTACAGAGAATGCTACTTTCTTGGAGATTGCAGTCTGACAAAACTATCTAAATGGGTTCCATGTCAGCATGGTAATGTGTAATTTATGGCGCTGGAAGTGTGAAACTCGTGCTTTTGTTTGTGTGCACGTAGGAGAGCCAAGGCGGAAAGACCATCTGCCTGAGTGGATTCATGGGCCTGGAGATCCCCCCTCCTGCCGGGCCCCTGTGGATTCTGGGAGATGTATTCATTGGCCAGTACTACACCGTGTTTGACCGTGAGAACAATAGAGTGGGCTTTGCCAAGGCCACCTAAGTCCTTTTTATGACGTAGGATGTGCGTCAGGCAACGGGTAGGAGGTGAGGGGAGTGGTACAAATCTCAGCGGAAAAAAAAAAAAAACTGTGTCATGTCAAGGACTGGTTGGTAGCATTATGATGTTGTGAATTTGCACTGATCCTAACCTAGCTTGCAAAAGTGTTTTAAGAATCAATTTTAAGACAAAATTAGCTTGTGAAATTTTAAACCATCAAGAGACAAAACAAACAAAAAATCAGCATCTTTGAGAATGTAATCAGGGCCTGTGTTAAGTGGTTTGTAGTTTTTGTTTTAAGTTTCTCATTTATGCTGATCAGGACTGGCTCTTGATTTTTGAGAACTGCTGTTTGATTTTAATTGCCTTTGAAGAGGACCTCAGAGTGGGATGGAGCAAGTGAAAACTGATGAAATAAACACTTTAAAGTCTATTGGTGAATGACCATTACTCTATTAGTGTCAGGCTGTACAAATTCCAAGTTATTCTTTTTTCTTTTGACATTATTTTGTGAGTTACAAAATACTCTGAATATTGTGTAGTACTGTGTCATCCAGTACTACCAACAGAAACTGAACATCTTTGTAGAAAAGAGGAAGTTTGGAACTGAATGATGAGCAGACAATCAGAGGCCATTGAGTCAGTTATGGTATTTTTAATCTCAAATGCAAGGAGAAAGAAAGACATTGCGCATCAAAGCAATTTCATGGAAAACAGTATGTACAAAAGAAAAAAAGATTTCTGAAACTTCTTATGACTGCATGTCAGTGGACACAAAAGACAGATGGGACAGAACGAGACCAGCGTTTCGGATTTTCAGCACTTCTTACCAAAACAACATGTTTTGATATCGAAACTATTAAGTCAAATATATTTATAATATACATATATATTATTTACAGAATACCGTAAATATACAACATCCACCTTGAAGTCTATAAAGACATATCAGAAATTAGGCACACATTTAGCTTAGAACAATCATTTGGAGATGTTTCTAATGCCATCCGTTCGCTGCAGTGTTACGTAGTGAACCCACCAGAGAAACAAGTCGGTATTGCGAGTTTAGAAGCACAATGGGTAACTTAATTCATGAGGGAGACTGAGATGTGTCAAATGACTGAAGTAAACCACCTCTTGTGTTTAGAGAAGTGGGGATTACATAGTAAGCATGATGGGGGAATCTGATGCTGCCAGGCTACATCTCAACTCTGTTACTGTTGGGATTAGAGCATAGAAACTCATTTTGGAACAGTTTTGTCAGCCATGTTTCTGATGATCCAAACAATGAATGTTTGGGGGAGGATTTCAGGTGAAGATGAAGAGGAAGTGGCTGCCTCTGCGTTCTAGCTGCAGCATGGCTGCTCTTTAAAGGTCTATGAAGCTGAAATGTATTTGGATACTTCTCATCCTAAGATGCATAATGAATGAGGAATTCACCATCTCTACTTCGGCCTCACTGCGTCAAAGGTAACGTTTGCGAGCTCCGATTCAATTACAAGCTGAGTCAGTCAATTCCAAAGTGTTCAAAAGTACTCATTACAGACTGTAGTTGCAAAGAAACAAGTGCAGATAAAGGAAACAAACACTTCTCAGTACCATGAAGGATACTTGGCCTCCCACTTGCTTGAGGGGTTGGTGATCTTACTGAATTGGACTAGAATTAGACATTAACAGTATCAAACCACGCTACATCTTCATTGCCTTAACCCTTCCTCTGTTTGTTGCGTTAATAATGGAGCCTGCTGCTTGTAGTCTCGTTCTCATGCAAAAATAGTCACTGATTGTGCCTTAAACATAGATCAGTACTTTCTACGCTCACTGGAGAAAAAGCGACTACGCTGCTTCTAACAATCATGAGTTGGTGGACAGTTACTGCACTGACCAGTGTAGGCATATGGGAGTTGGCAAATGTCCTGCTGTTCTATGCCACATCCCTACCATCACATCAAACAGTGGGGCGCTAATCTATCTACAGCCATACGCACATACAGTATCATATATACAAGTTGAAATACACAGAACCAGGTTTGTTCTCTTTTTTATCCCAAGACGATGAAATGCACAGCCCATGTGGAGATGCAATGCAAATTGGGGTGGGGGTTGACAGAAGCATGGGATTCAAGTACACCTTTGATGTGTTGGTGGTTGGGACTGGATTACTGAGGGTGTTTGTGAACATTGTGAACAATGAGGAAGGGATAGTATTTGGAGTTTTTTTAAGATTGTGGGAGAAGGGTTTGGGCCAGGATAGTGTGTGTGGTGGGGTGTGTGAGTGTGGGGCCAGAGGGGTGTGTGGTTTGTAAACATGACCAATCATGAGTAAGTTAACATTTTTTATCAGCAAGTGTATAGGAAGTGTATGAGGGAGTGGGGGAGGTTGTATGAGTGTTGTGATGAAACATGTTAGGGAATGATCAACAGGCTCAGGTGACACACTGGTGCCCCCTACAGGTCAGACTCGGGCATTTCGGGCATGTCGGCCATGAGGTAGCCGATGCCATAGCGTCCATTGGGGGCCGTGTTGGCGTCGGGCAGCGGGCAGCCGCTCTGCTTGCGGTATATGCTGCTGGTAGGCATGGGCGACGGCACCTGGCTAGGAGGGGTCTTGCCGTTGATGAGGCTGGCGTCGTCGCCCTCGTCCTCCTCGCGGCGGGCGCTCTCCTTGATGATGCGGCCCTTGCGGTAGGAGACGGCGGACAGACCACCAGCGCTGTCGTCTATGATGTTGAAGTAGCGCAGCAGAAAGATGAGCGGCACGGGCAGCACGGCCATTAGCACCAGAGAGATGCACACGGACTGACCCCACACTGGGTACCTCAGAGACACCTCTTCAGCCTGACGAGACAAGAATGCACAAGTGACTATCTCTGCACAGCGGAATCATTTCACGATAAAAATAAATGAATTGAAATGCAAATGAAAACACGACTCACGGCTGACGTGACTAATCTTCCTAAAAATGTACTTAGAGCGCTTCACATCATCACATTTAAAAAATGCTAAGTATGCTAATGCAAGACGTGACGTGCTAGACGTGCTGACCTTCTGTTCGATCCAGGCGCTGTAGCTGAGGGGCGTCATGACCAGCTGAATGACACTGGCAACCAGCAGAAAGAGCAGCAGCACAGGGGTCACGCACTTCCACATGTAGTAGTAGTAGCGGGAGGGACTGAAGCCCAACATGTCCTTCAGGTCCTCAAAGAACCTGCCAGCGAGAGAGAGAGAACCAAGGTAAGAAATCAGAGCCCCACTGGAGTTCGAGAGATATGAAGTATCAAATTGAGATGGTGATGGAAAATGAGCAAATAATGACAGTGTGAACAATATAATAACTTGTATTTAAATTTAACTCTTTTTGCTGCTGACTGTATGGTCTGTGTTATTCAACAGCTCGTGTTCACCACTGGTGGTCAGTGCTTTACTGTTAAATGAGACTAATGCACCAATTCTTAGACTGGAGGGAGTCTGTGGCTACAGCCCTATGCAAAGTGGTTAGATAACTTACATGACTAAACCAGAGGCAAACAGTGTGTGAGGGTGTATGTAGCATGGCCCTTGCGTTTGTGTGTGTGTCAGTGTGCTTGTGTGACTCACTTGTCTGTGCCATAGACCCAGGCCACAGCAATATTCTCCAGGACGACAACAATAAGGAGGGGCAGAGTGGCTGAGTAGTCGTCAAACATAGCTACAAAGTAGTTCCCTGAGCGTTGAACGAAAATCAGGCCAATGCTGAATGCCAGCACACAGCAGCCCACTGAAAGAGACAGAGGTTTTGTTAAAGACATATACTCTGTCACATCAGCATTATAAAAGACACATCTTAATTCAGATAATTTAATTTCTGTTTTATTCATATTTGATGTCAAAGCCCACTAGCGCCACCTGTTGTCTTACCTGTGAGGAACTCCTTGCGCACTTTGAAGGTGTCTACGATGGGCGTGATGATGCCCTCTATGGTGCCAAACATGCTGCCCAGGCCCAGGTTTACCAGCATGAGGAAGAACATGACAGACCAGAAGGGAGACGCTGGGAAATGAGTCATGGCCTCCGTAAAGGCAATGAAGGCCAGCCCTGTTCCCTGCACCGCCTGCACACGAGAAGAGACAGAATACACAGAAAATTATCAGAAGGTAAATGAACAGGAACAGGAGTCCGGAAATCTTGGTGCACCACTAACAAATTTAAATTTGCTCTGCAGGTCCGTCTGGCCACAGAGTTTAGATAACCTATAGCTCTTGGCACAAACTGGCTCTCTGTAAAACCCAGTACAAAACCACACACAAATACATTTCTTTTGCCAACTTGAACCGATAGGAAGTGAGTAGTACCTCAACAGAAGTTATAAAATGATATGGCATGTCTGAGTAGCTTTCATGTTTACATAGATGTTGTCCTGAACAGATGTCATCATATTAATGTTGCCCAAAGGTATCATCAGTGAATACCAGTCTTCTTTCAACAGTCATAACTAGAACAAGAAGACCAGCATATGGCACCACCACCACTGTTCACAGTACAGTGCTCGTGACTAGTATCATTCTTGCAGCCATTGTGTGTTAGAGAAATGTGACTGGCTCTCTGGACGCCCCTGGTCTCCCTGCAGGGCACACTGACTCCTAACATTCCACCCAAGAACACACAGTGGCAGTCACATGCCTTTGGCCTCACTTCCACACACATCCTCCATACACACACAATCATGGGCTTGAGCCTAAGAGGAATCCAAATGAAGACACAGGCTCTCCTACAGACTTGTCTATGTGGGCTCACTGGACACAGCAGACCAGAGAACAGACCCATTGTGGCTTTTCTTTGCAGTCATTTGAGACTTGTCAGTGTTGATATCTGAATGTCAGTGATGATATCGAAATGTCGACTCCAAGAGACAGTTATGTGGGTCATGAATTTCAGCCTTCTATTTCCACCTCATTTCATTCCTTTATTCCTCCTTATTCCACTAAGTCAGTCAGTCTGCAGTCTGGGTCAGTCAGTAGTGATAGTGCCCTCAGAGCTGTTCTGTGTGCGAGCGTGTGTGTGCGTGCGTGTGTCTGTGTGGGTGTGTGGTGCGCATGTGTGCGTGCTGTATAGCTGGGTCAGTCAGTAGTGATAGTGCCCTCAAGGCTGTTCTGTGTGCGAGTGTGTGTGTGCGTGCGTGTGTCTTTGTGTGTGTGTGTGTGTGGTGCGCACGTGTGTGTGTGCTGTATAGCTCCACAGGGACCCATGCTCCAAACCCAAAACCCCATGCTCCATTACACACATAAGTCTCACTGGGTCATCCAAGATATTGAGCCCCCTAGCCTTCCTATATGCCCACACCCAGTGAGCTACAGAGGAGGAAGCTCAGATGTGATTTCATGTGGTTTGGCTAAGTATCCACAGAAAGAGAAACGTGTCATCAAGTCATATGTAAACAGTAAAAAGAGACAGGAGCTGCCATTCAGGTGTGGTGCTGTGAGGCTACACATGTTGTGGCCCGTGCCAAACTCCCTCTAAGTATCTCTACTATGAATAATTCACAGCACTTTAGCGCTCCGTCAATCCACTGAGCCCAGGAGAAGAAAGAGACCAAAAATATACTTCTGTCAGTTAAGATTTAAAAAAAAAAAAAACGAAAGCACTGGAGGGCAAATGAATGGATGCTGTTCCTTGAGAGTGCTAAACACTTCACCATGTGACAGAGTCATTCTCTTAGTTCACACTAAATTTAGCCATCAACACGTCCTGTTTCTGCTAGCCACCAGCAGTGTTTCTGCTAGCCACCAGCAGTGTTTCTGCTAGCCACCAGTAGTGTTTCTGCTAGCCACCAGTAGTGTTTCTGCTAGCCATTAGTAGTGTTTCTGCTAGCCACCAGTAGTGTGGTGTGCCCAAAGTCTTCAATGCAGATCCAGAAGCCAAACCATTCTATTCAATTATTCAGTATTTCAAAAAGCAGACACTTTAATTTTTTTAAATGAAAAAACACAAAGGTGCTGACTTAACCGAAGAATGTTGATTTATGGCTTTTTTCTGTTTCAATGATAATTTTATTAGCCCACCGCTTCTTGTACATTGCTGCCATTTAAGTTGCATCAAAGCTGCCCAAGCCGAAGAATTTTTGCATATATATCTGCACAAAAATGAGGCATCTCTGGTATAGTTAAAATGACTGTGATCTATGATGAAAACAAATGATCCTATCCGTAAGGTTATAAAAGGCAGCCAGTGTGAAACTGCACGGATATGAAAGTCATTAGAATATCTTTATTAGATAAACTGAGATAAACTGGAAAATTGAAAAACTGAAGGGACACATTTTACCACCTGAGTGAACAATGGCACTACCACCCCCTGCTGTGACAGCCCAGACTTCATCTTTTTGCTCTTTATGCCTTAATTAGAAAGAATGGCTGCATAAAAAGCCAAGGGTATAAGGAGCCTGTCAACTGATCCCTGGTCAATAGGTGGTAAACACTTCTGTTCTGGATTGTGAGCGGAGTTGTGTGGCATACCTTGTTGAGCTCGTCCTCAATACTACAGGAGTCCAAGCCCAGGTGTGAGTAGTCATTCTCCATCACGCCCTTGAGGATATCAGTCATCTGCTTATAGTCCTGGGGGCTCACGCTGCTGCTGAAGTTGATGTGGTGAGGGATCAGGTCATGACTGATCCTGTTACCCAGGAAACCCTCAATCTTCCTGGTGTTCCTAACAAGATGTGAAAAAAGCTGTGCAGTTAGTGATAAGAACAGGACCAAATAGCTTTTTGTTCATGGACAAATAGCAGTAATGAAAGCATTGTGATACTGTGTTCTGCAAGGGATGGATTCTATCAATTCTTTCACCTAAATGACATGGAAGCTGTGTTGCAGAAGTAAGGTGTTGCATAAGTGTTATTATAATTCTGGCTTGGACTTCCTATAATTGGCTGCTATTTTTCTATTTCTAGCTGAAAACAGCAATTATGTCTATTTTTATCTTAAAAATGACACAGGAGCTTGTAGAGGGGCGAGTATAGATAGATGTGATTATAGATAGGCCAGTACAAAAATGAGCAGATTGAGGGGTTGTGGACATCTGTGAGTCTCCTCATGTTCTTGGCTTGGACAGAAGCTCTGCTTGTGGTCGGTTTGTTTTTGTTTTCATGTGGAGGGGGAGAAAAAACAAACAAACAAACAAAACACTCACTCGGCGACACACTTGGCATTCATGACGTTGGCTTTGAAGCCGAGCACGGCGAACACCACCAGCGTGGCCAGCACGGAGGTGAAGAAGTTGATGAAGGAGACCAGCACGGCATCCAGGTGGCAGTTGTTATCACGTTTGTTGTAGCTGGAGAAAGCGATGACGCCGCCGAAACCCAGGCCCAGGGCGAAGAACACCTGCGTGGCCGCCTCCCTCCACACCTTGGGCTCCAGCATGATCTCCAGCTGGGGGTGCACATCAGCAAATAGGCTCACTCAACAAGCAGAACATCAAGGAAATCTGCCAATCCTCAAGGAAGTGTGCGACTTATGTCTTCGCATATCAGATGTTTTGAAATGACAACTGCAGTATTAATCTCATAAATACATAAATATAACATTGCAAACGCCATGCGGTCTAAACCATAAAAGCATAAGCATGTAGTGGAATATTAAATATGCAGGGGACCGTGAAAGCCCTTAACAAATGAACTTTTATCCAATATTATAGTCAATATATCTACCTAATACTCATAAATCCCAAGGTGTGTTTGTGTGTGCAAGTTTGTGTATGTGTCTACACTTCTGGTTACAAAGATGTCATTGTGGTTTGATGAAAGCACATAAATTAACACACATCACATCACACATAGCATGCAGTCTGTCGGCTCTCACCATGACATCAAAGTCTCTCATGCACACAGACACACACACACACACACATCCTTTGATGTGTGAACATGTCTGTGATCTGAGCAACGTGCAGCAACGTGTACCCAAGTGAGTGGAGGGTGAAAGAGTGTAGAATCTGTTACGTAAGTCACAGAGTAGAACACAGAGGAGATGAATTCTGTGCTGCATACCCTGTACGCCTGTGAGTGTGTGCCTGAGTGTATGTGTGAGTGTGTGTGTGAGAGAGAGAGAGAGAGTGTTTCAGTGATTCCCTGGTCAGTATTTTCTGAGGTCCTGACACACTTACTCATTAGCTGAGATGCTTCAAATGGGCTGACTGATCAGTATTTTAAGATTGTGATGGAGAGTCAAGATACTTAATGAACAGAGAATACACTCTCTTAGATGGGATACAGACACCACTGATACTTCAAACCGAAACTATTCACCCTAATGTTGCCCACCACTTCAAACACATGCACACACAGACTCACCTTGGGTGTGAACATGTGACGGATGCCATCCACGGAACCTTCTAGGAGGAGAGCTCTCACCAGGAAACAGATCAGGACCACGTAAGGGAACAGGGAACTGAAGTACATGACCTGCAACCAGTTACAGTATTTCTCTCTTAGTACGTGCACACAATGTCAATGTGACACATCAAAACACAACAGAACATCTGGCCCAGTGAGAAGAAAACTATCCTCTGATTGCTCTGCTAAAGTTCAACTCTGAAACAGCTTCCAACATTGAGCTTTTTATATACAATACTTTCACAGGCAAACTTCAGATAGACAGACCAAACTTGATTGGTGAGGATACTCGCCCTATCTGGAAACTTTTTTGTGTATTTCTGGTGGACTCTTGTTGAATGACACTGATGGTGTGAGCACAATGCAATTGCCTACTGGTGGCAGAGAAGAAGAACAGTGTTTGAGGGTGAGGGCAGAGCACTGACAATGATGACGACAATGAGAGTGATTTGAGGGCCCAGTCACACCAAAAGCTCTTGGATCCTGTGGGAAATACTACAAAGTCTAGTCTGCGAGTCACTGTACTTGTGCAAATTCTCACAGAGGACACACACACACATTCTCAGATTTTTCAAAATTACCAAAATAACTGGAGGCCACACTTCAAAAGAAATAGACTGCTATTACCCCTCCAGAGTACATCCTTCAAGTAAACCATGACTACACCCAAAATGTATGGATACCCACTGCACAGTAAACCTTAATAATACGTTACACTCAAGATAAATTATTTTAATCAATGCTGTTTACATATTTTAAAAAGAGCTTGTAGTTTCCCTGAAAGTAAAACGGTCTGCTCCTTAGCCATTTGTCTAGGCCAGTTGCTGAAGTTGTTGTTTCCTTTAAGATGGGCTGTGCTGACCTGAGTTGAGGGCTGACTAGACAGACTGGGCTGGACTTAACTGGCCTTAGCTTGGCTGACTCAGGTGGAATGGAGTGAGATGTGTGTTTGTGGTTAACCAGAGATGAGGCCAGAGAATAACATTGGAGAAGATAACCTAAGAACCTGTCCACAGAGGAGATAATGTTTGTGTGTGTGACCACACACACATGTGTTTGCGACCACACACACATGTGTTTGCTGCATGAGTGAATAATATTAATGATGTAAACTTGTGATGAGTCAGCATTGAGTCAACAATTACTTGCTGAAACCAAAACAAAAAGTCTGACTATATGTTTACACCTGATTTAACCCTACATTTACACTCAGTCTACCTGTATTGCATATGTTTGGTATTTTCTGTTGACTGAATTTCAACAAATGTAAATATCAGCCTCTGCTGAACCACTGCATATTACAGCATTAGAGAAATGTCTCTCCACCAGACATCCATTTCACCCCTGTGTAGTAGTAACAATGTGGCACTACTAGGCCAATTCAAGGCACCCTTCTCTGTGGGACTAAAATAAGCATTTAGACCATATCCTGTTCTGGAAGGGTTTCAGGGTGTTAGACCATTGTCCTGAAAGGACTATCTCTATTTTTAGAGCACAGTTTAAAGGCACACTAGGCTACGCTTTTAGGTTAATTTACCAGCTTTGTAGTCACTTTGATGATTAAATGGCTCATTACAGGGTGAATGAAGACACTCTCAGTGGCCTCTAGCATAGATTCTGCGTTAACTACACTTGCAGGATCTGAAACACCTACCAGGAAGAAGCTAAACTAAAACTGGATGAAACCGAAATCGCATTTGTTACCGGCTTGTCAGTCAACGTAACGTACGAAAATGATCGCTGGTTCCTGTTCTTTGGTTTGCAAGTAAATTCACAGGGATTGGTCAGAATGTACAATATTGTTGCTATTTTTTTTTTAAATCTGAGACCGTAGGGATAAAGAGATAAAGAAAGGTGAACAGTCTTGTCAGTTATGCCTTTAAATTCCCAATGTGAAAGTAATCTTTCACATGAATATGACAACAGCTAGTGGTAGAATGTCCTCATGCTCAAGTTCAGTGGTATATTTCATTTGCATAACTGTGCCTAGTGAACGGATTGAGCAATGAGTCAGTTTTTTTTTTCCATTGTCACCAGGCAGGACGCGAATAACCATGGCAACCACAATGAATTTCTCCCCTCCATTCATGCACACACTCATACTTGATGCACGTGCACACACACACACACACACACATGCAGATGCATATGCACCCAACCACACACACACACACACACACATGCAGATGCATATGCACCCACACACACACACACACACACACGCAGATGCATATGCGCCCACACACACACACATACACCAGCTCAAATAGTGAAAAATGCAGGTCAGTGCAGGCATATTCCAAGAACATAAGCTTTGTGGAAACAGTGAATGGGACATTAATATTCTTTTGTGTAGTAAATCCCTGATCGGGCTTCAAAGCCCTGCTTCACCCCCTTCAGCGGGATGCCCCGCTCTCTCCCTCTCCTTCTCTCTTTCTGCTCACTCACTCTCTCTGACTTGTCAATCTGCTCTCGCCAACCTCTCTTGCCAAATTTGCCATCCATTCTTGGCTATCAGCATAAATTATTAAGCAGTTAGCTTTGTTTAGCTTCTGGCCATGTGATCTGAAATTGGAAAATGCTCTTGATGCGATATTTAGTCTCAATAAGACACAAAAAGTAGCAGAATTTCCTACTGCCCGAACTCTAACTTTCAAAACAGCACACTGCAATCAACACCTCATTGGCAACTTCCAGTAAATGGAACAGGTTGTGGGAAATAACTAGACTGTCACTTTCACCGTGGTCAAAGTTGTACTCTTAACAATGCATCCACCACTGCATTTTTTTGCCTTGGTGAAGGCACCACACAGAGCCAACAAGACAACTACTGGCTGAGAAGAATGACATGGCCTGAAATAAAGAAAGTGTAGCCTACCTTAGGAATAAGAAAGACAGAGAGTGGCAGAGATAGTGAACAGAGACAGACAAAAAGAGAGAGGGTGATGCTGGGACAAAAGCTATAAAAACCAGGACCAAATGAACCACCTTATCTCAGCTTCCCAGCCCTCCAGTGTGACACAGCCAACAATGCAACCCAGCCCATTTGGGCCTGCAATCATGGGTCACAAAAAGCAACGGTAGGTAACAGGGCCTCAGCTTGTAGATTAGGAGGCCTTCACAGGACGCCTCCTTTCTTTCATACACGTAGTAGTTTGGAGGGGAAAAAACACTAAAACACTAAGCTGCAATGCAATTTCAATTTCATTTGAGGCCCTGATTGAAAAATGCAGCGCTTGTGAAAACAGATGCGTGGGAAATGCAAGGCAAGGCCCTACAGTCAAAAAAGGATGATGCTGTATGTGACCAGTAGAGAAATAAGGATCAAATTAGCACGGGCGATTAGCACCTGTAATGGCATAAGAGGAGGATGGGAAGAATTATCCTCCCATCTTCAGGCACTTCACTTTCCTGAGTAGAAAAATGAAGGTGATATCTGAATGGCAACGACTCCAAGCTTCTCATCTCCCGACATCACAGAGGCTCTGAGAATTATGACTGTGAACAGGAGCTGCAGCTGGACCTGAGGGGCCACTTAATACCAGTCTTGTGATGGATGAGATCAGGGTGAGCATCTGCGTCAGGGACCAGGGCAGGAGGCCCTTGAGTCATGACTGCTTTAAGTCTAATCTGCTACCCTAAGTGGCTACACAAACTTCTCTAGTCTGTATACAGTACGCTAATTAAAGGTTAAAACAACCAAAAAATAAGTAGAAATAGCAACAGCATGTGAAGAAACAACTGTATTGATACAATGCCAAAATTACCACCATATTGTCCAGATATCCATGGAAGTTAGCATGCATGCTAGTTAGCACTGGGCAGGCTCTCCTATGGTCTACTAGATTTGGCTGTATTAAATACAGTGCATCTGAATGCAAAGCTGTGCTCAAGACAACTTGAAACTGTAAGCATTCCACAAAAACACCACATGGCATCTTTAAAATGGCTGTATTACTGTTGACAGGCTCAATCCCTAGATGTGTGACATGATTTTTTTGAGACCATATGAAATCACCCATCATAATCCAGAAAAATGCAGCAGACTCTCTACCTTCCCAGAAGACTGGATGCCCTTGATCATAGCCAAGCACACTATGGTCCAGGCTGCCAGCAGGCATATGGTCATCTTCCAGTTGAGGCCGCCGCTCTCTGAAATGGAGTTGGAGATGTTGAGGGCCTCGCGGTACCAGTAGTAGGTGGTGGCTGAGCTCTTCTCACACTCTGGCACCACATCTGGACACACACACACATACACACACACACACACACATCAGAGAGGTAAAAGGGGCTTCAGTGAAATGGGTTTAGACTTTGACTAGTGCATTACCATGTTTCCATGAATACTTTGGAAATCTAGTTTGCACAGATTTTTTTCTAGATTGCACAGACTCATTAGTTAACATTAACTCATTTCAACTCATTAACTCAACTCATTAACTTGTTTCATTACAACTGAACTTTGAAATGTAATGAAAAGTATAACCTCAGCAAAACACATTTGAAAATGCAAACATAGAACTACCAAATTCCAATAACTAGTGTGTGTGTGTGTCCCTGCTTACAGGTGGCGTTCCTGGTCTTGACCAGTGGGCACTCGTTCCAAGGCAGAGGCTGCTGGAAGGACTGCGAGAAGTAGAACAGACTCCAGCTGATGATGACATTGTAGTAGAGGCCCACGAAGAAGCACACCTGCCCAGGGATGCCCATGATTGGTTAGATATGCCAGCTCTCCCACACTGACCCAATTAGCCAACGTTCACACTTGTACTCTTAGGATGGGGGGAAGTGTAAAGTGCTACATATTTAAGGAGTTCACCTCTATTTTAGTGAGCGCGTGGTCTGTCCTTCTCATTATATAATAATAAACATGAGTGCCATATAAACAGTATAGAATTTATGCTACAGAATATGAGGATGCAGTCATCACATTCTATATTGTCTACCCATTACACTCAGTGTATTTACAGTATGTGTGAGTGTGTGTATAAGATGTTCATACTGTAATAGGGTTATAGACTGACCACACAGCTGGCGAAGCCAATGCCACCCAGACGGGGGCTGATGTAGTTCCAGACTCCGATGCTGCCGCGGCGGATGCGCTGGCCCACGGCCAGTTCCAGGAAGAACAGTGGGATCCCAATCAGTACGAGCAGGATGAGATATGGCACCAGGTAGGCCCCTGACGAAGATAGACACAGAATGCTTGTGCACTTGTATACTACCAAAAATAATTCCTCCACGTATTCAGACATACTATACCTGGCCTGCACTGGTGATGTAGATGTGGACTGTTTTACACAGGATATGCAGACTATCATCCATGCCTGGTTGAAAAACTTTCCTGTTCATAGTGGCTTCAGGCACCAGACACAGCTATCCCATAACAGCTATGTTGTGAACATTTGTGTGTGTGAGAGAGCAACAAAGTCCTGAGTCTCTCACCCCCCTGAGGCGATGTCTCTGTTTGTGTGTGATTGTCTGTGGGGGACAGCAGTGTTGTCTCCTGATGACTTGAGAATCACGTGTTAAATATCAGGACTGTCTACACCAGTCTGTCTATGGGGTTACCTACGCCACTCATTCATTATTAAGAGAACAGGACTGGTGACAGGCAACGATTACAACTGGACATGATGTGCCAGAACAGCAACACACACATGCGCATGTGCATGTTCGTCCAACCAAAACCACTAAACATTCCCAACCCAAGCAACACACCCTCACACACATACCTAGCCTCTCTATCGCAATGTGGTAACAGATACATAATAAAGGATGCATGAGACAAGAGACAACATTCCATTTCCATTGGGTGTGATTCACAGGATTTGCATGTGTACAGTCAGTGTGACTGACGCTGATCAGATCCCAGCTCTCTAAGTGCATTAACCCCTATTATTCAGCACTCCTGAGTACATGGCATAACCTTGGGGAAGGCTGTCTCCTCTGCGTTTTGGTCAGATTGACTCTGACACGAATATATAAGGTTCACCCATTCAAATGCTTTAATAGTGATAGGAAGACCAACACTTGAGTCAGATTTGGGAACAATTTCCCATCCAGTTGGGTGTGTATCGTGTTACACACTGTCTTGAAAACCTGCTAATCTGGTTTTCAAGACAGTTCTGGCATCTCTGGCATCAACATTGGCATGGGCACGTTAAGTCACTAATCCAGCTTCTAGCTTCATTTAAAGTTGTGTTCCAGCAGTTCTTCTGGCGTTGGGCGGTTCATTTTTTTTGGAGGGGGGGATTTCAGTCACACTCTGTGATTTTTTGCCATGTCCTTATGAGTATCCTGCCCATCATGTGCCATTACTAAAACAATCCACAAATGTTGTGAAAACAGTTCTCTTGTTTTTGTTTTACTGAAGCAACATACCCATGAGCAAAGTCATACTGAACCCCGTGACTTATTTGCAATGCATTTGAGGAACTATTTTCACCCTTTAATTCATGTCATTGTGGTTATCTAGCTGTGAAATGCAATGTTAGCCTGGCTATTGGAACTTTTCCACTGAACCTGATGCCCTCAGTCAGGGTGAATACCTGAGTGAGTGAGTGGGGTGTGGCAGATCAGTTTGGCTGACCCAGAGTTAGTGTTTGACTGTGTCAGGAGTCGATACGCACACAGTGTGTAGGCCCACGGAGAGACAGCCGTGGGTACACTGCTGCCAGCGAAGCAGAATTGTGGGCCAGCCTCTTTTAATCTAATTACAGAAGAGCACAGCGGGACGGCCAGCATTACTTCAAAAGACCCGAAGCACACCAAGACGGGGCCCAGCTGCCACTCACACACTGGCCCTATGCCGGCGGTGGGGAACACACTCAGACATGATCCAATCACACACGCCTTGCCCTTTACCCCCCAAACCTGCACACAAACGCACACGCACAGAAATGATCCAACCAGTTGAATACCAAAAACATAGCTATTATGCCTCATGTCTTACACATTCTTTTAAAATGTTTAATTCACTTATGCTCTCTCTCTCCTTCATATACACACACAAACACAGTGAATGAGTAAGCACTACCAGCAAATATACACGTCATCACCACTATAGGAGAGCCTGGAGTATTGCTCTGTAATCAGCTTTCAGTTGCCACTTACTGGCTTTGTGTAATCTCAGATGAAAATATACCCCGCTATTATCTTCTACCCACACATGGAACTTGATTTATTACAGTAGTATCCATAGAGGAAACATGCCTTGCTACACATACAGACACCGAGCAGGGTACACAATACACACAGACCCCATCACAAGACCTCTACTCAGACTTTCACTAACTTAGTTCCTCTCAGTCTGAAACCATTTTGTCACATTTCATCAGATCACGACGGAAACAGGATTTCCACCCAGACATACAGTATGTAAATGCTGCATGTGGCATCATTCAAGAATCTGATGCAATAGAAACAAGCACTGTATCATAGGCAGAGAGAGATTCCTGTGCTTTGAAACATTAATGATTTCAAAAGCATTTTCTTTGCCCCAGAGGGTTTTGCGTGGTGATTTTATGAGAAGAAGCAAATCTTGTGATGTGGAGAGAACAGAAGGAGTGAAAGTAGCCAGCCTTGTGCAAAGGAGTCAATGTACTTCCAGTATCTAAATCTCTAACTGCTGCATGTGACATTAATACATGGTCAATTGAATGATATCCCTGTTGTTACATAATAAAAAATGAGATCCAGATTTAAGCTGGCTCTAGATTGTTAGAAACTTTGCTTGAAGAAGGGAATGTAACTCACCTCCACCATTTTTCTGACACAGGTAGGGGAACCTCCACACGTTGCCCAGGCCAACAGAGAAGCCCACCTGTGCCAGGATGTATTGGAGCTTGCTGTTCCAAGCGGGCCTCTCCTCCTCAGCATCGTCAGAGGCTTCCTCAACATCCTTGTCCTTCTCCTTCTCCCCTGAGACATCGTTGACAATCAGTGAACTCTTCTTAAAAGAATCATCACAGGTGTCCTCGTTGGAAAGCAGGTCTTTGACAGACTCTGTGACATCATCGCCAAGCTCTCTCTTGACGGCCTTGCTGTTTTTGGGCATTTGATAAATAAACCACGGCAGGGGTGGGGGTCGTAATGTCTTTTCGGTGGTTGAAGTGGGGTGCGATGGTCCAAAGCCTGTTCACTTAGGTGCAGGATTGCAGTTAAACTAAGTCAATGCGTTTCAACGAATAAGACGAAGAGTTGGCGCGTAGTTTTAGTTCTTCATTTTCGCCAGGTATCTACAGAAAAAAGATAAAACTTTCATTGGATATGCTTATACAGCTGTACATGAAGCCAGAATATTTATAATCACAGTCACAGACAAGAACTAGTCAAATGCATAAAGAGCATTGCATGAACAAGTTGTTCAATATATTCTCTACAATCAGTGCCTCCACGGAGCCATCAGAAAAAGACGCAACTACATTTTTGAATGTCAAAGATTCGGACACGGAGTGTTAAAACTTATCAGCAAAATCAGACAGGTGACATTTACTAGACTTACCACACTATCCGTGACAGATTTTACAGTTTAATGCTCCTGAAGAACTTCCGTGACTTAAAACTGAAGGCTACAGTATATGATACAATGACTTCTACCATCAATACAAGTGCCGTGACAGGTGGAAAATAGTGGGTGTGCTCTGGAGGACTATCGCGTTTCTGCGCGTCTAAATAATTGATACCTGACGCAATGCACGAGGTGATTTGCATACGAACCCAAACATGCTTTTTCCTCACGGCCCGATCAGAGCTCGATTATAACTCATACACCATCTCTACTTGGTACGTACTGGCATAAATAAGACTTACATTATCCACACGAGTAATAGGCTATATAACGAGTTTCCCAAATCAAGCTATGGACCAAAACGCTGTCTGCACACCGATCGCGACAGCCTATCGGCGCTCCCCTGCACGTCTTAAGTGATTAATAGATTTTCTTTACACCTCCAGGATTATCCTCCCGAAAATGTGGCCAAGCGGCATTTCTCCTACAAGCATAAGGAAAAAGCATGATAGGCCCAATTCATTTAATTAAAATATTTAATCACATAAGTATTTCTGACAAGGTTGGTGGACGAAATGGTTTTACTTATTCCGTTGAATCAAATTATACACTAGATTGCAATTAATGGTGGGGTCCAGTGGCCTAAATAAAAATGAAATCAGGCCATTTACCTCATTTAGCCTACACGAACACATGATGCTCCCTTGTTATACAATAAAAGCCTACATAATTTCTCTGAGATTCATCAAGATAGTAAATAAACCTGGTTGCAGTTACAGACGCTTGTGCGGACAACAAGCTTTACGCTAAAATCTTTCTCCAAACCGTAACACCTGAATTAAGCGTCCCCGCCAAGCGTCTATGCCAACCATGTGCACTATTTCATCAGACACCGCATCCCTCCATCCCCGGAGTACAATAAGAGAAAGGATAACCCCCCCCTCAATTAAAATGAGCAGTACATTACCTGATATTGCAAAAGAATTGGGTCGATAATGTTTCCCAATACTACATTTACTTTCTGATCCTTCTCTGAATTCAAATTTCTAACAGGTTATAACAGCATCGAGAACACATGTGCCAAACCCATATATACTAGACATCATCTCTTCATCTGATTCAGAAGAGCCGGTGCTCTTCTGCAGGGGGAGACGCCTCTTCATCCTTGATCATCGGGGTATTTTACGACGCATGCAGTATTACACTTACTGGCAAACCTTGTAAAACATCTACCACAAAAATACTTTAATTAAAAATATAGTAAATTTCACGTCAATGGTTAAAATGCAGCGACTACAAACATGCAACAGCAATGTACGCTTTTTAAATTATATCTGGGAGGTATCGAATACCCCTGTTTTTACAAAGTGGTTTGTCCTTACTACTGTAGGGTACTCCACACCAAGGGGGTCTGGTCTGCTCGCTCTCCTTGATATACTGAAAGGAATAGACTTCGAATATGATTCTTTAATCCAGTCTATCTTTCTTTTATATTTTCTAGTTTTACTGCGATTTACTGTTGCTGTGTGCACGGGTTATAGGACACTTTGGCTGAAGTGCTTTCATTAGCACAGCATATCCTGATTTTTGTCAAGCTATTTCTCCTGGCAAAAATAAAATTCACCAATGTCCAAGCACTTCATACCAGCGTCAAACCGCGTGACTTGGTCATTCGCAATTTTTCGTGAAAGCGGATGCATGCCATTTAACGAGACGGCTTAAAGAAAACCATTGTTAGTGTAGCCTTTTTTCCAGATGAGGAGCTGATATTGGTTACGATCCTGTGCAACTGTTGTGCTGTTCCCGACACCACAAAAGATATGCACGAGACACGTCTACGAGCACATGTTCCTGCGCGCGCCCACGATCCTGTTTCGGACAGGGTCCAAAGTATGTGCGATGGGCGATATGAGGGAAGTGAAGATGCGGTCCTCGCATACTGAATATACTAAATATATTTATATATATGTAATTCTCTTCATTTAAGTGAAAATCAGATCACTCACAAGTGACGTAGCATTGCAGCTGGCTGTTCTTGCTGCTGGAGCTGATCAAGCCATTGACAGACAGCTTTATTGATCGTCCTTAATAGGCCCATGTGGTTCTCTATCATGTGCCCTATTCAGGACAGCATGCCTTCAGTGGGTCCATAGGTTTGGCTGCTCTTGACAAATTGACCTAGCAGAGATTTCACATGAAGTCAACAATCCCTGTACAGCATCTGCACTGGTACAACCTGCATTAGGGAGCAGTTTTTAGGCTGAAGACTAGGCTACAGTCTTCACATGACTACTGCAATATCATACCATGTGTGACACTGTCAGACATTGCCAGTGAAGAGTATCCAGATTAACTTAATATTTAATGAGTTTTGTACTTGAAATTACGCAGAAATTCATTGATGAAATATCTTTAGAGGGATGGTGTGTGATGACACTGCATGCATATCTTCAGAGGTGAAAGGCCAAGATATGTCTTCTGAGGGGTGAAGGAAACATGTGACGTCACTATGATGGCTGGAGGGCTGAACTCATCAGTGCTGGTGATGTGAGACATGCAGCCTTAATTCCTAGAACTGAAATGAGATCAGCACGGCTCACGGCTGTGTCATTTAGCAGAGACGGACCTAACCATTACATATACTGGCTGCCAACTCCTCTGAGGACATCAGTTTAAAGTGGGTTTCCCAGCTTGGGATCAATAAAGTACATTTATCTATCTAAATACATGATAATCTCATGAACATAGCAGCTAGAATAAGGGCACTAAGGATGAGGATAATGAAGGATAATGTCAGGTCCTTCAGAACAGATCAAAGACGTAGTCAGTGGTCAGTGATGCTAAGCAGTTTGTAAATGCTTTTGTAACATTAAATAATTATCTCCTCATGGTCCTCTAGCTCTCCATTCTTCAGCAACACGGTGAAGAATCCGCAGACTAATTACGATGCCCTAGCTCCATGAACGGGGTGTTTCAATGAACAATGTAGGAGCAGCCTGTCCCCAAAACAATAGCACTGGTTTCTCAGTCAGCATTGAGCCTCAGTGTCTGCTAAAAACTGAGGTTTACTTTTGTTAACTGGGGTAGTTTCTTGAATTTCCTTGATAAAAATACAATGGCCAAACCCAATGTCCCCACTTACCCGACCAATTTACCTGAACCCTTAAAGACGTAACTGTCATGTATCACCTTCATTATTGGCTGATTCACAATGGGGGGACAATGGAATTCAGCCACAGGATCATGAAAGCAATGGAAATCAGATGTTAAGTTGGTCTTTTGATTGACAAAATAAACAAAGGTAGTACTACGTCAACATTTCATGAGTATCACTTCAGAACTACAGCATTAATACTACTAGATTTCCACAGGGATAAGTAGATTGAAATATTGCAGATTTTCCATGATTCTTCTCAGCAAATGATCTCGATTCTTCTCAGCAAATGATCTCGAACTCTCGTGTCCTCAGAGATGTTAGATTGGGTTCAAATCCAGGCACTGGTTTGGCCCACCCAGTCACAGATAATCCGGCATTGTCTTGATTGTGTTTAAGCTCATTAGCCCCATTTATACTGTGGGCCAAACCTGGTGCTTGAACGTGGCCTGGTAGGAGTACTGAACAAGGTCAAATCTGGAACTATCTTCCTGAGTATAGGCAGAAATTGAAGCAAAGCCCACCCACTGTTCAGACAGTTTGTTGTTGGTCTGACGAATCAGTGCATTACAAGACTGTTTTGATTGTACTGACTTGTCCATGATGCATCAAACGGTGATATAGACGAGTATACAGAGGTCAATGTATTCATACAGAACTGTGTGGAAGGCTCCCGCAATTGTGCCTGTGTGTCCAGTGACAAAGAGCTGGAGAAAAGCCCAATATGACCTGTGTAAAACAATCAAAGCAGCAAAACGGGACTACATGCTTAAGATTGAGGAGGCTATGATTCAAGAGGCATGTGGCAGGGACCACACATGGTAGAAAAGAAGTGTGAGGTTCAAGTCTCTCACCCTTTACTCCCAGGTGAGCTAAACAGCTTCTAAACCCGCTTTGAGGTTACCATCGACCTTCCAGAAAGAACCCCTTTCATCACTAACCTCTCAGCTGATCCAGGCCCTAATGGTCACAGTGGGTGATGTGGGGAATACCTTCAAGCATGTCACCACCCACAAAGCGGAAGGCTTGATGGGATACCAGGTCGTGTTATCAGAGCATGTTCAGAGCAGTTGGCTGGTGTGTTTACAGACATATTCACCTTCTATCTGTCAACATGCGTTGTACCAAGCTTCAACTCTAGCTAGACCTGATGCTCATATATATATAGTAACCTTAGATATAGTTACTGTAATGCCCATTTATTTGATTTTGCTTTGCTAGATTCTTTTGGTTCCTGGACTGATGCAGTGAGGGTAAAAGCGGAGCTAGAGGCACAAATGTTCTATGTTCTATCAGAAGGGGGAGGGGGAAAAATCCCCCTTTATGCAGACCAGAGTCAAACCCTTGTACGTTGACATTGTTTGATCTTAGTTTCGTCGCACTGATGAATCTCAGTCAGACAATGCTTTAGGTGATTTCTACTCCTGTGATGATTGTCCTTCTAGAAGTTTATGTCTTCTTCACACAGGGTCTCTGAAGGTCCCTACACATGTCTCTTACAAAAGGCTTTTCTCCCTTAACTAAATTGCCAGCTAAGTAGATTTACATAGTTCCATATTTATTTATTAATTCCAAGTATGAATTCCTTTTTGCGTAGCATTCCCGAGATCTGTACTTCAACACCATTATGGGGTATTGGGTGTAAAAAAGTTTAACAATTTCAACACAAGGCAAAATAACAAAGTGTGAAACAGACTCTTCTGTGCAGTCAATCAGTGAAAAACTGCAAGGTTGAGAGGGGTACTTTCCAGGTCTAAAAAGCAAGCAGACATCTTGCATTTGTTTGATGTTCATGTATGTTATTGTCCCTTGGCCTAGTTTATCTACCATGTCAACTTTGCCCAGAAGTTTACTGTTTTCAAGTTGGTGGGAAAACTTTTCCTACAATAGACTAAACATGAGCTAATATGAGAGTGATTGTTGTGGGACAAAGATAAGTCCACGCAAAACATCACAGCAATCACATTATTTTGTCTCCTTTGCCAGTGATAGCATTGCTCCTGACAAAGGTAGGATTCTCTTTTAATTACAAATACATTTTGTTCTTCCAGTGAATGATATGCTACCTTGATTGTTGTTCTGTCTCTTAAAGATGGAAGAACAAAGTTACCAACATGAATATGATATATTTATCCAGTAGACATATATGTAGCCTACACAATACTTGCACAGATAAATCGCATGCTGGACACATTAAAATAACATTTCGAAATGCATTCTGATTTGCTCCTCAAATTTATACTTCTAATCCGTATTAGAGCTACATTGTACCATAAATTTGGGGCAGTGCTCACAAAATGTCTTGCCATCAATGTATTATCTGCTGTAGGCCTAGTCATGTATCTAATATTGATCCAGGCTGGATGCAGGAAGGATACACACAGAGGCAGCCCTGATACGCCCTCATGGACACTGAGACATGACATGACAAGAATGACTCAGCGTTTAATCTTACTCCACCAGAAAAACTACATCCATAGCTCCACCAGGCCCATCCATTTCCCCAGTAAGTGGTTTCATAAATTAGCCACATAAACCATGGACCCTCAAACCTCCAACACTCATCTTCCCTCTTTCTGCCTTTGAAAAGTTTATTTCTGGCCAACTTGGTGTCCATCGCCTTTTGAAATCTCTGATATCCAAAGAGATAATGGAACTAATGTAAGGATTTACAGAAAGGATGTAGATTCCGGCTGGAGACGCTTGACAAAGAGAGGATTAAGCACAGTGTGGGTCTAAAGCCTGCTTTTCTCTCTGGCTTCTTTACTGTCATGGGACTTTTCACAGTCATGGGATCATGAGAGTACGGGGCGGTGGGATTCCTCCTGATCCTCAGACAGTTCCAGCATCTGATGGAGGGACGTGAGGAGGATATCTGTTCTCTCTCATCAGCGGAGAGCTGATGAAGGTCATGCCTCTAGGAGCACCGATGAGCCTCTTTCTGTGATTCTGATTTCCAGGAAGTCTTACAAGAGGTTTGCTACATGTTTTAATATTTCTCATCAGCCTTTGGGTGTCATCAGCCCCCTAGGGTCCCTGAACCTTATGTACTGATGTCATTGATATTTACTGAAGTAATTAGCGATGCATAATATCACCACCTCAGGTTGTTGAATGTGCCATCAAATGATGTGTGTGTGTGTGTGTGTGTGGAGGGGGTTGGTAATTCCCTTAATTGCAGAGTACCCCTTGAACACATTTCCATGAAATTGGCCACACTTTTACATTATCAAATTTCATGAGATGTTAGCAATGAAAGTTCTGTTTTTGAATTTTTATTTTTGGATCTACATGCCCAGTGCTTTACATGTCCTGGTGTTTCCTTGTATTAGGAGATGACCAAAAATGAAAAAAGGCAAAGAAAAGGAACTCAAGTAACACCAAGCTCATGCTGCAACGGTCATAACAAATGCATGTGCTATATAATGGCATTAGTTTATTGTTTGCTGTAAAAGTCCAGTTACTGGTTAAAGTTGCATTTGTTTATGTTTTGTCATTATGTTTAAATTTCTAAGCACATGATTTTGTCCAGCACAACTCAGCCTATTTGAACCTAAGACCAAGCAAAGGACACCAGAGAGGAAGATGACCCCTCCCCTCAGTGCTTTCTGAGAAACTCCACACAGTGTTGCAGCATGGGAAAAGCTGCCTCTACTGTTTCTTTCAAAGAGCTTGGACTGCATAAGAGGGTTTTTTAAAGTGTATGTGGAGAATGGAGAGCTAGCTTCGAGATTGTAGCTTAATTGTAAAAAATATGTTATGTTTCTACTTAAAATTTCTGTAGTTTTTCTAATATGAGACATAGGCTACTGTTCTGGGACACTAACATTAGTTGGTGGTTGCCTTCCTATTAGCAAGGAATCTGGTAAAGTATCCTAAAGTAATTGGTGCCAGTTTTTTTAGAAAGTCATAAGGTGCAGTCATAAGCTCACCCATTTGCTTATAGTGTTAAGTTTAGGATTTAGTGTCAGTGAGTTTACAGTTAGAATGTGGCCACCTTTAATCTCAAGAATGCAGTTCAGAGAAGATTATATTTCAAATATATGATCAACGTTTGGGCCTTATGCCAAGGATTAACTGGGTTAAGTATTTGATTTTTCACGTGAGTTTGCAACTTGAACTTCTATTACGGCATTACAACCTGCATGAGGGTATTACTTAAAATGCCATCATGAGTTTTCTTAGAGTCCCACAAGGTCACTTAGGAGTTATCTGATGACATTTTGTATTTGTATGTCGGTATGCAATCTGTAAAGTGAATTGGGCAAATGTGGTGTAATAAGGCCTGGTTTAATGTAAATTCATTCTTTTTCAGTACTACTTCATTTTGAGGATGTCCTCTGTGGTGGTCATTACATTGCACTGCCAATTAAAGCCTAGCCTCTGTAGCCTAGGGTGCCCAGGTGACCCCAATTTCCTTGAACAGTCCCCAATTTTGGTGGTCTGTGCACAATTACAAGAAAACCAACTTTGTCCATGATTATTAAAGCTAAAACATTACATATTTTAATGATATTGACTGTATAAATAGGAATGTCCCTGGTTGGAAATTTCAGAGAAATGTCAAAATCTCAAAGGTCTGGTCACCTTACTGCAGTAGATAGAATAGTGATTTAAACAGACCTGTATCAAGCCTTTAAATACCTTTGCCAACATTTGGAAAACACAGCTAATGCCAGGCACCTTAGATCTAGAACCTCTGAAAAACCTCTGAAGCCAGGCGACGCCATTTCTCCTCCCAAACAGCACCCTCAGGCACACCCAGTGGGAGAGGAGAAGGCTTAGCCCCGATAACGGCTACAGTCGAGTAACAGAAAAACCCTTGACTGTACAAACATGGAGACACAATCCAAACCAGTGCTCCGTTGGGAGCCCAGCTGCCTTTGACGGCCATAATCTGCTGTGTAAATCTGCAGCCTCTGCTCGTCTGGTCTCTGTCTGGCTTCTGTGGGCACAGACAAAAAAGTATTGGACTCCTTGCCCACTGACAAAGGGAAGCATGCTGCCCTCCCCTAATTAGAGTGGACAAGGCTTGCTGATGGGGCCTTTTTGAGCAATTGAACTTGGTGAATGATTCTTAGGGGTCTAATGAAACATAGTCAGTCTGTTTGACTTCAACAACACCCTCCACAGAAAAAGCCAGGCCCTCCCCACTCTACATCCCCGTAGGCCGCAACTCAGTGAGTGAAGTTGGGCAACCACCCAGAATGACCTTCGCTTTTAGCGCATTACAGTTAGCACTGGTGTGAGCTATGTTTCTTGGCAGTTATTCCTCTGCATGCATGACCTCTAACCCTCAATGGACAGGTATCACAGCCTCTGTAAGTATGCCAAGTGCAGTGGTGAGAAATATGTTTCTGGCAGCTGCAAAATATATTCCAGCAACATATGGCCATGATAAAATAATTTTGCAATTGAAACAAAATAGAAACATGTAGCCTAGACATCTATAGTCAAAATATCCATGCATATTTTGGGCTAAACCGTAACATGTCTAGCACATGCTCAATGTGCATCAGTAGCCTAGTCAAGCCCGCTTACCTGATGTGCAGTTTCTCCTTGCATTTTGATTCTTCCACCAGAGGACAATGTCTTAAATAGTCAGTTATGTCTAATGCGTTGTAAATCATTCCGCTTTCAACACTAAACAAGTCATTGTTATCGCTGTTCACCTATGAGGCAGAAATCTGCTAAATCAGTCCATCCATAGATCACATCAAACACATCAGTATATTGTGCACCATTATTTCGTTTCCCAAGTCTTGCTAAGTTTGTCCCTCTTGGCACCCCACCTGGTTCGCTTGTGTTTCTATAGCAACCAAGGCTCCACACAAGAAGACACGAGACAGACAAACAAGAGAAGCTGTCAACCAGTTGATGTAGCTGACAACCTCGTGTGAAATTTGTTGGGTAGATAAAAAATAAATTGTAGAGCTCGGTAACAGGTAGCTGACTTACTTATCACTTATCACTTACTAACTTAATTATTACCTGTCGCGACTGTAGAATTTACTTTGAGGTTACTTTAGTCTACTTTATAAAGAGGGGAACAATAGCTGTTGCTGGCTAAATATGATTGATCCCACGAAAAACACAGAGCAGACAAGCTAACCTTAGCGCTACCTGCCGGTAAATCTGTCTGTAAAGACTGCTAAACTTTACTAGTCCTGACAACTGGGATACCACCAATTGGATTACAATAATTTCTTTTGATTGTTAACGTTAGATTAATCAACAAGATTAATCAACAAGTTCTACATTTTGACATTATTATGGATGCTGATGAAATTGAGAGAATTATCAATGAAGAATTGAAGAAGATGAATCTGTCAGAGGAAAATTTTGATGATAATGAGGAAGAAGACCTACTTTTACACCTTCCAGAGGATGATAGTAATTCTGAAGTGAGTTTGGTTGCTCTTAACATTATGAATACTTTAATGTTGTTCTATCTTATTTATTATCAGCCTACCTTTTTGCCTTTAGACAGATGGCATCCCAGAGTCTGTGCTGACTTATTTTGAAGCAGCTAGAGACCGCATGAGCGTTTTTGAAAAGCACCTCCAGGAAGACCAAGAGGAGAACAGTAAGACTTGGTTTTCAGTGTTTCCAAAAGTACAAGACACACATACAGTCCTGTTCAGCCCAGTCCAGATAGCCTGGTAACTAACCCAGAATATTTGCTTTCTCAGATGAAGCATCTCGGAGTGGGACCTGTGTTGCCACTTGTGAAAGTGAAGACCTGCTTAAAGATCTGGCAGTCAATGCTGACCATAACTCTGTAGCTTTAAAGGAAAGGGTAGGTTGGCTGTTGATTCATTTTAGGACTTTGATTGGTAACTACCTCAGCTGCTGTGATGGATACAGAAATTATGAAGAGTATGGGAGTGTTCTTGCTCATCATAACAATTTCTATGTCAGACTAAATACAGAATGAAAGTTTGATGGTTGTTGAAAGATCTGCATACCACAGCTGACTAATTTTTAGTATTGCTTTTGGGTGATGAAAGCATTGCTAAATTGAATTGAACTAATGGGTGTTAAATACTGAATGTCAGATTATGTTTGAGCTAGAGGAACAACTTGCCCAACCCACTGCATTGGACCACCAGATGGCAGTAGAGGGCAGTGCCATACCACAGAATGAGACTGCAGGTGAAGAACATCTCATAAAAAAAAAAAAATTCTCCTTTAAATAAAGTAATGTATATTGTTTTCAGTAGAGGATCGTTTATTTCTATGGAAAAGAAAGCTTCAGTGTCAAAATGACATTATACGAGTATATTGATGCCACTGAAGAGATCTAAGAGAAGTTAGATATTAGTATTACCTCTTTATGTCAGATATTTTTTTTCTCTTTTAAACACTATCTTGCGATCAGATACCAGATTATCAGATTGAACGATTATCATTACTTTGTATTATTAAACCAGTTAGAACCCTTTCCCGTAGGTTGATAGTCTATTGGTATTGGGTTGACACATTACTATTGCCTTAGACTATTTGCCTGTTCACTCTTTTCTATTGACCTTCCTCATATTAATGATCTGAACTGAATCAAACACTATTTTACATGTCTAATGTGATGTGCACATCTCCCTCTCTGTTGCTAGTGGGTGAGCCTGATGAGTACCTGGAGTCTGAGCAGCGTCTGGAGCTGGAGCTGGAGGAGCTGGAGAGGAGGCTGAAGGAAGAGGAGAAGAAGAAGAGGGAGGCACGTGAAGCTGAGCGCAGGCTGCACCTCCTCAGAGAGGAGCAGGAGGAGGAGTGGAAGAGACTCAGGCACGAGCAGTTTACAAAAGAGCTGAAGAAAATAGATGAGGAAAGTCAGGTGAGATGGTTTTACTGCTAAACTGTCACATAGATTTGCCTTAAAGCAGTTATCCTGGTAATAAAACCAGCCCCTTGTTCTCCACTTTGTTTCATACAGAGGGTCTGGGCATTCGGTAGTGAGATTTGATTGCTTGCTGGAAGAGTTTAATTTTAAAAAGATTGGATCAACCCTTGAGCGATAGCCTGCCTTGACTGAAAGCATTCTAGCTCTGCACTCACAACCCGCCCCCCCCCCGTTCGCTGATTGGACAGGTTAAAATGCCTCCTGAGACAAACAAACTCAATGGGATCAAATCCAGACTAGTACTGTAGGGAGATGGTAATCAAGCAGAAGTGCTTAGGAAGGCATGGCCTTCAGTTATCAAAGAAGTTTTAGCGTTTTAATATATTCAGTACTGCATTTTTCTCACATATGTTTAAAATGTATCTTGCGAGTAAGAAATTATAGTATGTGTACTATTCAAGAACACTTTTTATATTATTTTAGTCAGATGTTTGGCTGTTAACTGTTTCAGAACACAATGGTTGAAGAGAGAGAAGAACTCATAGATGGGAAAATGGAGCTTGAGTTGGCCAATCACAAAGTGAGTTAACCTGCAGTGAACACCCAAAGTTTCCAAAGTGTATTTGAATGTCCAGGCTGCTTGAGGAGTGAGCTAATCTGGCTGATTGTTTAACTGATCTCCAAAGGAGGCCATCAGGAGGCTGGAGGAGGAAATGGAAGCAGAGAAGCAAGCATTTAAGGAGGCCCAGGAGGAGCAGAGAAGGAGGCAGTTGTACAAGGAGCAGTGGGCTGCCACCATGATACAAGCAGCCGTTCGTACATTCCTCACTCAACGCTGGACCAAACCTGCCTTAAATCGGAGGAGAGAGGAGGAGAGGAGGAAAGAGGAGCAGAGGAGGATGGAGAAGGAGAGGAAAGAGAGGGAGGAGAGACTCATGCAGGAGCAAGAGGAGGAGGAAAAGAGGAGAGAAGAAAAGGAGGCTCGCCAGAGAGAGGAGCAGGAGAGGAGGAGAGTGGCGTATGAAAAGGCTAAGAAGGAGGAACGTCAACGACTGGAACGTGAGAAGAAGCTAGAGGAGAAGAGAAGAAAGGAAGAGGAGGAGAGGAAGAAAAGAGAGGAGGAAGAGGGGGAGAGAAAAAGAAAAGAGAGAAAAAGAAAAGAAGCAGAGGAGAGGGAGAGACAAGAAAAAGAGGAAGAAGAGAGGAAACAAAAAAATCAGACAGAGAGACAGCAGAAACTTGAAGAGGAGACGAAGAAAAAGGAGAAAGAGGCAAGGCAGAGACAAGAAAAGGAGGAGAAACAAAAGGAGGAGGAAAAACCTAAAAGAAGAGAGGCAGAAGAGCAGAGGAGACGAGAGGAGGACGAGAAAAAGAGAATAGAATGGGAGAAGAAGAAAAGGCTAGAGGAGGAGATTAGAAGAAAAGAGAAAGAACGAAAATGGGAGGAGGAGAGAAGGGTAAAAGCAGAGGAGGAAAAAAGGACTGAATCAGTAGAGGGCAGCAGATCTCTGCTGGAGAAGAATGAGGAGGAGAGAGAAAGTAGAAGGACTCAGAGCACAAAAGAGACTACTGCACATGAGACTGACATCACGGATGCAAAGCCTGTTGAGCAGAGAACAGCAGCCACCTCTGATCATCAGCCCAAGACCAACACTTCCCAACACATCTACAGTTCAACCCCTGAACCCTCACATATGGACCAGAGGAGAACTTCAGGTCACTTGGATCAAACCAGCCAGACCAAACCGGGAAGCACTCAGTCTGCTGGTCAAAGTGGCCATACTAATGAGACTGTGGATGCTGGGTCTGTGTGCTTGCCAGATTGCACGGAGCAGAAGCGCCTGGCCTGGATGCTGAACTGCATCCCGTGGTCCAAGCTCTCTGTGCAGAACAGGAGGAAGGGACCCCAAGGGAAGCATGCCAAGAGGAGAGGACCAAGTGGGCCACCACAGCCCAGCCTGCCTCCTCTGTCTGTGGATGCAGTTCTCCAGTCAGGGGCCTGGAGCTCCCTCACACAGGTAATCAGGGAGGGTGTCATTCAATTCATAATAATTCAGCTGTGACTGATCTAGGACTTTAAGGATTATGGTATTTTTGCCAAGGATTATGGCTTTGTATTTACTGCTCTTTTAACAGGTGACAACTGTGATGCTGGAGGATCTTCCGGGCTGCAGTGTGTCCACTATGTCTGCCTGTTGTCTGCTGCAGTCCCTCAGTCTCCGCCGATGTGGCCTCACCTCTCTGGAGGGACTCAGCTCCTGCACACAGCTCAGGTACATCGATGTGCAGGTAAACCTAATCCCAATCCACATCATCCACTTACCTGAGTTCACCTTTACCTGTCAGTCCTACAAACTGTCAGCATGTGTGTGTGGTTGAGTGTGTGTGTGTGTGTGTGTGTGGGTGTTTTTTTAGTGTGTGACTGTGTCAGTAGGGTTTTCTGCCCTGAGGAAATTAGATTGAGACTATTGCTAGAGTGGTCTTGTGTATCGTCCAGGAAAATTCCATCACGTATGTGGACTGTGGGGACCTGGCTAAGCTCCAGGTGCTGAGGTTGGGCAGGAACCAGCTGACCTCCATCCACGGCCTGGAAGGAGCCACTGACTTGCTGGAGCTCCAGCTCTCCCACAACCGCATCTCTCGGCTCGGTGAGAGGCCTGTCTGTCAGTCCGTCCACCTTCCCCTAGAAAAAAATATTCACATGACCTTTTTATTCCAGGGACTAAGTGCTATACTGTTCTTCAGCGGTGTGTTGTGCAGTTTGAAGGATTTTTGGCCCAGGCTGAGGTAATGGTATGATAATGTAATAATGCTAGCTGTTTCACGCTTAAATGTTGAATCTGCCTGGAGATTTGATTGCTGTCCACAGGGATCTGACAGACTAGTCGCACAGACTTAATGTCATGGAATAATTGTGATGCTCGGAACTGGTTGCAATTTTAAGTTCAAAATCTCATTCTTTAAGGACAAAATGCAGTGTGAATCGACCCATAGCACTGTTGCACTGCTGGGTCCACTGTTGTTTGAGGTCACTCAGTGCTGTTGGTATGAAAAAGAAAGAAAAGAAGATTTGATGCAGCATAAACTGAGTAATGAACTGGAAGCTAACACTAAGTGTTTTTTAAAAGTTTTCATTATTAAGTCTATGTTGTATCAAATTTTCTTGTTCATTTTCCTACTAATAGCACTCGTTGACCTCAGACAATAGCGCTTAAATTGATTCAGGATTTCTCCTTTAATGATGGAAAGAATTTCTTTACTTCTATATGCAAATCATTAGTGAAAAGATAAATGTAAGGAAGAGTATGTGTGTGCGTGTGTGTGTGTGAGTGAGAATCTCAGCTCTGGCTTAAGGGGCTTATTATGCTCTTTTGATAGCCACAGTGAAGGAGTGTGTATCTGAGAGTGTCCACTTGGGGGAGGCCTTTGCCTTTTCCCTGCATGCACCACTCCCTCAGCTATTTTTTCAGCAATGCTCAAAATTTATTGCAGTGGCACTGTGTTAGTGGGAAGTGAGCTGGCGCCTATCTTAAGTCATGAATAAATATTTCATAAGGAAGAGGTTAAATAAGTCTAAATGCCATTCACTCTCCTTTGCATCCCATGATATTTGACCTACCTCACCAACCTAAACTTGATTATAGCTCAGATTTCTATTCAAATTGTGGATGAATATCATTTCCACAATGGCTTTCCTTTGGCATTTTCTTGACGTCCATCCTCTTATACTTTTTAATGTCGTTATGTCTAGGTGGCTTGGAGGCTTTGAAGAAGCTGCAGAGCTTGTGGATCGATCACAACCAGCTCACGAGTACGCGTGGACTGACAGAGGTGTTCACGTTGCAGCACCTGGATCTATCACACAATCATGTTACTCGAGGGGAGGGTCTAGACAACTGTGCCCTTCTCCGCACGCTACGTCTGGCAGGAAACACTCTCACTGAGGTAGGACTGTGTCCCAGTGTCCCACTGTACAAACAACATGACTGAAATATCACAGGGTCACCCAACATCACCCAGTGACACAGACACTCAGAAAAAGTGTTTTGTGTTTTAGCTAGATTGGACTGGCAGCCTGCCAATAGATAACAACCTACCTATTGAAACAATATGAAATGTTTTCCCCAAACTAATTCTAAACTAATAAAGACAGGTCATGCAATTTATTTTTTGGACCCTTCTTTGGTATTGACATTGACCAAAAGCTACTTGTAGTGTGAATAACACATTTAAATCCTTTTTAGTAATACTTTTTGTTAATTTTCTTTGCTTAGTCCCATAGCAAACACTGATATGTCCTAAGCTGACTGTCATTGTGAACTGTAAATGTATAGCCTTAGAAAGGCTACAGTGTGGTGATGACATTCCACTGAATAACAGAGTTGTCCCCACTCTAATCATCTGTCTCAGCATTGGGACGCCTGTCGCCATTTTAATTAAATTATACTTGTCAGTCAGTTGTCAGGAGAGTGTGCAGAGCCCTGAGGCCTTATTACGGTAAACCAGACCAACTCTCTTGTCTCCTATCCAGGAGCGGGAGAAGAACTTGCATGGTTTAGTGTTCTAGTATGCTATGCATTACAAGTCCAGCCAATTCTTGTTGTGATTAGACATATTTCTGTCCATTAAATATTTTTGTTTTGTTGCTGGCTAACTACAAAACATGGCATAGGTAATCTTAACAGGCACTGTGTGTGTATGTGTCCTGCAGGCTCCCAGTCTGAGGAACCATGTGCTTTTGGGCGAGCTGAGCCTGGAGGACAACAGCATCTCCTGCCTGGAAGGTCTGGCCAGCTGCTGGCTGCCTCTGCTGCACAGCCTCAACGTAGCCCAGAACAGGTGAGTCTACCCCTGCCCACTCCCATTCTGAAGGAGGGGGTGACTCTTCTCCATAAGTCTAAACTCACCTACACTCTACATGCAGCGGCCAAAACTGCTTGATTTTGCGTAGTTTTTGTGCTTTATGGACTTTGTCTGAAAGGGCGGGAGGAATCCTAACATCATGCATGAATAAACCTGTATATTTTTTAAGGAAGGGATTTCACTAACTGTTGGATATTAGTGGCAAAAGCAGATTTTCCATTGAACTAACACTGCTCTTAGACACTTCTATTAGAAGACAGTGATTTGTTATTATTCTTATCAGTGCATTACAAAGTTGGGAGGAATATCTCCTTTGGTAGCATCGTACTTTACATGAAGATATACAAGCGACTGTGTTAGCCCCTGCTGGGTTGAAACTTTAGCTGATTAACACAGTGGAGGTTGTTTTCTTGGCAGTCTCAATGGCTCCAGATTCTTGGGTGTATGTGTTTGTGTATGTCTTGTTGAAGGGCAGGATCTGTCTGTGTGTGAGTGGTGTTAACATGGACTCTCCTTGTGTTCCAGCCTCACCCAGCTCCCTCCGCTCCCTGACTTCATCTCTCTCAACACTCTGGATGTCAGTCACAACTGCCTCTCCGGTGGGTTCCCCCATTCCCTTCCTCCCTCCATCTCTCTCTTTCTCTCTCTCTCTCTCTCTCTCTCAGCTGGCCTGTGCCAGTAGTGCTGTGTGTGCTGAGTGATGCTCAGACTGGGTGAATGAGACAGGTCTCCACCAGAGTGCTGTTGTTCCTGGGGAGTGCTGGGACTGATGCTGTTCTTACCTCATGCTGATCACAGCCTTGTTTCCTCCCCAACTCAATATGCTTATGGCTTTCCACTAACTGTGCACTCTGTGCATGAACACTTCATAGGTTATCAGGGGATGAATACTGCATAGGCTATCAGTGCATGAATACTACATAGACTATCAGTGCTTTAATGCTACAAAGGCTATAAGTGCATGAATACTACGTAGACTGTCAGTGCATGAATACTATATAGGCTATCAGTGCAAGAATACTACGTAGACTTTCAGTGCATGAATACTATATAGGCTATCAGTGTGTGAATGCTACATCAGTGCTTTACTGCTACATAGGTTATCAGTGCATGAATACTATATAGGCTATGAACATTACATAGGCTGTGGCAGGCTGCACTCTAATGATAATAAACAATAAAAGTAAACATAAAACTTTTGGTTTTAGTTTTGTTATTATCTATATCAGTGTTGTCGTTGTTTGTCATATTGTGTCCTGTGTGTGTGTTACAGAGCTGCAGAGTGTTTGTGAGAGTGTCCAGCAGTGCTCCCATCTCCAGCAGCTCAATCTGACTGGGAATCCTCTTCAGCAGGAAACCAGCTGGAGGTAAGGCAAAGGCTCCTGTAACAGAGTAGGCTTTCATTTGTGTGCATCATCAGCTTCCTGTCATCAGTCAGCCAATAAGTCCGTCAGCCAGTCCTTGGCCCATTTTAGGCAATGCTTACGGAGACAAAATTGCAGGTAAGAGAACTCAAAGCACTGATGCTTATGTGGAGTCAGTCAGAGGGCCCCCTCCAGAAGTGTTCCTATCTTAAACCTCCACAGAGATTTTGACATGGACTCTCTTGAGTGAAGTGGTTTGTTTTGGAGCCTTACCAGGTAGAACCAGAGCCCCCGGGGCGTTCTAGCCAAAGCCACCACAATTTCATACTTGTCTCTGAACGTGAGAGTGATGTGGAGGCGGTCGGTGTGGCTGGACTTGGATAAGACGAGGAAAGCAGAATAAACATTCCTCGCTAACGCATGGCTTCCTGTTGCCCCTCGTTGTTGCGTTCCACTACGCTGCAGCGCTAAGGCTCAGCCCCAGGGCCCAGTCCTCTGCCCGCCTGGCTCGCCCATCGCTCCACAACGTTCCACAGACCTCCGTCGGCCTGATCGGATTACCCAATGAGCGGCCGACATCCTTGCGCACGTGGACTTAAGTGGCCGTAATTCCGAAAATATTGACCTGATGGGAGGTGGTGGCAGGGGGAAGGGGAGGGGTGTGTGTGGGGGGTATTGTCAGAGTGAATTAGCTCTCGCTCTGAGAGTGCCAAAAATGTGCAGTTGTCCGTCTGAAACAAGCCTATGTGGAGTGCAGTGAGAGTGTAGGTGTGCAGTACTTTAGGGAGGTGATGGAAGGCGGGAGAGGGGGAAAAATGAAGAAGAGAAAAAGAAATGCAAGCCTGGAGGAATGAAAACACAGAGAAGAGCACAGGCCTTGGGTCTGCTATCAAAAGGCTCGACTCCACGACTTTTTCTCTTTTCTCTCTCTCTCCCGTCTTGTTTTCCCTCTGTAATCTCCCAGTCTTACCCGTGATTTAAGAGGCTATTTTACGCTCCCACATAACGCCTTCAAATGTGGCCTTCTCTACAGCTGACGTTTTTTTTTGTCTGCGAGGTTGCTGATGGTTGTGATATTAGTGGTAAGGAGGGTTCACCGGAGTCTATAATAACTTTTGTTTGTGTGTGTGTGTGTTTTCTCCGTGTGTATGTGTGTGTGTGTATGTCTGTGTGCTATATTTCTTTTGACTTTCTTAAGTCCCTGTCTGGTGTTTAGGAGGTAGGGGAGCGTTGTCGGTGCGCCATGCTCTCACACCCAGTCTTAATATTGCGCTGAACTTTGTCTAACCCCAAATGCCACCAATGGAATTAGTCCCCCCCCCCCCGCCTCTCGTGGCTCTTTCATCCAGGGCCAGATATAACATCGGCTAAATTAAAACACCAAAGGGGATGTGAAAGAATTACACTGCATTTGAGCTGCTAAGCTCGGGGGGAAGAGCCAGGGCTTTGGCCTGATTAATCGAGGCCCTCCAAAAAGTTGTGTTTTCGGGGAAGTTTTCACTAAGTGAAATATGGAGCCAGGTCCTACACTGGGCGGGAGGAGGGACACAGCTGGACTCTGCTAGTCTGTGGCCAAGAGGAACATCCTCTCTGCACAGGCTGATAAACTGAACTCACCCTACTGAATTTCAGCACACGTACACATACACACACACACACACACACACACACACACACACACACTCACACTCACACATGCGCACACACACACACACAAACATATACAACTACACACACACACATCACAGCACATACACACACTCACACACACACACACACACACACACACACATACACACATACACATAGTCACACATAGCCATGGTCACACACACATGCAGATATTTTATTTTAGTAATGGCTTTGTTCCCGGTTGTCTTGTGAATTACCGGTAAGTATTGTCTTTCACAAATAAACCGTGGCTTGTGATGTATTTTTCCTAAAGAAAAAGGGCCTGACTTCCTCACTGTGTCACTGCCAAGCTCTGCTCATGCTCTTAACTGGAACTTAATGGTAAATATCTCTTTGTGTCAAGTGGACTCATGGAACAGATGCTCACTTTGATCCCCGCTCTTTATTTGGGTTTGCTTTTGTTTTGGGGACGGACGGGCAGAAAACATGGCCGCAGATGGGGGTATAGAATGCCATCTCATGGAGCAGACTGGAGTTTGGCCGCATCAAAACATCATTAGCGTGACAGGACACAGCGCACAGTGCTGGCTGTGTGTGGAGAGCGAGGGGACAGCCGCTAGCCTCACGCACATATACTTACTGATGCTAAATCAGCAGCGGCGTGCCTGTACCTGGAGAGTGTAATAGAGAAGGAAAGGCAATGCAAGCTGCCATTAAAGCAAACCTGGAGCTGACAGGCAGGGCCTTAGTGTACATGTCCTTAGTGCTTAGTGTAATTAGTGCAATTACAGCTGCAGGGGCCTTCTAATGCACTATGTGAGGTATTTTTAGGTTAAAAGGAATGTGTAGGACTGACCATATTGATGTAATGTCTGCGTTAGACAAGACAACTTAAAAACAGACAGAATTCTCCTTAAAGGCAAAGGACTCCTTAAAGGCATCAGTTGTAGTCATAATGCTGTGTGATCGTATTCTCATTATACATGAAGTAGTAAAGAAAAAATATTTGACTTATATAAAATGTTTGGCTTTTATGATGCTTTTTTTTATTTTATATTTTATATGTTTTATTATATTGTAGGGTCCATAAAATGGTGTTATAATTGTATAATTTATAGGGCTGGAAAAGTGTTTAGTAATGCTGTGGGTTGAATTATATAAGCCAGATAGCGTGCTGAAATATGTATCTACTGCTCATCTCTGTGAATTAGCCCTTATAGTGTTTAGTGAGGGAGCAGCTCTGCAGACAGATTTTTCACATTCTTCAGTCCACACTTAACAGCCTGAGGCAACGTACCTCTCTCCATGCCCTACCGCCGACCAGTAAGCCACAAACTCATATTCATACCCCCCCCCCCTCCCACCACACACACACACACACACACACACACACACACACACAGATATAACACGCAAACATAGACACACACACAAGCTGATATTCAAATAGAGTCACATATACACACACAGGCAGATATTCACACACTCAGAGTGGGCAGTTGTAAATACCACATGCAGGCAAACAAATTAAAACCAAAAATATACACAGAAATTCAGAAACTTACTCGGTCTCAATGCCCGCTTACACGATTCTCACACACACACAGACACACACACACCTACACACACACCTACACACGCACACAGCAGCCCACTCCAGACCTTTAAGTCAGAAGTCGTAACATTTTAAGTAAAGAATCAAAAGGGGGCCTGCTTGACTGGCAGCCTCATCTCTGGCCCGTCGCCCAAAGGCCCGTTTGCTTTCTCCAGCTAAACTGCGTGTCATCACATACTTCTGTCCTGAGAACAGTGTGCTGTGGCCAGACCCCCTCTCTCCCTGACCAGAGCCACTCTTTGTTGACTCTCCTGGGCCCGAAATGTCAAACTCATTATAGTTTCTCATTCCCAATCCCTAACCAATGTCATCTGTTGAATGTAAATACGTTACTCTCCCATGAAAGCCGGCGTGAGGGGGGAGCCAAGGCTAGAAATAGATGTTTGGTGGAAGACATCGCGTGATTGGAGCAGCCCAGAGTAACCTTATGAAGTTAGCTGCCCGTTGAACGCTGGAGTATTTCACACATGTTGGGATGGTGAGAAGCTGAGTAGTTTTCGACTCATAATATAAATTAAGGTAAAGAAAATATTTCTCGATATATCAAAAAAATGATGGTGAATGACATTAATTCAGATGAAAAATAATGATTTTTTTGAGGGGGAAAAAAAGATCCCAAGTGTCTATGCATAGAATCAGCAGAGCTTTCTGTTGGTGTTCCTGTTCTGTGTAATTGTGCAGTAATGTGAAGTGACAGAGTGTGACTCATGTCATTTGCTGTCTCGCCACTAGCTACCACCCTGAGCAGACTGGAGGCACTTAGGTTGAGATTCACAATGGCTGAGCCACATAACTCAGAAAATACATTTGTTATTTTAACCAGTTTTATGCTAGTACAGAATGATTCACTATCAGTTAAATTTCATAAAAATGTAAATTTATGTTATTTTATTTTAAATTTAAAAATATTTATTCAGATTCATGCTGCACAGTGCAATGAATAATTATGCACTGTAAAATGAAATAAAACTATACTGTTAAGCAATATAATAAAAATAGAAAATTGCCCTTCATAAATGGTGTGAAATAGTATTGTGCTCACATGGACTGTCTGAAACTCTTTTTGGGTGCTCTCCCTCAGGTCCTCTCTCCTGGCGGCTGTGCCGGGCCTCCTGCTGGTGAATGGAGAGGAGACTGGAGCCTGTCTGGCAAACCTGACCAGCGGCCCCCCGGAGGGCAGCTTCCAGGCTCTGTGCCAGGCCCAGCGGCAGCAGCTCCTCAGTCTGCAGAGCACACAGCAAGCAGAGATCAGGTGAGTCTCCTATTAACACGACACAGCATCACAGATACACACAGCAGCCTGGTGTCAAAACACAACACAGCACCACAAAAACACATAGCAGCCTGGTGTCACAATGCAACACAACACAGCTCCACACACGCCCACAGCAGCCTGGTCTCACAGTGCAACACAACACAACTCAGCACAGTGCAGATGAGTGTCACGACACAGCACAGTGCACACATGCATAGAGATTGGATAGATATCTCAGCATAGTACAGCACAACACAGAGGCATCAGCTAGTGTCATAATTCAGCGCCACACAGTGTGAAAAGCACACAGACAATAGGTGAGTGTCAACACACCACACACAGACAAACCAGCTGATCTGAACAGCACATGATATAGCAGAGCAGTACACTCATTAAAAGCTGTTTTCACTATTTAAAGAGCTGTGTTGCTATACTGTCTTCTAATAGAGTCTCCTTTAATCGAGTTTCCTGCTGGTGTATTCTTGGTATTTCTTCAGAAAGGTTGAAAGAAATACTGTTTGGTTTGTTAGCCTTTACGTCACTCTAAATTACCTCAAAGCAAGAATGCATAACATGTTAACATATTATTCATGCCGGGGTGTCTTCTCAGAACAGTTTTGTCTGAGTGTAAAATGGAACAAACTAAATAGCAAATAAATAGGAAAATAGACACAACTTTAAAACACACACACACACAAATTATACCGATTTTAATTATTTCAGTGCACTTGTAAATTAACCCACAACTGACTTACCTTCTGGATTCTGGATTTACATCCATTAACATTATTATTGTTTCCCAAAAGTAGTCATTTCTCATTTCTCAACTCATTTCTGAGTTTTTTCAGTAGTCTTAGCTTATACATGTATCTAAGTGCAACTCAGGGTTGTAGGATGTATTTAATCTGTACAATCATGGATGGATATTTCAATTCAACTACTTATTTAGCATCCACCACATTTGTTGGCAACCCTGGTAAAGTTGACTAAAAACACATATTAAAATCATCCCAATCTCCCAATGAAAACACTGATGAGAAATCCAAATGCAATAAGTTATTCAGAGAGACATTGTAAAGAAATATATATTTTGACATATCGTACCACAATTATTTGCACCCCTACTTTTAGTAGTCTTTTATGGATGTGTGTATAGTATAGAGATAACACATATTGTTCCAAATGGCTCAAATTTTATTGCTAGCATTTATAACTCCAGGTTTTTCTGTAAATTTATAATTAAATGACAAGACAAATGTTTTTTTTTTGCTTTCCTTAATAATTTCTTAACATGGAGGTTAGTGTTGGAAGTTGTTTTGGAGACTTTGACTCTCTCAACATTGGTCTAACAGTGGAATTATTTCTCTCTCTTACTATCCTTCTCACTGTGTGTGGGGGCAAGATAAACATGGGTTCTTATAGGCAAGCTTGTCACAGTTTCAGCTTAATTATTTTCACTGCAGATGGAGAATTTTCAGCTAAGTACCTGTTTTTATAGCCATTCTCTTATAGAGGTCAACACACTTTTCTGAGTATATTTATATTGTGTATTGTCTTCTCTGTTTTGAAAATTGTTTAAGGCATTTGGCCTTTGTTTCTCTTTATTTTTTAATCATGGAAAACTATGTGAAAGCCGATAGACACTTTAATTAACTTAAAGTTCAGAGTACAGATTCAAAAGATCCAATTGCATTTCATTTTATTTTCTTGGGCAGGCACATGTGTTTTATTTTAAAAAATGTTTACGTAAGATGCATTGATTTTATAATTTTTTAAAGATAAATTCCCCCAATTTAAAAAAAAATCTCTTCTGCCATCTTTACTAGGGGTGCCAGTAAACACGAATGGTGATGCAATTACCATTATTAGCAATGCTAAGGCTTCTCCTTGGTTCAGTGTTGCATAAACAACACAAGACTGATTCAGAACTCCATTGGAGTTCACTTGTTGCAAGCCAGTGGGCAAATTCATTATATATATATACATATATATATGTATGTGTGTGTGTGTGTGAGAGAGTGTTAGCACACAACACAAAAATGTAAGTAAAACGATACATCAATCACAGAGTACAAATCAGATATTTATCACAGATACACAGAATCCCCGTGTTTGCTAGGATTCAGTATAGTAGCCCTCTTTTTCTTGTCTATTTATTATGCAGTCTGTTGATTACTTTTAAAAAATAATGTGCAGAGATAATGAAGCAGTCATGACATTTCTATTCATCTAGTCATTGGACATTTCTGCACCTCACCAATGAACAGAAGCACTTCAAAACTGTGCTTGTATATTTAAGCTAATTGACTGTTTGGGAAGGTCATTCAAGCTATTGCATTTTTCTTCCTGTGAAATTCAGCCAACAAATGTTCAGGAGTGATAGAGCTCAATCTGTGCTATTATTTACCCTTGTACATATACACTCATGCATTTAGTATACACTTCTACCTATTAAAGTCCTGTTGTGAAAAGGCTCTGTTGGACATCAAATAGTATTTGGCTATAGTATTTGACCATAGCTGTTTGGTTCTTCAACCCGCTGCTGCATTTGTGTGCAGTCAGCCCACGTTTGCCTTTTGGTCAGAGTCGGCCGCAGGCCCAGGACAGCCAACAGTCGGTGCTGGCAAAGGTGTTTTCACTCTTTGCTAAGCATAGATACTGTGCACCACGGGGCTGTTTGCACCTCTAGCCAATACAAGGGAGATTCCACAGCGCCCCCCCCCCAGCAGACCACCTACACATGAAACAGTCATCACGGCTGCCTGTTTTGACATTGGTTGGCGTGACCTTGTGAAATGATATTGCATCGTGGATGAAAGCAGCGGGGGAGTGTAACCCCCAACTGGTTCAGTCGGAGGTCTCGCATGGCTCGGAGGACTGGGACACACCCCAACATGCGCACGCACACAGAAACACACACACACACACACACACACACACACCTCCTTAGTCACACAGGCACACATACACATTCGTATTCACACTCACACATACACTCACACACACATGCCCCTCCCTGGCTCTAGGCTTTTGGCTGTGTGGACAATGGGTCTTTTGGGGGCTGTGTGGTGCTGAACTGTGCTGTGCCTTACCATCTTCGTTTAACTCCTGACCCGACCCGGTGTCAACCCCAGGGTTCAAGAAGGTGAGGAGTCTGCAGCCTCCATGTGTGATGTGGGGCGGGTCTGATCGGCGACCAGATTGCCTCGCCATTAAACCAGCTCGCCTTGGGCCCCATGGGAGCTGGCCCGGGTCTCTGGTTACATCACATCATATCACATCATGTTGAACCCCAACTTTAGTTGCACCCACTTTCATTTAGCTGCCTGAAAGCAATTTTTTTCCACAGCCGTCACTTCTAAAGTGTACCACTTGCTTTGACATGCACGTAGTTAGCAAGCAAGTAAGCGTGCCATGTACTTGTAAATGCATAACAAGGAAGTCAAACATTAATGTGTAATTTGACCACAAGTCATTAACTAAACAGTCTGTAAGATTTACAGACTTCACTTGCAATAATGTTGTGCTTCCGAAAGAGATCAAATTAGATCGGCAAGACAATTTGACATTCATTTATTTAATGAAGAAATTGGATTAGTGCACCGGTCAGTCATTCATTCGTATATTCATTCACTTCTGCAGTACAGTCACTGATAGCTCTTCTTTTGTAAAATGTGATGTAGGCTGACAGACATGTGATGACTTTCCCCACTCAGACAGCACTTTCTCTGCGACCCCATCGTGAACTAGAGGGGCAGCAGAGGCCAGAGATACTGGGGGGTCTGTAGTCTGTCTGGACCTCTCCAGTCCCCTTTACTCCTTCCTGGGGGTGGGCTGAATAGCGGGCTCTCTGTGCGCGGATCAGCGCGGGGTACCTGAGGCTAGAAAAGGATTGGCCTGAGAGGTCATCCCCCGGGGTGGGTCAGAAGTAGCTGGTGCTAATGGTGTGATAAGCATGCTATTGAGGTGGCTTTTGGACAAGGTCTCATCTGCCTCAATTGAAAGGGGCATTGTGAAACAGAAACCTGCCGAGTGTGTCACGGAGGCCAGTGCACATGGCAGATACTCATCTCACGTGTTTCAATTAGGGAGCAGATTATGTCTCTGTGATGTTCTCTTGATTGACATGACAAAATGATCAGTCCCAGTGTATGTTCTGTCGTTAGTTATTGCCACGGAAATGAAAATGTTCTGCCGTTTGTGCTGTTTCATGACTATGTTAGTATTCACAGGGATGTGGTAATAGTATTCATCTCTTTCTGTCTCATTTCTTTCTTTTCTTTTCTTCTTTTTACTCAGCTCAGCTACTTCGCTTTTGGATGCCCAGCTCTTGTTTGGTTGCCATAGTGAGGCACTTTTACGGCTTGCCGAAGAGCAGCGATATGCCCACGAGTATGGAGACACCTGCATCACACACAGCCAGCCCGCCCCAGCCTCCTCTCCTCTGGATGCTAGCTTTCTAGCGCTGTGCTCCTCCATCACTGCTGTGGGTGAGGGTGAGCCAGCCACCAAGCCCAGTGTTTGGAACCCCTCCCTACCGCAGCAGTGTCAGGCCCCAGCTGTAGGGGACCACCAGTCCTCTGACTTGCACGGCAACAATTCTGCCTCATGTGGGCCAGACCTGGCCCGGCCTGTACAGAGGGCCAGCCTCGGCCTCCCTCACCGCAGCCCTGGCCCTCGGCATGCTAAGCTGGACCTCAGGAGGTAGGGGCCCCTGTAATGGATTCCCTTTTCAACGAGCGCTATATTGGATTCCTATTTGCTCATATTTGTCATCATTACAGAGTTCTTGTGGTGCGTTCTTGTTTGAGGATGGGATGTTCACACGTGTTTCATCAGGGGTGTATTTATTGGTGGGAACTTATCTTGGTAACTTATTGTAGTCAAAGCACGTCTTGACAAAAGATCACACTGAACGTGTCATCCAGATGTTGTTATAGGAGGAGGTATGTAGTGGTATGATGTCATATGATTTGTGATTTAGACCTGTCTGTCTGGTACAGTGTGGCAGCTGTGGTCATCCAGAAATACTGGCGAGGATACCAGTGCCGCATGAGGAGGTGCCTACCTAAATGTCCAGAGGTTCATGGAAGATGTAGTCCTTCAGTAATGAGCAAGATTGGGATGACATTGCCACAGCCTTCAGACAGGGACTACGCAGTCACCGTAATTCAGGTATAGTTGTATCACCATTGTGCTTATCTGTAATGTTGAAAGAATTTGTTGACACTGGACCTGTGTTTGGTTGGGAGTATATTGTTTGACAGTCTTCAAATCTTCCTCCAAGTTCTTTACTTTTTTTATCCTGTAATGGTTGGATCTCAGGCCAGTGAGTTGGAGAGAAAAAAATATCTTTTTCTGTAGTCTGTGTGCAAAGTCATACTTCATATTAATGGTGAGTATCCCTTAAATCACCCGCTCTCCTAGTGGTATATTCTTTCAGTGTTTGTCTTTGAACTGCTCCATGTTTTTCTTTTCATTTTAGCCATAACAGAATACAAACCTCAGCCTTTTTCGGTCTGACTAGAGCTGAGGTCGCCACTGCAGGGCTTACTGGCATTAGCGTGTGTTAAATTGGTAGATACTGTTTAGGAAAACATGCTGTCCTGGATGCTTCTCTTTTCCTTCTCCTTTTCCAGTCATTTTCTTCTTCTCTCTCTCTATCTCTGTCTCTTTCTCTCTCTCACATACACACGCACACACACACACACACACACACACTCTCTCGCTCTCTCGCTCTCTCGCTCTCTCACTCTCTATGTTTAATGGGTCCCTGCAGATTTGGGCCACAGATGAAAAAAAAAAAAAAGATTAATCAGATTCCAAAACTTTGCTGAAGTGGGAGCACTGGGAATCCAGTGCTCTCATCTCATGCACGCATTTCGAGGTCCCCGTTGGGAATCTGGTGGGGAGATTTAGGGATGTCCTGGTGTTCCATTTGTCTTGTAGCGCCCGAGTCACCCAGAGTTCAAACAGCAGACCGCTGGGCAATTAAACGGGGGTTAGAATGTTTTATCTTCCTAATGGGATAACACACAATATTTACGCTGGCGCGTGATTTATGGGCCTTTGTGCTGGGCCCTCTGCAGGCGGCGTGGAGGGGCCACGCGCTGCGCTCCCGACTACACAGGGCCCTGGCTGACGCTGAGGAGAAGCACGCCAGCCTGGGAGACGAGGGCCTCGAGGAGGTGGACATGGACCAATTTGTTTTTGATGAGGTGGGTACAGATGTACTGGTAAGTAAGATGAGGTGGGTACACATATACTGTAAAGGTATGATGCATACACAGATGCATGGATATACTGAAATCCATACACACGCACACACGCACACACACACCACACACACAGATTCACCCAGGTCTGCTAGGTCTTCTATGCAATGACATCAGGCAGTGCTGCCCTTTTCCTCACTGTCTCCCAGACAGCAGCAGTGGGGGCTTCCACCAGTGATTACACACAGGCTGAGACCTGACCTTGGTCATTTCCCACAACATTTATCTGCCTCGGCTGCAAACTCATCATCCAGCGGCTTTCTTCCTTTAGGTGAAAGAAAGTCCAGTGCAATCCCTCTAAATACTAGATCCCTCCATCAGCACTGACAAACAACATGATTTTCCACATTCTTTTCAGATTGTATGTGTTCTTCAGAAGTATATAACTTGTTTTGAAAACAGTACTTTCTGAACAACCACATTGGTCACAGAGAAATATGGCATTGAGCAGAATGGAGGGCCTTCTTCATGTTTGTTAGTGGATGGGCTCGTGGAGTGTTTGTGCAGCCTGATAACTGTGAGCTTTTACTCCAGTGAGCGTAGTGGCCCGAGAGCCTGTGCCTCTGACATTAGCTGAAATAGCAATAAGCCTCTCGCTTTGAAAGCCCAATTCGCCCAGCGAGAGCCACTTCATCACCCACACAGCAGCTCCATCAGGGGCCCGGGCAAAAGCTCTGAGCAAATTCAATTTCCTCTCAGGCGCTTGCGTGACTTTGATGAATTGTGCAGCGGTGCTGTGAGTGCCCTTGTTGGCTTTGCGTTTGTGCGGCCCCTCAATTTGCATCCCTTTTTTTTTCTGTTGATCAGGAGGCCGTGGAGAGGGACTGGTTGGTGCCGTGTCCCGATGGCGTCTCACTTCCCCGTGAGCTGACAGAAGGGGCGGTTCTGGCCCCAGCCTTCTTGGAGCAGACTCCATTGCCAAAGGTAACATCTCTGCTTGCCTTTCGGCCTCCCTCTCTGTCTGCGTGGTGTGATGGACAGTCACAATGTTTGCCGCCCAGAATAGACCTTTCTGGGTGTTCAACTGGAGTGTGTTTGCCTGTGTACGTGAGTGTGGGTCCATTTGTGGAGGTTTTGGGGAGGCGCAGCAGCTCTTCACTGGGGCAGATGGGACACCTCAGACACGGGGCTCTGGCTCCCTCACCTCAGCCGTGGCTCTTTACTTGCTGCTTGCTGAGCTCCACATCTCTGGTAGGCCCGGCCTGATGGACCCCAGCTGCTGCCGACCGAGGAGGCAAGATGGGGGAGATTTGAGAGATCTGAACCTCCCCACCCCAACCCCCTCCATCTTAGCCAACACACTGGGAGGGAGACCTCAGAGGCAGCGCACCCCGAGGCTAGACCAGAGATGCTGGCGTGCAAGGGGGGGCAATGCGGCCAAGATGGAGGAACTGGAGGAGATGGAGGAGGAGGAGGAGGGAGACAGAGGAGGTGGAAGGATGTTAAACACCAGAGCAGTAAAACAGTTCATGAGAGAAGGAGGGGATATGGGTCGGGGGGAGGAGGAGGAAGCAAATTGAATTCTTGGAAATGATTTAGTAATTCAGAACCTGTTTTTGAAGAGCGTGAGGTGTCAAATGAAGCACTTAATAACCTTGGCCTAATGCATGGCTGGAACTGGTATTCTTGGAAGCCCGTCCTCTCTGTCAGCAGCAGATGGGAGGTAAGCAGGTCTCTAATGAAGAAATACAGGCTAGGGAGAGAAGAGTGCATCTCCATACAGGACAGTTAACATTGTTAAGGGTTTGTGTCAGTAACATACTTCTACTCATGACTGGCATTGCACACGATACATAAGATGATATTTGGGGGCTGTTATGAGATGGAAATATTTTCCAGCATAGAAACTTATGTTTGGGCTGTTAATAGGGTTAGTATTTCTGGTGTAGAACAAACCATCGTTAAGTAAAACAAATATTTTCTTCTCTAAAGTTGGATCTCCTCTTTGTAGTGCGCGGTGGGGTGTCTGGAAGAGGTATTTATTGCATTTTGTTCAGCCTGAGACTCAGCTGAATGTGGGTGCGCTAGCAGTTAGCTGACATGCTCACTGTCTGTCCACAGCCAACCCTCCCTCCAGCCGTGCATCACAAAAGGAACCCCCCTGTGTTGCTGTGGAAACCCAAACAAGCCTGGAGTGGAAGCGAGGCATCGTCAGCCTCGGAGATGAGCATCCCACATGGTTCACCCAGGTACATAGAGCTTAGCCTCTCATCCTAGTCAGGCTCTGATTCCGCCCCCTTACCCTCTCCCTACCTGTTCTGTAGTAACCATTCTTCTAGCATATTCTACACTTTAATACACTACACTTTAATATTTTCTCTATTTGCCTGATTTGTTGGTTTGACCTGCCTTGTTTCAGCTCTAAATCTGCTTCTATAATTAGTGGGGGTGGAAAATCTGCAAGATCAGAGAAGATCCTTGAGGAATGGTGAGCATGCTTTAACCTCTGTATTACATCAAAAGGTAATATAGTAATGCAGTTTGCCTGTGTAAGTTCACTGTAGAAACTACAAAAGTATTGCATACACAGAGTGCACACGCTGCCAATAACAGGACACCAGTAACCTAACTGATTGTTCCTTTCTCCAGGGGCATCACAGATAGCTGCACTGCTTACCTTATGCTAAAGAGAGCACAGAGAATGAAGTCTAAAAAGCACCAACAGCGAAAGTTACAAGGTAAGTTTTGAAGGTATACTCATAGCTGTAGCCAACAAGTGTGTGTTTTGTGTGTGTGTGTGTGTGTGTGTGTGTGTGTGTGTGTGTGTGTGTGTGTGTGTGTGTTTTTGTATGTGTTTGTGTGAAATGTGCTGAGCCTGGGGGGTGGTTGGGGGGTGTATGGGGGTGGGGGGAGTGGAGAGTGGCAGTGCCTGGCTCAGGAAAGATGTCCTATAATGAAAAAGGCCCTACTTGCCCACAAGAAACACTCCCGGCCTTTCTCCCCGAGTTTGTTATTCCTTGACATTCAGCGGTCAGCGGTCGTGCCACGGTGGCGCTGGGCCCTTTTTTGCCGTGAATGTTAATCAAACCTAACAGAGCGCAGCTCCCCTCCGCCCACCGCCAGCCCTGTCATGTTCCATTCACCTCTGCCCAAGAGCACTCACAGGAAACGGCTGTTCCCGAACCGCTTTGGGTTCCGCAATAGGCCCCCACAGCTCTCTTCCAGGACCTGGAGATGGATCTCATTAGCGGAAACGAAACAAGCTAGCGAGAGAGGATAGCGGGGCAAGAGGAGACTAGGGGAAGGAGGCGAGTTTGGGCTCCATCAGGCCCTAACTGGGGGGAGAGGAAAGGGCAGATACAGGAGCTCAGAGTTTCAGAATCTTAGAGTTTTGCCTGGGCTCCTGTGCTTTGATCCCAGTCAGTGACAGGGTGGTTTTGCTGGCCATGGTGACAGGGACCCCAATCAGAACCCTTTGTATCCACATGGGCCCACTGAGGCCCCAGCCAACCCACTTTGGCACTGCCTCACTGATGGGAAAATGAAGATTTTGTTTCCATAGGGTTGAACCCCCCTCGCCCACCCCAAATCCCTCACCCACCCCCACCCCTTTCTTTCTTTACCACCATCTCATCCAACGCTTCATCAGCTGACTTGACTTCCTCTGTGTTCTGCTTCTCTCTCACGCCACCCCCCCACCCAATTCTCTGTTCTAGATCCCACTGGGCGACTGGCCATGTTCCGAAACCATGGTGCCCAGCAGCCCGTTCCTGCTCCAGAGCGTGGGAGAGCCCCCCTGGAGCGCCGAGACGGCTGTAAAGGTAGAACTCCCCTGCTCACCAGACCAACTACAGAAACATGCCACCTCCAGCACGACATGAAACCTCAGCCACTGTCAACACAATAGCCAGTCAGTCTACACCCCTCACCCACCCCCCCCCCCCCACCCCCTCATGGCTTCTGTTTGCATGGATAGGAAAGACACGCAGCGTCTACCTTTGTGTGTAACTCCCAGAGACGTGCGATGTCTACTCTGTGAAATTGAACGCACATGACGGGTGGTAAATAGCCATCCACTAAGCCATCTGAGGATGACAGAGGGTAAACAAGATGATTGTGTTTCAGGAGGACTTTGTACAGCACTGGAAGTGTGAAATTGAGTTAAATGCAGAGGAGGTAAGGGCCACTGAGGGCTTCCAGACACAAACAGGCCTTGTTCTGCAAAGGAGAGGCTTCTTTCAGTGGAGGCATCTCTGCAGGGGTGGGGAAGGGAGGTTGGATGTGGGGGACATTTTGGAGGTGTTGTGATGAAAGGTGTAGATCTAGAGAGAAATTCTCATCTCTGTCTCCATCACCCTTGGTGCCATCTGTAGAGGTGCTCCGTCTGAGATGAGAAAGCTCGGGATGGTCTTTTTGAACTTCTTTTCATGTAAGCCTCTCTCTCTCTCTTTCTCTTTCTCTCTCTCTCTCGTGTTTTTGCATCTCCTCCTCCAAGGGCCCTGGAGTGCGTGTAAGCTGATATCTATTTTCAAGTGGGTTACTTCATGTCCAGCACATCCACAAAGAGGGCCTGGATAAAATAAACACGACAGAGTCGGATATCTCGGAAAGAATCTGTCACGGCTTGTGTGTGTGTGTGTGTGTGTGTGTGTTGGGGAGGGTGAGGGTGGTGTTGTGGGGAGGGAATGGGATGGGGGATTGAGGTTGAGATGTGGGGGTGGGGGGGCTAATCACCTCCAGAAGGGGTCTCAGGCTGCGCGCCTGAAACGTAAGCTCCTGCCGGGGAGTGGAGGGTAGCCTGAGGCGCTGAGCTGAGCATCCTGGAGGGGGGTATGAGAGTGGGGACACTGGTGAGGTAGGGTGGGGTGGGTAGTGTTGGTAGTGCCTTTCACAGGTCAGCTTGGGGATGAGAAGCCAGCCCATGGAATGGGAATACATGCAACAAGTGTGTGTGTGTGTGTGTGTGTGTGTGTGTGTGTACTTGTAGGCACATGTATATTGGCATGGCCTATTAGTCAAACTTAGTTGTCATCCTATGCTTAGTCATCAGTTGACTAGCTACAGAACATAACAGTGTCTGGCATACATGAAGACCTCTGTGGCTATTTCTACAAAGTAGTCTTGTATATTGGGCTTTGTTGTGATGCCATGCGCACTGCCTCATATAGTCAGTGTTTACTGGAAAGAGAAGGAAACATTGTGGTCATCTTGCAAAAATCCAGCAGAAATCCAAGCAAACTTCAGATAATATCTCCTTTAGATGCGCTTGTGCTCCAGCCAGCTCTGGTTCTGTGTATACGCCACAGTCTAGTAGTTTCTATGTTTCAAAGGCCTTGACAGTTATTCATAAGCTCTTTCTATTCCAATAACAGTAAGAACCGACGCCGGGACCTAAAATGTCTCCCTGAAAAAAAACAACAAATAATCGGATAAAAATAGCACACAATAATTCCAAATATCCATAATTTGTTTGACATTGATGTTACCCGAGTCATTATTTATATCACTCATGATTGAAATATTATAACGGTGAGAGTACTTTTCTCTCTCTTTGTTTTCATTGTAAGCTTGAAATGTTTCATGTAAGACTTCATGCAATGGAAATCTAAGAAAGGTTTCCCAGGAATGAGTACCAGGCCTAACAACATTTCAAAATGGCCAAGAAAGGATGTCCAGGTATAAGTAGGACTATTCACAGACATTTGAAGTGTACTAGCGTTTAGTATGGGAGTTATGGCCATGGCTTTGAGTAGAGTGTGTAGTCTAGTAACATCAAGCTGTAGTGTCCCATGCTTTTCCTGTACCACCTGTTACTGCCCAGTATAGTGTACTGCTCCAACAGCTACAAGGCTGTAATGGAATTAGATTTTTAGGATTTATAATTTGCCAAGAGAACTTTTGAAGATCTTAGCATCTGTTCACTCTCTTATGTTGATCTGTGTGTGTGTGTGTGCGCGTGTGTGTGTATGGATCTGTGTGTGTGTGTGAGTGAGCATGCGTGCATGTGCTGACCGCTGGCTGACCGTGGAGGCTGTGCTCTCAGGAGGAGGGGGCTTGACCCGGGTCAGAGGAGAGCAAGAGACAGACTCCTACGATAAAAGAGCTGACCTTCCTCTCTGTCTGCCTCCACCACCACTCCCCAACTCACACATCCCCGCGGGGCCCAAGCACACACACACACACGCACACAAGCAAACACACACACACACACATGTATGGATACACAGACACAGACACACACACATATGCTCATGCACTCACTCACACATTTACACACACGCACACACACATAAACACACAAACACACTAGCACTCTATCTTCTGTCTTGGTTTGATTTCTCTACTATGAGTCTTCACTGCCTGGAGAGTTTTGAGCCCTGCTAGCAGCCTCTCTCCTGACTATTGTAAAGGATGATGAGCTGAGATTGAAAGAGTGCATGTGTGTGACTTTGTCTGTCTGTTAATGTGTGTGTACATTGTTTGTGGACATGTATGTGTCTGTATTGTGGTTATTTTAAGTCCTTTGAACATGCCTGTGGTTGAGCAGTGGCTCTCCAGGGGGCCAGTGTGTCTGCTGTGGGAGCCCAGGGAGAGTGCTGCTGGCTGGGGCCTGAGAGATGGCGCACAGGGCTAGGGACAGCAGCACCCACCCACCCCCCCATGGCCCTAATGGGCTTAAAAGCCCAGCTAACAGCCGTGACTGCTGGGGTCCCCCATTTCCTCAGGCTCCTGACGCCCTCAAGGAAGGCTGAGGACAGGGGTGGTATGTGTGTGTGTGTGTGTGAGTGTGTTTGTGTGTGCATGTGCGTGCGTGTGTGTGTGTGTGGGGGGGGGGGGGGTTTAGGGGGGTTGGAGGTGATTGTGGTGAATGAGATGTTGCTGTGTGTGTTGTCAGTCACTGGTGTGTGTTTTTATCTGTTGCTGAAAACCAGTTAGAATGTGATATATAATGGGGTTCTCCTGTGGCAGTATGTAACCTAGGTATATCATGATCATTTAACTATCAAATTATCCAACTGATCAAACCCATTTATTCATGATGTATTGTGCATCGGTAGTTTTTGCATTTCTATTAGTGTGCTCATATGGTTTTAAATGCCACTTTTTAAGATTATGTCATAGTTTATTTGACTTTAGCTTAACTCTCTGTAATTTAATATCAAGCCTCATCCACTTGTTCTTGTGCCCATAGCCATGTCAGAGCACTGTTAACATAACTCATGTTTGAGCTTTCATTACAAGTTTCCTAATTGCCCATCTTTTCTGTCCCAGAAGTGTGTCAGTGCAGCGGAGCGTGCCCCAGGAGACTGATGAATTACTTGACATTTTTAGGGGCTTGGGGATTAGCGTGTGTCAACTGTACACCATAAAGCTTCTCTGCCCTCTGCTGTCTGAGCCCAGGCATGAAAATGACTTAAATAAATGCCTCATTAGTTCCAGCGCTGGCCTGTCAAGGGCCATTATCAGCTCATGCCCATTTACACACGTATAAATATACACACACACGCATACATATGTGCTCATGCACACTTACACACACACACACAAGCACATTGCTGCTACCGCCTCACCCAGCTGTGGGATGGGGAGATGAAACCTGAGACCTTGGTGATAAATAGGCAATATCAACTCTCTTGGAAGTCACCTGTGACGAATCTAAATAAATCAATATTTTTTATGTAGTTTGTATTTAATAATAATAACAATAATAGTAACAATGATGATAATTATAATGATAACTTTAGCACTTATGATTATTGTAGTTAAAATTAAAAATTTAAATTGAATGTAAGGAATCATGCATCTGTTTATTACTCTCCCTAGATTGTCTGTAATTAAGGACACCCCACTGAGTCAAAGTATTTCTTATTATTTATGTTTATTATTTTTATTACTTAATTATAGTATTATAAGTAAGACTATTACCTTAAGATTTACCTTACTGTACCATAAGACTTATTTCTGAGTTCAGCTCCTCATCTACACACACAAACTCTGGCTGTTCAACACACTTACAGCTGTCAAATCTCTTTAAAACACACACTTGTTGTGTGTGTGTATGTGTATTCTCTCAGCCCATGTGTTTATTAGTGCACTCCGCGCTGCTGCTCTCCACCCCCTCTCTGAAGCGTTTATTTGACTTTGGCGACAGCTCTGAGCCACCGCTCCAGGCCCCGGCCCATCTGACGTTTCCTGGCTGTCACTCACGGCACCACCGGCCGTCTTGCTGCTGCAGAGTCTCAGAGGTGTCAGAGCTCGCAGACGCGTTAATGACGGGCGGCAGGAGAGGGAAAATAATTGCTCCTGACGGTTTGTTTGATGTTTCTTGTCAAGTGCAGCCCCCTATGCAGAGGAAGACGAGGTGGACAAGGAGGAGGAGGAGCCGTGGGAGAGGACAGGGCGGGGGCTGGCTGGCAGGACCTATCAGTGGATGCACACACAGGCTGTGGGTCTGGCCACCAGCAGCCATCCTGACTCAGGCACCCCCAGCACCTGCGCCAGGTGAGGCACCCACGCTTTGTGATGGCATGCCACATATTGGTGCACCTAAGCTGTTGGCTTTCACTCAGTGTGTGTATGTGTGTATGGTGTTGCAGTGAGCACTTCCTGCCTGAGATCAATCCAGATGTTTTGAATGGAGGACGGGTACAGCTTGTGGTAGGGACTTTTATCAGTAACATTTGCTTTTTCATAGTGACTGCAGGATTATCTGCATTTGTTTATTTACAGTTCATTTATAGCATATATGTATATATATATATATATATGTGTGTGTGTGTGTGTGTGTGTGTGTATGTGTGTGTGTGTGTGTGTGCAAAGACTGGTCCAGGGTACAGGGATGGTGCTTATGCTGGACCTGCTGATCTCTCTCACGGAGAAACAGGAATTGTTCGTCGACATTCAGTTGGACACACAAGTAAGTTTCCAACTCACTCACCAAACACATTCTCACACACTCTCACACATGCAAGCAAGCAAAGAGAAATGCTCACATGCTGCCAAACACAGGCACATCACTGTGTGAGTTGTTTCGTGTTTTTCGTTGTTTATTGTTGACCATAACATTCTCTGCTGGTGAAATATTCATTGCTAAACAGGTTACACAACAATTGTTGCATTCATTGTGTGTGTACCCCATATCTCCTGGATATGGTCTGGCAGAAAAAAACACAAAAATCTAAAGGCACAGATATCTAAATTGAAGTTCTGGTTTTCTTGCGTAATGGGAAAAATATGCCTTTAAAAGTCTTACCCTCCTCATCTTGTTTTTAGAGAAATGTAAATCCGTCGAATGAAGACAGGGTGACAAACCATGTATCGCTTGCATCAAATCAGATTTGGATTATTATTATTTTACTTTCAGCTTCAATACCTTTTCCGCTTTTTCATACATTTTTCCACATTATCAGTGTTTCCCATCGTTTTGGAATTAATCGCCCTGATACAGATAACCTGGAGGAGGAAAAAAAAAAGTGATTAAGAAATGAAAAAGTCGACACGCTGAGGAGAGATTGGATCATGGGGGTCAAGAGCCAACACAAATATTGTCCAGCCAGAGGCGGAGAGCGGGCGGATGGCTGGAGAGTGGAGAAGATAAGCAGTGAGGAGGACTAGCTCCAGTTTAGAGGAACTCCACAGAGATCCAGCTTATGATTAACCTACTGCTCAAGTACTGATGACTGATACTAAAGCCGCACGCCTATGTGTGTCTGTATTGGTGGGTGGGTAGGTGGTGATGTGTGTGTGTGTGTGTGTGTGTCTAAGTACATGAACACATTAGTGTGTGTATCTATTTAAGCTTGTTGGGTGTAATACGTGTATGTGTATGTGTGTGAGAAGGGTGCCTGTCACAACATACCCATCGCCTTGGCGGGGGTGTTTGTGGGAACAGGGAGGGCAGGGTCGGACAGGGGACAGCGCTTGGGAGGATGACTCTCTCTCACTCTCTCCTCCAGCAGGAAGTAGCTGAAACAAGGCCTTTCAGATGGGACACCATGACAGGGCTCTCTGTCCCCGACCTCTGGGACCCACGGCCCCACAGCCCCCACTCACAATGCTGCCAGTGACACAAACAGGCAGGGACCCGGCAGATGACCAGATTTAACGCACGCCGGGCCCATGAAGGCCTGCTCTGTGCGGGCTAACGAGACTAAATTAGATTCTGGTGACGATCGCCCCTCAAATGAAATTCACGAGGACGGTGACTGGCCAAATATGATGCAGGTAGCCGTGCTATCGTGATGGGAGCGCAGGGATGTAACACTAGACCCACTGTCCTACTCCCCCCACATCAAACTAACAGCCTCTCAACAATCTGCCAGGCCTCATTTTGAAATATAGCTGTCAGCAGATGTATGGCAGCATTTTCTTGCCCCTGTCACGGTGCAATCATGACTTATTTTTACGACTTGCATTTTGATTTTACACTCTCAGAAACCATAATTCAATATAGCGCTTTAGTGCTCCCATCATCTCATTGAATGGTCTTCTGCTGTGCTTTTCTAAGTCACCTGCACATCAATCATTTGCATACATGCTGACCCCTGTGGTCCTATCTATATGAGCTTGTGTGAGTGCGTGAGTCGAGTCGAGTGGAGTCGTATCATATCTGTGGAGCCTCGCTGCTGTGTGCTGTTTATGGCGGTCATTGGGTTCCCTCTTCAAAGCCCTCGCATGGATTAAATCAGTGTTCTGCATTAGGCCCTGGGCACTGAGGAGCAGCTCTCGGCCTCCTCCACGCCTCTAGATGACTTCAACCAGAGAGAGAGAGAGAAAGTCTGTGTAAATACTCTGTAACCCACGGCAATGTGATACCTGCCTGTGTGCCAGGGCGTTGCCATAATGTGCGTTTTGCAGAGGCCACAAATATTTTAATTAGTCCAGCGGTGTCAAGGAAAGCCACTCAGGGTTTGTGTTGACGGGAGCTTCAGCATTGTCCTCATGCGGAACTAATGGGAGCAAACCGGCAGCGAACACTTTGTTTAGTCACAGTGGTTATGAGGATGTGTAGCCATTTTGCTGAAGAGCTGCTGTTTACTGAGAAGAAGACAGTTGTACTAGTAGTGTGACGATAAGGGAAAAACTATTGAGTTTACTTACCATGACTGTAACGACAGAACCACAAAAACATAGTTTTGAAGCAGTATGATACATATATCTGTTATTTATTTGGTGCAGGTTTTGTTTCAGTACTATAAAAATTAGACTTAACTATCCTCTGTGTTTTAACAACACTGTTTACTGTTATATTTCCATTCTGTTATGGGTGACGTTTCAGCCTTTGGCAGGCTTCAGTGCAGCTCTGTGATCTCTTGGAGGGACCAAGGAGACCATGTCTGCCTGTAAGGACCATGACTGTTATTGTTTCCTACCATTTAATTTGAAATGGTTCAGAGAGGCCATTTTAGTCTGAGCTGTGTGGTGTAAACGTCACTTCCAAGCATCTCAGGAAAACAGATGGACTTGTACTAAAGGTCATGACCATGGCTGGTTCTCCTCGTTTGTAGAGTGTCTGTTGTTCACCTAAAAGACTGTCAAAATTTATTGCTGGAGAGCTTCAAAAGTTAAAATCGAGGTTATCTTAGCAAAAGATGAGTGCATGCCACCCAAAAGCACTTTTGAAAAAAAAAAAAAAATTACAAAACGATCACAGGAGGACTCCCGCCTCTCTACCCGATACCCCTTCATCTGTTGTTTGGCGGCGGACTCTTGCCGTGCTGGCATTCGGAGGGCCGCGGGTTACCTGTAGAGTGTAGAGCCTCCCCCCAGCTCCACCACCAGCCCCCAACCCCCCCAGCTCCCACACCCGTCCCCCATCCTGGTGCTCTCGGTGGGGGAGAGCGCTGTGTGCCGCACGGGGCGCCGCCTCTACACGTGGAACGCATCAGCCCGGGGAGAAGGCTGGCTTTGTTCCCTGTGTTTGTAAAGATTTGCACTAAGCCCCTGAGAGGAATGGAACCCGCTCTCTGATATGGTAGCCGGGGCCTGGGGTGAAGGCCTCCATATTTCTCTGAGGCTGGGCACTGGAGCTGTGTTTTGTCTGCCATGAGCATTTGGCTGGCAGGTGAGTGGGCGAACAGGACCGATGTGCCCATGCCAGCTTGGGTTAAGTTGGTTCATGTAGCCTGAGTAAAATCCATTGACTTGAATGTCATTGATGGTTTGATGGAAAAGGTTTAATTTAGTCAATTTAATTTAATGGTTACCCATGATACAAAACAATCCTCAGGTTTGATCTTTTAACCACACAAGTGAATGACATCTGTAGCAGTGTTGTTTTTTTGTCTTTGAGGTACTAAAGTAACTGCTTTATACAACCCCCCACACACACACACACACACGTACACATGCACGCACACATCCCACAGGCTAAAGAGCATCAGATCTGAGTGTGGTCCCTTTTTATTGATTTTTATTGTTTGTTTGTTTTCCTTTTTCATCTCAGGAAAAGAAGCTCCTGCACCACAGAGGGTGACCTCTGCGCCAAACAAAAAGGAGCGCATCTCATTCCGGGACAAGCCTGTCCAGCTGAGTGGTGGTTGGGGAGGGGGCAAGAAGAGGGTCAAAGTCTGCAAGTAAAAGACATGAACAGAACACACACACACACACACACACACACACCAGACCCTTAGGAGGAGATAGGAGTAGGCTTTCTTGTCCCTCTGCTGTCCTTTGCACTAACAAGCGTTTCTGTGCTGAGAGTGTGTTCTGACAAAAGCACTTAAACGGCCTTAAAATGAACATTTGTGCCTAAAATTCTTTGCAGCTGCTGTTTCAAGCCTTAAAATTGGCTTCCTTTCCTGAAAATTAATTAAAGGCAATGGGTAAGGTATAGCCTAAATATCTGCAGGCCATCTCTGAACGCCTATTATTCTCAGATATCAGGGGCTTGAGCAGGTCATTGTAGCTCTAATACTGCATGGACCTGAGCCCAGACCTCTTACAAATGACATGCTTAATATGCAAAAAATGACAAAAGATAAAAACCAGCTCAGCCACATTCAGCACACAACTGGTTTCCCTTCTCTTGTGACCCTCTGAGCTTTCACGCTACATACTGTTTTAGCTTTTGTATTAAAACCAAACAAAATCCTCACTGCCACTGACAAAAAAATGCATTGGAACAAAATCAGGTTGAATAAATTGTAAAAAAAAAAAAAAAATCTTGTTTTCATTATTATTTCTGCCATTTGTGTATTTTCTGACAATTGAGTGAGAAACCAGTAATCTTAGCAGTGACAAATTTAGTCCAAAATTGACCAATGCGGTAATCACATTGAGGATACAAAAGATATTCTTGAGGAATTAGATTAGGCTACTTTTTTCCTAGAAGTAGATAGATAGCTTGAATGATAGATAGACAAATAGAAAGATAGACAGATACTATTTATCCAGTAGGAAATTTAAAAAGTAAATATCCAACAACTAGAAAACATTCATAAGAAAATAGCCCATTTACCGATGCTTTATGTATAAACATTGACCTTACAATTAAATTGTTGCTTTCTTTTATTAGTTGCACATTGGCCTGCTTGAGTGGCTGATTTCTGTTAGTGTGTGAGTGAGTGGTTCTGTGGTGGGCCTGGCCTGCTGATCTGTGGCCTGGAAATGATATTTTAATCACAGTAAAAACAAATAAGTGTGGCTGGGGAGTATGGCACCCTGTCAGGAGATGTGTCTATGTGTGTGTGTGTGTGTACTGTAGTGTCGTGTCTGTTTGCCTTTGCCCCTACATATTCTCTGCTTGTGTTTTGGCTGTGCTTGGGGACTATCGCTCGTGTATCACTCGCTGTGTATCGCTCGCTGGTGTAGACCTCTGAGTGTGATGCTGGTGGCCCCTGTGCTAATGGATGTTAGCACCTGAGATCACAGACCACAGTGCCCAATTCTGTACCACATGAGCGAGAGCTCTTGCCATTCTCAGCAGAACATGTCTCCTCCTCTAACTGACGATGAAAACATTTGTCTCAGAGCTATGTTATCTAAATAAATGAAAGAACCACTATTGGATGAGCGTACTGTAATTGTCGCCTTGTTATATGTGTATGAAGTTAGTTAAATTATTTCAACATCTGAAGGGAGAAAAAACACTTCTTTGGACTTCAGAGCGTACTTTCAACACACTGTAAATACAGCTGCATATTATCTGTCATGTTTTACTTGACATTTCCAACCGATCTCTGAAATGGTGCTTGACATCAAGTAGCCCCTAGCAGCCTAGCAGGCTCAGGCCATTTGTTATCTACGGATGCCCCATATCACTGCAGAGTCATATGGGTGAGCTGCTAATCCGGCTGACGGCCCGCCCAACACAGATCTGTAGCGGGTTAGTGAGACACTTGAAGGCAATAAAGGCCCATGTAGGTTTGTTTGGGTTTCTAATGGCCTACATTTGATTTAATTAGCCGGGCCCATATTACGGGGGAAATAAATCTGGATTGGTTAAAGCCGGTACCACAGAGGGCTGCTTCTGACATGAGGCAAAGGCTTTACAGAGGTTCTCCATCCGTTGCCTCAAACAGCATCCCATCCCAAAGACGGGGGGCCGCGGCTGGGCCTGCCGAGGTCCACAAGGCCCTTGTTTCTGCAGCTGCTGCACCGAGCCTAGGTCGAGGCAAAGCCGTTTATTATGCTTTTAATGACTTAAGTGACTGGAAGGGCCGTGAGTACACAAACCCAGCTGACATATTTTCCTCGACCCTCGGCTCTCACTAAACTGGGGGCCATCCTACTGTGACACCAGTAAAAGGAGAAACAAATGCAAAAATTGACCATGAATCCGCTGTTCACACTCACTAAGTTCTGGAACAATCTGTCAAAAAAACTGTCTTCAAAAATGTCATATGAAACAAAACATCTCATTCATCAAGTCACATATGATAGATTGACTACCAGATTTTTATTGCATTGAAATGGTAAAACTATGCACCATAGAGATCATGCACTATCACAGAGGTTTGATTTTGAAGATTTATCAGGTTATGTCTCAATTTGAAACCTCTGATCTGTTAAATAGCACAATTTAGAATGTCATAGTCTATACTTATTGACAAGATATCACATACTTTTAAGATGTTATATAATATTAAATCTGTAATACTTTAATAGTGTTATTTATGCATCTGTGGAAAAGGACTAAAGGATTTTCCTCCTGGGGCAAATGTATTATATGTCTCCCCACTGAAGAATTACAGTCTTGTAGCTATTGAGGTAGTTATTACCCCAGAGACAGAAAAAAAACGTATGTCGCTGTCCAATTTGTAAATGATGACATCTGGCATCAATATTTCTGTCAAATTAACATCAATCCGTTTAACTGACATTTTTACGTATGTCGATTTTGTAAAGTTATATTAAGTAAGATAAGTATATATAAGTAAGATCTTGGGCGAGAATTTAGTAAATGAAATAGACTTTTTCAGAGGAATTGCCGCCCATGGCTTGAATTCCCAATCCTAAATCTCAACAAACCGCCACGAACTTTGCGCATTTTCTCCTCAGCGTGGTGCCGCGCACGGGGTCATTTTAGAAGCCTATACCAACCCCCCCCCCCCCCCCCCCTGCTACTTAAGAGCCATCCTATTTATTTTGATTTTGATGGTGTGGCACCAACCAACCCTAGGAATTAGGGTGACCCGATAGCGAACTTACCTAGATATGGCTATATTTGCAGGTGGTACGGTTTTGTGGGGGTAGACAGAGGATTTTCAACATCCCTACGTCCGGGTAGCGGGGTCAGGCTTCAGCAATCTATTAGGTTTGATTCTCAGTGCAGTATCGACCGACAAAACGAGTGTGTGTAATAATAAGTAAGTATAATAATTTTTTTGCGCAGAAATTGAAAAAAATCCCATAGCCTTTTAGGCCTAATGAAAGCTTTATAGTAGCATATTGCGTCTTATTTTTCCTGTGTTGTCTCCAAATGTGTCATTAGACTACCAGACTCGCTTGGAATAAACCACGAATTACTAAATTACAGCTTTCATCTCCGATATATGCGGATCTGTGGTAATGTTAAATTCTTAATCCACAATGACAGGTTAAGCGAGCTGTAATTTATACTATGATTTACTGACATTTGAGCATTTAAGTGTACAAACGTGCACATTCCTAAATGCACTAAGGGCTTTTCCAATGCGTTGACATTCTGTTATTCGACTGCGCAATGCGCCTTCACTTGGTCCCTTTCACCAATGCAAAGTTCCAGAAATTCTTACTTTAATTCGATTAGCAAAACTGGACCCTCAGACATGACACACTGACTTTATTTATACTGTTTAAATGTACTGGAGAAACGTTTTAGCATTTTTGCATAATACCCTACATATTAAATATACTATTATGTCTATTCCAATAAATGTACTATTCCAATAAATCTTAGAGGGTCCACATTCTGTGTGTCTTCAGAAATTTGATTTTAAACAGCAACACACGTTTTGTCAGTCTAAAGGTTCTGTAGGCTAACGATTTGAAATGCTTTCGAACAACAGCAAATAGCCTATGTTAATATCACTACGTTTCATGTTAGATCAGTACACTGTTGAATTGTTTTAAACTGTTAAAATAAATAAATGCAAAATGTCAAATAGTTTAAAAAACATCATTGAAAATAATGCCATTCTACAGCCTTATGTACTTGTATGCCGGCCTTACTAAAGTCCATTGAATATGTATATATATATATTTCAGTTTTTGTATTCCTCTATATCTTGTAAAGCATTTTGATGAAAATGTTTGGTCTGCTACACGACTTTCATTGCTATTTAGACTATGACCTCCTCTTTTAGTATTATTATTAGTATTATTATTACAAATAAAATATATTAGAATAATACTGATGCTTTGGCAAACAAAACAAGACAAAGAAGACGCGAATTTGTCAGTAGGCCTAGTGGTAAAAGTGAAACTCATGAAAATGAAAAGTTTGAAATTCTAGTCACTGTTTACTTCAATGTCGTGATATGCTTTATGGCTGGCACACACAAATAACCACTTATTCTAGTGTTAGTCTACATCATTAATAACTTGATGTGTCGCGTCGCTTTAAGTAACCTCTGGTTGTTATGCTAGATTGTTGGCATAGTCTATTAAATAAAAGTTTATGAATACTTGGATATAACCTACAACATGTCGTTTTTTGCTACGTCTAAAGTTTTTTTTTTAGCACGGGGCAACATGCGCGCCTTCGATTGTAGGAGGAGGAGGAGCCTCTCCATCTCCATATTCAAAAGCTGGGAGGCTTTTCCAGGCGACCCGCTGCTGTTGCAGTTATAAAGACTCTTGGTCTCTTTAAGACAAGACAAATTAACGGCTTTCACAAATAATTGGCTTAAGGGGTGTTGCCACTCTCTTTAATGTACGGCATCAGCACAGCTTTGGGTTGACTTTGACAAGCGTTACACGCGCAGCGGGCCTTAGACGATGATGGAATACATGAGCGACAAGTTTGCTATGAAGAGTCAAGCACTTAAGGGCGATTACTACATGGGATCTGGGGGAACGCTGGACCAAGTCATGGACGGCCTGGACGCGGTGCAGTACTACAACAAGGGTTCGCCCAAATGTGTACAGGCCTTCACCTTGCAGAATTCGGAGCACCACACACGAATTGACCGCTCCTCGCCTTGTGACAATCAAAATAGTAAGAAGTCCTTTTTACACCTAAGCAATTACTCCATTTTATAGCATCTTTCTAGCACTACATTCTCTCTAAAAACTGGTCAGAACTTCATGACAGCCATTGAAGGCCTTCTGTCTGGAAACATGGAATAGTTTTACCAATCTCAATCATAAATGACTAAGTAGCACATTTGGGTCTTGACTGGTAAAAGAGGAACTTTCAGAGCAAAGACGATTTCTCTGTTAAATTAAAGCAGATTATTTTGCTTCTCTTCTCTGTTAAATTAGCATACTTTCATATGTTGTTTGCCAACACATAGCCGACTAAATTTATTGGAGGAAAGGTTTCCTTAGTTGTGTTTTTGTTGAGTGTTGCACTACCTGAAATGAAAAGTAATGCGACCCATAATTTTCTTCTCAAGTGGAAATGGCTTCGGGCAGTTTGGGGTATGTGTGTAAATTTAGATTGTTATTATAGTTTACATGCTAATATCTATTAATTTCTTGTCTATTAAGATTAGCTGTCAATATTTGATGAAACCGAAAGGGCCCGTGAAAGCTTTTTTAGTATTTGTAGTTGCCTTGTACTTATTTGTACGTATTTATTACTGACTAGTTTCTCTGTGTTTTTTTCCTAGTCGGTTACCTCTACTTTTAGTACCGTATTTGTGTCACTTTATCATTGAGGTAACATATAGGTTACCTGAAGCTTACAATTATAATTGTCTTCGTCTTTAGCAAATTATTGTACCCCTAAAAGCGAGGAGGACAGCCTGCACTCGGATATGTCGAGGCCTATGGACAACTGCTGCAATCTGAGAGCGTCGCCTGTTGCGCCGGGCCCGGAGAAAACTGACCTGGAAGAAATCGGTGAGAAGTGTGACAGCAATGTGTCAAGCAGCAAAAAGCGACGGCACCGGACCACCTTTACCAGCGCTCAGTTGGAGGAGTTGGAGAAGGTGTTTCAGAAAACCCACTACCCGGACGTGTATGTGAGAGAACAGCTGGCCATGCGCACAGAGCTTACGGAGGCCCGCGTCCAGGTGAGATAACCAGCAACAAATTATGTATGCCCCGCTGGCAATATAATGGAACAAATGCGATGAGGGCCTTTTCCATCCTGAGGTTGAATTTCATTGAAATTATGGCAATATCTGGAAAGAGATTTGATTGTGTTTTAAAGTGTTTGAGGTGTTTTAAAAGTGTTGATGACGGAATGGTGTGTGCAATAATTTCTAACTAATGCGATTAGTTTACTACTGAAATGAAAGATGATAAATGTTCTGAAAATTTAAGTTGATAAAGAAATGTCAAAGTCAAACATGAAGAGGGAGGTGAATATACTTTAACAATTTTGTTTGTAACTGAATAAATGCTCTGATTATTTGGATACATTTCAGGACTTTTTTTGCGAAATGTATATTGTATTTTGACAACGTTTTGCAGTTTAGCCTATTGGCGATGTCTTATATGGTATATGAATAATCATAATTGTGTGATGGAAATGTTCATTTTCACCGACTGAAAATATTCTCTCTTCAGGTATGGTTTCAGAATAGAAGGGCAAAATGGCGTAAAAGAGAGCGTTACGGGCAGATTCAGCAGGCAAAAAGCCACTTTGCCGCAACCTACGACTTATCCGTGCTACCGAGGACAGACAGCTATTCTCAGGCAAGTGTTTGGCCCAGTATATTATTTGTCTATCTCAATGAGACGTTGCGTAAAAGTGCAAAAATAGTATGAATGTTCAGATGATTAACAGACCGCTTTGGACTGCGATGTTGAAAACTCAATTATTTTTACTGTGAATCCACTGACCCTTCCACCCGGGACAGACCCATCACTCGCGCACAACAAGGCCGCGTGAAGTTCATGCTGAATTATGTCACGTCCAGGGTGGTTTGAAATTCATTATTTGGACCATTATTCTAGATAAGGCACTGGATTGTAATGCAGTGACACGCCTGTGAGATTACCGGCACAGAGGCCAACATCAGTGCAGTGTAATTTAATGTAAATGTAAGACCTTCTTGTTCGCTTGTAAAAGAAAATTATCTATAAAAGAGGTATCAGTAAGTTGGGTGTGGTCCATTTTGAACATTTTTAGATGGAAAGTACTCTCATGATAACTGACAAACATAATTGCGTGGGATTTGCTTTGAAGATTTAAACACCACGGCTACGAGACCTCAGTGCTCTGGCCAACATCCAGTCGAACATTCCAGTGAGCATATTTTGTATCTTCTCATATGTTTCCTATATAAACAACAGTATAAACCCATCTCCTTTGGTGGAGTTAAGTAAGATTTGGGATTGTAGTGAGTTGCCGCTAACTGTGAAACGTATAATTGTTGAATTCTTCTATACTTGTCTTGGATCCCAAAGCATTGCAAACCTGGCTCCAGTTGTAAAGAGCCTCTCTGAAGATTGACAAATGCCATGTATTGCATTGTACATTTTTCTGATCCTATTATTTTGTTTTGACATTTTAGATGTAGAGAATAAAATTTAACCCTTGGTCGACTTGTTGAATAGATATTTTAGATATAATAATGTGATACAGTATTTAGCGTATTTCACAAATCCAGTTTGGTTGTATTCTTGATGTGTAACCCATTATCTAAAATCTGATTTTTTTTTCTGCCTCATAGTTTTGTATAATATAATAATATTTGCTTTTTACCACTGTTTTTAACCACTATTGATTATCCACTAATTGTGCAAAATGATAAAAGAATTGACACGCACTAAATTGATTAAAAATACTACCTAACACATTGTTTATCCCATCTACACTAACATTGACCTGGACCTGCTTTGTCTCATTCAGATCCCCAACAACCTTTGGACAGCCCCTTCACCTGGAGGCTCCGTGGTGTCCTCCTGCATGCTCCCACGGGGTTCCCCGCCTTGCGTCCCTTCCCCGTACCCCCACTCACCCCGCAGTGGTGACCACACTGGCTATGTGGGCTTCCCCAACCACCAGCAGAACCAGTTTGGCGTCAACCACGTCTCCATCAACAACTTCTTTGCCGACTCACTCCTCGCCCCCCCACCCAACAGCCACGCCGCCGCCTTTGAGACCAAGCCTGAGTTTGAGCGGCGTTCCTCCAGCATAGCCGTGCTGCGCATGAAAGCCAAAGAGCACACAGCCAACATCTCCTGGGCTATGTGAGGCAGCCCAGCCCAGTTCAGCCCAGCCCAGCCCAGTCCAGCCCAGCTCTGACTCAAAACACAGCCAGGGTAATGTGAACTCAGTAACAGTATTAATGATAATAAAGATGGCAATAACAGAAATATTAATTATTATTATTATTATTATTATTATAAAAGTGTGAACGTCAGAGGTAGAGAGTGAGCAGGTGCTGGATTGCCACAGGACATGATGATTGTCCCAATCCTACTGTGACATCTTTGCACGGGAAGCATGTTCTGGAAGCTTCCATTATCTCACAGCAGGAGGAGAACTGGATGTTTCCAGGCTACGGACTGTAGTCTTTGCTTTCAAACATCAGCGGCTGCAATTTGTAGAACATCTGATGAGTGGGCTGTTGTGCTTCCAGTAGACAAAGGCAGGGTGCAATAAATGACTTGTGTCGTTAGACAGAAATGCTCAGTGTCCACATATTCTGACTCTGGCGACTGACAGCTTATTTTTAAATACAGAGACATTGGCTTTGTGTCTGACAAAAAAGAGGATTTAAAAAGAAGTTTTTTGGGACATATCTCAGCACTGTCTGTGTCATTAAATGAGCCAGCCATTAATTTTGCTGATTTGCTGGAGGGTTTGGCTCTCGCCATTTACTGTTCCATCGGCTCTGTCTTGCCAGAGGCTGTGGTGCACTTGGTTGAAGAGCTTCAAGAAGAAACTGACCTACTAACCCGGTCTGCAGGTTCAGCAGAAGGAGAGAGCTCTCTGCCTGAGCTGTGACACAGCCAGACCACCTTGATAATATCATTTTTTTCTGTCAAAGTTTTATCAAATTAAATGATGTAACACAAAATATTGTGCCCCATTTTCCTCTTGTATGATGAATGCAAAATGAACTTGTCCTGTTGTTATTCTCCCTCTAAATTCATGTATACATTTCAAATTAATGTTAGATCAACATATTTAGAAGTTGAAACATTTAGGACTATGCTATTAGGGCCAAACCTCATATTAGCCAGTATCCTTCATTCAGTTACTGTTACAGTTTTTTTGTGATAAACTTGAGTGGGTATGTTAGTTTAGCATATGGTAGAGTTAGTTTACACTGTATCTGTGACTTATTCTCTGCCAGGGAAAATATTTTTTAAAAAGTCAAAAGTTTTTGATTAGATGAGTTCCCCTAAAAGTATTTTTAAAAATGACTTATTATTTATATGAAAAGAATGAATTAGTGGTTTTAACGAACCATAAAAGGGTTTTGCTCAGCGAGTCTTTGCACTACTAGAACAAGTCCTACTAATATGTAGAAAGGAAGGAAGGAAGTTATAGTATATAGCTATAGTAAGGACCAACTTTACTTGTATGTCTTCTGTTAGACATTTTGTTGTTGGTAAGAGAGAATCAGGCTGCGTGCAGGAAGGAGTGTAAAGAAAATGGATCTCTGTTCACATTAGCTATGTGTGTGTGTGTGTGCGTCTGCATGTGCATGTGAACTCGGATTTATAGAATATGAAGCCATCATATGGCGGATCCATGTATCTGAATGGCCATCTCCAGAGTCTCAGAAACTCCCATCCCAAAAACAACTGTCCCCCCCTCCAGCATCCTCTCCCCATCCCCAGGGTTGAGGGCTGTGGGCCGGCCACGGGTGGGGTGTTTTTTGGGGGAGGATGGCCAGGCCACTCGCCCTGAGACAGATGAGCCTCTGCAGCTTGCAGCACATCTGAGGGAAACGCATCTAGCGCCGGCTCCTGCAGACTAGATCCATCAACAGCCCGAATGGGTTTGACCTGAAGAGGTGAACCACAGCCATTAATATGCACACACACACTCACACACTTTCTCTATTTCACACACACACGCTCACATGCTTTCTCTCTCTGCCACACACACATGCTCACTCGCTCTTTTGTGTGTAGGAGTGCACTTTGGGGAGGAGAGGCCCGAAGAGAAAGATTCCTCGGCCAGTCTCTTCAGTGGAACTGTCTGGGTGAAGCCGCGCTGCTACATCAAACATGGCAGGATGAGCAATGGAGCAACGCGCAGGGCTCCAGGGACCACCCTCACTCACGTTCTACACCACAGCTCTCAATAAAGAGCCACTTCAGCTTCAGTCTGTTTGATATAGCTTGAAAAATCACCTTTTATGCTCTCGCTGTCTTCTTACGTGCAACCTATTCCTGCATTCTGATGCTGTAACTTAGATCTTAAAATAAAACGCAGCAGGCTCTGGGCTGCACTTAGCAGAAATATGGTGCAGGTCTGGCAGACCTACGCTGGGTCACTGGATTCACTCCGGACATAACTGCTGTTGGGGGTCATGGGTTATGGCATGGCCATAACTGAATTAACTACAAAGGGTCATGAGGTGTAGCACTTATGAATAAGAGAAGTAAATGCCTGGCGATGTTGAGCAACTTGAACATCCTTTAGCAAAAAGGGTCACTTGAAAAGTGACTTCCATCTCAGTGTTTTTTTTCTCATGTTGTTTGTGCAACCACTATGGTTACTGTTGCAGAGTGTCCAAATGACAAGTCTCTTTAGATATGACAATTGCAGTTGCACAACAGAATGTTCAGGAAAAGCTCTGTAGAGACAGCAGGATTCCCTCTGAGTCCAGTTGGAAACCATGCGGTGCATTGTAGAAATGAAATACAGACTATCAATCAGAGTTTTGGCTGATTGTTATTACTTGAGGGGATTGTTGCCCCACTCAGTGCAACCGATAAGGCCTGTCATTGAGTAACATGCTTGTAAAGATGGCATGTTGCACCACTGTAGTGGCAAAAGAAACAATTGGCTTGTAGCTCTCCTGAATAGACTAGAGGTTAGGTGGACGGACTTCCCTGGATCCCAAGGTCCAAGCAGCAATGCAGTGAGCCGGGGGAAGGGGGGGAGTTGATCATCCAGGACCGGGTGCCAGAGAACTCTGACATCAGGCCATGAGAGCACAAGAGCCGGAAGGCTCCTAAATTCAATTAGGAAGAGACAGACAGCCTTGTTTTGTTACCGTGGCTCTTTTGGCGTAGCGATTACCCCGGCACCCCAGACGGGCGTTGGGTTACTCCTCCACGTAGAAGCGAAGCGCCCCGCACCCGGACTCTGGAGCGCCGAGGCGATCCGGGGAAAAACGGCGGTCCGGGGGCCCCAGCGTCGACTGCGTTTGCGCCATCGCGGTGTGACAAATGGGGAATGCTGCCCTCGTCGCCAGCGCATGACATCACCTTCCCCTGCAGCCGTGCGGACGGACGGGGTGACTGACATCAGTGCACGACCGCGGCCCTCGACGGGGAGGCAGAGTGGAGCGGAGGCAAGACCTGCTGGGACAACGATGGAGTATGGAAACGTCGGAGACTAAAACATTCGGTTCTGCCATTTTGATTGTTTTTCCTCTCCTTCTGCACTGGCTGCCTGCGATGGGTCAAGTTCTCCTTGTAGATAATTTAATTGACGGGAGCTGGGACTGAGCGCAGTGCTGAGCTAGACCTAACAGCTCTCTGACAGCTGATGAACCACGGTACGCCTTCAGTTCTGTTATTTCTTTTTTTTGCATGACTCCTCTTGTGCGCCGTCCTTGTGAATCCTCCCCAACTCACTGCATTAAAAAATCTCCATAGATGTATTTCACAGCTCTCCGTGACCTACAAGCCATAATTCCTGAATGGTGTACACATCTGAAAGAACAGCACATACACAATGTATTATATGTCTCTCTTATTTCCACAGGATCTATGTGTGTTTAACCCAGAGGAGGCCCAGTCTCCTGATGCACAAGAGTCTGAGAGAATCCCAGAGGATGAACCATATCCATCTCAGGCTCCAGGTTTGGCCCTTCTAAAGCCTTTTTACCTTTATCATTTCTGTCTCTCTCTCTTTCATACCCTTAATACACACACACACCGCTCATTGTTATCTGCCTAGCATATGCAGTCTAAATCCTTCTAGCAATCTACTTTTTCCTCCTCACTTTTCTCTTGTCTCTTAAGCTTTTCTTCTGTTGCCTCAGGTAATCAACTGGTAAAGGGAACCAGAGGATTCCACCCCCACCCCCTCTGTACTTTCTCTCTCTCCTCTCTGTCTGTTCTCAGGCCAGCTCATTGTTTTGTCTCTGCTGTGCCACTTGGGCTCTGATGGACGTTTCAGCCGGGCCCCATCTTTCAGGCAAACTCCCAGCATGCCACAGGGGCCTGGATGTTTTGAAACGCTCGCCATGTCAGAGGGCGCCAATCCTTCTTCCAACCCCAGACAGCAATGCATGTTCAGTAGGAGCTGTGCAGCTAGTTTCTCCACCGGACCCTGGTGATTTATTGCCAAGGGTTTCCCAGAACTGCTCCTCCTGCAAAAGGCAAGGCGGGTGAGTTATGGTGTGCGAAGTGATTTTTTTATTAGCCGTGCTTTGTTTGAGGGCAGCGCAAAAGGCAATTATTCAGATGCAGAGTGCTGTTGCAAGGCAAACTTACCACCATAACACTGACATCTATCCAATTATGGAAACAAGTCCATCCCTTAGCAGACAATGGAGGCAGTGGCCTGAGCACCACAGACTCACAAAAACAAAGGATCAATATTTAAAAAGAGGAAAAATCAAAACAGCTCCATTGCTATGTTGGCACAGGTGCAAAGAACCAAAAGTCCAACACGCTGTTCAAATCCTCTCAGTACCCACATCCAGGCCATCTTTAATGAATTAATGGACATATCGCTTACAGTTTCCCTGAGTTCAGTACCGCACTGCTGTCGAGTCATTCTGGAAGCAACTTTTACTTGTCAGCCATTGACATGAACATTCACCATATTTGAACAAAGGGATGTGGAAACCCATTCAAAGCCTTGGGGTAAACAGACATACTTTGGACCATTTGTGGCCACAGTGGAGCCTGAGTTCCGCAGTGGCCCAAATAAAAGCAGAACATTTAGTGCTGGCAGTCAGCAGACTGCATGTGACTGTAGGAGACTAATTTCAACCTAAAGGTAAGTCGCAAGCTTCCCATTATGGGCGATGTGCATGTAAACTCGTCACTGCGCCCTTTCTCTCTCACACACACTAGAACATGCAAAAGCCTGTGTACACACACACATTGTCACAGTTGCATGCACACACACACACTCATTCATGCACAAGCCAGACCCAGAGGGAAAAAAAATACCTGGGAAACCAAAAGCCAATGTTCCAGTGTGCCGTGAGATTATGATGAACTGTAATTTACTCTCACTCACTCTCTTTGTCTGTGTGTGTGTGTGTGTGTCTGTGTGTGTGTGTGTCTGTGTGTGTCTGTGTGTGTGTTTGTGTTTGTGACTCTGACAGGCGTCACTCTCATGAATATACAGATGAGGTTGCACCCTGCTGTGTTAACGAGGTTCACTAATGCTGGAACAAACACAAACAACAACAACCATACAATTAATTGACGCTGACAAACAAAAACAAACAAATTAGGCACAAAAACCCACAGCTGATGTCTGATTGCCTGAACAGTCTCCTCATCCATTCACTTTCATCTTCCTCTAGCAGATACATGTCTCCACTCATTGTATCCCCATTCTTCTTCACCTAGCCACATCTATTGTTTCAACCTCACAAGGCTAGGCTACAACTCTCCTCTCTCTCGCCAACATCTACTGTTACCATTTAAAATGGAGCTCGTCCACGTCTGCTTTCACTTGGTGCTCAGGAGACAGCCAGCTGTGGACAGACAGACAAACACACACAGTGCACAGGCCCTGGAGGTGTGTGTGTGTGTGTGTGTGTGTGTGTGTATGTATGTGTGTGTCTTTTGTTTAGTGAATAGTGATGACTTGCTTCTGCACTGTGCCGTGACATGTAGCCTATGAGTCATTGTTGTGCTAATGAAAAACTGACCAGTGGTACGTTGATGATGCCGATATCATTGTGTTGTTCCTATCGTTCCTTACTATATGAATAGAACTGTGTTTTGCAAATCCTTTTAGTATTTATTTGGGGCACTATGTCATGTGAATCACTGTACACACACGGGCTCACTGTAAACAGATGTAGAGTGTCCTCCATACTCACCAATGCCCATGATGACAGTGGATCATCTTCACCTCACAAATATTTGCTCTCCCTCCCTCTTAATCAGGGCCCCACTGGCTACTCCATGGGCAGCTTCAGCTCTCCCTCTCTCTCCTCCACCCCCACCCTCCCCAGGGACAGAGCTCTCAAATCCCCAGGCCCCTCCATCGACGCCACAGCCTCGGCCCTGCTCTCCTGGCTGGGGAATAAGCCCTGTCAGCCAGACAAGCCGAACTCTGAGACCCGGCTCCACTGCCACTGCTTGGTTATATAGTCTTCTCTATTTTAGCACACAAACCAAAGAAATAGAAATATCTTCCAAAATGAAAAAGGATTTTGTTTTGTAGTGGGGTGGACTGCTCATGCTGACTACTTCATTCTTCCTTACTCTGTTAATTATGACTGGCTCCTCTTAGTTTGACATTTACCACTGATTTGATCCAGTTCCCAGTCTAGCAACATGATGGTTCCAAACAGCCATTTCCATGAAGCTAATAGTAGCTCACCACCTCGGAGGCCCTGGGTAGCGACCCGGCAGTACACCTGGCTTTAAGATGATGGATGGTGCTGAGACCTTCTTCATTAGGGTGAGTGTCCACTTGCTTTGATGGTCAGGGAGGAGGAGGCTTATCAAGCTCCTCTCCCTGAAATAATCTCTCCTGCTGTGGACAGTGACAAATCACCCCGCCAGGACCAGCGAGCACCAGGGATAAATGATTATTCCTTATCGGTGATGAGGACGTGATCTGATGACCTGTGTTTCAATGGGGCTCAGATCATGCTTTGTGAAAAGTTTGATGTCTCCCCATGTCCCCCCACCCTCTCTCTCTCACATACTCACACAACTTTGAAATGAAATTTCTTGATGGATGAGAATTTAGTTTAGTTTAGAGTTAACCCCACAGCCTGTCTCAAAGTTTGAAAGTGAGAAATCAGAATGATTCATCACAGGATGACTCACAAAATTCAGCAGTCTGACAAATGGATCATTTCAAACTGAGTTCCAGTAGGCTGGTTTTTAAAATCGCTCCACTCATGATAGACAGACTATGGCTTCCTTGAATTTCACCCTTTTCATACACCTACATCTGTGTCTTCACCATTGCTCTTTATGAAAAGCACTTTAAACTACCTTAAGTAGAAAATGTGTTATTTAAATAAAAAACCTCATATAACCCAAGCAGCGCAGTATTTTGCAGAAAATTACAACACAACAATCTACGGACTTCATGATATTTACTTATCCGTTTTGTCTATTTCTCATGAAATACACATAGATCAACATCATGGAATTCAATCTGGCTTGCAGTACACTGAAAAACCACACAGAGGCACTCTGTCTATATGAAGAGTCAGATATTACTGACCAAGCCACTTTCAGAGAACAAGAATGCTCTGCCAGTTCCCGTAGCCTATTTGTTTTTGCGCCCTTTGAGCCAAAATATCCCACAGCTCTCTGTCTTAGATCCACTGATCCTGTAACTGAATATGGACTTACACAAAGCTCTAAGGCACACTCCTGCACCATGCCTTTCATGCTTATTTATTTATTAGTCAGAGGCGATGACAGATCAGTAGTGTGACAGATCCCTCACCCCCTTTGCAGTGACAAAAATCAGATGCTGAATGACGTACAGCCTGAGTCCTCCCCTGACACAAAAGGCTTGCATTGGCACTACGCAAATACATTCATGCTTATCTGTCTCCAAAGGATACAAGAATGGGTTATGTCCATCAGTACACAACCTTAATTGCTCAATTAGTGTTGATAGTAATATGTATACGTCGTCGGATTCTACAGCAAAGAATGATATTTTTATAGGTTTATAGTTCTTTCTGGCCCCTCTTACTCCTCTGTTATTGTTGGTAATCAATGCTATGATTTGCTGAGGCATGAAATAAAACAGAACTGTCATTTTACCAGCAGGTTTCCATTAATCATATTATAAAGGAGTACTGGCAGCCCAGAGACTGAAGAAGCGCCATTGGCCAGTGGCCCCGGTATCAGGACAGAGGGAGACTGAGGTTTAGGGAAAAGACACAGGGCAAACACAGCCTCTGATATGAGTCCTAATCCTGAGCTGAGCTGCAGACTCCCTGCTGGGGCACAGGCACACACACACACATGCATACACACACACACACACACACATATTGACACAAACAGCACAGTGATCTGAAACTGCTGTGGAGAAAAAAAGAGGACAGAGTAAGATCTATTTTCTGGCACATTTGTCACAGATTTGGTCCTTGTGTTATGCATTGTGTTGATAAGGATTTGAATTAACATCAAAATTAAAACAGTAATGTCATGGAAATTTTACACAAACTAACTGAAACATCTAGGTGGGATCAGTGTTACGATGCATGAATATTTTGTTCATGTTCAGAAGAACAAGAAATCAAGGTTTCATATCAAGGTTTTTGTCGGCTGACTCCTTGAGACGGGATCTCTCTCCAAAGATTTGTCATGAAATGTGACAATTTTACAAAAAATAAAGATAATGTGACAAATTTTGAAAATCATTAATTTACCTACATATGCAATATACCATAAGTCAAAGGATAGCCTCCAATGCAAGATGAGATAATAGAGGTTTGTGAAGACAAAAGACAAGAAATAACTCATACCCCCTAATAGAATTACCAAGTTGGATGCTCAGTTCTAATGTCAAATGTGGAACTATATATGATTAACTAAAGACAGAGGTTCTAGTCTGGGTCACTAGGGCCACAAATCTAAGAGCATGGGCTTCTGGTGTGGCAAAGAGGCCCCCTTGTGGCAGAATGCATCCCAATGAACAGGGGGGGTGGCAGGCGGGGGAAAGTTAGAATGATTCTAAGGGCCTAGCACTGACAGGGGGCCCCAGAGAACATTTTAATATAATTAACGTCTGGAGAAAATTATTTTCTGTCATAGGGCCCAACATTTCTAGCAACTGCAATGTTCGTTCTAGACAAATGTGATAATTTTTGAAGGCATTACTAAAAGTTGCACATACAGATCAGAGCATTGAACATAAACAATAACAATAATAAATAATAGGGTTTCTATAAGTACAAGTACAGTTACAGTTAGAGTACTATAATTCCCACTAAACTGAGTTCACTTTTACTGTAATAAAAAAGTCAAACATGGAAAAGTCTGCCATTGAGCTGAGGCAATTGTGTCAAGTCCATTAGGCCACGGGCCAAATAGGGTCAGAGTGCACCCTGCCACACACCTCTAAATGAAACCGACCTTTTTAAAAGTGAACTGCTGAATGTGAATTTAAATTTTAACCGAAAATTTTGGGATGCTTCAGCCCCATGAATGTCAGTCCATTGAAAATCCATGTGTGAAAATCAATCAGTGATTGAGACTATATTCTTGTCATAAATAAAAAACAAATCCCTGTAATCTGGGAAGTGTACGTTTGCTAGATGCATTTTTTTTATCACTAATGAGCATTCCCCAGTAATCTGACCTCCTTATTATTTGTCTTATTATCCTTGTGCATAGTGGATAAATGTCTCTGCTGTCTGGGGTCTCCAAGAATCTTCCTTGAAAATTGTCATTGTTTCTCCGGGAGAAATAGGAGAGCATGTGATTGAATTCCACCTCCCACTGCAGAACATCTGATGCTTTCCAATGTCCTTAGAACAAATGCAGCAAACACCACAGCCTTCCTCAATAATTGCTCTTCTGAAACCCATTTGAACTGGGCCAAAAAGAGTGGAAGTCTATTACATGTGATAGGCGACCACCCGTCAGTGCTGGAAAGCTGAGGTGTCAATTGATTTTATGGGAGCACATGTTTGTGTCTGTGTGAGAGTGTGGGAGTTGTGCGGTAGTGTCACCATTATTAGGTCTGTGCACAGAGTCCCCTGCCAGGATCTTGTGGATGAAAAACCTCCAGCTTTTTCACTCCTGTTATGAGTCACAGTAGTTCACTATTGGTTTCCTGTTCCCGTCTCACATCTCAGCCCAAGTCCTTCATATGACATTGCTTCTCACGGATGCACAGCAACAGAGTGCCTCTGAGATTGGATGATAACTTACCACCACACACATTAGGCTGCTTCATAGGAACTTCATCACATGTTAAGCCATGAGTCTTGCTGTTATACAAGCACTTAACAAGTGAGATGCTCCCCAGCAAAGCTATTTTCTCTGCAGGTTGTAACTTCTGGAAGGTTTTCAGAAGCCATTTTGGGATAAGACACAACATGGCCATGCTTTAGTGTAGCTGTATGTGGTAAATGATGAGAGGGAGTTTGTTATTGAAGTGTTAAATCGCTCGTGTTCGTTTCCGGGGACGTGTTTGTTTTATTTGCAGCACCTTTCGGGCTCCATCGTGCGCCGCCCTATAATTTACCTGTGTGCGTGTTAAGGCGGCTGACTGCGAATCATCATTAGCGTTAGTTTTCCTTGACTGAGCCGAGCCCTGAGTCTCAGCCAGCTCAGAATAGCATGCGTGCCGTGAGGGCTTGTAGACGCAACGCAGTGCATCACATCCCACTGATGTGCGCTGAGGGAGATTTAAAGGTACAATCTGCAGTCGATTTTCAGTCCTATTTCTCTCATTCTGACAGAGTGCCACACGGCATTCTCAACTGTGCTGGTTTACATCATTGTCTTTACACAGTGGAGAATTTTGCCTATACATATACTAAATGTACGTGTTGCACACACAATAATTATTTACTTTCTCGGCTTTTTCCATCCCAATCCCAATGAGATTTATAGGTCACAACTGTTTTCCATCACTGTAAGAACGTAATGGAAACCCAGAATACAGGGAGAAGAAGAAGGAAAACAATCTGTCAGAACTCCACCACCTAACTCACATTTGCTAGAACTGAGCTGTTGGATGAAATATTGCCTATTGAGCTCGGGGTCAATTGCAGGAAGCAGAACCAAATTCCAATTTACACCACCAGATGGCAGTATAACAGCAAACCTAAATTTATGGAGTTTGAAGATGCATGAGACATGCAGTCATTGTATTTACAGGTCCTCTACTCAGTTTGTGTAGCTCACTCATAAGTTGTCTCCTTTAGTAAATGTAGCATTCTCAGGTATCAGTCACACTGGCTGAGACTATTGTGTCTCAGAGAGTTCTCAGACTGGCAAAAGGCAGTAATCTTGCCTCAAACTCCCATCGTCTATTAAGTTACCAGGCATAGGAGGCATTTCATCTGAGAGTTGTTTTGTTCCTTGATGTGTGATCATACTTGCAAGTGATCAAGAGAATGAGAGACGGAGACACAATTAACAAATTTGTTTTTGCCTCCTCTTCTGTTGTCATTTACTATTCTGATAAAATCAAAACAAACATTTTGTCTTTTTCTTTCTTTCTGTTCCAGGTACACGCATTCTGCGGTGTGGGTGTAGGAGGCAGACCACAAGAGCCAGGTACTTTTTGCACAGTCTAACAAAGAGTGATCCACCATCATTTTACCCACACAGAGGTCACAAACAGACCTTCAAAATCATAGCCTACCTCTAGCACATATGAGCAGTGTGTTAATGGCCCTTTCTGGATAGACACCAGTTTGGTGTAGGAACTAGGCTTAGGAGCAAATTTTTTTTGGATCAGTCTCTTAAAGGGATTATCCAGAGTGAGTCAACCCACAGCCCTGTTGTTTACGTTGCCAAGTGCTGTCAGTAGGTATGAGAATGGCATGTTTGGTACAAGACCAAATAGCAAAACGGCAACCAAAACTCACTGATGAGGGCAAAGAAACTTTGATTTAGTTTCATTTTTCTGTGCCCTCATCAGTTAGCTGCCAGTTCGCAAATTCAGTCTCCGTTGTACCAAATGCTGTACCTACCAATAGCAGTCGGAAACCTCAAACAACAGGGATATTGATTCTGGATTCTTAATTTAATAATCAATGTTATTTGTGAGAGAATCAAATCATCAGGCAAAGTGAATCAAAACTATTTCAACTTGGGTTACATGGAAACATGTAGTCTATGTGATTCCTTTGTTATGTTGACACATCGGTGCTCTTGTGTTCCATTTTCACCTCTCCTGCCGATGAAGAGGGAAGAGAGGGGGGATGACGTAAACGGCTCTGATTGCCACCTTGTTGAGCTTCAAAATGATTCAGGATTGAGAGGAGAAAATCTAAAATATACAGACACTCCTCTGTTGTGCAAAGACAACCGAGCCACACACACACACACACACACACACACACACACACACACACACACACACATACATACACACACATCAGTGACGACACTCCCACAACCAATATCTGGAGAGTCTTTCATGTCAGATGAAAGGTAGCCCACTTCGCAGTGCAGACAGCCTGGATATACACACCAGTAACTATAGGCACAGCAGCAGTTAAACAGTTAAATCACGACACACTTGACAAAGACACACAGTGAGAGAGGAAAGAGAATATGGAAACAAGGTCATTTAAGGAGGTACAGTTTAGGGGGTTTACAGAAAGCTCTTTAAAGAAAGCTGGAAGGTCATGTTATTTTTCAGAGAAACCCACACTATGACAGAGGAAACCCTAACCGCCTGCCCTGATGTTACACTTTTCTTGTGTGTGCTTCCTTGGTGTGTTACAACTAACTCTGTCATCATTGCCAGCATGATGGCTCTCCTTTGCTCTTCATTCACAACCTATGTGCAGACAGGGACCGCAGAAATCACCCAAGCCAATGGGAACCAATCAGTGTATGTTACCTGCTAGCCCTCTGTGAGCTCAGGGAAGAGGGGCTCCCAGAGGGGCTTGTATGTGGCCTGCCACCCACTTAAAAACCAGCTCATTGGGATGCAGCGGTGGTGCTGCAGGATAGGGCAGCTGGGCCGTCATGCCACTGTTTAAATTCCATTTGCAATGCATGGCCACATGCCGCTTGGACACCTCACAACACATGATTGACATGTTTGTTTAGCATTCACGCATGGCATGAATGAAAGTGTTCAATCGTTGGCTCAACTCCTATTATTTATTGTGTTGAATACATTGACAGGTTGTGGATGACTGAAATGGTGGGGACATTCACATCTGTAAAAATGTTGTTTGTGTATTGACAAGATGACATGTAACAAATGCTATACACTTGTTAATTTAAAAGTAAACAGGAAAACACAGCAAGTACTGGGTTTCATTGAGATATTGGTGGCAGACTCACATTACAGCATTTTTGATAAACTGAACAAAAGTTGTATTCAAGATAACTCAAAACCAAAAGAATTCAGTGAAAACACAGTTTCACCTTTAACTTGCCCAGAACTGTGGATAAGCTACCATAAAGGTAGTCATCTGTTTATTCAAGGTAAAAAGAGGCCAGGTAATACTTGCAGACTAATTTCCACAGTAAAAGTAAGGACAGAAAAAGTGGTGAAAAAGGATTGGAATGCTGCATCTCCTTATAAATATGGATGAGGCTTCCTAATGTGGAAATGTAATGTGGAAAATGGTGTTCCAGTTAAAATGAACAGAGCCTTTTGAGTTCAACTAAAGAAATATTTTTGGAGTCACATTTCTTTATGTCTTTTTTTCTCCCCTCAAAGTTGTGCTCTTGCACACAAAATAAACAATAAATAAAACATGGGCACAAGGATGTTTCCATATTCATGTGCATTCCTTGCATTCCAGTGAGGCTATTGTGCTTGTAATACCTACCTTGGCTTGTGTCTAGTAATGGCCCTCTCTGTTAATCTTTCCCATGCTGTCTATCTCTGATAGTGCAGAGGGAGCGGAGCGCTGCCTTTTGCTGCTCTCGCCGAAAGGAAAGGAGAGGTTTCCTGTCTCTTGTCGTTTAACATCTGACCTCTCCGTTCCCTGGTGACGTCACACAAGTTTGCGCTGGGTCATGTGAGTCAGTGTCCCTTTAAAGTTCAGCTGCCATCCACAGGTGTCATTACAAACAATGTAAGGAAACATAAAGCTGTTGCTGAATGCTGGTTAATTAGGAGAATCTTGTAGTAATAAACAATTATTTTTCTGTGATGACTATTATATTAGTTCAGTCCGTCTAAATAGATTTTTTCTCTAACTAAGGTTTTCCGTATAAGCATGAGTTAATCTATACAAGCCCTTTACAGCAGTATGACAGGGTATTGATGGGAAACACTGGTGCTCAGAAGGCAACAAAAGACCACAATGTCAGAAAGCGTTGTAGACCCATGATATGTTAACCGACTGTATATTCCAAAGTGGGATATCCATTAATGATCCCTGCAGTCTGTGTTTGTGTGTGTGTATGTATGTGTGTGTGTGTGTGTGGTGGGGGTGTCCACAATAACCCTGTAATAGCTCATTGTGAGGAATTCTGCATGGACTAAACATGACTTCCAGGACCAGTGTGGCTCTCACAGAGGATACCCTCAGAAATGAATGTTTAAAATATAAAACCAGTGGAAGTTTTGAAAAAGTGTAACTCCATCCTCAGACATATTGATGGAAAACCAGTGCTTCATATTGTGATACAGATTTTGCCAGAACAGTTTCATCATGTGAGAAGAAGCGCACACACACACACACACACACACACCAAGTATTCCTATTCTACCCACAGTCTGTATAATAAAAATGGCTAAAAACTAGTAAGCAAGAGAGGGGCATTAGTCAGAGTCAGAGGTGTTGGGGGCAGCATGAGCAGAAAGCCATCAAAGTGCTGAGTGGTGTGAATAAAAGATCAGACATAGCTGTGAATGAGATTGACCTTTTGGCTATGGCTCTGCTCCTCTCTCAGAGAAGGGGGGTTAGTCTGATCAGTGGGCACAGGTGAGAGAGGGGGAGTGAGAGAGAGAGAGCGAGAGATGACTGATGGAGGAGTGAGTTGTGATGAGAGAATGCTTATCAGACAGAGCCGACGCACTATCACGCTCCAGCAATCTCTCCGTCTCACTCCACTATAAGTCTGTTATTCTCCCCCTGCTATCTCTCCCCTTCTCTCTGCCTCTATGCCGATCACTTTCTCTCTCTCTCTCTCCCTTTCTCTCTCTTTCTCTCACTCTCCCCTGTCTCTCTCTCTTTCTCTCTCTCTCCCCTGCCTCTACTTTTCTCTCTTCCTATCTCTATTCTCTAACTGAGAACGTTTAATCCCCATCTCAAAGGTATTAACATATAATTATGACCTATCAGAAACAAACTGACATGGACTATTGCTATTGTACTTTGGAAAGAATGACAATCAAAGAGATACTATTGTTTGCAGTTAAGGGTGTCCTGCTGTTGCATGGTATAAAGGAGAGGTAAGAATAAAACCTGTGATCCTCCTCCAGAGCATTAGGTTGGTTTGTGTGTCTGCCTTAGGCACACTGCAGCCAATATGCCAAATATGACAACTGTACAGAGGAAGGCCTAAGCAGAAAGAAGACAAGTTACAGCAGGAAGACCACAATGACTGTTTCAAATTAACAGCTTAACATTCAGTTTTTTTTTTCACATCACATTACAACTTCAAAAGTGATAATCCGTTGCCTAATCCACTGTCATACGAATAGTCCCAAAATGATAAGAATCATTTGTTAAAGCTGATTTTTTTTAAGAAAAGAAAAGACTATGGCCCCAGACCACAAAGAAATAGCACATAGCTGAATGAAATCATTACAAATCTCATCCTCCAGACACTATTAAATGAACGCCCAGCAACAACCTGTCAGCTATTACCTGAGCCCCTCCACAACAGCAGAACATCTTCAAATTGATCTAGGCCTATCCATTGTGTAAACACCTTAGCTCATGTCAAAGCAAGCACTTCAGGCAACTGCACTGAACTGCAACTGAAGTGCTCACCTACTCACATACACACACACACACACACACACACACACACACACACACACATCCATGTCTATAAGATGAGGCCTAAGCACAGAGTAATGAAACCAGCCATCAGCAATGAGCTGGAGTGATTGCCACATGTCCACCACTCTCCATTAAAAACTCATTTTGGAAAATACATTCTCATTCTCCATCAGTCACAGACATCCGCAGCAGCAAACAATACACTCTGGACTAGTAGCAGAAGAAAAGCAGGTGTCTTTATTGTAGGGGCATGGGCAGGCATGCTTTGTTTAACTGGCACTGCACTAGTAGGCCTACTGTTTCAAGAGACAGAGAAATAGAAACAGTATGAAGTAGAATCCATGGTTGCAATCATGGGAAGCTCCCTTAACTTTGCCAGCAGTCTCTAAACAGGGTGTTTCCTATCCCACTGTTATTTGACAGCTCTCCATGTCAGATAATTTGCCTGCCATAGATTTGACATAATGCAGTGACATGGATCAGATAACTGCGTGAATCAGACCCCTGCGGGCGTCTCTCTTTATCCCAACATGGGGCATCTCACCTCCAGGATAACAGCAGTGGAGAGGAGCACACAGCTGAGTCTGCCGACAGATTTATGCACGGACTTTACGAGCTGGCTGAGAATCAGTCAAGTTGCCTCTCATTGGTTGTTATGAGAGAGAGAAGATGCTGCTGCATCAGTTTTAACCAAACGCCCTCACTCCCTGATAACTTTGTTTGTGGAAGAGAGCACTCACAACAAAAGTCTCAAAGTCCACACATACACACACACACAAACAGAGAAAGAGAGATGTACAAACCAAAACAGACACAACCATTACCAGGGTGCTCCCAGGGTGTCATCACTGGGAGTTCACATCATTCAGCACATGATGTCTTGAGCCATAATCAGAGAATCACATATGGGAAATAATTTCAACTTATTTGATTTGCTCTGTAAATGTCATTTAAGGCTTAGTGTGTTTGTGTGTGTGTGTGTGTGTGTGTGTGTGTGTGTGTGTGTGTGTGTGTGTGTGCGTGCACATAGCATATTTCCATGTTGCTGTGTGTGTTTAGCCTCATTCTGTCTATTTCAGCTTGCAGCCTTGTAGCTGAAGTTCAAACAGAGCCAGTCATTTCATTGTGTGCCCGTCCATTAAGTAGTTTGCCACAACAGTGACTCTCCAGGACCCTGGCAAAGCACTCCATATAGGAGAAAGGGCGTTCTTTTTGATTCATGAACACATAAATTGTCACCATTGTTCAAGTGAGTCTGATGTGGTGACAAGCTTCGCAGAGGACACAACACATTTCCACACATGGCAGATGGGCAAATGAATGCTTTTTGTCCCTCACACTCTTGCTGAAAATGACTGTAATCACTCTCTATGTTTCTGTCTCTGTCTTTAGTACGCTACCAATAATCACCTCAATTAGTTATAACACTCTTCATAGTGCACAGCTGGGCTGTTTAATTAACCTAATATCCTGAGCCGCGCTCTGCCTAATTGCCATTAAAATCCAAACACCGCTTTCCACTTGACAATGGACAATGTCTTGCAGGCAAAAGACTTAATTTGCGAGGCTTTTGCCGCAGCAAATATTCTTGTAGAGCCCTGTCCACGTCAATGGATTCCCATTGGAAGAGTCGGCGGCAGGAAGCTTTTTGCAGTCTTGGCAGAGGATCAAGCCGTGTTTTGTTGCTGCTCTTCCGACACTGTCACACAAGGTTTAAAATAGGACATTGTTTTGTCTTCACTTAGTGGCTGATGTTGAAGCTGCGTGCTCTTGTGCCGGAAGATAGCACATCTGTTGGAGAATGACTGCTTCCCTGTAGTAAATGCTGTCATCTTTCCGAGTGTTTACCTGATGGGTGCTTGTCCATATCTGGGGGGTGTAGCAGGGGTCCTCTTATTCACTATATACAGTCATTAGTCTGAACATCTTCCTTTGCCTCCCCAGGTGTCCCTTGGACATAGGTGAAAAATGGATGCAGAAGCAGGGTGAGTCTTGTGCAGCTTGGATTTCACCACTCAGTGGTTTCAGCTCTACTAAGTGTTCAGTGTTAGCAAAAGCAAATACTTTTGTTTTGATCTGCTAATAGTTTGTATTTCCAGAGGTAGGATTTGTATTTTATACTCATATATGAGCTGGGATCATCATTCTCATATTAGAGCTGGGATCATCCTCCCTGAGGCATATTTTATGTCACTATACAAATCAAGATGGAATTGGATGATTAGAACCTTACCTAAATGGAGGGATGATCTCTTTGCCTTAAAGGTGATTTCATTATGAGATAAAACTAGATTTTTTTTTAAAAAGAAGAATGTTTTTCATTAAAATAATGATGTGTAATGTGTAATGTTCTCATGTACAGTAAGCATGACATAATTATGGTATCTGTTTGCACTGCTAAATCTCAATGTAAGAATTTAATTTTGTTGGATTTCTAAGGAAGCCTTGTGTCAGTCATCTATTATAGTGGATCAAATATTTATACCGCGCTGGTTTCAGGAAACCAATCTGAACTGTCTCTGCCCTTTCAAAAAGCGATCACATGACTATTATCACTATGATTATATTAGCAGAACAGTCTCTACAATGTCTCTTGGCCTTTGCAAATAATGACCAAGATAGAGCAACATAAGCACAACTAAAAAAAAACATTTTCTTAATGTGACATCAGTTTCAAGCCAGGTTCATTAACTTGTCTAGGGGAGACAAACCCATGCATCTCTAATACCAACAGCCTACTCATATTTGGAGGTGGGCCCCGTGGAGAACTGGGGCCCGGTAAAGGCCAGGTAGAATGAGTAAAATCTCTCAGGTCAGTTCCCATTAGCTACTCATGAGTTGAGTTGAGTTGTTTAGGCATTTTGAAGACAGGACGTTGAAGGCTGTCGGCCACTGCAATTAAAATTGCCCTGTCCAAAAGGTCAGCGAGGGTCAGTCATCTCCCGGCAGCTCGAACATCCCTGACGACAGCCACCCCCTCCTTAATCTCTTACAAATGAAGGTCTCTCTCTCCTTTCTCTCTCTCGGGTAAAAGCATCAAACACACTGAACTGACTCAGGGGAGATGGTAATTGCGTGGCTCTTGTACACATTGATGGTGCTGTCTTAATTGAATTGTTTTTTGTGTGTGCACTCTCTCTGCAGTACAGGTATCTCTACATGCAAAGGCTACACTGAAAGATCCCATTGAATGTCAACAGCGTAAGAAAGAAGAAATAATCCTCACAATGCGACAAGGCATATTTTTTTAGCTACCCAATACAAGCACACAAAAGAATTGAAATGAATGCTAATACAGTATGAAATATGTTATTGTTATTGATGAAATAGCGACAACAAGTTACACAAGCATTTTGGAGCCAGATATTCTTCCTGATATGGAGCTTGTTGCATGATTAACTCCAAATCACAGTCTGACAAGCTTGTGGGTGATGGTAAATGCAACCTGTCTGGTGGAGTGTTTAGCCTTTTCTTATTCCGTGCTTCTCATGATCCAAAACACACTCATTACATTCCACATTCAGGCTGATGGAGGACCTCGGCTCGTGCGCCCGGCTGCACAATCTCATTTGTGTGTTGGTAATGTAATGTATGGAGATGTGCCACCACACATATCCAGCTCTGTCACCAAACAGACATGGGAGGGGGAGGAAAACCAGGTGCCTTGTGCCGGTACTCTCCCCCCACCAACACCAACCATCAATGCTTGCAGTTGTCCCTTAACTCCCCCAGCGTGAAGTGGAGCAAAATGGGGGTCTCTAGATGGAGAGGAGCTGCCTAATCGAAGAGATGAGATGTAAATTAAAGAACCCCCGCCACACACAAACAAATCCCCCTACTCACACCTCTTTCCACTAACCTCTCACCTTAAAATGGATTCCTTAGTGTGTGATTGTTATTATTCATGGGTGCTGCCTGACTCTGGCTCGGCGGATGACATAGACTAATGAACTGTAAGTGGTGAGGATGCTAGTTATCATTGTTAAGTATACTGCTGCTTCTAAAGTACTGCTACTACTATTGTGAGGCAGGAAGAATTTAAGGGCTCGGGGTGTAGTAAGTACTTGTAGTATACACACTTTGGCTCTGAGCCATGTGCCTTTGAGTGAGTCACAGTCATGGTATCCGGTGTAACTACAGGTGCTGCAGATGATGAGCTCACATGTGGATTCCTAGGACCAAACACAATAGACAAAAGCTGGAACATTGTCATATGGGACTTGCGTTCATTCATAATGCCTTTAGCAGTATTCATGATAATATGTGTGGAAGCTGGGTGTTGGTATTCTTTTGTGTTTCCATTTTTTAAACAATTAATGTAATTTCCTCTTCTATTCTTTTTCCTTTTCATTTAGGAAAGAAAATAAAAAAGTAAAAAATGTAATCTCATTCAGCATTTAAAGGCCAAAAGCTGATAGGAAATAAAAGGAGTAAAGACCAAAGAAGCAAACAGGTTGGTTAATATAGGCCATGCAATAGGCCTTGATTTACTCTCATTTTCTGACTCATGTAATAGGGTGTCGATGGAAGCTCATTTCCATAATTACCAGGAGCAGGAGTGTTGTGTTGTTCTTTCCCCATCTAAAAGCATTCCCCATCTGTTTCTCTCCAGGACATGATTATAATCACAGGCTACCATGATTTTGAATGACCGATGGGGAATACTGAATGAATGAAGGTAATACACCACCTTTTAAATATTTTTCCATTGGATTAATGATACAATACTGTGCAAAGCAATTTCTTTTATTTGTTGGATTGTTTTGTGTTTTGAAAGCAAAGAATTACATGTTGTGTGGGCAAATTATTACTCTGAACTGATTTATGAAGTGAATATTCTTTTGCACACAGTTGATATTTTACTGATGCTGGCATTGCACAGCATGAAGGCAACACACTGGCACCCCAATGAATCTGACCTTAAAATTCATATTTCAGCAACAAGTTCCAGAAATCATTCATAACAGCTTAGAAAGAACTGTGCAGTGGAGTTTCAGTTGTCTTTAAGATTGTTAGCCATAATCTTTCCGTTTCAGATCAAATCATCCACTGAGGAAACCAGAGACGCTTTCTTGTGTCCCTAATAAGGTGTAAGTAATAAGTCCCTGGTTACCATTTTGGAGATGCAGTCATGCATTAAAAAGGTAGCCTTGCGCACTTCCAGCTGAAGTTGTTGTCGTCAACAAATGATCTTAGCTTTGGGTACCAAAGCAATTAAAGTTTATTACAAAGTCATATGAGAAAGTGCAGTGACACTCCCCTTCATTTCTCAATATGGAGACGCCTCCTCAAGCATGAAAAAAAAAAATCATTAAGAATCACTCAATTAAGGCACGGACACACGCACATACACACACACACACACACACACACCCCCATCCATACAGATGCTTTCTATTTTTACAAAATAGAAATATTTGCACGGGCCCGTAATTACCCTGGGTCCTGCAGTCAAACAGACTGTTAGTGCTTCTGACTGCAGACCATGCAAATGGCTCCTGGGTAGTATTATTAGTATCAAACAGAACAATCATTAATCTTTCAATGAAGTCTAGAGCACAGCCTTCATTTATGCACAAAGAAAATAAACTACTGATTACAATAATCAAATGTATTAGAGTAATAACATTTGTGATTTAAAATGAAATTATGAGCTCTGGAGAGGCCATCTGCCTCAGAGCAGATTATTTGCCTCTGGAGATGCTGCACCAGAGACGTTTTGAAAGGGTGGTGCTCCTGTGTGAGGTTTCACACCCCCTGCCCCCCTCGCCATCACCTGAGGAGACAGGTGCGGACGGACTGTCCATGTGGCCAGCAGGAGAGATCCCAGTGGATTCCATTCATCACCTCCTGAGGACACACGACATATGGACATATGTACGCTTAATGGCTGGAACACCAGCCACTGACTGCAGTAAGGCTGCAACAGCACTGAAAATCACAAAGAGGAGCAGCATCTAAACAACATGGTGAACATACCGCACACTAAAAGGCAGGAAGGGAGGGCTGTTATTGGGCTGATCATGTGTCAAAAAGGATGTAAAGTTAGGCAACCTATTCTGTCCATCACAATAGGGGGACATTATCACCTCCTCTCTGCTCTGTTGTTCCATGTTTACGTGTTCGGTATGAAAGGCGAGATCAGGTTTTTTTTTTCCTCGTCATTGTGAGCAGGTGAAATCTCACCATTTCATTCATTAGGACTGTTTATGCTTGCCACTCTTGGCACTGTATCAAGAAAGAAAAGGAGAGATAGAGAAAGAGAGAGAGAAGGGGAAGAAAGAGGGAAGAAGAAAAGAGAGACTGGAGAGATGGAGACTATTTTTCAAAGAGCCTGCATTAGTGCAGTGGGCACATATCTCTTCAAAGCCAAAGCCAGGGACCTGTTTGTCTGGCAACATCTTCACATGAAAGGATGAGCTCTTGGTTTGGTTTGCTAGTGGTGGCGTCGTCCGAAGGCCCCGGAGAAGAGCGGAGAGTGGAGTGAGAGCCCCACAAGTGCCAGATAAGCAGAGAACAAAGTCAACCATTTCCCACCATGTCAAAACAAAACCTTCCTATCTCCCCCGTGGGGGCTGACAGGGCCTTGAACCAGACACTGGAGAGAGAGAGGGCTATAGGGAAACAGGACCCACGCTAGACATAACTATTGTCAGATTGTTTTGGTTTCCCGTGTACCATGGGCAAGGCTTCAACAGCACATATATGTGTGTGTGTGTGTGTGTGTGTGTGTGTGTCTCACCCAAGAGAGCTTGTGCTCTTAAAAAGGTGTGAGAGAGGTAAAAAGGGTGAAGGTGGGGATCTCGGTCCTGCCCTCCAGTGCAGGGAGAGAGGAATGTCTGAGCACAATAGCAGAGAGAGGCGTGTATACTGTGCTTTCACAGTGCTCGTTCATCCGATACCTCTCCAGCACATTCATATGGATAGTGTGTAGTGTTACTCACCACAGGCTCTTTAGTAGCTCGCAGCATTAAAGCTGTGCTACGTGAAGAGTTGATCTCGGACTTCAGGCTGTCTCTATTGCCAATCCCCAAGAGTGATGTTGGGACATGCTGCCATGGACAATACCAACATGATTTACTAAGTATACAATACATGACCTTCTTATCACATATCTTGTTTCACCACTGTTCATTCTGCTCAGTATATTCAGATAACATCTAATACACACACTGTTAAGATTTTTTTAATATATAAGGTATGTATGATATATTTTTTTTATAAATGTTTAAAGGCAGTGAGTATTTAATCACAAAAACAACTGATAATCACACAGGCCTAAATGAGTAGAATAAATGCCATGTAGCCTACCAACATTTACTGCGCTATAGGTTCTTGCGGGGACAATCTAGAGCTTCAGACTCATATACGACCTTCCCCTCCCCCCCAGAGTCTTAAGGGCCACAGACCCTCCTCAGAGCCCAGGGAAGGTTGGAGCTAGAAGTTAGAGAGCCCAGGTGAGCTTATGCAAGGCTCACCCCTTCGCCCCTTGAAACCAAGGATGTAGAGAATCTTAGCCATCAGATAATTGCACATGGAATCCAGAGACGGTTTAATAATAGGAATGGCTTTATGAGCATGTAAGCCTGAGTCAGAGGTCACCTGAGAGGATTGTGATGTATACGGTAATGGTGTGGGGAGGGATTTGGCTGACTAGAGGAAGCCAATTCTGTAGCTCTTGGCATCAGCAAAGATGAGGCTGGAAGAGATGAGGGAAGCCTGTGTTTTTGAGCCTCTGTTTTTCCTTCTAACTGAAAACACAACCTTTCACCTTTCAAAAAAAGGACTTTGAAAGAAGATTGTGGTGTGGTCCACTGGTAGAGACTTCATGAGCTGTGGCTGTCAGGAAGGGCGGTATGAGAGGTGGACCTCAGCACCTGCCCTCCATCAGACAGTCTCTCTCCCAGGCAAGAGGTCCTGCACGCCAAACAATGGAGGGAGTTCCCAGCATGCAATCAGAGGCGGCTGGCCTCAGGAACCAGAGGCCTGATTGCAGGGGATAGGGCTGGGGGGCTGGGGCTGCTTTATGGGCTGGGGGAGGTCTGTGCCAGTTATAATATGAGTCACAGGCACAGGCCAGAGGAGTTGTGTGTGCTATGTGTATGAGGGTAGGTGAGTGTCTGTGTGTGTGTGTGTGTGTGTGTGTGTGTGTGTGTGTGTGTGTGTGTGGTTAGGTGGGGGGTATGTGTGTATCGCAGTTTGGTCAGGTTAATGATGCTGACAGAAATTTGTGAGAGGAAATAATTTCATTCTGTGTGTGAGTGTTGTACCCGTGTGATGTGTGTCCACCGGTCGTGATAGTTGCACTACATGACTAATGTTGGTGTGCTTGTGTGATTCAGATCTCTGTGTGAGAAACTGTGTGTTTTACACACACACGTGGACAACCTTGTGCACGGATGCTTTGACACCCTCTGAGGCTGGCTCGCTGACCCCCACCTCCTCTCTGTGGCGCTCTCCGTGCGTAATCTGGCAGGTGTTCCCAATAACCCGCCTGACATACTCGCCACAGAACAAAGAGGTGCTACGCAGAGCAGCGGCCAAAGAAAGCACAGAGCCTCACACAGAGCCATTAAAGGCAGAAATACATCCCAGGGCACAGGATGTACAGAGCAGGGGCCACTCACCAACAGGAAGCCTGTTCCAGGGCCTGTGTAGTACCAAGCTAGTGGACATGGTTGCCAGACCAAAGGGATTTCATTATTGTCTTGATAGTGGGGATACAGAGGCCTGTTTCTCAGATGCTCCCTATTCTTCACTCAGATATGACAGGTAATAGTGGAAACAGGCATGCTGGTACACTAAATTATTAAATAGGGATATAGGAACCAGTGTAATTCTATGTTTAAATGGTCCAATACGATTTTCAAAACATAACCTTACCATTTTAGAAGCATTACATTGCTACTGTATATGTCTAAGGTATAAAATCTACAAGGGACAACAAATGAATTGGTGGGTCAATTTTTGTTGATTTTTTCCTTCCTTCTGAACTCGTTTCAAGGCAAGCAGTGAAACAAGGAAATACTATGAACAGTGTGTAGGCATTGTTCGTTGTTTTGTTTCCTCAATGCTAGGCCTGTTTACAGATATGAAGAGATAATATCTTGTTTACACACACACATAATAGGTCTATAGTTGCCTGCAAGGGGTCTGCTCATGGGAGGTCAAAGTTTGTTCCGCTGGCCTCTTATACGAGGTTGTCAAGATTCAGACTTCAGTACTCCCTCTAGGGCCATGGTGAAGCCTGTTATTTAAATTCTGAAAAGTACAAAATTATTTTGATTATTAAAATGAGTCTGTAGTTTCATAGACTGAATATATAAATCAATCTACCAACTGTGAAGAGCCATCTTTTCTTCACATGTAACATAACTATTACAAGCAAAACTACTTTGTTACATTTTAACTGGGAAATATACTGTACATGATAATACCATGAATGAGGGGAAGGAAAGGCTTAGGAGAAGTGGAAAAGCTCTCTGGTGAGATAAAGATGTCTGCATTAATTTCAACCACTTATCCTTTTTATACTGGATATGATGTGATGGTTCATTATTGTGTTATATCAAGATAAATCACTGAGATGTGATAAGATAAATCTTATTTTCATTTCTACATTAATCTGACAGCAATTTACTCATTCAGTGGTTTATCTAGACAATCATATTATGGAACTCTTTTCCCTTCTTTACCATGTATCTGTAGAATTTAGCAATTAGAAAAGTTTCCAGATCAAAGACAATTCATGCTCCAAGTGTTCTGCAGACTGGCTCGTTAGGTTTGTTATTTTATTGTTTTGTTGAAACAATCCTCTGCAGCATCTCACTGCATGGTTCAATGGGATTCGTTCACTACTTCACAGTAAGGAATATCAACATGATCTGCTGAATGGTTGTATGAAAGTGAAGAGGGTTTTAGCAATGTTCTCCTGATGCAGGAAAGAGCATCTGATTCCTGGTGTGGGCTGCATGTAAGAAATGTGCAAAACATGCTGGTTCTGAAATCCATGGAGATCAAGTGTTTTTTTGCCTGTGAGCTCAAGTGATAGCCTATCAGCATGGTTGGAGAGACAGGCCGTGGCATTGCCCACTGATCCCCCCTCCATTAACAGGTATGCCCCATTTCTAGCAACGTGGACAGCCCCATGTGCAACTGAAGACCTGCTCAAGCCCTTACCACACAAACTCTGGCTGAACCTACCGCCTGCAACCAGATCCTTTGCCTCAGATCATTTCAGGACAAATGGGGGGATTTAGCCTCTTGCCAGAGGCAGCCTGTCGGTAGCTATACGTAATGAATAGAAATTGTGAGTGGTTCTTCTTTCTTCTGGCTACAATCTCTACAGGAGATTGTTCTCTCACACTGAAACAATGGCGTCCCTGATTTAGACAGGCAATAGGATAGTGGTTAAATGGAGTGTTGTCTCAGCTCATTCCTGCTTGCAGTCTATCTTACATCGATAAACATTTTTTACTGCCTGTTGTTCTTGTTTATAAATGGTACATAGGAAGATGTATTTGGGACTAGATCCTGTTGGCAGAAGCTGTTAGAAATTGCACAAAATGTTGGCAATTGCTTGATACTGATTTCATACTTCTTGCTGAGGGTTTTCACTCATATCTTTTCATGTACATCACAATTGACATTTCACCCATTTTTTTTCACCCATTTTTGTGTAAACAAAATCACCAAAAAAAAGCTACAAATCCAGCATGGGCCTTTTATGATGACAGGCAGTGCTTATTCAGCAAAACCACTGACAGTGTTTTAATTAACAATATACACATACTTCCAAAGAGTTGAATGCACCAGTTCATATTCTTCTCCACTGACACAGTTTTGGCAAATAACAAAGTTGCTCTGATTGGTTGTTACGCTATCCAATTGTGTACAGAGGCATTTTGATTCTGTATGTGTCCACTGGTGCTGCCCCTTGGATACAAGAGATTTCCTTCATGTGGTTCGGGTTCCCAGTCATGTGAAAATGTAAGAATAACTTTAACAACATGAACGCCACCAAGCACATTAAAAGTTGTTAGCAAAAATGGCTATTTTAACTGATTTATCTGGTTGTTAACATCAGCTATTTTTTGGAGATGTAATGTTCATATCTTTAGACAAGTCTTGAGAACAAATAATTATATATTAAAATAACCTTATTTTAGTTTGCAGGAAGGGACTGTTGTGCTTCTTGTTCAGGTCTATCGAGTAGACATAGAAATCAGGACTTCTGACTCTTCTGTATCCAACAATGTGGACTGGATGTAGATTAATATTTATAAGGACAGAAAAACCTGACTGTTGGTATTTTACTGCTCGACAGTCATTTTCTGATGACATCTACCTGTAGTGTCTTCCTTTAGGGCAAAAAAGAGACAGTTTTTCCAAGAATTTTCATCCTTCCTCATCTCCTCTCTATTCTTATCATCTGTGAGTTAGAGGCACAGCACCCAGTGGTCCAACAGGAAATGTTGTCCAGGGACTCCACAGGAAGCCACTCCCAGCTACCGCACAAAAGTCAGAGGAAAAAGCCCCTAAAACACTGGGAGTTATCGCCTGTGTGCACTGTGAGTGGAATGTGACCTATGAGCCCCCCCTCCCCTCTGGACACACACACACACACACACACAGCCCTACAACCCACAAGCCGCTATATGTGCAGTGAAGGCTATTGAGGGAATGGCTATTGAATGCCATAGGCTCCATCATGGGGTGTGTTTGCTAACCTGACACAATGAATTGCAGCATGTGTCAGAAATAGCATGGACTTGAGTGGGTGGTATCATGAGACTGAGCCCTTCATATCTCCCCCTGGCTCATTAAAGACCCTGGGAAAATTCTCATTCCCTTTTGTAAATATCACAAAAAAGTAAACATCACAAACATCATAGTATTTGTCATTTGGGTATGATTAGCACAATCAATCTACTTCCAAGACCACTAATGATCCCCACTTCATTTTTTAATTTAGCCTACATTAATGTTCTGTGATTCTCACCTATTAATACAAAGTCACATTGTTATCAGGGTTACGGTTTAAGTGTTTGTCCAGAGATGGCAAAACCGCCTGGCAACCAACAGACCCTCAGGGACCTTGAATGAAAGGAAGTAGAGTGAAATTGTTATTTTTTTTACTTTCGTACTCAACTTTCTGACTTTTTTGTTGTTAATGATTTTGAGCATGATGAAACCAGTGCTGACAATTATTAATTTTCCAAGAGAGGAAATTTATTGGGAATGTCTACATTTACATTATCCAGGTAGGGCAACTGCAAAGTGTTTGCATCAAAGATTGGTTTGCATATATTCAGTTGCCTTGGAAACCAGTTAGTTCAGTTCTAGGAAAGAAGAAGGGATTGCGGTGGATGGAGGTGGGAGGGGATCTTTTGTTTCCCTCTGGAAATCAGTGCCAAGTTCCATTTATTTTGCCAAAGAGAGGTGAGCTCCAAAATAAAGCAACAGGAGATATATAGACATTTGCCACTGTTGGGAGGATCTAAGGAGTGTGATCAAAGCCTCCGCTCCGCTCTTTGGCTGTGCAGGATACTGGATGGACATTCAGTGCCCGAGACCCAACATTCCATTTACAACTCTTCCACTGCCGAGAGCGAGAGAGAGAAAGAGAGAGAGAATTGATGATCATGCTGACATTTTAACTAGGACTTCTAGTCCCTTCTTATTGACTGTGCACTGCCATCATGGCACCCTTTGTAAAATTGTTAAATTTTAATAATGATCTTTGGATTCCACTAACCTATTTAATACTCTCCTCCATTCATACCTGTCAGTGAGAACTTTATGAGAACATTTGTTGAAAGAAAAAGAGTAATTGTATGCCATAATATTACCTTCCAAAACTGTTCTTGTTTTCAATGTGACTGGCAAATACCTTAGTTTCAGCTTTTAGAATTTGAAGACACTTTTTCTTATACTCTGCCTAAAACAGAATCTGCATTGGAAATGTACTTGCACTGACACTTTTGCACTAGGGTTACCATAGCATCTTCCTGCACATTCCACACTACTTCCACACCAAACAAATTAGTACCCTAAATGGCACACATGATAAGATTTTTCTCTTTAGTTTTTATAATTTATGTATGTCATGTCTATGCCATGTTGTGGAAGCTTAAGGATACCAGCTTTCCTACAGGATAATAAATCTATCTATCTATCTATCTATCTATCTATCTATCTATCTATCTATCTATCTATCTATCTATCTATCTATCTATCTATCTATCTATCTATCTATCTATCTATCTATCTATCTATCTATCGATCCTTTCCTTCCCATTTAATAGGTGCTCACACACACTTAGTTGTTGAGCAATAATAACCACTTCAGCACATTATTTCAGAGACGGTTTAATAGGAGAAGGACTTTGATTATTGCATACTTTGATTATCGCATACATGGAACTGACAGGGTGCAGGTTGGTCAGCTCATCTGCAGCCAGGAGACACAGTGACTCTGTGTTGATTTGTTGCAGGACAGTGCAACACTTCACAACTGATGGCGAATCAGTGATATGAATGGTGATGGTGATGGTGATGGTCAATCAAGCTCTCCAGGTGCAGGAGGAGAGGTGACTGAGTCCCAGAGGAAGGTGACTGCTTGAGGAGATGGGTGGATGGATGAAAGAGGTGCAGGTAGCTGGTGGTTCACCACATGAATGAATCCATCAGACTGCTGTGTTGAAGCAGTGATGTGAGGGTAGTGGATCTGTTTGTCAAAGAGCAGTTATAACTAGTGTGAGCTAGGTGGAGGTCCTGAGCACATACTGTGCACCTGTGCACTAAAAACCTGTCTCTGTCGCTGGCTGTGTTTACAGTTAAACCTCATTACAGCTGGACCTAATACCTCTTTCCGATGTGACATATTTTCAACAGATACTTAGCTTTGTTGTCTGTTTATTTAGCTTATTATGGCTTCTCCTAATAATGCGTTTCTCCTTTTTTGTTTCTCTCTCTCTCTGTGTCTCTCTCTCCTCTCACTCTCTCTCTGTCAGTTTCCGAGGCACCGCCCTTGCTGTTCCTTGGCTGTAATGAAAGGCTTGCTGAGGGCTTTGGGTGCGGAGCTCTCCTGCACACCTGTGGCAAAGCAAACAGCCCAACGTGACTGATAGCAATAATAAGAAGACATTAATGTGTCAGCTGTGGAGGGAGGAGGAGGGTTGCAGAGATGAAAGTGACAGTGCAGTTTAGCAGAAGACTTGTACTGGAGCTATAAATCTGGAGTTGTAATTCCTTAGAATGTGTGTGTGTGTGTGTGTGAGGGTGACAGTGTGTGTATGTGCAAATACTTCAGGATGTTTGCAGTGTTTGAGGGTATAGTCTTTAATCAGACATTATATGTGCATGTGAGTCCATGTACATAGAAGACAAATGTATAGTATGGTTGTATAGGCTACATACTTATGTGTGCTTTGTGCTGTGTTTGTGTGTGTGTGTGTGTGTGTTGGGCTTTATCTCCTATTGACTGTAGGTGTCTTGACTTGTCTGAAGAGCCGGAGAAGGTGGCACCTCAGAGCTGGAGCTGCTGGGTGATGAGGGGGTGACCCCGCAGGCCTGCCTCAGAGACAGAAGCTAAGAAGCTATGCCAGTGCTCTGGCTCTGGGAACTCAGGGAAATAAAACATGAGTAAACACACACCCACACACCCACACACTTGAAACAGAACCAACAATTAACTGCACAGAGACACATTGCTCAAGTTGCTCAAGTTGTGTTTCTGAGAGTTAGGCCAAAGTGCATGTAGACCGAGTAGCATTTTCAAAACGAAACTTTACGGTTACTTTCTAGCTTAATTCTACAGAACCACAATATAGTAATGTTTTTACATAGCTTATCCTGACCTGGTTAATATACTAGATTTAAAAGACCATTCATAAGAGGCACTTTATTGTAAAAATAATGTAAGGAGAGGTTTGTCGAGGCTTGCCTTTCAGTGTATGACATTAGTGGGAAGTATTCAGTGTAGACATAAGAGTAATTGGTGGATCTTTTTTGTTGTCTTGGCATGTGTTGCAATATGTGCCTTTTTCTGTTGCAGGTAATACTTTGTGAATGTTTAGAATGTGGAGGATGTTACTGTGATGGCTACTTCAGTGTGTATTTTACCACAGTTTTTGTACAAACCCTGCTAGGACACAAACTCAATTATTTGGAAACAAAATATATAAAAGTAAGTTACCAAAGTGATGTTGTTGGCAAGACTAACTATGCAACGATGTTAATGTGGAACAAAAGGCTTGTTTTAACTCATTCTTCATATCTTGGTAATGTGAACATGCTTTTGCAACAAAGCAGCAAAGTGGTCCCCTGTGCGTAATCACTTGTGTGTTGCGTCGTTCTCTTCATCTCTCGCTCCTTTCATCTGAAGGTAATTACCATTCGTCTAATGATAGAGCAGAAAAGGTCCAGCCAGATTTTACAAAGACACATCAGACTTTATAATTGCTTGCCTTTTATTAATTGCTTAATCTAGTGCAATGTTTGCATGAATGCTCAAGTGTCGTGCAGAAATTTGCCTGGAATTAATAAGAACTTAGCACACAAAATGTGTTGTAACAGTTTTCACAACAGACGTGTTATTACTCACCTACTTGATTATTCTTGCAACATTTTGGTATGTTGAGAACTTGAGATGAATAAGACTGATTTTCAATGACTTTTCCATGCAATTTGAGCTGTGGCAGTTTGATAAGGTATTTGAAATAGCTGCTGCCTCGTTTTTTATAGCCTAAGCATGGGCAGCAGCAGTCTTCATCTTCATACATTCCTCAGTTCTCTTTGGCCAACCGTGTGAAACCAAGCACCTGACCAGTAAAAACGGATGTAAAACTATCTGGGCAGTATATTTGGGTTTTATATAGGGCAGATGTGTCTGCAAAGTGATGTCAATACCCCTGGATGGGCAAAGATGAGACAACACATCAGAGCTTTATCTCTTTTTTCAGACTGAGGTAATTGCCAAGTGTGAAGATGTCCCCAAAGAAAAAAAGAATGGGGGGAGGGGGTTAAAAAATGAGTCAGTAATTGCCATTTTAGCCAGTTAATTACCAGTGTTGTGCAACGTGACAAACTCCTGGCAGGCCTCCTGTTTCCCTGTGATTGGACAGCATGGCTAAACAAGTTGCCGTGGTGATAGCGGCCCGACGGGAAATCAGCTGCCAGTCCGAGACAACAGTGTGTGAGCGCAAAGTACAGGAAGCAGACTACATGCTCTGTACAAGGCTCTGGGCTGGGATTTGAATGTGATGAAATGTGTAAAAGATAATCAACACTGTTTTCAGTCAATATACGCCCCCAACCAAACCCGACTTCAGTGAATAATGTTGCAGAGGAACACTGTCTGAGAACGCAGCTGGGCCACACTCAGGGGTAAAACAGTTCAAGAAGACGTGGGAATATTTGCATCTCAAGCAAAGGAAATAGTTTCTATTCATTTAGAAGTGAGCAGGACACAATAGCCAGACAACATGTAGCCCCCGAAGGCTTTCTTGGCGAGTCCGAGCCACTGCATTAAGTTGCACGGAGGGAGCGTTTTAATGGCCTTGGCTTTTTGTTCGGCCAAAACACTCAAAGTTCACAAGTGGAGGGGGAGCAATGCGGTGATCACTGGCTGAATGAGAGTTCCCATGTGCCTTAAGCCCCGGGCCCAGCCTAGAGGAGAGGGCAGAGGGGCAATCTCTAGTGGCTTGTCTTATACAATTAAGTGGAATTATGAGGATGAATGTGGAGGTATCTTGTTATACAACGAGTAGTTAAAATGACCTTTTCAGGTTTAGAAATGAAATGTTATATTATTTTTAATTAGCTACATTTTTATCCTAACCTAGCTTATAGTAATCTAGTTCTATAGTAATCATAATATCTGTTTGTTTGATTATTACTGTGTAGGCTAGACATAGTTCTGTGATCCTTTCCAGAAAATCCAGAAATATGTGAAAATATATGTAGCATTACATACAGTGCAAACACGGCAAATGTTGTCAGTTGTTTGGGTTCACAAGGCAGTTTTGTCAATTAGTTTAGGAAAAAAAGCCTTTTACTTTGACTCTAAATATCCTTTTCTCAAGCTGACACACAGTGAAACAGTTTAGGTCTCTCACTTGCGAGCCCTTACCAAACCAAATGCACTTAATGCCCTTACCAACCAACCAAAGAGAAACTTACAATGAGTGGCCTATTATGAGTAGGAAGTTTCTGGACTCTAAAAGGTATACCCAATAAGAGAGAAACACAGAGAAGTGTAGTATGGAACATTTATTGTAAAAAAAAGTGAACAAGAGAACAACATCCAATTTACCTGAACATGCACACAAGGGGCAGTAGGTACCCTTTTTCTCAACCACACAGATGATGTGTTAAAGGGTTCAGCTATAATTTCGCCAGCAATAAGTGGTGTAGGAGTATACCAATAAGTGGTGTGGGAGAACAGACTCCAGACAGGGTCCTTCAATTCAACCTCATTTCTGATTTGAAACATATAGCAATACACTGTTCTACACAGCTGGGTAATAAACTCATGTTGAGTAAAAGGTTCTGAATTAGAGACACATAGTTAAGTTATTGTCTGTGCCAAATGTGTTCATCAAAATAACTTGTACAGAAATACAAGATTATATTTTTAATTATTAAAATATAATTTTACACCGTCTTTCTAAGCAAAGCACTGTACACATGACATGGATTTAATTTGTTGTACTATGTCATTTCTGAATTTGAGGGCATACAAGAATGTTTTAATATAAAACAATGTCAAATTTTGGAACATGTACATATAAATTGTTTCATAACACTTTTTTATAGTATTTAAGCCTTTTCTTCTATCAGCGAAATATCTGCAAAGCATAAACTTTCCAACACACACATCTTGAATTAATAATTTCCATTTTGGCAGCATAAAACAGTGCTTACATAAATGATTCATTCTTAACTTTATAAATATAAATAGAGCTATCATAAAATTTATTTCAGCAACGTTCACATGGTAGCTTTTGTAGAGAACTAAATTGTTTTTTGGAATGCAAAACGCAAAGCGGTAAAATGTTATTGTCAGCACTGATGTTATTATATTATGGCACTGACCATCCTTATGAATTTGTGTATGCCTGTAATAATAAAAAAAATCCTGACACAGCGATTAAACTGAATCCATTCAGTTATGGGTGTGCCGAATGAGTTCTACTGATTTTGGAAGGGATTAGTACACAGCACAACCAAATGCCCTCAGATCAGTTCAAGCTAATTAACAGTAGGTTCACATTCTTTCAACAGTGGTCCATGTTTACTTTTCAAACAAATGCGAAAGAAAAACCTTTGCTTTCCAAAAGCAGTCACCTCTCTGGTTGCGGTGAAACTACACAAACTGAAGGCATACTTAGAACAACAGCAGACAGTGATTAGCATTATCAAGCACTTTGTCTGCTTGAGTAACACTCAAGTGCTTTTTTCCATTCTAGAGGAAGAAAACCTACACAGCATTCCTGCATCCAAAACAATGACCCAGGGACAAGAGGCCGCAATTAGTAGTAGCAGTGTGCAAATGACTGCATACCTTACTGTCTGAATACAATTTTCACTCCCCTTCACTTTGATTTACTTCAGCTATGAGTGCACAAATGTACTGTATATATACAGTAGGCCTATATGCTACATGAAACACGAAACAAAATGAGACACATGAAGTTTATTGCTCCACCTCGACATGCACAGTGCTAATAAGTTCTAGACATCTGTGTCCAGTGGTGGCCGGCGGTTGACAGTGGGTGAGAGGGAGTCCTGACTGTGCGTGGAGCTGATGCCCGTATCTGAGTCTGTGTCTATGGTGTCGGCTGTCAGGCCCTGCCTGAGCTTATCCCCTCCCTGCTGCTGCGTGACGCTACACCTGGTCTGGTTCTTCAAGGGTGAGGGGCCGGGCTGTGCCGGGCTTTCCCCCAGCTGCAGTGCACCGAGCTGGGCCGCGAGGAACTGGCACTCCTGGCTCTTCGAGTGAAGTGCCGTGTCGCAACACTGTAGCTCCCTGTCCACCTCCTGAGACTGAGAGAAGAGTGAGAGGCCGGCCCGCATGCTCAGCTCCAGCTCAGCGCGGATGTTCTCCAGTTCCGGGGCATCCAGCCTGAGGTCCAGAGGCACCGTTGCCGCTGTTGCACCTTGCGCCTCCTCGTCCCCAGGCAACCATTCACCGCTCTGGAGCTCGGCGTCGATGTCGTGGGAGAGCTGCAGGATGAGCTCCTGGTGCAGCCGTAGCTGTTCTTCCATCTGCTCCACGCTGTCATTCGTGAGCGGGTAGACCTGCAGGCCGTCCTCGCACAGGGATTGGCCCTCACAGCTGTCCGTCAGGCTGAGGTGGGGCGAGTCGCTTGGGGCCCCTGAACCCTTGGCTGCCTCCGCCGCTGCGGCTGCTCCCACTCCCACTCCCTCCAGTCTCAGGAGGCGCTCAGCCAGCTCGATTTGTAAGTCCAGGTCACGCATGCGTTGCAGCTGCTGCCGGATGGTGTGGTCCTGGGTGATGATGAGCTGCACCATGCTGTCAATCTCCTCCGAGCCCTCCTGTCTTGCCGGGGTGCTGGCTTCCGCAGCTGTTGCTGTCGCTGACGCGGTCGCTGACTCGCTCTCACGCCGGATCCGCTCTAGCTTGCGGAAGGCCTTCTTCACCAGGCGTTTCTGGCGCTCCACAGGCAGAGTCTTGGCGTACTGGGCCGGGCACTGCTCCCAACGTCGGGCTCTCCCTCCAGCGGCCGCCGAGCGTGACCTTGATGACCTCTTTCCAGTGGACGCCTTGGTCGGTGGCGCGCACTCGCTGGTCTTGACCAGCACAAACTGGACGGAAGGCTTCTCATCGCCCCAGGCGTTCCAGAGGCGCAGAATGCGCGTGAGCGGGGGCAGTGCCCGCTCGAAACCCTTCCAGCGCTCTACCAGGCAGAACTCCTTGGGCTCACCGTGGAGGAGCCGCCGGCTCTCGGGCAGGCTCCCGTGGTCGTCCAGGAGTGCCTGGACCACGTCGGCGCACGTGGTGTGTTTGGTGACGCCACACACCACCTTCTCCTCTTGGCACACACATACCTGGATCTCTTTGCCAGGGGACTCATCTGCCTCCTTTGACCTATGAGAACAGAACACCAAACAGCTGTTCAGTGACTACTGTGGTCATATAGTCTTCTACAACCATATTGCCTTTTAAGGCACAATGTATAATCCTTTAAATCCATTAAAACATTGTTAAAGGGTACCTGCTAAGAGAGTCTCTCTGGTGCTGGAGTGAATAATGTTTAATGCTAATTGAACATGCTTTTTACATCATTTGCCATCTGTTTCTTTACGTTCCCAGCAGGGTAACAGCAAGCTCAGCTCTGTGTATCAGCATGTAGCAATTACACAATCCTCCTAAGCCCTTAGGGCACTTTCTTTTTTTACTGACATGACACATTATTTTATCCTGTCAAACAAGCTTTTGAAAAAGTCTCTCAGATGATAGCTCCATCTCAGAAAAAAAGGCAGAAAAGCCACCCTTACAACTCGGAGAGACACATCAATTAGGACCTCTATTATAACATCATTCCTCTTGGTCATAAAGTTCTTAATTTACTGATGATTAAACCATGCTCACAGTGATTCCACAATCTGTCTCTTTAACCTCCCTCACTCCCTGGATGAAATGACAGATCCCTTTTTAAATATGTTCACATTTTAGGGACCATTTCCCAACATTATGCATGTAATTGGATTAGCAGAATCCGGCACCTATTGATGAATAGATACACAGAAAAAGGTTGAAATGAAATTAAAGTATGTAAATGGTCCCTAATCTATGTTTGTCTGTCAAATCTGAATTTCTGTTTAATGAGGGAAGGCTCTTCAACTTTGGTCTTTGGTCTCATTTAGAAAAGGGATACACACACACACACACACACACACTCTTACACTTCCCTCTGTCTTCATTTTCACACCACCATTAATCACTAGTGTATTAGAGGGCCATAGTGAACACATAATGTGGTTGGCATGTCTACCACTGTCTCCACGCTCTCTGCTGCATGAGTCTAGTGAGGCCACTTGGTTATGAGTCTGGCCAAGGTCAGTGGGAATAAGCTCAGGAGACCTAGCAGGCTGCTGGTCCTTTATCTAGAAGATGGAATGCTACGTTAGCTAAGGCAGCACAACGTAGCAGCACAGCGCAGTCTTGCCAAATTACACTGTTTGGTTGGGCTGGATCGTGTTTATGCATCGTCTGATACCGCTGTATTTTTGGCGTGCACAGGGCAAAGGCGCACAAGCTGGCCATTGTGTGAGCCCTTGATGAGAAACCTCTCAGGAATGCCATACGTATGCAACAATGCGAGCGGCAGGTTAATGGTTAGGGGACCCTGAGAGTGGGATTGAGCAAAGGTAAACAGCAGAGGTATGCAGGTGGCAAACAGAGCAGCACACCGCCTGCATTTACACACAGCGACCGTGACGATTTTCAGCCAACCACAGCAGAACCACTGCTGTTGTTTCAATGCCTCGAGCAACATTTAGCTGTGTGTTTGTGTCTATTCAGTCTGTGTGTGTGTGTCTGTGTGTGTGAGTGCATGTGCGTGTGTGTATCTGGATGACGATGAATGGCAAAAGATTCCGGCCTCTTTTTTTGTATTAAAATCTTAGCTTAACTGCAATATTCCTCTGTAAATGCTCTTTTCCATTGACTTTTATATTCTTTTGACAAGCTCTATTATATCACAGCTCTGCCTGAAGTTGTCTAAGCTGCTAGAGAGTCTGTCTGTGATGTCATTCCCCAATGCTCAGTGAATAGAAGCACCCCCCCCAGGCCACTGCCAGACACATATTTAGGGATAACTGGAAGATCACCTCATAGCTGGAGATATAGAGCTGGGAGCTGAAGCAGGCAGGGCCTATGCTGGGGGTGAACCACACAAAGGTGGATCAGTTTGCTGCAGGCACCCAAGGGGCCCCCTCTTGCACCACCCACCCCCACCCCCCTCCAACACCTCTCTCTCTCTCTCTCTCTCTCTCATTATGTCTCACGCCGTGTCATCGCTGTGTAACTCTTCTTCACACTGCCGGGTCCTTCAGAGGAGGGTGAGATGAATGAGGTCACAGCAGCTGCATTGTCTCACCAGCCACACGGGGACATGCATGGTCACGCACACAAAAATGATGCAAGTATTTATGAACGCTTGGCCATTGGTTTTGACACTCGTAAACACAGATAGTGATAAATATAGCATCCCATAAAAGTAAACACCCCCCCCCCCCCAAAAAAGACATACACACCCACCCACCCCCCCCCCCCACACACACACACATTAGATAGAAGTGTAGTCCAAAGGAAACCAACAGAAAGAACAGGGAAGCACCTGTGTTTGTGTTCGGTCACAATCACTGGTCACTGGCTACGTCCTGCTCCAAACTTCCTGCTCCCAAGTTAGTGCATTGTGACCATATGGAAAATGAAATTCCATCTTCATATTTGTGTTGCCACAGAGGCACCTGGCTGTAATGGAAGTAAAAACACAAGTGCTGTGTCTTTGTACACCTGTGTTTTGTTTTTTATTGTTTGTGGGATTTTTATTCCATTACCCCCAATTATGATAACAGTGTTTGCCATTGCTTGTCAGTAGATTATGCCATTATGACTTATCACATTATGACTGTGCCTGCATAACTCTAGTATGCATTTGTGTGTAAGTACAGTATGTGTGTGCGTGTGCATAGGTTTGTGTGTGTGTGTACAGAGGGGCCTGAAAAAACTTTGAGGAGTGCAGTGAATCTGAGCAAAAGGACCTTTGGTTGCCAGTAGGCATGGGGGGACCACACATGGCCTGACACAAGATAAGGCCAGGGAACAGGCCACATCCTCCCTTACACTCCCTATCACAACATGCACCGCCAAGCAAACGCAAAGACATGGGAAGGCATATTCATCTCACCATATTTGACATATGGCCAATAAGTCATTAATGATCTTTCAGTTAAATTAGCCTGAATTACATTCTAATTAAGCATAGAGTCAAAGATTATGATGGACTGGGGAATATTACCCTGGTCATTCCCATACACCACAAGAGCTTCATCACAGACATCGCCTTTAGTGAGCTCCAATAAATCTCTATGTATTGATTTTGCAGGACTAGGAGAGTTTTTATGTCAATATGAAAGACAGTGTGAAATCTCTTGGTGTAATTATTCAGCAGCTGTTTTTGTGTGTTTGTGTGTGTGTGTGTGTGTGTGTATATGTTTGGTTGCAGAATTCTGAGTCAGGTGCTTTGAACTCCAGGTGAACTTGGTCAAGGTTCTGGAGGGGAGTCAATGTACAGTAAGCAACCAAGCTGAAGAAGCTGTAAGCACTAATGAGTCTCTCAGGCAATAAAACCATGGCAGCGTTTGCCCAACTGTCCACAGACTGGTCTCCATCTACACACCAACACAAATTAACACCACTGGTTGACTTGAACAGACACCCTCCACTACCTGACACACCACAGTAAGTGTTTGCCTCTTTGTGCTGTTTAGCATACTTGCACAGAAATGCCTCGTGCAAGGCATAACACTCCTGCAAACGCGGTCACCTGCATGTGATTACAACATGTCGCTACAAGTGGGAGATCTGACATGTTCACACTATATGCATCACTTTGAATAGCTGTTTGCCTGTTCAAATAGCCCCACATAGCTCATGCCAAGACTTTATGACTGGAAGGGAGAAGAACAATCAAACAACTTGTTTTTGGCTAAAACATCAACAGGACACATCAATTCTCATGAGTATAATTTGATGCAAAAGACAGAGTTAATTTAGTTTTTATGAGTGATTATAATCTCTGGTGACTCTGACTCCAATGAATATCTGTTGTAATTAGATCCTCTCGGTGTGAGGCAGTTTATAAAGTGACAAGTCAGTGATTGCTGTATTATGAGACACAGATCCAACATCCAAGTACAGATCCAAGGAATATTAAGTTAAATTATGTAACCATCTACTGTGATTAAGTATGGGATTTAAAAGTATTCATATGAGAGATGAAAAAGAATTGATGCTATTTTTGTTGAATACTTTTCTGTCCCTAATTCCTGCTTAAAACAGCTTGAATCCCCATGGGATACAGAAAGGCAGTGACATCAACAACAAAGAAAGGGATTTCCTGAGTCTTATCTGAGGAGGATGCAGGATTTTGATGAGAAAAACATAAAAAAAAAATGATCTCTTGGAAAATTGTTGTGATAGGCATCTTCATAAAGACAAAACACACACTCTTCCCCCTGGATCCCATGAGCGTATGCACTCTAACAAGGGTGGTGTTCAAACAGTCATCCAATTGTGATTTTGATGATAAAGTCATCACCATCAGTGTTTCCAAAGAATAATAATTGCTTGAGATGGCGCTAATATCATAAAAATGTAAACTGTCCATGGCTCTAAATACAAATTTGCTGAAGGACAAAAAGTTGTTTTGATAATACATTTCTATTACACCAAACAATATTCTTCCAGTTCCCTCTATTTGTATTCATACTTTGTCAAGTTTACAGCATAATTCTGCATTATTAAAGCCAGTTCTTACAGATAATTTTCTCTGTGAGGGTATTCTGTGTCTCTGATAATCAGACTCCTGTGTCCAGATGGAGCCTTAAACTAAACCACTATTAGAATAATGCATTGGACAATCGCCTCTTTGGATGGAATGAAGACATATGCTCAAACAGAGAGCACACTGACTGTGATTATTGTCACTAAATTATTACTCACGTAAATGTCCATCCTTACAAGATAAATGGAATCTCAGATGAGCACATTCCACATGTTCAATTAACCTGGGACTGTCTGACACAGTGAGCAAACTGTGATCTTATTTCTAAACCACAAGCCGTTGTTAAGGAGCCTTTAATGCAGGCCAGTCCCCAAGTCAGCTGAGCTGGCGGCCTTTTTCACTGACACCACAATTTTCCATGTTGAGTACAGTGCTGAACTGAAAAGCAACGACAATTTACCGATTTGAAATCTGAGATATTAATTCGTTTTAACGATGTTAAGATCACATAATGAAAACTATCCATGGTTCAAAAGCATACCAGTAAATACGATAAAACAATCTAGGACAAGCATGAGACTGACTGTCTACTGTCATATCTGTGAGCAAAGAGGGCTGAATATAAACTGCCTTTGATATGCCTTCAGATCCTTGCACAGTAATTACAGTCGGGCTCAACAGTAAAAGCCAATTATGTTGCAGCTTAAAACTCACAATGTCCCACAACTTTTTGCCTTAATCCAAGGTAAGAACATGGGAGGACTGACACCCTCAAATATTATTCCTCTGAAACATCAACAGCATAATCTCATTTTTCTACCTAAAATAGTAAAACCTAAACATGATGACAACATGATTGACATAACAACATACAACACCGATGCTTAACTGGCAGAAGCTCTCTGAACACTGAACACTGTTTTAATTACAGACTAACCATCAGTTATGACACACAAACACACTGAGTTACTTAGACAAAACATTGCCAGAAGGGAGCACACCTCTCACACCCAAAAAATCCCACTGCGGTTCGTGTGGAGCCATGAAACATCAAAACCCTGAACTCAGCCACTGAAGCAGGGTACACTGATTGCACCTGAAACGATGACAGAACGTTCTCTGAACTCAGACACAGACTGAGTTCCAGTTTTAAAGACACCAGTGAGTAATTACAGGCTTTGTGCTATGCAAAACAAGTGGGTCAGCTTTCATTAGAGAAAATACAAAACTTACATACTTACATACAGGGATATATGATCCTGGGTCTAATGTGTCAGCAGTAACAATTTACTTCAATTCAAGACTATTAACAACCCCAAAATGCTGAACTTCGGCCATGAACAACAATCCAGTCAATAATCTCAAGAGGACTAGAAGCATGGATCTGGTTAGAAGTAATATTTTTGTGATTTGTGTGTAGATGACCATGTAATTCTATAAAGTTATTATTTTTTCACAATATTTCTTCTTATTATACACATGCAGCATAGGAGCGTGCGCACGCGCGTACACACACACACACACACACACACACACACCATCTAAACACATACATACAAATGCTGTTAATATTTTAACTACACTACACTAAACAGGATCAGTAACATGATACTCAGGTACCATAACCACTACTTCTCCTAAAGGAACTACACAAGAATACTGATAGGGTAACTGCTCCAAGTTTGTCACTAAAGTTTTGTTTTCAAAACACTTGAAATGACACGAAAAAAGTTCATTCTATTCACAAATCATTAGTTCATTGGCTAATGATACTGAAGAGTTCTTCTATCCATTTGGGTTTACCTTTATTCAGACGAGGACAACACAACGTAAATATAACCAGAGCAATGTTATTTGCCATAAAAAGCTATTGTTAAAGGTAGGTATTGCTAAAGGTAAAGGTATTACTGTAAGTCAGAGACCGTATCGCTACACACAACACGACTAAACATGCCATTAAAAACGGTAAAATAGCCTACCTGTTTTTCAATCGCGCTTTCAAAAAATTCCTTCCAAACGGAGCCATTGCAAAGCTGCTTTTGAAGTCCAAGAAATTAAGTTTGTTGCATGGCTAAAGATCTGACCAGCGACCTTAACTTCCCGTGGGGTTATGATGAGCAACTGAGAAAAAAAAGTTTAAGAACTCCTGAACTTCGAGCGGTTGAGTTAAAGCGCACTTTTCGGCGGGGCCGTCCTACCATCGTAATGAGGGTGGTGATGACAGCGCAGGACAGAAAGACTTACATCATGCAGTGGTACTGTGAACTACCTATTATCTACAGGTTGATTTGAGCCATAATACTCGAGATGGAACCAGGCAACCTGAACAAACTTCTAACGTCGCAGGATAATTTTACTGTCCCGTTTTACAAGAAAACACCAGTGTAGGCTTTTGTTTACTTGTCACAGGCAAACATGTTGTTGCAGACCGTTTCCTGCATTAAATGCCTTTCCAATGTAACTTTAAATTTCAAATAATCTTTACACGTTATCAGGATATAGGCCTTTACGTGCCTTTAAGACCAGCAGCTGGGTTGTGTTTTCACTAAAAGACGTTATATGGTTGACCGTGGAAGCATGCTTAGAGTACTTGAGGACAAAGTTGTCATTCATTTGGTCTCTCGAATTTAGCTGCAGCTGCTGCTCACGAGCGACGTCCAGCGGGCGTACAAGTGCACCACGTTGAGGACGAGCTTCCTATCCTACAATGTATCAAAATGAGAAATTCAGTCCACATCATTCACCATTCATTGTAAGTGATGCCAATCATCAGCCATATGATTTTTTCCATCCCAGGATTCTAAACTAACTATATGAGCTGACTTTTCGTAAAAACTTTTACTGCTAAATTAATTGTTAAAAAATCTGTGAATGAATTGAAATTCCATTCATGAATTGACAGACATCTTGCAAGGGAGATGTGCTTGGTGGCCTTAACTTATCCCATGTATTCTTAAATGTATTCCAACAGTTAGGTTCCACGTTGCTGTAATATACTACTCACTATATACTCACTCTGGCAAGTGGTAACATAGCTTGTATATATTCCTGTCATTTCAGGCACCTTAATGTCCCCCACCAACACTTTTATCACACTCCTTTTCACACATAGTGTGTTTTTGCACATACACATACACACACACACACACACACAGAGGGTATTGGAACTGAAGAGATAAACAACACACAAGTACCTGTGCTGACGAAAGTTATTAAAGTTTTGACGTCAGCCTGCTGAGTAGAACCTGTGACGCAGTAATGATGTCTGATGACATAGTGACACAGCAGAGGGCATGGAAGAGATGGAGAGATGGAGATTTATAGTGAGATCGAAGGAGAGAGAGAGAGAGAGGGGAGGGGGGAGGAGTGGTGGAGCTCCCCCCAGAGATGCTGTAGGCTCTTATATACTGGGTGGAATGGAGCCCTAAGCACTGCTCTCCAGACCCGCACAGACAAGAAGGACCAGGGAACACCACTGGCTGGAGGACTCCCAGGGAAATCGAGCACCCTCAGCTGCTTTCCTCACTCTCTCTCTCACCCTTTCTCCTCTCGCCTCTCTCAATATCAACCTGTCTCTCTACCTCCAGCTTTTGCTGACCTTTAAACCTATGGACTTGGGCCCAGCTTAGTTTTTTGAGAATTGTTGGATGGTCACCAAGATGCGGATGCAGATAGTGTTTGCAGTTCTCCTGGTGTTCGTGAGTGATGCATTGGGTTCAGGTAAGCTCAGCCATCATTAAGATGGATTTAATGAAGATATGAAATGAAGGAAGCAGAATTTCATGTCAGCTTTCAGTGCAAGTTCAACTTGGTAATACTACTAGTCCAGTTTATGACAAGATGTGAGACAGCGCACTCTGCATTGAAATAAAGATAGAGCCTATTTTTTCATATATCATATATTCATATTCATATTTATTCACATATCATATTTTGAGTCTACCCAAATGGAAAATTATAGTGCATGATTAAATTAAATGCAAGATATTGGCCATCAAAATGTAACTACATTTGAAGCTTAGAAAGTCAAATTTCATCTATCGAACTTTTTGTTATGAAATAGGCATTGTGTTTAACGAAGTTCACAGCACTTATTCAGTAAACTGACGGTATTGCATACAGTAAACCACCGGTAAAGTGTCAAATCCTCTCTCGCGAGTGTAATCTAAGACATTCAACTTTGACAGTGTTTATGCATTGAACAAAACTTTACAAAATGTGTATTGCGCATTAAAGTAATAACCGAATAATTTGGCGCAAAAATCTTTGGTTATTATATTTATAGAAACGCTCTATTATTTTCCGTGCTTGCGGTCTTTGTTAATTTGGTCGTCCTCTGTGTTCAGCAGATGTTGACCAGGAGAAGCGGACGATAGAAGAGGAGTTATTGAGCAATCTCTTTACTTCAAAGGTACGTTACTGTGATGTCCTATTTTAAACACCTGTCGTGCTCCTCTCTACTGGGCAGAGAACAAAGGACAGTCCGACGTGTGGCGAGCTCTTTCTAAAGACCGAACATAAATTTGCCCTGTGGATAGTGCACGATCACCTGCTCACAACCGATGAAGCATGGATTTTTTAAAACATCGAATAGATGGCTTCCAGCTACCATAGTTTAATAGAAATGTTGAATATGTTTTAACTGGATTCAATTCAATTTCAAACACGATTTATCGTAGTATTTAACAGTAATTAATGAGTCCATTAAAGTAGCCTACACTTAATTCCACCCTCTGGCAGTGACAGGATGAATGAGACAGAATCAACGAGTGAAGTTACCTAAACGCCTTATTCATCTATTAAATGTGTTTGAAAAGTCTCAGCTTTGCTCTTTCAATTCTTCCCTTAACAATATGATAAATGACCAGAGAGATTAAGCCAAATCAATGAGCCTAATCAATGATTAGAAAAACAAAAAAGAAGATTTATAAATGACTTTTCAGATAGACCACTCAGGCAGTAATTTTAATAATTCTGCATGAGCATGGTACCTTAATATAAGGAACAAACACAAATATTGGTATTACCTTGCTAAGCCATAGCTAAAGTATATTAAGAACAATGCTCTGAGATGTGTTTTGGCCTGAAAGACAATATTTGTCTTGGACATTCAGCCAATTCTGAGCTGATGAGTTTTGGGACTGTGAGAAGTGCCACTTGCTGTTTATATTTGAAGGCGCTCTCTCATCCATTTGCAATTCATTATTTATCCACTATTTGCTCTGGCTGCTGGAACGTCAGCTGGCAGCACGGATGAAACAAATGGCTCTTGACACTGCACCAGCCGTAGGCAGCTACTTGGCGAGAGCTGGCCAAAATCCGAGCACCGGGCTGGGCCGAGCTGAGCACTCTGTGTGCAGGTTCATCCCCCGCTGTCTCCAGCTAGCCGTGGACAAAGACCAAACTCATCATGAGCTCAATTAAGGCAGCTGACAGCAGAAGAAGCAGAGGGAGTATGAACTCCATCAGTGTCCCTCCTCAGCCTTCACCAAAGAGCCGAGCCAGACTGAGGTGCGCTCTGTTCTACTGCAGAGCCCAGGCTGATTAATCAACGCTGGGGACAGACACTTGTAATGATGCGATGTAAAATGTTATGCTCTTTGGTCCTCTACGCGCCATTAAATTGGCTGCAGGGAAATGTTAGGAGCTGGGCTGTAATTAGGCACAGGAGGGGGGGACACGCTCACGCTGCACCTTTTAAATGCCAGAGGTGCAACGGTGCAGCCAGCTCCTGTCACCAGTGTCTCCAGGGAGCCCTTTGATTGGCTCCACAGGACAATTTACACCGTGGCATTTCCCTGTTGATTGACCCTCCTGTCTGTTCCCTCTCCAAGTCAGTATTCCCTCATCAAAGATCAAGTCATTCATCACTTTCAGAAACTCACAGGCACTTGATAGAGGGCTTAAGAAAATCTGGTGTCCCTTGAGATCTTAAAAAAACAAACTTATGTTCCTCTTAGGATGAGCAAGAGACTTGAAGAGATAATATACGACTGTTTTTTTCTGCTCTGTGCTATTAACCTACCAAATGTGTTGGGGGTTTTTTAGACTCAAAAAGACTCTCCAGGTGTACTGTATGTCCTTAATTAGACCCTTCCACCACAGGCCAGATCACCGGAAGGAAATAAAACTTTATTAAAATGAAAGATGAAAAGAACAAAAGTCTGCTTTTAGAGAGACTGTTGATTGTCCCCCATCATTAAGTTGGGAACTATGACATTTTAAGTACCTGAAAAATAACAAAATACTGGGAAAATGACCGGGTCTATGACCATCACTCTCTAGAGCTCCGTAGGTGTCTCAGCAGAGCAGAGCCTTGATATACCTACCTATAGTGTGCACAGTCACCTCAGGAAGATATCTCCTGACTAAGAGGTGTGACTGAGGTGTGTACCCCTCTATTCCTACAGTTGAAGCAGAGTAAACACAGCGCCTCCTTGTGGCGGCTGACACTCCTGAAAGTGTGCACCATGCTGGATACTCTGGATGAGGCATGGCAGCCGGAGAGTGAGAGTCTAGCTGAAGAGGAGCACGAGGACTACAAGTTCCGTTTACTACCTGTCAGCCAATCAGTAGATGAGCTTTACGACCTCAGGAACCTTTGTAGAGTACTGCAGCCTAGGGAGGTGAGTAGTTACGCACACATGGATGCATGTGCACACACACACGTGCACACACACACACACACACACACTTTTGTGCACACAAACACAGCAGTCCTTTTTACAGTGGACCTTTGTTGTGGTATAACTATAACTACAAACTATAACTACTGCCATAGTTATGTATTCACTGTACATAGTAGAGACCAAGCAGAGAAAAATGCTGTTACCATATATGCTCCATTAACACACGCTCACACACACACAAACTCATTTAAATGCCAACCCTAACATTAGCTTTCTCTAAGACTTGTCTCTATGCTCACCAAACTAGATGTTATGCTTGCACACGGCTTTTTGAGCTTATTTATCATTTTGATGCATGGGCCTGAGGAACACACCCGTCAGGGACACTGACACATAGCTAATTGGAGCTCGGAGCTGGGCACGGCGCAGAGCCAGATATCTGCTGTATACCACACAGTTAATCATACTCACCTGCCCCCCATTGTATAATGTACACTGAGTAGATCCATTGCGGTGGGCCTCTTGGGAGAGCCGATGTTTACAGATGTCCATGTTTCTGTCCCAGGTCCAAGATGTGGAGGACTACCTGGACTTGGACCAAAGCAGCGACAACCCGCTGAAGAGGAAATCCCCTTACATCTTGAAGAGACAAGTGCACACCAGCAAGCAGGCACGGAGGCCTTACATCCTTAAGCGAAGCAGCCTATTTTACTGACACTAAAAAACACACTCACACACACACACACACACACACACACATACACACACTTGCTTGTGCAAAAGGAGAGACATTTTACATTCTGTGAATATGTGCCTGTGCTTAGTGTGCTAACATTGGCAACATCTTTTTGTTACCTCATCCGACTTTGTTTTGTGAATTTCATCCTTAAAGGCCTTTCAGTGTGTTCTAAGATGAAACCGTCCTTCACTTCATTCTCATCACAGGCTATGTACATATACTATAAAACACTATATAAGGCAAGAATATATATGTATCAATATGAATATATTTGTCCTCTGTATGTATATTTATTTTTCTGGTAATGTAATTAAAGATACATTTCAAATATTGTAGACCTTTGAAATACAAACATTTACATGAAATTGAAAATACATGAAATCTTAGCATATAAAATTATTCCTCATAATCCTTGATGACTCTAACCTATTCAGAAACAATGAGGCCTAAGTGTGGAAGTGTGGAAGTATGACTGAGGGAAACTGAGTGGAATGTCTGGATGAGGTCAGAATGAACCTCTGTGTCTCTATGCAACTGTCATCTTACATTTCCATCAAGCGAGTCTGCAGCTCTGCAGTCTGCAGAGATCTGTGGTACATCATCAAAGGTGAGAGAAAGTTCTGTGCTTTATATCAGGAAACAGCATGAGAGCAACTATGTTGCCCACTGTGGTCATGTGTGGGGCTGTATGTAGTTTCGCAGAGAACCAGTAGAGCGAGCTATAGGAATGCTAGAATTCTCTCAGTGAGGATGAATGACAGCATATGCCACCTCAGTTAACCACACAACAGTATGGATCATATTGCTCTACAGAGAATAGCGCTCAACATTAGACAAATATGAATGACTAGATAACGCCTTGGCATTGTGTTGATCTATGAGCAAGAGAATTCATGCATTCTGAAGGAACAACAACGCATTGCATGATTAATGTGCGTGTCTCACTCTTATTTAGTAAACACTTGGTTGTGTACAAGGTAAGTAGATATGATGGGAGATTGATTGATATTAAAATGTTCCTTGACTACACAGTTAAAAACCATAACATAACATAAATCACAGATACATTGCTTTATGTTATCATTTACTTGGTCAGGCACTAAGCTGGACAGATGGGTTCAAGATTGGACATCTCACCACCAGAGGGCAGCATTGACTCACTGCTACTCAGAGGAGGCCGGCCAAGGAGCAATGTGAGGTGAGGAGCTAGTTTTGATGGGTGTCTGGGAACCCCTCAGAGGTGCAAGGCTCACACCTACGCATACACTTAATCTTCTTATGCAGCACATAGCCTTGTAATTCTGACAGTTTGACTCTGCTCAGAGATAGATGTGTGGCTAATGCAGGGGGCAGTTTCACTTGCACAGGTGAAATGTACTGAATGGTGAAATGCGAAAATGCATTATGCATCAAAGTTGTGCTGATGCGATGGCATCCATTTAAGACAGATATGTAAATCCAAAGCCAGCGGTAAGCTTGGAATAAAATAGAAGAATGCTCAGTTTGAATGTAAGACGCTGTGAAAAAAAAAATCTTTTAAATTTCATTTGAAAAAGATTAGACATAATGACTGAATGTAATAGAATGGATAAATCTTTGCAACAGAACACTGCACAAATGTTTGGGGCCCCTGGTCCAAGGACTATTTGGCCACACAACAGTAATTAGCAAACAGTTTAATGAGGGTTTAATGAATCCCACATAATTTATTCATATATCATTTTCCAATATTCGGCACTTACAAATACCCACAGATGAATCCAGCAGAGCCATATCAAGTTTTTAAAATGCACATAAAATATTTTATACATTCAGTATCCTAGTAGGCCAATATTTTTCACCACAGTACTATAAATCACACACATCCATTGGAATGGGAAGCACATCATCATAGCACATCTTGAATTTAAAATGTCAAACAAGCAAAACTCAACAAAAGCAACAAAAAGTTACGTCATAAATAAATGTAAAATTCCAATTTGTACACTGGATCCCAGACACATAAGACTTACAAATCCATGGTGAAAAGAGTCCTCAAATACAGTCTGGGAAAAATAGCTTGCTTGCTGGTGGATGCAAAGCTTCTGTCGTCTTCATCTATAGTTGCAATGATAGTGAGACATAATTAAATTGTCCTCTCTCGGGCTTCGATTGAGTTCAAATTGGAATGGTGTTTGAATCGTGTTAAGCTCTGACAGTAGAGCCTCTCCGCAGGGCACCCGAGCATTTCTGGCCTGTCGCTAAATGAAAACCATCGCCTCCATCTGCATGGGGCAGTGCGCTTCGCTCACACCAGTCAGATGAGGATAATTGCTTGTGAAGGACCGAGATTACTTCCCTTTGTGCAAAATCTGCTCGTGTGAATTGCCGGCTTGGTCTAACAAGCATGACCTTGTTCGGTGGTGGCAGAGTAAACAATTAGGCTTCCACGCATAAGGCCGATGTCTCTCTGCACACATACTGACAGCACTGGGAGGATGGTGTATGTGTGTGTGTGTGTGTGTATGTGTGTGTGTGCGTGTGTGTGTGTGTGTGTGTGTGTGTGTGTGTGTGTGTGTGTGTGTGGTGAAAGGGTTCTGGCAGGCAAACGTGAAGATGAGGTGTAGCAACCATGTTCTGGCGCTATCTCTTATCTCCTCTATCTGACGGGCTCCTACACAGCTGCATTCTGCATGACAGACTGAAATTAGACAGAGAGAGAGAGAGAAAGAAAGTGTGAGAGAAATAGATAGAGTGATGCCTCCAGTTGTGACCATCAAATGAACCTTGAGATAGGAGCATTTATTTAAGAAACATCTCGCCAGTGGGGTGACATGCAGGTGGCTTTTTTATAATTAGGCCCAGAGGATGTGTGCTAGATAGAGAGAGAATATGACAAATAAATCAGGTAGGGTGATTAAATAAACCAATTCAACCTCCGGCAGGAAATGGACTCTCTTCCTCACCGGCAAAATTCTTGTGACAGTTGTCAGACAGCCCATACATTTACACTTCATTACGGCATCAAAACACATGCCACCACAACACCAACACACACCTGAAACAACAGCAGGAACACCCAGCCGTGTCAACACCACGCCACAGATGTGGGAGATGCCATTTCAGAAGAGTTGCAGCTGCGCTCAGAGAAGGCTGACTTTACAGTCCCCCCCCTCCACACACACACACACACACACACACACAGCCCTCTTCTTCCCCAGTGCTCCCATGAGGACAGAAAGGGGGGAAATGCTGTTATTCTCAGACAGCACACCACGCTCTGCACACACACACACACCCACACATACACACTGATGCAGACATGCACAAGCAGAAACACACACACTGAGATGCACACGTGCATGGAAGAAGCACATGTACACACACACACATTTCCACTCAAAAGCCGGGAGGAGAAGATAGTGGTAATTGTTGCAAAAGGAAGGAAGGCAGGATCTGTCCCAGAGGAATGACTTTAGTGAGCTGATTGTGTCTCTTTGCCTTCCATAATTGAAACCAGACACACACACACACATGCATCTTTCTTTTTCTCTTTCTCAGAAACATGCATATTGTGCACACATACACACACACATACACATACACACACGCACACACACACACACACACACACACACACACACACTCACACACACACAGGCTCTCATACCAACACACACACTCATTTAGAAGCCCTATGCAGTTACTGCATCTCCTTCAAGCAGAGTGAAGAGATGGAAGATGGCAGGCGGCCTTTGTTCTTTCTAGTGATCTGTACACTCTCTTACTCTCTCTCTCTCCTTCCCTCTATGCTTTCCCCCTTCTTCCTTCTTTGCCCTCTTTGCGGTCAGGCGTTTTTCAAAGAAGTGCCGAGGGAAATGAGTTATCTTTGCTCTCCAAGCAGGGAAACCCTGGCATTAATCTTTAATTAAGGGCGTTACAATGGAGAGGGACGCTACAGCAATCGTTAGAGAGAGAGAGAGAGATAAAGAGAGAGAGAGAGAGAGAGAGAAAAAGAGAGTATGTGCGAGTTGAGATATGACAACTGGGAGGGAGCTTGTTGGTGAAGCGGATGGGGCAAGAATAGCGCATTAGCCGAAGCTCATCTGGGCCCTAATCACAGAGCTGGCACCAGCGATCCAGCCGAGCAGCGGAGAGTCTCTGCCAAGCATGAGTCGTGGACTCCCACTCAAGACAGCAGCTCTCCTCACCAGGAGAAACCCATGCACACTGAGCCATTAGGAAAACACATAAACTAAAATCATGGAGAGGCAGTTAGTTATATTCAGTAGTGTCTTGATCACACTGTCAGCCAGTAGCCAGGCAGTTTGCAAAGCCTAGTGTTTTATAGAGCCCAAATTCAAAGAAACAAAGATGACAGAGAAAGCATTTATTTCCACAGGGAGAACCGCCGATCTGACTCCAGCCAGAAAGGAAGGAGCCATATGGCTGAGGCCGTGCTAGGAAAGGTATAGAGAGAAAGAGAGGGGAGGGAAAGAGGACAGAGAAGAGTGGTCAGAATATCTGAGAGTACTCAACACTCACAGTATCTTACAGCACACAGCAGTCATGTTGGGACTTTTAAAATATCTAAGTGAAAAGCATCTGCATGTGATCCTCTTCACTCAAATGTAGAAGAGTGGTATACTGAAAATGCATTTTAACACATTATTTTATACACATTGTGGGTTTCATTGCAAGGTATAATTTTGGCAATACATAGTTTTGGCATTACATGACCAAGTAAGTAGTAAGTAAGGCTATATGTAGAGATAGATACAGTTAATGTTTTTATTATTATTATTATTTAGCACATTACATCGTCTCAGGTTAATTTGACATATGGACCTGAAAAGTAAGTGTGGTATTTATATTCATAATCGATAATGCAAACAGGTGTGTGTATGTGTGTAAATAAAGCTAATAAAAATAAAAATAGAGAATTTGAAACAAGCTTCTAAAAGACACTGCCTCAGTTCTCTCCCTATTCTTTCCTGGATAACCTCTACACAATAATCAGCCTGATTCTTCCTTCTGCATGGTTGCATTTTTAAAATGATAACAAAAGTCTAAATTACTCATTTAACTAATCCAATGGTCATACCAGGTCAGGTGTTTTTGAGGAAATGCATTTGTCATTGAAGCAGTAAAATTGTAAATGTAGCATCACCTAATTTTCTAAATTGTAGGTTATAGCATGTCCTGTCTGGCACCAGGCCTGCCTGTACTTAACCCCGTCATGTCTTCCCCGGCTTCTGTTTCCTCTTTGCCTGTGTGTGGTAAGTAAGTAAGTAAGTAAGTTTAGTTTGTTATACCTGTCTCTCTTCATCTCCAAGTGAGTAAAGATATCAAGAAAATGTTGGTGCGGTAGGTGGTTTGCTATTAGAATTTTGTGAGCTGTGGGGTGTGCCCAGGGGTGTGTATGTGAAATAGTTAAGGCATTCAGTTATTCAGTGATAAATATTTTTAGTCAGAGGGTGTCGGATTGTATCAAGGAATGCAACTCACTTTATTGGTTCTGTCTTTGTGAATCTAATGCTGAATTAATGCATGGAAGTTCATTCTCTTTTAATGAAATAGCTGAAACTGAAATAAAATACAAATACAGCCTCCACAGTAAAAGATACAGACATGACTTCATCTATACTGTATTGGATTGCTATGCCCACATTACTTGAAGTGCTTATGGAACAAGGCAGCACTCTGTTTGGTAATCACAGAAAATGTTCCACATGCTCCGACATAGGCATCAAGTAATTAGCTGACAGCTTGTTGAATGCCCACATTTCCAAGTCGATCTGGCATGAAAAAATGTTTTGCGGCTCCTCCAGAAGGCAACGAACATGGAGACAAGGTCTCAGAGTGTGCTTTAGGATTTGGCTGTTTAGACGAAAACAGAAAAGGCCCAAAACAACACATGTCAATGTAAAATGTTGAAAGGCAGCCTCTCCTGCCATTTGTTTAAATGGGGTTTGACACAGCATGATGTGTTCACACTCACAGCATTTGATGTTTTTTCCTTCTCCTCTGCCCCCACTGTTCAGTCCAGTCGTGCTGGGAATGGACAGACTGAGGCTGTCAGAACTGGTCTTGTGTGTGTGTGCTTGTGTGTGTGTGTGTATGTGCGTGTGTGTGTGTGTGCTCCACCGAGGCACTTGTCATCAGAATGTAGTTAATGCTCATGAAATGTTAATTGTCTGGAGCCCGTGAGGCAGAGTAAGTGTGGAAGCCCTCCTATGTGTTCCAGAGGGAACGGGGGTTCGAAAGACAAAGAAAGAGAAAAGAGAGGGAGAGATAACAATAGACAGACAGAGAGGGAGAGAGAGAGGAAGAGAGAGAGGGTGGCTAAATGGGACTAATTAAGATGGAGGCAGCTCCTGCTCCTCTCCCCCCTGGCAGTTGGTGTCGGTGACGGCAACACCCCAGATGCTGATGTAGATCCAGAGCTCAGTGTTCCTTGGTGATGAAGGGAGATTAGGACGCCATCACCAGAGGGCCACCGGTCACAGGAAGAGCCCGCCAGTGTCAAGGGTACATACGCACACACACACCGCTACCCCTGCTAGCTCTAAACCAAGGTGTGATTATGCAGTGGAGTGTTCTGTGATACTGTGGAGGTGCTAGTTTGGTTCAGTGCCATTGCTTTCACTTGTTTATGAGCGGTGGTGCCCGTGTGCCCCAGTGTGTGTGTGTGTGTGTGTGTGTGTGGAGAGGAGGATCTCACGGTGATCTTTGAGGGCTCGTTGCACTCCTCATGTGTCTCCCTGAGACTCACCTCTTTTCCACGCCACCTACAGCGTGGCACCGTGTGACACAGATCACAGCCCTGTCATTGTTACCTGACAACCCCCCTCACCCACCCCAGCACACACATATACACACACACATTCGCACACAAAAAATACACGCACACACTTTCGCACACATATTCACACACACAAATATACGCACAAGGGGGCGAGTCTAATCACAGCGGGCCTCACATCAATGCCCAACTGACAGTCAAGGCAGTTGCCAGCTTATTACAAGTAATTCATCACCGCCATCCTCCTCCTCCTCCTCCCTCTTCTCCTCGCTTGGTGGTTCCCTGAGGGATCCATTTTTACAGCCTTTTGTTTACCCATCAATCTGTTTGTTCACATCCTCTCACTCAACAACTTCAATTCACCCCCACCCTTTCACCCCCACCCCAACCCCCACCCTTACCCGCACCAGCTTCCACCTACACCCACAAAAGCTTTCCGTTTGCCATGTGTTCATGATTCATGGTGTTCTGTAAAGGATCTGAAGCAATGTGAGGACAGATCGGGAAAAAAAAAAAAGTTGCTGGGTGGATGTGCGGCCGACATTTGGTGACACTAATGAATGGGTGCCACTAGTAACCCAAAAGGAATTGGCTTGTCGCTCTCCCTCCCCTGAGGTTGACTTTCTTGGTTGAGGATCCCGGTGACAGCGGCATCGGCGTGGCTGCTTTTTTTTTTTTTGTTCCTGACAGAGCTCCAGAGAGTTCACTGTTCAAGCCTGTTGCATCAGCCTGACAACACCCATGGTGCCGTCGTGCACAATAAAAGTTTTCATTTCCTTAGTTTTACTCTGCTTTGTTCTGCTCTGTTCTATTCTGTTGCGTTGTTCCCTGTACGCCTCATCCATGCTCTGTCTGATCTGACTGTGGCTCTGTGGGCTCCTTCCTGGGCCAGGCCAGTCTCTTGCTCTTTAGCCGTCTCCATGTCTCCATGCCGCGGGCACACACAGGGTATTAAAGCAGAGGGCCAATCAAAAAAGAACCATACTCACTCCACTCACTATTGTGTGACCCCCCAATACCATACCTTCATCATACACAGACACACACACACACACACACACACATAAGAACACAACACACACATAAAGTTCTCAAGGTGAGAGATTGTTCATTAGAGCAAGGCTGTCTTCTGGTCTGCACACAGAAGTTCAGAGGTTCATGTAAGTCATAACATTATAGGAGTGCTATTATAATATGGGTGGTAATAGTTGACCTTCTCAACATTGGTCGGCATTGAATTAATGTGATTTCAAGAGGCCTGATGTTTTCAACTCAATCAACTGTGACAAAGAATGGAAATAGTTGTTCGTGGTATTAAAGGTGTGCAAGTTTGTTAATGGTCTGCAGCATGTTTATAGCTGTGTGGTTCTGTCTGATCCTCTGGGTTTATTTCCCATTCACAACACCAGATTTTTCCCACACACACAGAATGAGAGCCAGAAGATTGCAGACACCAATGTGGACTTGACAAAAAGTTAGAATACCATGCCACAAAAGTGCCCTGCCACACACTGACGCGCGAATACAACCGGCTTTGTAAGTTTTCACCTGTGGTTGTAACAGTAACATTGTGATAAAGAAGCAGTTATCTGGTTTTGTTGGCTACTAGGAAACCTTTACAAGCTTACCATTGTGAAGGTGTGTATGATGAGCGTATCATTTGTTTCCCAGCTTCCTCTTCCCTTGCAATTCTGCCATTAGTGAACTAATGTAACATTAAATATATTCACTCAACCTGCCATCAGAGCCATGCATCACTGACAAGCTAGTCCACAGCAGCGAGTCACGTATTATCATATACCTGAAAAAATGAGTGCTATTTCAGTAGGGTACAGAGGACCCTGTTTAGGTCTCCTTGTACCGTTTTTAGCTCAAAGTTAAATACCAACTTTGGAGACTTCAGAGAACAAGTTAAAATACCCTATAGATGTATGGCAGGGCGTCTTTAAGTGTTCATCTATGTGTGTTGAATTCTGATAAAAAATGAAAAAATTCTAAAGAATGTCCCTAACCTAAAATCTAAATTAAATGCATTAAAGGTGTTCAGTATAACATTTCAATATACATAAATTTGCTCTCTGGCATCCAGTGATAAATATAAAACCACTTCGCAACATTTTGAGCATGCAGCCTGGAATCAATAACCCAGAAAAGTGAAAAGCGTAGAGTACAAGGAGCTGTGGTGAGACATTAAAGTAAATGTCAGGAGGGCAAAGGAAAGAGCGGAAAGTTTAGCTGTAGCAAAAACAAGCCCTAACATGTCCTGTAAAGACAAGGGCGAGGAAGCAACAAAAGAAGAAAGCAAACCCGAGACACCTTTTGGCAAATGCTCTCTTCTGCACTGCTTGCTTTAGAGAACTCTGTCTCTTGACATCTACACTGAGAGAAAGCCAGCAAAAACAAAAGGCACGTGTGCAAAAAACACATCTGTTTCACCTCACCCAAGTCGAACCTCTGCCCACAAGCTTGTGCTAGCTTGCTCTATCTAGAAGACACCTGAGGACAATGACCTGATTCTTCCAAACTCCCCCTGGCCCTAAACTCGCTTGGGCATTACCTCATCATCTGTCAGCTGGACTGGGATAGCAACACTGAAATTACATTCTCCAGAACTCTCATGGGGAGAGAAATTGGCCTGCTGGAAAAATCACAATGCCACCAGACAAGATCCTTTTCAGGCTTTTTTTCCCCACCAAATATCAACCTGTGCTATCGTCTGGGTTCACTCGTCTCAACAGTCTTTTGAAACGTGTAATGTCTTTTCATAGGGCCTCCGATACAGCGGTGTATATTTCATCTTTTATTGGGTGAGTCACATTTGGTGCCATTTTCTGTGCATCACGACAAATGGAAGCTCCGCCATTTGAGCAACTCGATTGTTTCACTGTATCGCCTACGGGGGTTAATCAACTGTCGCTGTGGAACCAGTCAGAGCTGGAATTACTTTCTTGGGCGAAACACCCAAACTTTAAGAAAAAAAAGCAATCGATTACTTCACACTCTGCCTGGTCTTATTATCTGTCCTCTCTCTCTCTTGGAGGGTGTTAACATCTCTAATGAGCGCTGCCAGACCGTGATGGAGGATCAGCAAGGGTGCTGATAGGAGCGGGAGATTGAGAGAGCGACGCTCACAGCCTGCCTCCTCCGTCCACGGCGTAATATGATTGTGTGATTTTGCACCTCTATTTACGCAGGGGCCCTGGCGCCATGGCAACCAGCAATCGATTTGACAGCGTTTCGTGCAGAGGCCTGCTCCTGGAGTTATTATGGGGTATTGGTTTTTTTCTGGACCCTCCTGACACCCTTTCAGAATGGGCATTAGGCATGCTTTCCCAGATATCATGGCTCCCATACAGACTCACCTCTCAGATACTCCACTTGACTTTGAGGGATGAGACAGCTTCTTTGGCTAAGCAGGCCAGGACTCTGAAACTATTAACCTTCATTTAATGTTTAATAAATGCTTAATAAATGCTTATAAATATGGAAATGAGATGCATCAGTTGTGTATCAACGAATCTATATTTGCAATTATGCAATTATTTGAATAATTATATGATGAATAATGAATGTATGAACTTCCAATATGTAAAAGGTTCGAGCTCGAAGCTCGAAGTACTTTGACATGCACATCTAAAGATTTACCGCTTGATTACCTATGCTGGCAATCTCTCTGGCTGACTATAACATGCAAAAGCATCACTTAACCATTCTGTATGCTCTTTGTGTCTGGTTTGTTTTGTACAAAGAAAGACTATTCCTCTTTCAAAGAGTAGCAAGGATGTCACAGTGGCATCTGCAGACAGTCCCAGGGACGGTAAACAGAGCATTTTGCATGTGCGTGTCTGCATCTTACAGTGACTGTGGGAGAGAGGTGTGCCTTGGGAATTGTATACACGAATAGAATATGCATGAGCTAACGATCCATTTTCAAAACAAAACAGTGAGCTCTCTAGCTCGCTGTATTAGGTGACGCAAGTGACGTGAAACTGGTGTGTGTCACAAAGACATCTCCATCTGTACCCTTGTGGAAAATATGTCTTGCTTTTCCATTGATGATGACCTGGTTCATGTATCTTTAATATGAAGTAACGCATGCCGAAGGATCTTGCTTGCACTCCACTGGCAAACTGGGGTTTTGCACATTTTAAAAAGAATCCTGACAGTTTTCAATTATTATAGCCCGAGTTGCATCAAACAACTTTCGACCTTTTACCGCTGGGATTAGATGTAGTTTGTTGTTGCGGATTTGGAGTGGGCTCTGAAGAGCAGGACGCATAACTCTGTGACTGTCCAAACAAACAGAGGAGCTGAAATCTCTTGAAAAAGCGCTAGTCCTATAAATTCATTATGTATGTATTAATGCAACTGAAAGCATATGAATATTGCCATGAATATTGCATGAAGCTGTGCTTGCCTCGGGTCCCAGCATGATAAGAGTCAATGACATTTGAAATAGCTCCAGGAGTTCCAAAACTACTTCAAATATCACAACACTTTACATGCTTTTCCACTTAGATTTAGTACCCTCAAACTGGGTGCGCTGCATCTCCCTCCTTGTTGGCAGTTGTATATCAAAATAAAATCACGCTTTGGCATAGATCAGACCGACAGCAAATCTGTGGATAAATTTATGATATCTCGGTCTTTTGCAGTCATGAGTGTCCTTATACCAGATAATATGGCAGCTCTGTGTTTTGCTGCTGACTGTTAGAGCCATCATGTTGAGCCACCTGGAAAATCAGACAAGCTGCTGATTAACTGCTGATGAAGAAAAAAGACTGACAACCACAAGATTGTAAAGGTAGAAACGTGTAGATTTAGCATTCATCTCTGCTCAAACACTGTATTTATGTACCATATACAACACAAACATTTTGAAATGATATAAAAAATATATGTAATTTTACAATATACATACAGTACTATATGACAAACAGAGGAACTGTGGGGGTCAGGGAGTGAACTTGGACACAACACTACACTATACAGGCCCTTTACGCGCCGCTCAGTTCAGCTCATCAGCTATGCACACAGTCTGTGAGATGGAGGCTGTTGTAAGTTAGCTCTGTTCCAAATTACAAACCAATTACAGAACATTGCCAGTAAAAGTTCAAAAGCAGACACCGATAAACAAGCCATAAATCCTAAGTACAACAGGGCTCAGACACACTGTTAAAAGTTTCTTGTTGAAGTGCATGCATCCACTCACATCATCTTAGCCTAGGCATCCAGGTCTTAGTGAAGACAGTTATAGTTCCAGAGTCAGCTTCATGAAGCTTCAGTCACCTCTCACCTGAGTCTTGCATACCTCAAGGCTGACGCGATCAATGGAGTCTGTGCTTTGTGCAGAAAAACAGTGAGCATCATAACACAATGCATCCAACTCATGACATTATTCTCAGTACCACACTTATTCACTTTAACAGTTAAAACCTTTTCGGAGTAAGAACAGAAGAGGCATCTGAACTTGGCAGATTTGGAGGGTCAGTCTACTTGTGTATTTCAAAAGTGTTGCCATACTGACTAGTATGTCTATGACAAGCCTAGCACCCACCACAGTGTCCTGGCTCCGGTAGGCTTTTGATCATCTCGGCTCAGGTGCGTTGCGGACGGACAAGAGGCAAGCGCAGATCATAACAAGGCGTGGGATTGTCCTGGTCAGCAGAAAAGCGCAGGGGAATGGCAAAGGATTTGAACGCACTGAGAGAGCGAGTTCATGATCCCATCAAACCTTCTCACCACCGGGCCACTGCTGTCCCGAGGTGCTATCAGCTGTCAGTGGCGTCTTGCATACCAGCATTTGGATTACTGGATTAACCATGAACACTTGCAGTACATGCACATCTTGGCGCCGCTCAGTGTAATGCTACTCAGTAGTATTAGGGATTTGATGGTTTCCATCCTGTCTACTTTGTACTGTACAATATGAGAGGAAATGTACAGTATCAGTGAATGGCTGTATCAGCCTACTTCAGCCTAAAGACAGAAATGCTGGCTAATTTAGGTTGGAGACCATATTGGACATATCAGGACACTACTACCTGACTGAATACATGGTTGGATTTAGTATTTGCTTTAGTTGCATGAGACAGACAACCTTGTGGGAAGAAATAAAGAGTGTCAGCAGTGAGATACACAAACAGTTCACCTCATTCTGTATGTGCAGGTGGGAGGTGGGGTGGCAGGGGTGTGGGCCAGAGCCAATAATCAATTCTGGTAGCTTGTGCAATTTTCACAGTATATTTCTACAATCAACTAATTCTCATGTAAACACTGATGTGGTCATGGCACTGTAAATAAACTTGTCCTAAATATACTTGTCCTACAAGATTTCACTTCTATGTCACGTGTAACAACCCAGTTGTGGTTGTGGTATAAATATGATAGTGTGTGTATAGGGAGAAAACTTTGTGTGGTTATATACTACGCTTATCTTGTTAGAAATAACAACCACATTTTTTTCTTTCATAAATGTCAGACACACAATACCTATAGTAGTAAAATAAAATGTCTGAAGGTGGCTCAGAGTGGACTATGTGTGTGTGTGTGTGTGTGTGTGTGTGTGTGTGCGTGCAGGTTGTCTGCTGTTGCTGGTGCAATTTTGGGGAAACAGAGCCAAACACAATCCAATTTACTCTCGTAAAAATTGTACTAGGGTTAAAAAAGCAGGAAGAACAGGTCTACCTCATTTGTCACTGTAAGCCTGAATCACACTTCCTGGTATGATGAGACACATGGGGTAGGGAGGAGGGGGCAAACACTGTGTTCCAAGATTTGTGTTTGCACAAACACACCAGCAAAAGAACATATGGCACTCAGAAAACACTGCTCTCAAGTGACCTCTGTGACTCAGAGCTGATTCAATAAACAGCATCTCTGGTACCACTTGAGGGGGGACAACAAGAAGCAGGTTTGTTGACTGAATTCATGCCACAACACACTGGATATTCAAGGCAATATTGACCCTGTGCTAGCTGACAGGAACTGTACCTTCAGACAAATGTTGAGGATGTAGGAAAAAAAATGTAAAAAAAAGGCAAAACCAATTAGCCAGGAGGAGCTGTTGAAATGTTCAAAGCAACACTACAGTTCTTCCCAGCACTACATTATTCAGGACCCACAACAGAATTGGCTGGTTCAAAAGAAAAACAATAATTTACAAAACAATGTTGAGTTCAATATTTGAAAGCTTACTTGAATAAAAAAAAATACAAATAAGTAAGTCGTAGACAGATCAAATAAAAAGAGCATAAATAAATAAGTTAGAGGCAAATGAGTTGTGCCAGCGAGTTTCAGTTTGTCAGTGTCCTCACAGACTCGGTGGCTGTGTAGTCCACAGGCTTACACTCCTGATAATCAGCCACTCTTTCTGACTGGCTGTCACCACAATGCGGACACACTCAATGTCAAACGAGATCTTGCGGTCCACGTCCTGGACCTCGATGTTCCCATTTTTAAACTCTCCCAAGGTCACATATGAGCTGCATTGCCTGCCTTTCTTTGTCCCTACCAGTTTCTCTCCGACCTCCAGTGCCCCATGGTGCAGGATATCATTCTGACGATCCTCTGTCCCTGTGATGATCTTGATTTTGCTGATTTTGATGGCCTTGTGGAACATGATCACGTAGAAGTCCCCTGTGGAAGGTGCCTTGCCCCAGAAGTACTCGTCCACACTACTGTAAGCCTTCGACGCATCATAGTTCTCAAACACGTTGATGTTGGTGTACAGAGTGGCTGGTGGGTTGTCAGGGAGGTCGAGCGAGTCCTCCTCAAAGTCGTCATCCTTCAGCTTGTTCTCAGCTCCCTTGTAGGATGAGTAATAGCCCATATGCTGGAACAAGGAGGGCTTGAAACGTATGACGTCCTTCTGTGCCAGCAGGCCCCGGAAGTGGATCAGGAGCCAATCGCATGGCATTTCCTGGTAGAACATAAGCAGGAAGTGGGCCAACCGAGGCAGGTCCCGTGAGTGGTACAGCTTCCCGATGTAGCCGAGCTTCGAGAACTCCAAGGTGACCCAATAGGAGCCCTCCCTGGATGTGATGACCTTCTTCAGAGCTGTCAGGAAGTTGCGTGAGCAGCGAACGTCATCCTCCAGCATCATGTAGAAATGGGAGAGGTTGGTGCAGAAATTGAGCAGGAAGGCGTAATCAACGTTCTGCTTGGAGCGGAAACGGACCCTGTCATCTGGGTCATTGTAGTTCCTCTTCAGCCCCTCCAGGGAGGGGTAGTACTCCTCCGGAGCATGGATCACCAGGAGCCTGCCAGCAATGATGTGGTGTGCGAACTTCCTGGAGATCTCCTGGACCAGGCTCTCACACCAGGCCAGGTCAAAGTCTGCCAGGTGGACCACCACCACAATCTCTTTCAGTTCCTCATAGCTAGACTGGTCAAAGATGGACTTAATGGTCTCCATGAGGTAATTACCCCGTTTTCTCTTCACAGATGATAGCCCAATGGTGAGGTACTCTATGAAAACACCATAAACATTTAAAAAACTGAAATGATTGTCATAATTAATCATTCAGAATATGAGTCATGAGCTTCGTGGTCTGTAATTTGTCGATTTAAACTCACTTTTCCTCGGCAAGGGGGTACCAGCCAGATATCGATAGGTGACATTGATGGTTCCTGAAAAGTTGGTGAGGTCTTTGAAGGTGTGGACATATCGCTCAGAATTCAGAGGATGCATTGATGTTTCTCTGAGCTGCCTTTTATCCTCCTCCTGCAGAGAACAAGCAAGTTCTTATGCAGACAAGTGTGCAGTCTCAAATATATTAATTACACTAAACCCCAGATTTAAGCCTATTAAAACACACTTCAACCAAAGGGATCTAGGATGTCAGATCTATCAGTTAGTGTCTACAAGAATAAGAGTCTTTTTATAATCATTTAAACTTCAAGCAATGAAAGCAGTGACCAGATCACTTCATTACATTTGGGAAAACAGTAGTAAAATAATTGGGCCATAAACAGTATCATTATATTAATCACAATAATGGTCATATTCTTAATGAAATAATTCTGCTGTTTATATAAGCATTAAGAGTGAGAATGTGAATTCACTGGTGAATTTGTTAAGGTCAGTTAGGATATTTGCCGTGGGTACTATAATGCTAGAGTCATTCAGTAAGAATTACACTCTCTTGTTTCCTCATTCCTCAGACAAGATAGTCAGGACTACTTAATACTGGAAGTAAACTGAAAAATAAAGTATGTGATTCTGATTACTGCTTATATTCAGATTACTCATTATATATATACTTTTTATGACATTATGATCATCATTACATATATCATATTTATGAAATTCTGATCATCATGCACTATAAACACTATAAATATTTTTGACTGTGTTTAATATTCTTTGTGGGAATTGAGTTAAATGTTATTGTATATTTAGTGGTGTTTTGTGTTTGTGTTTTATAGGCTATCCATAAATATGGCAGTGCAAACAAACCTAATAAAAAGGGTTAGTTTTTGAATGAATATAAGATTACTCAATAATTAAATAGAAATACATAAATGACATGCTGTAAGCCCAAAAATGTCTTGCTGCTTTGAATCCAAATATACTGGGTCTCTAGCTCTTTAATGGGGGTGAACTAGTCAAAAATTTTACGAGACAAATTGCTGCAGGGCAGTGTCCTCACCAGCACGTAGCCATCCTCCATGTAGAGGTTGATGAAGAGCAGGAAGGTGATGAGGACCACCAGGAAGGGAATTGTGGAGCGCTTCCTGAAACAGCGCATTTTGTCCAGGGACTTCCACACTAGTCTCATGGCTGCCAAATCACCACAGGAACCTGCAGAGAAACATGACAGCATGGAGGTGTTACTCGACACCTGCAGGACACCATAAACTTTTCAGCAATGCTGTCAGCAAAGGCCTACAAGAGCAGATCACATCTCAAAAATGCATGGACACTGTAGACAGCTATTTCATGATAGTTCTCAGGAGTGTTTCATTGTCAACCAGTCCTTCTAAGCATCACAAAAATAAAGCTTTCTACAAAAATTCATAACATATTCAAAGGCATATTTGCCTTTTGATTTCCAAACATTTGAGGCAACGTATTAAGCTTGATTGTGATGTGCATGACCAAATAATAATGGAACCCTAGTGTTTTTTCTACATTAATAATCCACTCAGTGATGAGGACACAGTGCATTAGTGGCTTTGGTGAATGGCAAATAGAAGCAATTTCATGCTAAAAGTTTAATAACCTATTTGAAAACATTTTGCATGAGTGAAAGGTTAGTTTTTTTTCCCTTTGTGAAGTAGAATATATTAAAGAAAGCTTCATTTAGTCAATCACAGAATATTCATTGGCGTGAGTCAACATTTCTTTCTAACGAAACTTTCATGACTTTTGATGAGGACAAGAATTAGCCATAGACCGCTGAGCTTATGGATGATATCGTGATTGCAATCCCTCCCATCAAGTTAAATACTTTACTGTTGCTGATTACCTAAAACATGTAGTAAATACCACCTAACGTAAATTGGAAATGGAGCTCAAACATGTAGCATAAGAAGACACAAGAGTAGGATGCTTTTAAAACCTCATGTGAGTATTACATTTGGACTTTCTGTGGACCAGTGCAAACCACAGGAGACATCTAATGGAATACAAAATACTTCAACAGCAGATTTAATGACCTGGGGCTTATCGATCATGGAGACCACAAGGCCCTTTCACTGGAGACCCGTCCAGTCGATAGCCTTCTGTGCACAGTCGGCACTTAACAGTGGCTAACATGTCTACATGTATCTGAAACATCTGGCGCAGCTAAAATACTTTGTGTAATTGCGGTGACGTATGGTGGATGCTTTTTAATTACAAGCTGAGGTGGCAAAATTACTGCTGTGATTCTAGTTAACTTGTGGCAATTGTATGGGATGCAGGTGTGTTCAGAGAAAACATTCAGATACAGCATAGAAGGTGGTAATCAAGCCAAATGTTGATATAGACTATTATTTAAACAAATGTCCCAAGGCCATATTTGACAGAAAATCTGCTTTTACAATTTTTTCCCCGTGCTGAACAAAAGATCTTCCTTGCCACCAAATCCACCATAACACAAAAACTGCTCACCCCAACCCCACGACAGAAGTACAATTACACAATTGGACGGTTTTTACATTTTCTAGTTCACGCCATTTTGGGCACTGTCACATGGGCTTGGCCCTCTTCCACGATAATGCAGATTAGCAACTGGCACAGTGCAGCCCCCACGACGCATCCTGGAGCCAGTGAGCAGCACACCCACAGCTGCACCTGCCAGAGCCATGGCTGTGACAAGCCCCGACTCAAGCTTCCCCACGGCAGCACCGGCTCTCAATCCCAAAACCCCAAGACCCCAGGAGTGTGTTACAGCAACACGCAGTCACACACACAGTCTCTCTCCAGCCCTGTAATCTCTGAGACTTTTAAAACTTTCAGTCATGGTGGACCCTGCACGTTAAACATGTCTTCAAGCAGGACCCACTAAGACCTCAAGCCATGCGTGACACAAGGGCCAGAGAGAACCAGTGATCCAGAACACAGAGTTTAACACTGTCAGCCAAACAGAACTGTGAAAACAGTCAGCGAACCAAATCCAGGACTTGTGCAACCAGCATTTCACAATTGGCTACACACAACAAAGTTATAAACATAAAACATACAACAAAGTTATATGAATTTGTGAAATAAATATAATACTAAAATATAACATGCAATTGTTAAGTAGATTTGGCATGTATTCCTATCTATCTATCTATCTATCTATCTATCTGTCTGTCTGTCTGTCTGTCTGTCTGTCTGTCTGTCTGTCTGTCTGTCTGTCTGTCTGTGTGTGTGTGTGTGTGTGTGTCTGTCTGTCTGTCTGTCTGTCTGTCTGGGTCTGACAATGCATTTAGTGGCAATGTTAATTGTTTTCTGATAGACTTCATCAAGGTGCTAAGCCATACACATCATAATCCCCCGTGGATGAGTACCCTTCTATTTTACACTAAATAAACCCCATCCATATCCACACTTGTGATCCACACTCTGATGGTGGATTGACTCTTAACATCATGTCCTCAACTAGGCTATGATCTCTTGCCTAGTGGTGTAATTTAAGATCAGACATTAGAAACAATTCCCCAAAAAAACAATAGATAATTATTTTTAGCAGAATGGTGCTGGGCAGGATTGTAATTAGCTGCATGCAATCTGCAGTCCTCACCCGTGCCAGAGATCTTACCACTGTGGGGCGTCTTCACAGAAAGGCTATATAAATAACCCCAGCCCAAATCCACACCTCGCCTCAAATCTGCCACCACCCACCATGCACTGCAGATTTAGCAGGCCCGGGCCCAAAACGATGGACCAAACCAATGGCACAATGATGAAATGAAAAAGTTCTGCAATATTCATGCATGGTGTGGGTAACTGGATGAATGATGCAGGCTGTTTGGAGCAAGGAAGTGCTGCAGCACCTGTTAGTCCATCTGCAGCTTCATCTGCATTCTCCTGTGCATGGGATTTAATCATCTCCATCCCCCCAAACACCGCTAACACTGCTCGATACACACTCCAGTGGCATAAACAAGATGTGAGTGAAGTGGGAAATGCTTAGACATGACACAAAGCCACAGCACTGGCAGCAGGTACAGCTGAGGACAATGTTACATTAGGCAGGACATCAAAGTTAGGGTCGGAAAACACCAGAGCTTTTTGGGTCGTGTTTACGTGTCTCTACAGTTTGAAAGATGAGGTTTATTGAACTGTGACAACCCAAGCTGTCATCTACAACATAGCGTCACAGCATTCATGGGAAGACAACAAGTCGTGGCTCCAGGAAGAATGCCATGCTTTCTAAACCAAGGAAGCCAAAAGTAAGAAAAATGTTGCGATCTGAGTGAAGTAAATGGAGGGAAAATATCCTTTCATCTGTCGAATTATAGTGGCTCATAATGTGACGTAGAGCTAAGCCATTTTTCCCCCACTCCAAGTCTGAGGATAATGGGTCCAAGCTTTCTGATAAATCATCAGCTAATGACCCCTTCCTCGTCTCCCCCGACACCCTCTTCTGTTGTTCAGTCCTTTTTGGCGAGCCCACTGATCCGGAGCCTGTCATTTTACCCCAGCAGCACGCACGCTACTCGCACCGCCGAGGCGACATGAAATGGAGAACAAACTCTGCAGTAGAAAACACAAGACTCCCCAGTGAGAGAGAGGCAATTACAGTCATGTCTGATGTGCAGCAAAAGCCAGGGAATAAGATGGTAGAAAAACAAAACAGAATGGAAGGGGGGGGGCGTCCAAGGGTAGGGATGGGATGGGGGAGGGCAGGGACAATTCAGTTTACGGGTAGTCGGAAATAGCGGGAGAGATGATTTCAAGGGAGACGTCTGCCAGACTCTGACATGCATGATGACGAGCAAGTGACACTCGAGAGAACCGCTTGCATAAGCATCAATGGGCAACGCTGACAAGCACATTCTCACTCTTTAAGGAAAAAAACCCCTCAGCAGTAATTACACAATAATGGGTGCTCCAGCAATGATGATGAGTTTAGGCACTGTTACTACTGACAATGCTGTGGCCGTCTTTCAATAACTAGTCATGCTCTTTGGTTTTCGTGATGCACACACACACACACACACACACACGGCCCCAACGGGGTGAAAGGGCTAAATTTAAGTGTTGACTCACACATGCAATCACACTCACACAGTCAGACACATGGACAGATCCCCCCCCCAACACACACACACACCCTGCCTGCCTGCACTCACACACACTGACTGTAATCCGCCCACACACACACACACTGCCAACATGGCACATAGGTGTTGATGCGTTTTGACAAAAGCAACTCGTGGGGATGTACGCTTACACAACGGCTGTCAGGTTTCCAGGGCCCTCTCATCCCCGAATAGATTCGCATCCCCACCTGCTTCTCAGGAGCAGAAGTGAACACAGCAAACACACACATACAACCTCCTCCTCTTCCTTTCCTCCACACAGTCAAACTTGTTGAAAATTGCTAAAGGACCGCATTCCATCTGACAGTGGCACGTGCCTCATGGATGCTATATTTTCTAAGCAATGTCCACAGCAGTAAGGACAATGCAGGACAAGCAGTGCACCTTCCGTGATGTGGAAACCTGGATGAGAGGCAGCCAAAAAAAAAAGCCATTTTGATTGGAGAGAGAAACAGATTAATAAAGCTGGCAGTAGAAAGCCAGTCCCTCTCCACATTTGATCTTGTTATCTGCTTTACATTATTTCCCCTGGGTGTGCTGCGCCTCGCTGATACACCACTCTGCACAAATAATCAATTAAGCCGCCAGATTCCAGCTCTTCGCCTGCCGCTTTGTGACAGACCTTCAGCCTCTTCAATGGATTTTTCTTCCCAACAAAAGGTGCAGAAATGGAAAAGTACCACCGGCATGCGCAGATAACGAGAAGAATCGAGAAGAATAGTAAGAGTCTGTCGGCATAATAAAAATTAAATGCTGGTAATTAAAAAAAGTCTGCTCAACGACACACTAGAGCATTGTAGTAATATTATTTGCCTAAATACGCTGTTCATATGACACAGAACATGAATCAATGCGATGCATTTGATTGCTCTTTCTTGCTCTAAAGATGCATTCTCCTCTATGGAGTGTTGACGGTTTATATCACAACACTGGATTCAGTGGATGTTGGCACTGTAAAACCAAGAGGGGGTTTAAAAAAAAAAAAAAAAAAAAACGAATAAAAGGGAATGATTTATCACCAAATGTCTACCTCTCCTACAGCGAGCCATTGATTGATCATTTGTATTTGCCTGAGGTAGCAAGTTAACAATCACATTCATTATTAATAGCTTCAAACGATCAAATGAAACAGCAATTAAGAAATGTAATTACGGAACATTTAGGTGTTAGCTGGTTGCCCATTAGTTAAGGAAGTGAGACATTAATATTAGTCATGTGTTTGACATGTCATGTGCAGCAGTACAGCGTGTGTACCCATCTGATCCAAACATGTTTGCTCTACCTTTCTCTCTCTCTACCTCTGTCTCTCTCTTCATTTCATCACCCCTTTTGGATCTGACTCCATTTCCATATCTATCTGTGTGTGTGTGTGCGTGTGCTTGTGTGTGTGTTTGTGTTTGTGTATGTGTGTATGTCCCTTTGTGCCAGGATGTGAGACACCTGCTGAAATGGCATCCGCTCAGTCTCCTGCCCTGCCTTTATCAGTTCTACTCATTGTCACAATCTGACGCACAGGAGGTGTGACAGAGCCTCCAGACTCACTCATGCACACACACACACACACCAACACGCACCTCTTTACTAGACCTATACACGTACACCCACCCAAACACACTGTCTGTAACCAAAACATGCATACATGATATTCCTTGGAGGCTGAAAAAGAAAGGAACAGATAACAAAGGGAACAAAGGGACAGACAGAGAGAGAGAGAGAGAGAAAGAGAGAGTCCTCAAACAGTCGAACCCCTTGTACAGCACAAACTGCTTCCCCAGCAGCACGTACATCGGTGCTGTATGTATACCACTATCATTCATATTTCAGCAGCCTTATTGATGTGCATGCAACTTTCAGCTGACTGAGAAAGTATTGGGGTGGCATGCTATCACTCTCTCTCACTCACACTCAGTTGTGTGTGTGCATGTATGTGTGTGTGTGCGTGTGAGCGTGTCAATGCTTGTGTGTGTGTGTGAATATGTTCTAAAGACATCAAGATATTTCTTTAAAGTAGGAGATAGAATCTGTCAACACCCAGAGACTTGGGCATTCCAGGCAGATATATCTAGAACATTCCGCAACCTGATAAAGCTTTTTGATGGCACTGTACAAGGGGAACGCAAAAGACACTTATGCGTCTTTCTCTGCATTTCTTCTCTCCCTCCTGATTTCTCCCCTCCCTCTCTCTCTCTCTACACACACACACACACACACACACACACTAATCCGAGTCAGGCCTGGGGTTCTGTGAGCCTGTCCTAAACCCTGGAGGCCCACCCCCCTCCCCATCCGATGCTCCTCACTGCAGCACCACCTCCACACAACCTCTAATAGGGTCCCCACAGGGTCCCGCTCCAACCCACTCCCCCCACACACCACAAATCAAACCCATTTTCATCTCATAAAACGCCACCATATTTGCACTGAAACCCCAAAGAGAGTCGCTCCACCACAGATTTATTTTGAAGTGGAGGAAAACAAAGGCAAAAAAGGAAGGGAGAGGGAGAGAGAGAAAAAAACAGACTTGGACTCCCTCCAGACTGTGTAGGCACCAGCTGTACTGAAGCCTCCACTTCAGGTGGAAGCAAAAAACGGGACATATTGGATTGATGCAAGATACAAGGCAGACTTCAAGGTACACTGAGAGAAGTGTGTGTGTGTGTGTGTGTGTGTGTATGTGTGAGTTCAGCTGTGGCTCTCGACTGCACAAAAAGAAGGCTGTAGCTTCAGTTGCCAGCCCAGGGAGGCCGTGAAGTGATGATCCGAAGGAGGCCACAGACTCTCACATCCTTGACTGCATCCTTGACCGACTGCCTCATTAATTATTCTGTAAACAAAAAAGTGAAAAGGCGAGAATGTTTTCCTAACTATAAAGAAACCTTTCATTTCACATACCGCCAAAAATTTGCGCGTGTGTGTGCATTTTTTTGTGCAATCAACCCTTCTTCCTAGTTTAGAGTTGCAAACAACATCATGAAATATTAAAATGTCATAGTGAATAGTGTGGCCGACAAGAGGCAGGGGGAAAAATAGCCTTACACAGAGCCAGCACTGATTATAATTAGAGTGAATTTACACAGACATGACAATGACTAGAACTAATCTGCTAATTAGCACTATTCCTCCTGTCCATCTGTGCTCGTGACCACACCAGAGACAAGCAACTCTCAACGTGTAGAAAAAAAGAACAAGACAATAAGAGAAAACAATATAACCTTGCTTTGAAAGCCTATAGCCTAATGAATTCATTTAGCAAGCCTAACATTACCAGCACTGCATACACACAGAAACACACACACACACACACACACACACACACACACAAATGCAGGCTCATACACATCCACCCACACATGCACGCACACACACACAGTACAGAAGTACTGATAGGACCCAAGTGCCCAATTACAGGCAGGCACAGAGACCAGCTGTCGTGGTTAATCCGCTCCAACACGCAGCGCTTTCTCCTTCTCGTCCTGTGCTGTGGCTGGCTGGATGGCTGGACGGATGGCTAGCTGGGCCAGTGCGGCTCCGCAGGGGTCACAATGGGACCCGAGCCGAGCTGGGCCAAGCAGTGCGGCACGGATCCTCTCTACCTTGGGGGTGAAGGCGAAACATGAGAGGGGCCACGGATCCCATCAGACGTGCACACATAATGAGGGCAGGAGGGGGGTTTGAACAGCCATTCATGAGAGTGAGGTTCTCACAGGTCCTCTCTCGGTAGTTAGCACTCTGACCCAGATTAACGCACAGCCTCAGCACCAGCACGGAAGTACCCGAGATGCTGTGGCGAGATACAGGATGCTCATTTCTACTAGAAAGCGGCTTGGCATATGCATGAGAGCGCACATACAGACACAACACCCACACACACACACTCAGTGATCGTTATATGCATATGCTTTGGCAGTTTGAACACATACTTCAGCATAAGTGTTTATATAACCATTCAGGAACAAAAAAACATGTGTGTATACACACATATCATAATAACACACACACTGATAAGCATAATACTGTGTGCAGTGGGAATAACAGTACTACACAATACAATTTGTCCCTCAATGAAAAGCATAAATTGGATACTTTCCACTTGAAACTGGATACTTTCAAAGACTACATTATGTCTAATACATACCTTAAGTACAGTATGTATTCTCATATTAAACCCTTCTAACCCATAGTGTGCACTCCAATGTGTCCTGTTTATCTGTTATGCATTGTACAAGGACATGCCAGAACAACTGCTGTATCAAGTGGATCTATTCAACTTCTTATTGTTATCCACTCATTAGTGCTCTTGTGCAGCCATGTCCTTAATACTCAGCTCAGCTGCCTGTGCCCAACACTGACTATCTGCTCAGTTTGTGCAGCGCTTAACCTCTACAGTATCTAGTGCAGATGAAAGGGCAGGAGTGCTCGCCGTTTAGCCAGGCACCTTTATGAACTTAACAAGGCCTTTCCCCGGCTGCAAAACAACACAGAGACACATGCACTGGCACGGCATTAGGGATGGTCAATGGTTCAGTGCACAGGGAAAATAAGTGGAGATGAAGGACGAAATACGCAGCCCCCTCTGAGAGGAGGGGAGGAGAGGGTGAAGCATTCCCATAAGAGCTCTTTGGAGAAAAAAAAGGGCCCACTGACCTGCGGGTTGCAGCTCTGAAATGAGGAAATAGCTCAGGGCCATGCGTCCAGTGGCAGATAACACAAGAAAGCACTATCTCCTTCCCGCAAATGCAGGCTCTCTCTCTTTCTCTCTCTCTCTCAGGCGATTTCGGAGCACTGGCATTCCTCTCAGGGCTGGACTTTTTTTTCAAGAGAGAACTGTCCCACTTTTTCCACAGTCAAACAACGGACACTGAGCATCACGAATGACAGAGCACAATGGCCATTTCGTAAAAAAAAAACTTTCCAGGCTGCATGGCTTTTGTCTAATTGTCAAAAGGAACTGTGGCCAGGACTGCACTCATCCCAGGACCCCATCAGCCAGAGGCATCAGTGTTCAAGGTGGGTGCCCAGAAAGGCTAGGCACTCCTGGAGATGCCCATCTGCCTTAGTATGCTAGGCTGCATCTGAACCAACGTCTGCAGGCAACAACAGCAAGTACAAACAAACACACGATCAATACCAAGAAATACTCCAGCCTTATACCAGAAATCACCACAAAACTTTTTTCACGGTTTGGTCCCAGAGAAGCCAACTGAAATAGAAGCAGAGTTATTACGTAAAGTAGCCCGTGGGAGCATGGAAAAGGGCCGAATGGATCCACTCTCCCCTCCTAGATATTCTAAAGATGCTCTCCAACTATTTCCAGTAAAAAAAGGGAGGGTGGGGGGCTGAGAAAAAAAGCACTCTTCAGATGGACATGGAGAGCCTTTTCAGTCCATACCAGTGCTCACTGTCATCTACAAAGGCTTTTACTGTGAATTTTTTTTTCGATGGTTTCTGCATGTAGGCCAGCCAGTTCCAGTTATGCGGCTATTGGACTCATCCAGCCCATAGGTGTCTTATCACCTTCATATTTTAGATATATTCTTGAACCAGGTGAATATTTTCACAGAGCTTCTCATTTCATGGCTGTGGGCAAGCTGAGCCACACAACCATTAAATAAATGCTCCCATGGTAATTACTGTCATTATTTTCCATTTTACCCTTTGTCAGTTTTATCATATTTGTGCAATAGAATATTCCCTGCTGGAGGAGATTTGAATCTCCTTGCAAACACTAAGGTTCCGTAATTCATTATTTACAGACATCTTTTAGCCCAAACACTGGGTTGAAATCAACTTTAATTAGTTGCTTGCAAAGTGCTGATGAATGAATGATTAGTTTATTAAAGATAAAAAAAAAAAAAACCTGACTCGCGATGAACCATAATACCATGACAGGTAGGCTATGGTATGCTTTCTGTGAATATGTAATAGCAAGTTAAATCGTTAAAGAATGCCCCAGTGCTCTGTGGAAAATATCTTCAAAGATAGCATCAAAGCCCAGTCTTTGACAAAGCCTGACCTGCATTACACCTGACGGCAACACTGGATACCTACACCATCTAAGTATTGATCCCTACCACTGGCAAGATAGTTGTTGATTTATCAGAGAGAAAATCATTGGGATATGAAAAACAATATTAGTTTGCTGTGTCTGCTTGTCTCTCCATCTCCCCTGAGAGATAGCAGGTAGTGGGCCACCAGTAAAATATTCAACAAATTTCTGATCCATTTGTGCTGAAATTTTGTCTGCTGAGATATTTTTGTTTTTGTGGTAATTTTTAGGGATTTTTTTGCTGCAATGCACTTCGCATCATCAGATTTTCCCCTTGTGCTTTTTGCATAAGCAGAAAACTAAACAATGGGTCCAGTGTGCCCTGCCTTACTAATTGCATACCATGGAAGCACAGAAGGATTACTGTGGCTGTCAGACATTTTAGCAGTGTGCATACACAAAAGAAGAGCATCTCAAAGCATGAATAGGTTTTGAAAAACCTCCTATGGTCCGCCTTTGAAGAGCTTCAGCAAGCCTCTGGTAAAACTGAAAAGTGTGGCGAAAAAAATAACAAAACACAAAACTTCTGCACTTAACCAAAGTTTTTTGGCTGACTTTGAAAGCTTGAGCCTGACACATGGAGCTGATGTAGCAGACAGCACACACAGTCCCCAGAACTGTCCGATGCTGGTACTCCTCAGACTCTGTGCGGCTGGCTGGCTTTGGGAAAGTGGAGCAGAGACGATCTGCAGACTGTGCTCCTCAGCCAGAGTAAGAGAATATGAAATCAAGGATGAGGAAAAACCACAGAGAGTCAATTATTCATGATGGGGAAAAGGACTAGGAAACTGGCTTTGGATTCTTTAGCCTGTATCAGTTCTTATAAAGCCATCCCCATGTGTGTGTGTGTGTGTGTGCGTGTGTGAGTGTGTGTGTGTGTGTGTGTGTGTGTATGTGTGTGAACACTCAGACAGTCAGACACACACACACACATTTTAATGGACACATACTGAGTCATTCCAAAAACCATTATAAATAACGGACTAAGACCACACATAAAAGCATTAGGCTCTATCTGACAGCAGTAAATTCCAGAGGGAGAAGCCTGCAGCACAAAAGCCAACAATTGCTGGAATCCTGCTTGAGTAGCACACACACACACACACACACACACACACAGAGAGAGAGAGAGAGAGAGAGAGAGAGAGAGAAGCAGCCATAGCAGCATTGATGCACCTTTGGCTAATATCCCAACAATTTCCAGCTTCCTGGGAATGAATATGCATCAGCATTGCAGTGAATCCATTTGTGAGACAGAATGATAATGAAGAGAAAGTGCTCTCAAAAATGCAATTAATCTTATGTAAAACGGCTGCTCTCTGTTTCTAATTAGATGGCATTTTAATAACTGGGTATGTTGTACAACAAAGCCATTTGGTAAACACTATTGTTCATTTGTTTGATGACATCCAGGCAACTGTGAACAGATTTTGCTTTACGGAAAGAAAGGGCCACACAGTGGGTTGGGAAAAATGGAGTTCACCCTTTGATATTGAGGTCATATTTATGTTCAGCCCAATGTCCTTCATTTACCCTTGCTGTAAATGAAAAAATACCAGAGAAATAGTCACCCAAACCAATGAAATCTGTGCAACAAAATCTGTACAAAACAATCTGTTAAAAAAAATACATAGGAAATGATAACTGACCCATGACCTGCATGCCACAGTTAAACACACTGATGTCAACCCAATGGGCTGTTTTAATTCAACAAGTCTGTCAATGTTGCTGTTGCTTCCCAGCTCAATATTTGTTTGTGTGTCTGATGGCTACTTGAGTGACCAGATGTGTGCCTAATTGTGTGTTGAAGGCCACTATCCACCAGTGTCATCATAATATAGAATCATCTTCAGTGATGGCAGTGTGTCATTTTGTTCTTTTTGTGCTTACAGTAACATACAGCTGGGCAGGACTTAGATATTTACCCGTGTGGGGAATGTCCACTGTCTTCAGGCATCTTACAATTGTGCAATCTGAGAACAATAGTAATATCTTGAAAAATAAAAACAAGACAGCACTTCTAAGAATAAACAGTCAAGACTTGAACAATTTGTGTACTGTCAAGTACACCACCACCAACAACAACAAAATGAAAAAACTTACAGCAGCGATCAATAGCTTGTAAAAAAAAAAAGAGTGATTTCAGTTTTCAAAGGAACACAAATCACAAACTCTTGGTTTCCGGAGTTGAGCGTTGTTTACTTATTTATCCAGGTCTGCGCGTGCGCAAGTTCTCCCGCCAGCACGGCGGCTTTTGTTGCCGCCTCCTGGCAGCTATCGTCTCTGTGCCTCCGGACAGGAGGGGGAGAGGCCATTAAAGATGCATGGGGAGCAGCGCGTCGAGTTTAAAGTTCTCCATGCTTTGTGCTGGCCTGATAAAATATTCATGGACTACACTGCGTGTGCAGTCTTCAGCACATCGAGTTAATGTATCTTTTTCCACCCTCACACACACACAAACATAGACACACACACACACACACACACACACACAGATTCAGACAGGCAGTGGGAACAGGACTGTCCTTGCTGTGTGACTGCAAACTGGTGGGAGAGGGATTCACACTTTAAGGATGCTGGAGTGGTAAGTTTGTGTTGTTCTCAATCCTAGAAGTGCTTCATGTGGTCTGTCCTTTCTTTACATAGGTTAGGGAGAGGCAGTCTGGGAAAGGAAATAAAAAGCAAAAGTGCCGCTAATATATTCTGCTCTCTGTAGACACTCTTACCAGATGTTTGAATATTCCTCCTGTCAATCATCGTGCCGCTTTGAAGGAAGAACACGCTGTAGCAGACTTCTCATTTATTCTGCCTCTTTGTTATACATATTTTCCAGACATCATGCTTAAATTTAGATCCAAAGATAATGCTTAGATATTGCAAAGCTGCTGCTAGACCGTAGCAACCCTGCAATAAAAGCAGGGCCGAACGCACCAAAGCATCTGCTTCGGAGTGGATTTATATAGAGCTGTGTGTGTGTCGCGTTCATCTGTCAAGAGAAGAATATGACATCAGGAAACCAAGCACAGGCTTGGCGTAATGAGGGTAAGTGTGCCTGATGCGACGCTGCAGTCTGTCACCCCTACGCTATTTCAGCAGCGCCACTGCGGAGGCACCCGAGACTGGGGCCATGTTGGGCCCTCTCGTCTTCATCTCTGCATGTATATTTTATCCTGCTTTTATTTATATTGTGCTGAGTGTCACCGGTGATGGGCCACCTCTGTCCCAAAGGATAGCTTGCATTAGCAGTGTTCACCTGAAAGAGCTGTCAGAGGGAAGCTTTTGTTGTTGTTGTTGTTTTTATGAGGAGCTCAAAAGGGAAATAAGACATTAGGCCCAGATGGACTACTTCTGGTAATTGCAGATATGACAGCAAAACTGACTAGTGGCACATTGCATTTTCAGATTCAAATTCATTCGATTACATTGGTGCGACTGTAATGTTATATTTATACACAACAAACTATGGCTCCTACCAGGTACTGTTGTTGCTAGTGAATCTGATGCTAGCCCTAATTAGCTTTCTTCATCTTCTTCAGGTCTCTTGGTGCCCCTTCCTCTGCTCCAAAGCATGCCAAGGTCTGTTACCACTTTGTGGCCCGCAACACCAATGAGCTGTCTGTCATACAGGGGGACATTCTAGAGGTAGGAGGGGAGAGGGAATGGCAACCATGGTAACGCACCTATACACACTTCAGCGTGGGCTACTGACATCTCATCAAATGGATGTGGTCTTTCTTTCCCAGGCAGAGTTCAAATTTGACAGCTTTTAGAGTGTAATTTACTTTCTTTGGTCTCAGTGCAGCTCAAGCTCAAGCCTTAAAGAGATTTGAACCTCAAAAAAACAATATTAAGCCATGTCAACAGTTCTGTCAAAATGGCAAATGACCTCATAAATCTTAAATAAGAGCCAGAGAGGACCTGAGGGGTGGTGGTGTGACTGAGTGAGTAGAGTGTGCGTGAGTGTGTGTGTGAGAGAGAGAGAGGGGCGGACAAACAGACAGAGAGAGAAACTGAAAGAGCAGGAGAAAGAGGGTATGTGAGAGAGAGACAGACATGTCTCTGAATGGCAGTGTAACTTTTAACATGGGTAAAGGGAAGTGTTTGAAATTATAATAATTCTAAATTATAATTATTATAATTTCAGACATTTCCTTCCACCCATGTGAAAAGTTACACTGTCATTCCATGTCTGTCTCTCTCTCATTTATAATATGATTATATGATAATGTGCAATTAATATGTGAATATGAGTGCTTGTGTCTATCTGTCTGTTTGTATGTAGAAAAATAACTATGACAGAAATACTATATTTTGTCAGTGTTCCCAGATGCTTTTTTCTTTAATAACAATGTGCCCACTGGCCCAGCCTAGCTTTTTGCAGAGAAGGACAATCTAAGCAGGGTGCACACAGCAATTTGCTGCTCCTGCACTTCCAGCCGCCTGCACCCCATCCACAGGCCTGCTTTGTTGGGGGCAATTTAGAATAACCAAACCCATCCCCAGTCCTGTGAAAGATGGTGAACGCAGTGTGATGGTCAGGACTGACCCTGAAAGGTTGGCTGTCCCTGCAGGTGCTGGAGGATGACAAGCAGTGGTGGCGTCTGAGGAGCCGCAGTGGGCAGGAGGGCTATGTGCCCTGCAACATCCTCAAGCTCCTGGACCAGCCACCGCCTCGCCAGCCAGCAGGGCTCCTCATCACTCAGGTACCCGCAGAGCGCTGCGGGCACTCTCTCTTTCTCTCTCTATCCCCCAATCTTTTACTCACCCATTCACTCATTCACCTGCACTCATCCCTCATCCCACTCATTCTCTGACTCACTCACTCACTCACTTACTAACTCCCACGCTCTCTAACTCAACTCTCTCACTCCCCAACACTCATTCACTTGAACACTTCCTCACTCGCTCACTCCCTCACTCACAGCACCTCTGAGCCACGGGGTCATTGTTTAGACTTCAAAAGGCATGTTTCAAGTTCCCAATATATTGCGAACAATATATTACATTTTATATATACGAATAAAACATAAGAGAATTCTGTTGTAAGAGAATTAAAAAATGTTTTTTTAATATATTTTTCTGTCTCACTTCCTATTCCTTCTCCCATGTGTCCAAATCTTTCTTATCTCCCCTTTTTCTGTTTTTCACCTAAACTCTCTCAATCAACTTGTTCTCCATTCCTTCTCTGCCTCCCTCTCTCCTGCACCCTTCTCCTCCCCCTCCTCTCTATGTGCCTGTAGCCCTCACAGCCACCTAAAGTCCCTCCTGCCCCCGTGCCCAAGAGTGTGCCAGTGAGTGCGCCGGTGAGAACGGCAGAAAGTCGAGGAGAGCGAGTGGAGAGGTCTAAATCCCCACAGGATAAAGACAGTCAGTATCTCTCTGCATGCTCTGATTATTCATTAGGAGATAAGGGGCGAGAGGAGAGAGAAGGTGCTCAAAAAGGGACGAGATTAAAAAGAACAGAAAGAGGCGTTCAAAAAAAAAAGAAAGAATGAACGAAACAGGAGGCACAACTATATCTGTACAATGTAGAACCCCACCAGGGGGTTAAGTGCTGCCATCACGTTGTCCATTTAAATGGCATTTTTCAGGGTAGAGACGACTAAATAGGTAGAAAATCGGCCCCTTTGAATGAGTTTTATCCTGGTCTTTATTCCCGCACGGTTCCTGCTGCCCTCTTCTCCTTGCAGGCAGGACTCAGGTGAACGATGAACTTCTGCAGAGGATCACTGCCAGCAAGAGCCAGCCTCCGGCGCGGAACTTTCGCGTGGAGCGTCCCCAGGGCTCGCCCCTGCCGCTCACCCATGAGTCACAACCCTTGGAGGTCAGCGCTTGGCTCAACGCCAAGGGCTTCAGCAAAATGTGAGTGACCTGCTTGGCACGATTTGGAACACTATAAAAAGGACAAATCTACCACCCATCAACCGTGCAACTGCAAGAGGCATTTGATGTGCTTCGGGGCCTTCCTCGTTCATTGTACACCGCACACACCGTCTCTAGTATAGCTCCTCAGTAACATCTTACCTGTGAAAGTCAACACAAATTCATCCAAGAGTAAAGCAATATGTGAGTTTGCTTTCTTAGCTTCTTATACAGCGTCAATACAGTGTTACAACTCACAAAGCATCATGGGAAGATTCATATTTCATATTTCATGGCTTTATTTATTTTAAAAAAGTTCAAAGTTCATCTTTGTTTGTTGTTAAGAGTTGTTAAGATTGCCACCTGCACTTGATACACAGGCCCCATGAGCTGGCGGCTAGCCGCACTGAGTGAGATGCGGAGGCATGTGCTCGGGTGGAGCATAGCCATCGTCACAGCGACATGGCTCTCTTAAGCTGCTCCTCCATCTGCGTTCGGAGCGCCTTCATCCTCTGTTGCCTCTCCAGAAATGCCCCCACTGAGTTGGGGCAGGGTCTGAGTTACACAAGATTACTCTACACCGCCAACCCCTCTGTCTTGTCACAGATGTCCTGCAAAGTTCTCCCTGTAGCCTCCCAATCTCTCACATTCATGTGCCACTAATACTCCCATGCCCCTGGTGTGGGGTTGATGAGCTTTGTCAGGTGTAGGCTAATGGGATTTTAATTACACTAGGCAGGATGGGATTAGCCAGGCTAGTGCCGCCTAGTGCTTCCACTCCACATCACGTTTAGCTACAGCACAGTCAAGGATCTCTCAGTTAGCTTAGGTTAGCTTTAGCTGGGACTTTAGTGATCAGAGGGCTCTGGCATGCCAATATTTTGAAAGTTCACTGAAAACATCTACCCATCACGCAAAGTGCACCAGGCTAAGGTGGGACATCCTAAGGGTTTGGTCCTCATTATTTGGAGGGAATACTCAACCCTTTTGGGGAGGAAGTGATAAGCCAGCTGTCCGTCAGAGGAGAGGAATGCTCTCCTCACTGCTCCCTTTGGGTCATGACAGTGCAAACACACACACTGGCATGCCTTCTCAGCTGAACTAGGAGACAGCGAGGCTGGAACTGGTGGTCGGCAGAGCTCAGTCCCCGAGTGCAGAGCCTGAGGCTTTCACAGAGGGTTTTGTTCTACTCTACTATCTCTCCAGAAAAAAACAGAGGAAATTGGATAGCTAGGATATTGTGAAAGGTGGAGTGTTTTATAACTGCAGAGGGTCCACTTAGAGTCTGCATCTGTCTCTGTGTTGTGGGCCTCAGGACTGTGAACTGCCTGGGCATCCTGACCGGAGCTCAACTCTTCTCCCTGAGTAAAGAGGAGCTAAAGGCTGTGTGTGGAGATGAGGGGGCCCGCGTCTACAGTCAGGTCACCGTGCAGAAAACACAGCTAGAGGTGAGCCATGCAATGTGCATGTGCAATTTTTTCCTCTCTCTCTCCATCTTTATATATATACTCTCTAACACATACACATAAATGTGTCCATATTCTGTGAGTGGCTCTCTCTAGTACATTTGCACTGACTCTCTCTCCCTCTCTCTCTCTCACACACACACACACACACACACACACTCACACACTGACAACACATACTCTCAACTCTCAATGCAAATCTGTGAATGTGCCCATGCTTCAGCATAGGAGTATCTCTCTCTTTTCTCTTACAGATTCACATGCACCAATACACAGAACCGGCACCCTCAACATTATTACAATCCCTGGTCTAAGGGGCTGCGTTTAATCACTACATATACATATAAAACAAACATCTAATTAAAGAGCATAGCCAACAGCTTGAAGGCAATATTCACATACACAGCAGACTACACTAATAATTCTTAGGATAATTTTCTAATCTAATCAGCGTAAACATCTGCCCGCAAAATGACAAATGGAGTACTTGACCCCCTTTGTGTTTTTTGATTTTTTATTTTACAAAATATTTGCAAACTAGAGAATCATTGTGATTCAAGAGGCATGGTAGTGAAGGTGCAAAGATCTACATAGCAGGGTCTGAGGATTGAATTTCAATCCTATCAGACAGAGGAGATTTTAATACCAGTCTCATTTGCAGAAATACATACATTGTATTTTAACTGAGGGAGACGCATGTCTGGAGCTGAATTCTAAGTTGAAGGTCTGTTTTTGAAATTCAGATTTGTAGAATGTAGTTGGAATATCTTAGACATTAGGCTTCTGACAACCTGAATACTTTAAGCAATAAAGTTGGCTCCTGAAAAAGTCATGCTCATTAAAATGCCATCTGGTTTCCTTTTCGAAGTAGACCTATCAGGAAGCACACAGACAGTACAAGATAGTAAAATTACAAGTTGTAGAGATCAGACCTTGCTTGAGATGCAATGCAGTGTGCTAGTTCAGGCAGGTCACGTTATAGTGGAGTTCAGCAATCAGCTGACAATTAAGCTGATTCATGATGTTCGCCACTCTAATGTGTTCCACGTATCAGGGCAGTCTGTTTCATACTGCCTCTCATTCTTTTATCAGCGACTCCTTAATTGCACGGCTGCCAGCTGCATTTAACCCATCCCGCACCCACCACCACCGCTAGACCTAACCACATCACCACCTTTTGCCTGTCTGGCTTTTAGCCTCACAGTTCCTCACTCGAGCTAGGATAGAACCGTCCAGTCAGGAATAAAAATGCTAATCTTCATTTGTACTGGGTTAATATGTACTGTAATTCTCCTATCGTAGCCTACTGAACAAGTTGGCCATCCTGCAGGGTGGGTGTGCTTGCTGCTCTTCCTGTGCACAAATGAATGGATAAGAGAAAAGAGAATTTATCAAGAGATGAGTAATGCTTGCTATTCTTGCAGCAGTCCACTGGATTTAGCCATCAATAAGTTATGGCTAATGGATAAGAGTGGTCCTAGCTGTAGCAAATAAAATACTCCCCAATGCAGCAAACACATAAAATGCACTTAGTTAACCATGAGTGCCTCACCTGGGGCTGTTCATGCTCTAACGGAAATGAATTATTTCATCTGAAGCTAGTAAAAGTCTTTTTCACCAGTGCACAGCCAACCTGCCAACCCCAGTGTTTCACAAGCAGTTGGTCAAACAGCCACAGTACTATTCACTAGCATCTAGTCTGATAGTAGGTGCCAAAAATGTTTCAACTGTGGCATGATGAACACTGTGCGAATCTCATTTATGTTCAAAATGACAGAGTTTATGCTGGAACACTCTTTCACAGAGATTCCAAGGCACTTCGGAGCTGCAGGAGATCATGAGGCGACGGCAGGAGGAGGTTGATGCCTTTGCATATGACTGAGCCCTCTGCCCTCTGCCCTCTGCATGGCCCTCACTCCTTTATCCGCCCTGGCAACAAACACTGCGGCAACCACCAGCCACTCACTCTAATGTGCATGTACAGTCTATTATTTCATTCATTATGTTATCACACCTTTATTGTATATAATTATCATTCACTTTATGTATTAGCATCTGTCTTATTATTATTATTATCATTAGTAGTAGTAGTAGTAGTAGTGTTAGTAGTACTGGTAGTAGTAGTAGTAGTAATTGTTATTGATGTTGTAGTAATATTGATGAACAAGCAGTGCCTTCCACAGCATAAACATTATTTTTGAATTCTCAGTTTCATTAATGACTAAAGCCCATTTAAGGATACTAAAATAAAGGTAAGGTATTTGAATTTCATATCCTGTTTCCCTCTCTTTCTAACCACTGCCTGCCAGAGGATGTATTTGAATTTGTATTAGTATTTCTCACCTCCCTGATACTTTACAGTATGTCCTGAGAGGCATGCCCAGTATGTACAGTGGCTGCACTATGATTACAACAAACTATTATCATTAGCTACTGGAAATATGTGTGTTTCCATGAATGACAGAAGGACACTATAAAGCACGGTTGCAATCATTGGACACTAAAATGCATTAGCTGAAACCATTGTACAGAAATCATGAAAAGAACAAACAAATTTGCAAAGGAGAAACCGATTTTTTGTCTGTCATTATAACAGTTTGAAAGCCAATTTATGTGCCCTGAAGAAGTAATTGCTGCACACACTGCTTCATTATGTTCATGGGGGATGTGGGTTATAGTGATGGTGGGGGTGGTGGGGGAGGTAGAAAAAGTCCTCTAGTCATTACAAGGATGACTGACAGGTGACAGTCAGGTCCCAGTGTAATGATGATAAATGCTGACCACAATTCCAGCAGCACAAACCTCTTCTCTCCGATGCCACAGAAAGACCAGTGCACACTCAGATCTGCTCGGGGGTGAAGGCTTTAGTCCTCCCACCAACCCTCAGAGGAGATTATGTTGCCGCCACTCACAATGGCCGCCTGGCCCGAGTCACAGCAGCTGATTGGCTTAGCTCACGGCTGCCCGCCAGCGCACTTTATCTGTGTCCGGCGCTTAGCATTGTATCGCTTTGACTGACTGTTTGAAATCACAGTCGAGTGCCACGCTGGAAAGCGGCTTTTCAGGCACTCAATTGTTGCTTGTGTACATTTCACACAATGTAGATGTGTTTGTGATATTGCATGTTAGCACTCTGAGCAGTGTAGGGAAAATATGGACCTCAAGCCTTCCAATGGAATTGATTCAATTCTGCAACATAAATAGATCAATAGCTAAATTTGACGCAGCACAATAATATGTTTCAGTAAACCCTGTTCAAGAAAGCCCTGTTTTATGTAAGGTTGTAGATCAATGGCATCACAATGTGAAGCTAAGTCTTGCCACTGCTGAAACTGAAATTACCATCTATACTCGCACTTCAATAATGCAGATATATAATACAGAAAATGTTCAGTATACTAATTAGGCCAATATTTTGTGGATATCTATACACTTCCACACACTGTCCAGAGGCTAAACTCATGCGTCATTTGTTTGTTTTCTGTCAGTGTGCTAAGAAGCTTAAATTCATAAAAGGAAACATCATGATTAGTTTTACAGTTGTCTTCGCCTGAATAAATCCGATAACATGTGACAGATTTGGCATTTGGGGAGTGTAGCCATGGGGGTAAGAGCAGTGTTGAGTGACATGAGTGTGTGTGTATGTGTGTGTGTGCGCGTGTTTGTGTTTTGTTGGTGTGTTGTGTTGGTGTCTCATTGTGTGTGTCTAAGGGAGCTTCTGTGGACAGACGAACTTGGCCTATCAGTCACACACACACTCACCGACTCCACGGGAAACTGTCTGAACTTAGCTTCTGCTCCTTTCACTTTGCGCACCACCCAGCAGGGAGTCACTTAAAATAGAAGATAATAACACGCATGGGGGCCTCTCCTAGGGGAGATGGAGTAGGCCTGATGGAAGAAGACTCTGTCAGTCTCTTTCTCTCACACACACATATACACACATGGCAAATGGCTGTATCCATACTACACACACACATACACATACACACTCACATACATACACACTTCACTGACACACTTCACTGGGCCCAGCCTGGGTAACGGTATCCCCAATAACATTAATATGTGAAATTAGCTATTTAGATAAGCTCATTTGTAGCTTTTTCTACAATTCTCAGGCTGTCAAAATGAACAAAGCATCCCATCAAAAAAATGATGAGGTGGGCTGGCGAAGCTGATGAGTTTGATATTCACATCTAATCTATAGTACACAAAGTTTGCCACCTTTTAGCCTATAGTGCAGAGAAACGGCATAGCAAGTAAAATTCCTAATTAAGAAACTGAAATTCTTTTGAGTTATGAACATCAGAAGTGTTTCCTGCTGCATAAGCTGTTGATCTGGCTGGCATGGCACCTCTACGGTTGTTCAACTGACAGGCGCGCCACAGAGTTGAGGCATTCTGGTTCTCTTGGATAATATGGGTAAAAGGACCATAATTTGTTTTTTAAAGATATTTTTTGCCTTTATTCTGATAGGACAGTAGAGAGTGACAGGCAATGAATTGGAGAGAGAGATGGGAAAGGATTGGGAAATAACCTCGGGTTGGATTCCTGGGCTTATGGTAGGATGCCTTAGCCCACTGAGTCATAGCAGCCCCAGGAGCACAGTTTCACCAGGAGAATTAAAAGCTAAATGTTGCCTTGGCCTATTTCATCTTTAACATTATCTTTTCAATTGGCCTATTTCATTTTTAACATTGTCTTTTTAACTGCGCAGATATGGAAATGGCAAAAGGAGGTCTGTATTTTCATATGGCTGCATGTTTCCATTATTATGCAATTTCCTTTTTTATGTTTTTAGGCTACCTCCCAACTGTTCAGATAGTCTACAAAAAGGTTTCAAGCAAATGCCTATAGAACACCTATAGCAGCTTTAACTCAACTCAACTTGACTTCACTCAAGCCTTTAAAATAAAAAAGGAGTTCTAAACATTCGTCCAAATCTCTTAAAGTGAAAGTACACAATTATCCATTTTACATTTACATTACATTTATGCATTTAGCAGACGCTTTTATCCCAAGCGACTTATATTTTGTCAGCTATCAATTGTTCAGGGCCAGTCTCCCCTAGAGCAACTTAGGGTTAAGTGCCTTGCTCAGGGGCACAACGGTGGCAGCTGGGATTCAAACCCACAGTTTTTCTTGCTACTTGTACGCTAGCCAGGTTCCTTAACCGCTATGCTACCACCACCCAATTATCCAATACAGTGTCTACTATATCAGCATTTATTTTATAAACAATTCCATGTATGTGACAGAAGATGAGCGAGCATAATGTTATTTAGACATTTTGTACATTCTTGTAGCCTGTAGGCTACAGTGAATCCTCAAATTCCATAGGCCAACCATTCAAATAACCTACCTGGCATTTAATTGGAGTTATGGCTGTCACCAACTATCCATTTGCCCTTTTTGCCAGTAAAAGGCCTATGCAAATGATGTATGAATTAGCTGAACATAACATAATTTCAGTTGAAAAAGGAATACAATCTGTAAAAGCTGTAATACACAGCCCAAGGAAATTATCATTTTAAGCAGTCTACTATAGCAGTCTAGTCTAGTAGGCTATAATATAAACATTTTTATTTAAAAAAAAATCCTTTGCTCATTTTTGAAATAGGCTTCATTTGGTCCAGGCTAAGCCCAGGTTGCACTTGAAGGCTAGACACGCCCCTGCAATTTAGACATTAAAGTCACATATGTGTCTACACAAACCTTTACATTCACAGGCACTGACATTAATTATGGTCACAGATTTGTTTACAGTGTGACATCTATATTTCAGTGTGAGAAAGACACATAATTACATGTCTACATAATGTCAAAAATATATCTCTGGTGACAGTGTTCAGATTCATAATTATTTGCTCTAATGCACTGGAAATGAGCTCTCTCACATCACCTTGATTATTTCATTCAGTGTAATATCAAAAGTGACATCAAATTTAGACAAAAATAGTAAGTGTCCCAAACACACCTAATGATACATGGGAACTCGTAATTCTGTTGAGACTATTTGCCAGTTTTGCTCACTACATCCCAGGAATACAAATGAGAGCTCAAAGATTTCAGGTTCTTGTATTTAAAAGAACCTCCCAGAACAAGGATGATGAAATGCAGATTTTTTCCACTATTTGAAAAAAGACTCAGGCTCAAAGGGATGCAGGTTATTCACCAAAGGAGATAGCTCTGCTATCAGGTTTTATTCTCTAAATTGATTTTTACCCTCCATTTTTTTGACACAGAGTACAGTGTAAGATTTACACTTTAATCACAGCTAACTAGCCAAGTGCCCTTTCTCTCAGCATGACCTCCCTGGTAGAAATGCTTCTGATTAGGCTGAATGCCATTCCACACTAAAGGTAATTAAATTACTGCTGTTCTGCTCACTTTAACATCTGTAGCCATTCATTTTCTTTGATCCATATTTGCAAGACCCTCACAAGTTCAATTTAGATTTGCATCTTGGATTTTTGGATGGAAGATGGAAAAAAAGACACTGATCAATTTCCTTTTATCACAGCCACATGGGTGCCTTTCATAGCTAAAGTGCAGAAATAAATGCACACATTTAAGAGCTATCTATCTAGCCTTGATGCACATCTACCCATAATTGCACCTGCAGACCATATGTTGAAACGACTGCACCGTACCATTTTACATAACACATCAGGCTGAGAAAAGGCCAAAAGCTCTTCAACAGGAGGCTAATATGTCAAGGTAGCCATTTAATCCCACCTTAGACAGACAGCGCTAAAGTTAATGCAGCCCGTCACATTCACTCCATCACAAAATGCTTCAGTTCAGTGCAAAAGAGCCTTGCGGAATTTCAATTCCAATTGACTAAAAGGGCAAGTGTGCTCTGCCTGCTGTCTCGGTTGAATGTGTAGTGATTGTGACAGCTGTGGCGAGTCTGCGGCTGTGGCTAATAAAGGAAGCTACTGACACTGGCTACTGGATGCATCTGAAGGTGACGACTCTGACTTTGACTGACTGCCAGAGAAAAATTTGCTCCATCATTCCCATATGAAAGTCACTTTCAGAGGCAAACTTCAGAGTAACAGAGAATCCTGTCATGAAAAACTCCTAGCTCTTCTCACTGAACCAGCATAGATGTCCTAACAATAAATAAATGACCACTGACGATGGATTTCTGTATTATTAGACAGTTCTTCAGTGTACTGTTGAATGGCATCTGAAGGCACAGTGAAGGCATGAAGATGTCTGATGCTGGGTCTTCTGAAAGTTCTAAGTAAGAAGGGAAAAGTTTTGCAGAGGTTTGCCAAGGCAGCCATTCAGGCAGAGTGAGCAGCACAACCCGCGCAGCAACATTAGCATGGGACAGGGACGACCTCTCAGACCAAGCACTCTGAGCCACTGAGATCCACACTATCAAGCTTTGCAGACACAAATCCCTCTTATCAGCCTGGAGAAGCATCTCCTTCCTCCCCCTCCGTGGAAAATCCTCTGTTTTGCAGCACAAATGTTCTCACCCTCACACAGTTCCACAGATTCACTGCAGACCAGGCAATCCAAGCATGTGTTACAGTCTGCTGGAAAAGCCACTAAGAGATCCAAAGGGTTTAATGCTGGGAAAACTTTAAAACCCAGTTTTAGAATCTTTTGTTTGCTCTCACAACTCCTGTAACAATTAAGTACACAAGTACACCATAGTGGGCCGATGGTGGCACTGGAGGTGGTGGTGCTATTTGGCAACCGGAGGGTTGCAGATTTGAGCCCCCGCTCCTCCTGAGGGAAGGGCTAGCAAGGTTGCCACCTTGCATGGCAGCCTCCACCACCAGTGTGTGAATGGGTAAATGTGAGGCATACATTGTAAAGTACTTTGAGTGCTCGAAGGAGTGGAAAAGTGCCATATAAATGCAGTCCATTTGTTATACTATACAAGTAAACAAATAAAGAGGCACAGAAGTATAATTGACAGACCCCAATCTGAGTGTCCTTTTACTTCAGTCTCCTCATTCAACTGTGTTTGCATTTGTTTTAACCAATCACGAGACTCTCAACACTGCGGCATCAAAAAAGAAATAGAAGCTTTCTTGTGTCCACCCACTCCCCATCTGTTCATGATGTGAGTTCAAATTCTATGACTGGTCAGACACTCTTAGATTTTAAAACACAGTCTCCGAATAAAAGTGCACTCAGGTCCAAGGCATTTACCCCAGTCAGCATAGCCAGTGTGTGCGTTTGTGTGTGTGTGTGTGTATGTATGTGTGTGTGTGTGTGTGTGTGTGTGTGTGTGTGTGTGTGTAAGGAATGCGTGGAGACAGGGGAAGCGAGTGTGAGAGAGAGCCTCCAAATGCAGTTGGCAAGGTGAAGAGTAAGGAGAGGCTGAAGTATCACCCTCTTGCACAGGGAGAGGATGAGGCAAGCCAGGCAGGATGAAGCTGATTCTGAGGGATACTCTCTCACTGTTTCTCTGTTGGGTTTTTGAACTGTTGGACGTTGGTCATGGAGCACAGATGGTGGTCAATAATGAGTTTTTGGACGAACAGGACACTCAGCCAGGGAATGGTGGTCTGAGTAAAACTGCCTTGGCACCTTTCAAAATTGCAGACCATGTTTAGTTTTTTTGTGCTTCCATGCCAAAAAAACTCATATCAAACATATTAGGGTGCTAATTGAGACAATGTTGGATGTCTTTAGGCAAATGGCTGCTAGCATCACAAGGACCTCTCATACCTACAAAAGTTTGTTGATGAAATTTACACCCCATCAGCAGCTGTCAGATGAAAGTGGTCATGACCTTGGCTTCATTAGTGGTACTTTAGATTGCATTATTAAATATTAATGGGAACAAATTAGCATATGATACTGATATCAGTGGCCTGAACTGCTTGTGGCAGCTCCTACTTCAATGTTTGGCTGTGAGATCATTGGGGTTGGTCAAATTGTGTTTAACCTCTGACCACTGGTGACAGAGGTTGCCATGACTATGAAAAATGCTCAAGGGACATTTTACAACTCATATGTTTACTAGAGGTATACTCTGAAACACAAGACAAATTTCAATATTCTTTGTCATTAAACTGGTAAAGGAAAGACAGGTTAGTTTACAGGATTTATAATTGTTGGCTTCTCAACAGGGTTAAACTGCCTCACACCTTGTTATAGTGACACCTCCTGGCAGTCTTTTACCACTGAGACTAAAGTTGAAACAACAACCCTCTGTCCTAAAGCTTTCAATTTAGTAATGTGTCCAGAAGCCCTGAAAAGGGGCAGAGCAGCGTAGTGAACACTGACAGACAGGAAAGACCAGTGGACATGGGCTATTGGTTGCTTTATGGGTGAGAACATGAAGGGAGTCGATGCTTGCTCAAAGATGGGGTTAATTTCCCCATAGAAGCGTAACATTTTCAATGATACAGCCCTAATAGAGGTTACATGATTCAGTACACCTGTAAGGCTTCCAATCTAACCAGATTAAATTAATTCTGACTCCTCACAAAGCTTTCATGACACTTTTTACAGATCAATATTTTGTTGAATATACACAATTTCCCATTACAAAAAGATCAGTCAAACCCTTTTATGCACGGACTGACTACAGATCCCTAAGCCACCAGTTGGAATAAAAATTACGGTCTGGACTATAAATGCAAGGCAGCCCTTAAATTAGTTCTCTCCACTCAAATCTTTCTCAGCTCAATCATATCTCAGAAGCCTAGGCCTGTCAGAGAACATGCTTTCAATGACAGATACACTTGCCATGGCTTTTCCTTGTCATACAGCCAAAATAACATAATTCATACCAATGCCTGAAATTACACTCAGTGTGTGCATGTGTGTATTTGTGTGTGCGCACGCGTGTGTGTGTGTGTGTGTGTGTGTGTGTGTGTGTGTGTATGTGTGGCACCAAATCTGTGCGCCCACTGTATGATGAAATGCCATCTTAAATGTAATCTTCTGTCGTCATGCTGGCTGCCACTGCTGGGCCAGCTATTGTTCATTAGGCAGCTAGCTTCAGGGTGCTAACACTAAGCAGGGCTTTAGCAGAGTGACAAGAAAAAGGACTATGGCCCTTGCAATCCCTCCACCACACACACACACACACAGACACCCACATACACACACAGACAACCCCAACCCATTTTGCCCCAATATCAGCTTGTTTCCATCTTTCCCAAGATGGAACACGTGTGTGGTGTTTAAGGAGAGAAGGGCAATAGGAAACTGTTGTTGTTGGCCCATCAGTTAGCCTGATCTGATTTGGTGTGAGTGCTGAGAGAAATGTGTAGTTTATTAGTTTTTCAGTTTCTCTCTGCTTCATTATGCAACCATGACAGTGGAGAGTGGGAGACGGTTTTTCATTAGCCGTTCCTATCGCCTCCGACGGTAATAAACGCTTTGGCAAAAAGAGGCAGGAAATTAAAACCGGGCATCAATACGATGCAGAGGTATTCCACACAATGTCTTTTCAGACAGGCCGGCTGCTTCATTACATGCTATGGCATAGAATTAACGACCACCGAGACTATCAGCCCTGTGCCTTTGTCATTGATCGGTGTGGATAAATGGAAAGAGTCACAATAGAATTCTGATTCCTTTGAGTCATCCATTGACGAAACAGGGGAAAAAATCACACACAAAAAAAGATCCATCTCCATGCATACTAATAGGGGTCCAAGGAAAAAAAAAAAAAAAAACGTCCACATGCTACTGGAGCCTATAGAAAATCCATCAGGGCGTCTCATTGGGGTTTGAATACAGCAGCCAGGCACGTCCGTCAGCGCAGGACTGCATCCACTGCGTTCCATCTTGTTTTCTTGCCATTAAGCTTGATGAAAGGAGGAATGCAAAAGACATTTGGGGCCATAAAGAATATTATCAATTCTCTATTATCGTATTCGGAAGGCTCCGGGGCTGGCGAGGCAGTGGGGAATTTTAATGCTCCCAACTTCCCCCAGATAAATTTATGTTTGGCATGTTTGTGAGTCGAATGGATTTTGAGAGGCGTCCAGTATGCAGTGGCTGCAGCATGTGCGTGATGGACGGCTAGCGCTGACGTGTCAACCCTGACCACCGCAGGGACCAATGTACGTAACCTCCTGTGACTTTTGCACAGCGAAACACATTTCATATTTTCCTTTTCCCCGCAAGATTACACATGACAAATGATATTCCCATAGTAAATTTGGCACACTCGCATTAAGCAGTGTTCACTGACAGGTGGTAAATCCTTCAGGGACATTTATATGTATTTTATGGCTTCAACAACGACAATATACAATCAGGCCAATGTTGGCAACGATATTTCTGAGCCCCATTCTGACAGCTGTATCCATAGCGACTAGAGAGATTGCAACATTGATAGAATGGGACCAGAGACTATAGACATACACTATTTATTAGAGTATGTTTTTCTCTGTGTGTGTGTGTGTGTGTGGGGGGGGGCATTCAGAGATTCCCCATCATGTTGTGAGATGCTCTCTCCTTCTTGAAGTCTAACACACCTCCTTCCCCACCCTGGCTTTATTTCACAGTAATTTCCTCTTTTTTTCTCCATCTAACACTCTGTGATGGCTCAGCACAATGGAATCAATACGGCAGAAAACAAGGAACGCTGACAATTTTACGGCATGGCTAAGCTAATCTGGAACCTGAGAGTCCCCTATAAAAGCAGAATATGACTCCTCCAGGGCCCAACTTCTGTCATCAAATCCTAAATAGTAATTGGTTTATCAAAGGTTAATTGCTCTATAGATACTTGGCTGTTGGAGTTTAATTGTGTCATTAAGGGTTTCAGCCTCAGCCCAGGCTCAGGTAATGCACACCATAATTTCCACAAAAATGTTTTTTTTTGTGGCTTTGGAACCAATAACTCTAAATTAAGAAAGATGGCCTCATATTCTCATAGCCTTAAAAGACTGCTGTGGGACAAACACAGGGGCATATTACTGTTTACAATTTAATAAAAATGAAAGGTCCTATGTAGAGGAGGGTCCACATCATAAAAGTATTTTAGTGTGGTGTGATAGTCACAACTCTGGGTAATAATGATTTCAAAGGCTGTGTCGTCCTACATTATTTACTGAAAATAAAAACAGCCTCTGAACATTTGAGCACAGTAGTGGTCTGATTCAGCTCTATATAATGTCTGTTCAATGAGTTTTTTTTTTAAAGAAATCTCTTGATGAATTTCAAAAGAAGCCATTTTGATTTTCCCCCTGCAATTGAAAAATGAGTGCATGCTGAGATACCAAGAGTACAATTTCCTTTCCAGTCTTCAAAGTATCTAGTACGTAAACATTAGATGAAATTGTCCCATGCAATGATATGGGGCTCTTGTGATTTGGGGTAATGACAAAATCAAATATCTTGTTTGTTTTCTTCCCACACTGTCTCAAAAGGACGTCCACAACGGGGTCTGCCGCAGAGCAATTACATCAAATAATTGACCTTGGATGCTTCCCTCAAAACAAATATTCAGTCATAATTTATACTAATGACCGTGGTAATTCATTTCAGAGAACAAAATAAAGGACTGAGGAGTCTACGCCAGAGGCAAAGCGAAAAAAATGTCTGACAAACTAAGACAAGGGGGGAGAATGGGAGAGATGGGGAAGACTTTGATGCCATCCTCCTGTCCTATTTTAGTCTGCTTTATTGTGTATGGCCTAGGGCATGATACATTTTATCACATATAAATTAAAATAGGGGTCTTGTGCTTAAAGCCGTAGGGCCATGACGAAGGAGATAATCATTGTCCTTACAGTTGAATTTGAGGTTAGATTACCTGAAGCTCCAAAGTGTGTTATAAGGAATGCCATAAGAAATGATGGTGCCTGAACTGAGCACCGATTCAATGGTGAATGACTAAAGGCCACATGAAGGACTGAAGCAGGGGACCCCGTTTACAGCCGTTTGATGGACGAGGCCATGACATCAGCGACCTGTTGCACTCGTGGTAATGACTACCATAAAAATGCATTTGATTCTTACTTAATTCAGGCTTGGCTAATGCCTCAGTAATTACCTAAATCAAACACGGAGTCTAAATTACACAAACATGGAATGGATGGCTGAATTCACTGCAAATTAGCACATCTGCTGTCAGGAGTTGGCTGTGATGGCTTGTTTCGACAGAGGAGAGTGGCAACATTTTGACAGCGTGTCACAACTAACCGCCACCGCACGCCACCAAACGCCACCGAAGGCCTCCGTGCTCTAATCCTGGCCTGACGGAGCCACAGAGGGGTGTGTGTCTGTGTGTGTGTATGTGTGAGTGTATGTGTGTGCGAGTATGTGTGTGCACAGAGGAACACGCGTTTCCATCTCCTCAGACTGTTCGAACTGTCAGTCAGCCTATTCAAAGGTCTTCCTCTCCACACCCCTTCTCACTGGGGGAGCCCAACCGCCCCACCACCACTTCCCCTGTTCTGCCCGCCACAACCAGCGTGTCACATCAGTTTAGATGTGAGCGCAGCCTCTGGAAACCTTACAAAAGAGCTCCCACTGAGGGGTTCAGCCGGGTGGCCAGGTCCCGCTGTTTCATTAACACTCCAGGGAAAACCACTATAAAACCAGCTTCGCATCACACTCCAAAGCCCACTGCCGCTCTTGCTGTGTATCTCTACAATGCACGCGCACACACACACACACACACACACAAAACCTTTCAGCTTGCTCTCTGTGTGCACTGTGATGATCGCTTGAAGAGATCGAACAGCGCACTGGGTAAGCTCCACTCACAGAAATGTCTTTTGTTTCCCTCCATGCAGCCATTTAGTAGGCTAATGAGAGGAGAGGACAACCTGCCGTGCTGCTAAAATGCTCACATGAATGGAGGTGCATTACCAAGCCTCCATTTGGATAGAAAGATAGTGATCTGCTGCTGGTTTTTAACGTGACACATCAGTAAAACTCAATGCTTGCTCTTGCGTAAAAGGACAAGGTTATGCTTTAGAAGGTTCTAGAGACACTGGAGGTCTAAGTGACTGATTTTGGAGGCATTAAGTCTAAAATAGAACAGAATCAGAATTTGTAAGTATTTCTGAGTGCATTGTCTCTAGATGCTCTCAGTTGAACTAGAGGGATGTAAAATGTAAAAAAAACACTGGTGCCACACCTATTTGTTCAGGGTCTGCTGTGTTACCTGTTCAATTTAGTTCCTCTTCCTGCTTTCCCTGAGAAAGATATTTCTGGGCTAGTCGCCTGATTACACTTACACTTAGCTAAAAATTTAGCAACACCACCGAGAAAAAAAACCAAAAAAAAAACAGAATGGAAATTCAGCTGTTCTCGAGAGGTTTGCTCAACTCTGGGAGCTTGAGTCAAATCCCCTGTGGCGAACAAACACACACAGACGTGCACACACAAACACACACACTGCTTCCCATTTACCCAGCCATCAGCTATATTTAACACATTCATAAGCTGTCACTGGCACATAAATAACCCATGTGATGAATGGTAGCAAAGTAGTTACTGGTGCTAACTCATCCCCAGCCCCGGGGCTTTGCTAGCCACACTGGGGATTCTGGAGCCACAAAGACGACCTGCTGATGCTGCTGCTGCAGATGGTGCAACTGCTAATAGCTGCATTTCACAGTGGGCCAGGCCCAGACAACAGGAGAGGGACACCTGCTTCAACTCCTTGGCCGATTCCCACCTATTTGCCACTGGCTGGTGTTCACTCTGAGTGCTCTGTGGCAGTGACACACTTGGGTGCTTTCTGCTGACTGTGCTGCTCTTCCCTCTCCTCACCTCTCCTCACCTCTCGCCTCTGGATACCTCTCCACCTCCATATCAGCATCACTACTTATTGACCCACAGTTTTTTAACCTCTTATCCCCACTAATGGGTTGCGAGCGGATGGATCTGACACGCATACAGAAGTGAAAAGGCCCTAGGCGACGGCTGAACATGTATCTCCTCCTCACGCAGCTTTACTATTTGCCATGGGTGCTCAGTGGAGATGGGAGACAACTGTAGGAATCTAAAGTTTGTGAGTGCGAGGCTTTATGAGCTCATAACACAAGCATCCTGTTTTTGGACGGCACATTTTCCGTGGGTCCTGAGGGGGACATTAGTGTTAGAACGCACGATAAACTTTAAACGAAAATGCAGCTCACACGCACATCTCCCTTACGCCTCGAGTCATCGCCTGTGATGGAGCTGAAGTGGGCTTGTAAAACTTGGTGGGGAGGGAAAGTGTTTTTACCGGTAAGCAGGCGCATAATCAGGCACGGCTCAGATCTGCAAGGCTTGACTTTGTGTATACACACGTACAATCACACACCCACATACATGCACACACATGCACACACTCACACACTTTTTATGGTAAGATGCTAGCTCCCTGGGCGCCGCTGTACCTTATCAGTGCTCATCAAAGGCCCTGTCAAGAAAATGGAAAACTGGGGCTCACAGAGACCGTCTGTGCTGCTCAGCACATTCAAATGAGGAAGGGCTTATTAATTCTTCAAAAGCCAGGCAGCTCCCTGTTTTTTCACCTCCCCAGACTAATTTTGGCACATTTAAAGACGATGAAAGCTGTCACCCCCTCAAAACACACACACACACACACACACACACACAAATGGCCTCCCAGGCGCTTGCCAGTCCACTGCAGTGAAGGTCCTCTTAGGCATTGTGAAATGACTAGCCAAGATGAAGCCTAGAGGCTGTGCTCTTCTGCTATGTTTAAAAAGTAAACAATGCTAAGGCTTAGTGAAAATACACCATCTATTATGCAAAGCATCATTTATCATTTCACCATGGGATTGGGGTGGTTGCTTGAATCTTAACACAAGGTGAAAAAAATGAAAAGAACTGTTTTGCTGTATTAAACACAGATGTTACTAAACTCTCTTTTTATATGCAATAACTATATGTTTGAATAGATGCAATTAATCTTCCTTCCACCAGAAGACACAGAAAAGCCCAGTCTATGTATAGGAGGTGCAAAATAAATATGCAATTTTTCAGAGTGGTCAGAAAACGGCCTCTCCTCTGAGCCTCTATGAAATGAAGGATTTATCGGACATCTGGGGTGATGATAAATCATAGATAAAAAGTGGAAACTGCCATTGGTAAATGGCCCTGCTATAGCTGGCTACAAAGCTAAACCATCACTGACATATGGAAATACAGTCAGAGGGGAAAAAGAGACCTTCTTTCTTTTCCACTGTAAAAGCATATGTTGAGCTATGTTAATGGATAGAGCCCTTGTGTGAAACTGTCCAATTGTCAGTCTTTTTGCTGTAAGGCCATGCTGTTTGGTGACCCTAAATTGCATCTAGACAAGTAATGCATTTAAAGACTTCAGCTGTTTTTTTGGTGTTATGATTAACATATTCATTCTAGAAAATGTGACAAATGGGTGCCAACATGACCATGGAAGAAGGATTCCTGTGTTCTGCCATGATTGATTAATTAATGAATGGTAGAGAAACCCTTTAAAAAGACTAGAAATCCTAGAAATTCCTCCGTAGTGGCCAGTTGGAGAACTGGTGGGTTCCACTGTACTGTAAATCTCACTGGGTGCAAAAGCAGGCTTCAGTGAGGGCTGCTCCTCATCATTAACATGTGTTTACTCAGGCAGAAATGATCTCTACAGATGTAGAGCAGAGTAAATATGAGAAATAAGTCCCCAATCCACTTGCATAAACTCCACTGACCTGCATGGCTGAAAAAGCAAACACGGAAAAGTGTGGCGTCGGCACTTCCCTCGTCTCAATCCCGAAGCCGAGGTCGGCTTCCGCCGTTCCTCTCATTTAAAAGAAAGCTGTCATATTAAGATGTGTGTCCTATTCAATTTAAATGGAAATGGGCCGTTCAGTGGCAGGGAGGCAGAAATGCAAGGGCAGGGAGAAAAGACAGAAAGAGAAAACGAGAGAGAGAGAGCGAGAGAGAGAGAGAGAGAGAAAGATGGAGAGTGAAAAGCACGGAGCGAGGGATAAAGAGAGGAAAACAGAAAGAGTGAGACCACGAAAAACAGGTTGCTTTTGAAGAACACTCTAAATGGGAAAATAAGGCGATTAATTTTGAAGAATATCTTGGTAATACATATGTAAATTAATTTTTAGCAGACTTTTTTTCATATCCATGAAGGGCACTGCATTAGACCACAAAGCGTGGCTCACCAGGATTCTGTGGTATATAGGCTACTGTACATACATGCATGTGCATGGAAGACCGGTCCCGAATACATACACATGGTCCATAATCTAAGGAAGTTCCCATCAAAGGTGGGCTTTCATACAACAGGAATGACCTTTCTTAAGAAACACAAGAGACACTTGAACCTCTCCTCTCCGCTGACTATGGATGCACTGTGCACAGCTGCATTCAGAGGGAGAGAGCTGGCACTGGACACACCCTTTTCCCACTCCACTTTATACAGCGGACATCAAAGCTTTAATTAACTTAATTAGACAAATCAAATTCATTAGTAGAGAGCTCTTTGCACATCAGAGAAGGATGTAAGGGTCTAGGTCGATGCTCAATTTAAAATTTGCATAGACTCGCTGCCTTTTGTGAAATCTATAATAGATAAAAGGGCTCTGACCACATTTAGGACAATTTTAATATTCAACACAAATTTCCTGATGAGTTCTACAGCGCTTTTCTGCTTTTAGCATGTTTCACTAAACCTCATGGGAGCTCTTAGAATGAAATATGTTATGTTCATACAGCAAATTTATGCACATACAAGAACACCATTGTGAGGTGAAATTACTTGTAAATGCAGGGATATTCAGTAGACATATTGCCACTTATGGAGATATTTTCCAGTGTTTTACCATCATCAAAACACTGGAGATTTCACAAGTACACAGAGGTGCGCATGTGTGTGTGTGTTTGTGACAGTTGAGTGTTTGCCTCGAGGATTTCTCTCTGTGTTTAGTCTTCCTCCCTGTTCAAAGAGGTGGTCCATGTATCCCACCAATCTAAGGCATCAGTGACCACAGGCGTTGGTAAGCAAAACCAGCCAAGCGGATGGACTGGTCCAGCTCTTCACCGGTGGCAAACTCAGGAGGGCTACAAGGACGGAGGAGTGAAGTGGATAATCCAAGCGGGCAGGGGTCACTCTGAGGGCGGCCGACACTGGGCAGTGTGCCCAGCGAGGGCTCACGACAGAGGTCTGCCTCCAGCAGTCGCCGTCAAAGGTCACGTGCTGCAGGAGACCAATCTATGGCACTCATATGGCACTCAGAACTCATCCTTCTGTCTCTGTGTGTGTATGTGTGAGTGCAACTGTTTGTGTGTGTGTGTGTGTAGATGAGTTTATATGATATTTCTGAGATCATTTACAGTGCACGCTCATGGAAAAGCCTTGGAAGTTTTCCTCAGATGGACTGGGAAATGGTATCAGTATTAGCAACTGAACCCCAAACACCTTTTAGCTTGCAATGCCTTTCATGTGTCTGCTTTGGAAATGTATCTGGGTGACTGCAGTATGACTCATGTGCTGTACTCATACTACTACAATCTGATTCTTCGGGACTGTATGCAATAATATTGGCCACATTTCCTTTGTTGGAATGTTCTGTGTTTAACGACAGTCGCAGAGAAGGATCTTCACAGAATGATTAATTAATTAGTTTGATTTGCTTTATAAGGTGTAAGATGAAAGCTAATTTGCCCTTATCTTGTCGTTACATGTTAACCAATAATGTAATCAGCTGGCTGCAAACAATATTCTATTTCAAATATGTCCCATTGTATAACAAAAGAACAGCTGCCCTGATGTCCATGCCTTTGAAGTCTTTCCATTCTCTCTCTCTCTCTCTCTCCCTCATCAGCAGCCTTACACACATCCTCACCTCCAGTGTGTCCTCTGCCTCTCTACTGTTCTCTCTCGTTTCTCTGCCTTTCTTCACAGGGCTCCCTCATTGCTTTGAGGAATCTGAGTCCCTCTTTTTCTCCCTCTCTCTCGCTGCCATGACGGCATTCTCTTCTCAGCTCTGACATTCCAGATCTTTCTTTCTGGTGTGCCGACAGTGTGCCTCTGTCTCTCTCCCTACCTCTCTCTCTCTTCATCTCTCCTGCTCGCCCTCCCTCGGGGCCCCCAGGTAGGGCTCTGTCATCTCTCTCTCCTCCCCCGCCTCAATCCCACTAAGGCGCTGTGTCTCTCTTCATCTCCCCTCTCTTCCCCCATGCCTTCGTTCCTCTATGTTTCTTTCCTTCCGCACGTCACTGTCCCTCTGCAGCACTGTCCATCTCTGTCACTCCATTGCCTTCCTCTCACATTTTTTTCCCTCCTCTTCCTTTTTTTTCCTCGGCTCCTGTCTGGGCCCTGCTCTGCTTGGTTACGACACCAGAGGCAGAGGGGGAGTTCCTCCTCTTTTCTGCTGTCCTGTAATTCATCTCTCTCCGCTTGCCCTCTCTCCCTCCTTCTTTCTCCTGTCATTCCCCCTTTTCTGCTCCTCAATTTCCCTCAACCCCTCAACCTTCTCCATTTCCTCTTTCTTGGCCTCCTTCTAACCCTCTTTCCTTCTCACTGCCTCTGTTTGGTGTTCCCCTCCACAGCACAGTTTCTCACATGCTCCTACTTATTTCACCAAAATAACAACCTGACCGCCCTCCCTTCCACCCCACGGGACTCAGCCCTTACTGCATCCCCAGGACTTCCTACCTGTCCCTCACTCTAACTACCACAACATGCTCAGTGTCAAAATGTCACCTTACAATCATCTTATCTGTGAGATCAAAAAGAATGATATTCATTTTGATAAAACAAATAGTATTCATAAAACAATATGCTATACAATTCATGTATGCTATTCATGCTAAGCTAAACTACGCTTTTTGACACTAAGCTCTCTGACAGATGAAAAGATGAGCCTGCATGCCCACCGCATCTGAAATGTATAATCATGTATGAAGTATCATCACGCATTATGTTTCTCTGTTTTGCTTTCTAGTCCAATCCCTCCACATTGGTTGAATATCTGCTTGGTGCTCAGCATCCACACTCACTCTATCCACTCTACTCCACTCCTCTCCTCTCCTCCCTTCTCTTGCGTCCTGCTGTTACTCTCCGCTTCATCACTCTGCACGTCCTCTCTTAGCTCATTGCTAGCCTTATCTAGGTCATCGCCTATTCATTTGGATTTAATTTATTTGGTGTTTAACACACAAAAAGCTTGCCAAAGAACATCTCACATTTAAGAGCAACTTGGTCTGTCATCCTGCCATCTCATGAGGGCCATCTCTTTTGCTCATCATTCTTTCACTCTCTCTTTTCCTTTCATTCTATTGACCCCATTGTTTTTTCTGGCTTGTCCTTCTCTCGGAAGTTCCAAGGCTTTCCCGTCTGCTAAAGTCTAAAGAGTTATTAAGTGGACTTGATTAATGTGCTGATCATTTCTGACTACTGGGAGAGTCACCAGTAATAGCTGCATATCCTCCCTGAGCAAAAGCTCGAGCAGCACCTCTACAAGTCGCCCAAATGTCAGCCCTACTAGTCCACTCATCACCAGGTCATGCTCTTCTCCTCAATCCTCTTGCTCTTTTTCTTCAGATTAAGATCACTTCATTCCCTCAGCTCTCTGTAATTAATTCCATTGATCTTTCCTCCCCTCTCTCCTCTGTACACCTGCATGACGGAGTTTCTTCTTCATTGAAGCAAATGGTGTGTGTGGGTGGGTGTGGGTTGATTTAATATAGTGTGTATTGTATCTTGACTGTAATCTTGACTGTTCTCTCGCAATATATATCCTCTTTAGGGACCCCCCTGCCCCCTATGTCTATCAGCACTTCAGAGAAGAGCCCTTTCATTCTAGCAAAGCCTGGCTAAAGACATGAATGTCCATGGCCACTGGATGCTGTGTTTTACCTGGCCTATAGCGTTAAACATACAGTACAGTATCACAAATGCTGCACAGATTGATTCATTTATGTTCACCATATTGAAGTAATATTGCAACAATCCCCACAGGCTGGTGCTTACTGCACTCTGTGAGCTGTGAAGGGCGTTGGAGAGCATATGGGTATACTTCAGTAGCACACAGACCATGAGGCTTCTATCAGTTGAGCTAACCTGTGGAGGGATGCTGTAGATTATGCAGTCCCTTTTGAATAAATACCCTTACTCACCCAGAGGAGATTCACACTCCTCCAGGCTGGTGGGAGCTCCTGCATCTACTTCAATCCCTGACATGCTGTTTTTCTCTCTTTCTCTCTCCCTTAGGCATGCCCTCTCTTCACCGTTCTCCTCATCCATCTCTTTCAAGACTCTCAAAAGCTGGTCATCTATTCAACCCTCCCTTCCTCTACCCTCTCCCACATCCTGTGACAGGTCAACCAAGTGCCTGTCCTCTATTTGCTTTTCTCTCCTCTTATTTCAACTTCCCCTCTACCCTTCAACACCATTCGTCTTTAAAAGATCCCCTCCCATTTTCTTATCGTGTTCCTTCTTGACTCCGCAGACCCACATTATCAGGAGAGCATCAGCTAGGAGTAATATATGATTAACAACAGAGATTAAACACTGATAACCCATCCGTCTGATAAATTGTGATGAGAGCCCTCATAAAAAAGCACTCCTCCTCTTGACTAGATTACTGCCTATCACAAAAACATCAGCGCCTCAAGTCAGGCACAACCTTTTAATCCATCTACTGGTTGGGGGACAAAGCAGGGTTTGTTCATCCCTCTCTTTTTCTCTCTCTCTCTTTCTCCATCTCTCTTGTGGTCACTATTGCATGCACTTCTGCAATCACTATTTGGGAGTGTTGACACAGAAATACAATACTATCATGATATTTTGCCCTAGATATAATATTAGTGGGTAACACTTTATTTGAAGGTGTATAAATATAATATAAAGGTGACACAATCCTGTTATAAACATGATATGACATGTATTATGAACATTAATGACACCTAATTCATGTTTTTGACACTATGTACACTTGGGGTAAAATCGTAACATTTAATAAATGTTACAACACACAGTACTTCTGTATCAATAGAATGCTGTGCAAAAAACTACCATAGATACACTATCATTTTTTAAATTTACCTCCACCTTGAGGTTTTCCCTGTGAGTGGAAGATTGGTCTGAAGGACACTGGGAAAAAGGAAAGTCATCTGACAACTATGAAAACACAGTTTTCTCAATCTTACCCAGAGAGAGAGAGTTCTGTTGATGTCCATACCTGACCTTGACTGGGTGCCAACCCCTTTCTCTCAAATGCGCCTGTGCATAATTGCATTTCCAGATAGGGTGGCAGAGTGCATATGCAGACTATAGGACCACAGCCCTGTCAGCCCTGCCTTCTCAATAGATGTGCTGTAATTGCAATCAGAGCAGGTCATCGTCAGTCCACATACTCCACCACTGAATTACACCAAGTTCAGGCCCATGGCTGTGGCTCTGTCTCCAGAGAAATGGAGATCATGGCACAGCAATCTACAGCAAACTCACACAAATCACAGTAACATTCAGTCGATTCTAGTTTGGCAAGTTATGATCTGAGATTCTTGTGAAGTTAAAGTATTTTGGTGTTCTGTGATAAACCATATCACACATGGGGATAAGTTACAGTGCCTTGCAGCAACAAATCAGAACTGCATGAGTCTAACTGTGGATGTATGTTGGTAAAATATTTATTGTGTTTGTGTATTTCACTGGGGTTTCTCCATTAGCGTGTGCTGATACATAGGGAGAAATGCATAAAATGAGCTTGAGGCCTTGATTGATCACTCTTCCCTTAGGGAATTAACAAGCACTTCTAGTAGATTCTCCTCTGGATCCACTATCACTTTACACTCATCCTCTGCTTGATAATTTCTCGCTGCCAAACATATTTTTTCTGGACCTTTTTCAGTCCATTTTTTGACTCAGCGGATAGCTGTTTGACGGTCTAGTCAGATGACCTATTTGACTATTTAGACTGTTGCTGCCTCTGCTGCTTTGATCTTTGCCAAATCAACACAAATAATACATAAGCCTAGTGCTTTTAAATGTGCATTGGTTCCTGGTTATATTGATTCCACTCTTTGCTTTGTTAAGCCCTTTTGTTAACATACTAAGCTTGTGTAACACTATATTTCAATCTGACCTCTGAACTGAATGCAATATCATCATTGTAAAGGAATCCCTGAAAAGACAGACAGAGACTTGTAATGTATGTTCTTGTCAGTACCACTCAAGCATATGGCAAACAATAACAGGCCCTTATAACTGGATTTGTTTGTTTTGTCTCACAAGTAACTTCTTATGTGATAGTGGCGCTGACATTTATGCACTGTTCAGTATGTGACTACACCTTAGTGCTGGATGTGCAACTTCTTCAAGGTGTCAAATTACCAAGATTCAAACAAGTGTTACCTGGCTTTTATTCTTGGCTGGTTTTAGGTGTTTATTTCAGTTTTGTTAGAATAACACTTTCTGTGTTTCACTTAATTGTTTTCCAAAGCTCACTTCAGTCCTAGAGTTTTGCTCAGGCTTCATTTGATGCATTTTTGTTGCGTCTACTTTTCCATGCCCACTTTGCAAAAGCTGCTGTGAGACAATGGCCACTGGGAGCTGCTGTGAGACAATGGCCACTGGGAGCTGCTGTGAGACAATGGCGACTGGGAGCTGGATGCTGTAAAAGTCAAGTTCAATTGACTGAACTGCGGAGAAAAAAGGTACACAGTGTCTGCAGTTCTCTCTGCACATCTGCATCCTCTCCTCTCCACTCCAAAGCCTCCTGAAGCATCAGCACTGCAGCCGTCCACATCAATCCGTCCACAACCGAAACTTTTGGAAAAGTGAGCTGGTGATTGTGAGTGTGTGTGTGTGTGTGTGTGTTTCCGTGAACAAACATGTTGTGCTCCTATTGAAAATTCATGGATGTTTGAATGTTGTTTTAGTAGCTGTAATGTTGAACTTTCCCAACAAACTTTGCATCACCGCTGCGTTGAAAAGAAAATATCAGCGGTGCATCCGTACCACACATTTCAATGTTGACAGCCCCATCACCTCTCACCTTTTCTCCCGATTCCAAAACCTGAAATCTTATATCAAAATACTCTGTGAACAATGCTTGCCTAACCTCCAGTGCACACTGGCACACGTGGGCACGGTAATTATGAGCAAACATTTTTCACCCCAGCTCAAGAAGCTCCAGTCTTCAAAAGAGGCTGAGGTTCCACGCCGTGCAGAAAAACAAACCTCTGAGCTGGCTGGCTGGCTGGCAGGCTGCGGAGGAGCTCTCCTCGTTCTCCCTGAAGCTTCGCTTTGGCACCGTTACTGCTGCACAACCCCACCAACCACCCCCACCCCACCATCCCATCGCACACCCACACCCTCATTCCCGTGAGCTTCTCGCTCCAGGCACGCCCGCAGAACCAAACAACAAAAGCCTGTCTGCATCTGCTTCTCATTTCACCCAGTCTGTGGTTCCAGGAGCCAAGGGGGCGGATGGGTGGTGGTGGTGGTGGTGGGATGTTGGGGAACTGTACTTGACTGACTCTCAACTCCCAGTGGCCTTGGTGTGAACGTGTCCTTGCCTCTGTGTCTGTTCTGTGTATACACACACCCACGCACGCACACACACACACACACACAACCAGACAAACAATCAAACACACACATACTCACTCACTCTCACTGTGCCTCTCTCTCTCCTGATGTTTTTCAGAGATGCTGGTGCTATTTCAAAGCATTTGTCTCTTGCCTTGAGAGAAACTGTGTGTGTGCCTGCCTCCCTTCTCCAGCCAGCATTGGATCCGGTCCCTGCTTGTTCGTATGTGAGTGTGTGTATGTGTGTGTGTGTCTGTCTGTCTCACAGAGGCTGTTGCTGGTGCTGCTGCTGAGCAAAGGGGAAAAAAATGCTTCAGTGAATTCTGGAGAAGCGTCTGCCAATGGCAGCTTTTGATCAGATGCCAGGTGATGACTGATGCTTTACATTCATCCCTCTCTCTCTTCCTCTCTGTCTCTCTCTCACTCTTCCTCAGCTATATTCATCTTCCTCTCTCTTCCTTTATTTGTGAGCAGGGCTCAGCTTGGGGGAATGAGAGAAAGGTTGCCGACCGGGAATACTTCACTCTGTTCATTCTTTTTCTCCCCCACCCCCATCTCTCTACTCTTCCTCTGCGCAGCATTATTTTGAGGAGCTCCGAATTACATCAGAGGAGAGGATTCAACCCTCGGCAGAAACAAAAGCGCCCCGATCACACGGTCAGCCAAGCCCTGGGGAGCAAGCGCGTCACGCCGGGGGGATTTGCTTGGATGCGCACGAGCCAATCGCTGATTCCCACAGCCACAGCTGAGGCTGGGGCCCTCACCGAACACCTCCACAATCCCTCTAAGCTCCTCAACCAACTTGGCGACCAGGGGCAGCAATCATAGGGGTGGTGGTGGGGGTTGGGGGAGGGTGAGAGTAAGTCTTTGTTTCGTCACATAGAAGGAGAAAGGAGGATGGAGGACTGGGGGACATTTTAACCTCATTATTAGCTCATCCTATACTAAAAAAAAATAAACAAACTGCACAACAACAAAGAATAACTGAAAAGAACCCTGCAAAACAAAAGCTGCTTATCGACTTTCTGGCCCCTGACTTTATCATGATAAGACAGATCCCTCACCAACTCCTAAATTAACCAGTGGGTGGAGGGCAGCACAAGCAAGGCGATCGACTCGCAGCTGGGCTTGCTTCTGAATACTGTTGACAAATCTATCTTTTAAAGCGCTGTGAAACTGTCAGACACTAAGCAATGTTAACAGCAGACTGGGCAGAATGCTTAAGCACAATAAGGCATGGGAGAGATGGGATAGGGGGGTGCTGGGGCATGGGGGCGGTGGGTGGTGCTGGATTGGAGGGGAAAGGATCTGCCCAGGCTTTGTATCTGAACAATTGTGCATCTGGGACTAGCAGGCATAGAGGAATGTGAATTGTACAATTCGCGGCAATGCAATTGTGTCTCTGCTAACCTCACCGAACACAGCTGAGGTCGGCGCTTCTGCAGACAGACGCAGAAGGAGAAACTCCGTGGGTGGAAAACGGAGGAAGTTAAGTTAAGTTTACAAACGGACTCATTTCACCATTCAGTTCCTGCACTGACATTCAGTGATGTGACAAGAACTAGCTGGTGTCTGTATTCATGTTTGTATCATAATATTCTACAAATATTTGAAAATGGGACTTCAACATGTACACATACAAATACTCACATGCCTACACTCAAGTAACAATGGCATTAGGACCAAAACACACACAACATATGCACATGCACACAAATACACACACTCATCCATAAACAACCACACACATTATTCCACATGTGCAGATGTCTTCACACACAGCAGCACACATGGACCCTGCAACGTCTCCCCATTGCTGCCTGCCCTTGTTTTGTGACCTCTCCCCCACAGATGGCAGCCATCAAACTCAGAGTGGCAGATTGATGGCTGGCATGAGTTGGCACTCCATGCACACACCAGGTGCAACTGGGGGTGCAGGTCTTGATGACGCGGGCAATGTGCCCTCACCACCCCACCCCACCCCACCCCACCCCCGAGCCCATCATAATAGATTGGCCAGGAGGCTCTCTCTGCTTCTCCTCTGGAGTGGCCAAACATGCTGCCACACAGATATTAGCTTGTGCTGCAGTGGCGGCCAGCTAACAGCTGCTGATGAACCAGCAGTGACAGTCTGTGATGGCTCTCCTCCATTAGAAAAACATAACCAGCTGTTCTTTCTGAAGGGGCTTCATCTGCCCATTATACTCGACTCTGGCAGGGAGCGCTGTGCCACTCGTTATTATTTTGTGAGCTGTGCGGCTCGGGAGCGTGTGTGTATGTGTATGTGTGTGTGTGTGTGTGTGTGTGTGGGGGGGTATGAAGGAGAGTAGGGGCTGGGGGGAGTTGGGAAGGGGGGGGGGGGGGGTGTTGGGAGTGGTTGCTGAGGTGCGAACACTGTGTCCGTGGCAGATAACAGTGTTTTCCCTCATCAAGGTCTTGACTGGAAGACTGTTTATTCTGTGCACTGTGACAAGATGTCGGATGGAGGCTCAAGAAAACAAGGAGACTCCTGCCTGCTCCTAGGCTGGAAGCAAAACCTATTGTCTTCTCTTTTGCTATGGCACTTGTTTGAGAATGGCACTATTGAATGTGTGTGTAACTCACTTTTGTGTGCAAGTGTGCTTTCCTGTGGTATTGTGTCAGTGAGTATGTGTATTCCATTAATACATCACCAAGAGGTGTGTAGGATTACATCCAGAAAGTGTGTATGTGTGTGAGTGCATGTGTCTAAGTGAGTGTATGCATATGTGTCTGTGGGGGTGCACAGGGACCTGGGTAATGTTCACAACAAAAACACACAGACATGTCAGGGTGTACGGGGGTGAGAGGAGTGAATCAGAGGTGTGCCGACAGGTATCAGCATATGATGAAACATGTTAGATATGTGTGTGGGTGTGTGATGGAATGTGTTTATTAATGCCAAAGCGCACTCCTGGTTTGAATCTTAGCTCACTGGGCGGTCCTTCAATGTGTCATGGCTAGGGCAAACATCTGCGCTACATCACCTCACCACAGGGATGCCCCAAGGCTCAGTGCTAGGGCCCCTTTTCTTTGCCATGTATACCGCCTGACTGGATTCAATCATCCACTCCCAGGGCCTCTCCTATCAATGCTATACAGATGATACCCAGCTCTATCTGCCCTTCCCTCCTGGTGATGGATGGTCAAGGAAGATGCAACTCAGCTTCTGGTACAGACCTTGGTTATCTCTCGCCTTGACTATTGCAATGCCCTCCTAACATGTCTTGCAGCCTGTGCTTTGAGGCCATTACAGATGATCCAGAATGCAGCTGCACATCTGGCTTTCAACCAGCCAAAAAGAGCACGTCACACCTCTATTAATTTAACTCCACTGGCTACCCTGAGCCGCTCGCATTAAATTCAAAGCACTGTTTGCCAACAGGGTGATTGATGAATCTGCTTCCATCTACCTTAACACCCTCTTAAAGCCCTATGTTACCCCCCGGCCACTCCGCTCCTCCGAGGAACATTCAATCCAGGTCAGTCCAGACTAATCTCATCTGTTGTTCCATGCTGGTGGAATGACCTTCCAAGTGCTACCAGAGCAACAGATACCCTCTCCACCTTCAAGAAATTCTTGAAAACCCAGCTCTTCCAAGAATATCTTCTGGCTTAAAACCTCTGACTACCTGGAATGCACTTACGATGCAACCCCACTCTCTCTCCACTGCACTTTTATCAGACTCCTGCACTTTCATCCTCCTGCCAATTTCATGTTAGCAAGCTGCACTCTTAGTTAGTTTTCAATTGTGCTGTAGCTTGAATGTTTATCCTCTTTTTGTAAGTCACTTTGGATAGAAGTGTCTGCTAAATGCATAAAAGTATGTGAGAAAGAGAAATGTGTGTGTGTGTGTGTGTGTGTGTGTGTGTGTGGCTGGGAAATCAGCTCCTGGGGCCCAGATTCCAGCAGCACCCAGGCAGCATTCAGACACAGTCTCATTTCAAAAGCAGTAAATGCAACACAAACCTCTCAATCCATTTCACAGCAGAGTCACAGAAATGACCCACATAAAAACACCAGAGCATTTCTGACCTCTCGATCACAGTCACGGATGAGAACGAAGAGCACCAAAGGGCACAGGGCCAGTTGAGAAGGGCATTATGAAAACAAAGACAACAACAAAACAGGGAAAAAAGAGAACAAAATGAGAGAGTCTAAAACAAAGCCAAATTGAGAAACACCCCAATAGCAGAAAAGCATCCAATTCCCCTTTGGTCCCCTCTGAGAGTGATATCAGTGATCACACTGCTAGATGGCCTTGGCATATGGGCTTTGATTGGTGCTTTTTCCTCCCCCCATGTAAGGCCAGACAGCAGTGAATAAATATGGTGGCTGTGGATGCAGGCGCTCTAAATAGCTTGAAATGAAATTAGGGGCTGGAGAGAGAGCACTCTGTTCATGCAACACCTGGAGTAATCAGGGAGGGGGAAAACAATGTTCTCCCCAATGAGCTCAGACAAACAGTGGGCACACGCTCACAGCATTTTGATCACAGACAACGCCTGTTTTGATGTGCTACTAAAGTCTCAGTCCGGACTGAAATGCCTTGTTATGTTAACTAATGTGTGTGTGTGTGTGTGTGTGTGTGTTTGTCTGTCTGTTTGTCAGTATTTGTGTGTGTCTGTCTGTGTGTTTTGCAAGTGCACATCTGTGTGTTTGGTCCGCTGCTCATTCAGTCATGTCTAAGCGAGGCACACAGCATTGATGGAGCATTGACCCACATCCTGTCCCATGCACAGGTAGACCACTGCACTGCACTGCACATCTGGCACCACTCTCCGCTCCACAGCCTTG